>OX465276.1:19083875-20283875 GCA_949987645.1 Tachina grossa | reverse complement strand
TATATAGGTTAACGGCCTGGCCCACGATGTCGACAAGAAATTATCTGTCGCTTAGTTATATTGAAAACAAAAACAAAATAAGAAAATTTGTTTTTGTTTTCAATATAAGTAAGCGATAGATAGTTTCTTGTCGACATCGTGGGCCAGGCCGTAAATTAAAAAAATCTCAACTCGATATTTGAGTTATTATCAGGGAAACCACAAATATGCAATTGCATGTTTTTTCTTGTGTGACGTATTAATGCGACGACAAGATATTTATCCGTTTCAGAACTTTTTATGAATTTTGGCATCGATTTGTTAGTGCATATTTTTGCATATTTTACCCTTTAAAGCATGTTTTTGCATATATCAGTCTTATACGCATATTTTTAGCATATTTTCTAACTTTTAAAGCATAATTTGCGATTTTAGGGCATATTTTGATTCCTTGTGGATTTTTTTTAATATGTTCGCTATTTATATTCATTTCCAATCTTCCATGTAGTGTGTGGACGTTAGTTTAAATTAAAATTTGGGTTTGCTAGTTGTGACGGACTCTGCCCCGATTACATCAGCAGACGTTAAAAGAACTTTAAATGTATAAAAATTTGCTTATGTAGATGTGACAGGCAACAATTTTTATTTGAAAATCTAGGTCAATATATTGTTGTTTATTGCAATGAAATTTAAAAAAATCTTGTTTTACTTATCCAAAATACATTTCCAAAGTTTTAATTCTGATATCGTGATCTCTTGTGAAATTGAAGTAAAATTTTTACGAGACTATAAAAAAATTGTTTATTATTTGCTTTAGTCAAAATTTATATGGCAATTTTGTTTTAACGTGCACTTCAGTCCTAAATTATTGTTTTTAATACGGCAGTTATTCTTAGTTTATTATTTTATTGTTTCCTTTTTTTGTTTATTATACATATTTCTGGCTTATTTTATATGCAAATGTTGTCGAATTTTTAAATGAAAAATGTATTTTCGTTGACAAATAAACCAATTTATTTTTTGAGTTCTTAGTGCATATTTTCAAGTTTTTAGTGGATATTGAATGCGCATAAAATACTTATTTTAGAGCATATTTCTGGTTTCCCTGGTTATTATTAAAGATTTTGTTTTAAATATGTAAATATATTTTGTTAATACGGTATTTTCATATCGAAAATACGTATACCAAAACGTTCTTTTTGCGGCTGTATTAATTATCGACCAAGGAATGCCCCAAATTATTGGGCAATTAGTCATTGTGAAGAAATTCCCAAAAAAAAAAAAAAAAAACAGTTCGCGATCGCCCAAAAAAATAAATGGAGAAAAACCCAGAAGCGTAAAATGAAAAATCGCACGCAGTTTTTGAGAGTTTGTTCATTACGTACAATTACCCGAATTTGGAATGAATATTCGCCCAAAAATTTTTTGGGGTTTTTTAACATTTTGCGAAAATTTGGCAATTATTCAAATATCTAAAAATGTTGAGTCGCCCAAAGTCGATGAACAATCACCCTATTATTTTCGGGAGATAGTAAATTCGGCGATAATTCGCACAGCCTCTTTTTGCATTTTATTTTCAACAAAACGTAATTTTTTTGTTTTATTTTAACAAAACGTGCTATTTGCATATTCTAAGTACTTTAATTTTTTACATCGTTAAGATTCATTGCTGCGACTTATTGTGGTCTGATGCATTTTGTAACAACGAAGGAACTAGTTATATATTCTGGACTCATGCTTTAAAATAATCAGGTCAAAAAAATAATCTTTGATTTTCCAACATTTTCAAATAATCAAAAAGGCACGTTTTGTTCTACGACTCCTCATTTCCAGTCCAAACCAGGGTTGCCAGATATGGCAATTTCTCACTAACTTGTTTGTTGTGTAAACTTTTAATTTGGCGACATGGCGATTTTTCTGGCGATAAAAAATTTAACTAAAAAATTTTTGTAATTCAGAAAAATTAATTTGTTGAAGGATTAGTTTCAAAAATAAATCCTACCAAGAAATTTAAACAATTTAATTTTGATGATTTTTCTTATATTAAATTATTTCAATAAATGCGTTTTGAATTTGGTTGAGAAATATTTACAAGAAATAATATTTTTGCGATCTTATTTCTACTTTTTGCGATTTGCTGCTAAATTTTTATACGATTATTTTATAAAAATTTATCCAGAGCAAACATATGAAATTAAAAAATGTTCGGGAAATTTTTCACTTTTGCGGCTACCTAAGCGCTACCTAAACGGAGTTAGGAATCATTCCTAAAAAGTTTATATGTTCTAGAAAGTTGTTAATTGAGATCTTAGGTACATTTTTGTAGTTGATTGTTTCCTTGAATTTTGAACGGTCTGCTACCTATGGACCTGAGCAAGGGAAAAAAGTTAAAAAAAAATAGAATTTTTTAAAAAATTTTGCGATTTTGAAGATGAAGTTTTTTTGATTTTATATGTTCACAATTATATATATATATGTTCTTTATGACAAGAGCTACAACTTTGCCTCAGATAGTAAATCAAAATTCGGAATGGTTTGCAAGATATGAACCTCAGAAAATGCAAAAATGATACCGTGGCTCCAAATCTTTGGGGGCCCATAAAAAAGTAGATGACTTGGGGCAAAACTGGGAGATACGGTTTTTTTTTTTTGGTCTTTTATCACGTAGTAGTGTCCGTATATGGTTACATTTTCATGACTTAAAAACTTAAACAACGTGCAATAAAATAACAAATCAAAATTGGTTATACTGACCACAGACAAAATTTGGTTAATCAAAATTCCAATAACAAATTGATAACTGAAATTTGTTTGATAGATCAACTTACAAAATTTTTTTTCTATACTTACAGATTTCTCGCAATATTAGCATAAAAGTTAATTTTATTTAATTAAATTATATCTGTGGCAATAAGGAAAAATGTGCTTGAGTCTCATTTTACTGTTTTGCAGGAGAGCACTTTTAAGCGTTCAAGTCGATTTTCAGAAATTTATTTATTTTGCAGTTAAATTTGGAAATTCCCTGTTAACCTTTATTTTTCTAAGCAAACATCGTTCTACACACTATGAGTAATAAATTTAAGTTGAAATATACTAAAGTGTAACCTGAATTAAGCTATTATTTCAAATGAGATTTGAAGTCTAAAAAAAATAAGTAGCAAGTCATAGTGCTGTAACTTCCTGAAAAATCGTACAAATTAATTGAAGTTTTGACCAGAGGTACTTTAGAATATGCAGATTACGTAGGTACCATTAGCTTAAAATCAGCTTATCTCGACTATAGGAATTTTTCCTTTTTGTCACAGATATATTAATTTATATATTTAAACAGAAGCAAAAAAATTTTCCCAGTTAGTAATTTCTACTTATTATCTTTTGCCTTTTTTTGCCAATTAAAATATCGCATTTAAGCTCTGACAAAAAAGTTCATAACAAATTATAAAATAATACCGTCACAATGCCTAGTGGCACACATAATCGTATTCATAATATCAATAAATGATAATTTAATAAGAGATTAAAAATCACAAACCAAATTATGTGATAAGTCCAAAAGCTATTTGCAGGTTGTTTGTTTGCTGGTTAGAAAACACAAAAACAAAAATCATTTTACACATTTTTTTTTTTCAAAAATTTCAATTCATAGGAAATTTAGTTAACATTCTCTACTTGCGATTTTGTGGCATTGTGTGTCTGTACTTGGTATGCATCACAGTTGCAACGCTTTTGTTGCAACTTATTTTCTGTCAGCATCACTTTGTTAAATATTCGCGTTTTCTATTGTTTTGTTTTTGTTTTTTAAATACCTGAATTGGTTTTTTTAATTCGCGATTGCATTTTTAATGGAATTAAAACAAAGTAAAAAAAAAAACAGTTTCAACACAAAAATTAAACCTGCAAATAACTTTGTCAAAAGAATGTAAACTTAGTGTTTGGAATGATACAGAGAAGGTAAGTGTGAGCAGATATATAATATAATTTAGTTATAGATTTAAGAAAAAAAAACAATTATAATAGAAAGCTAAATACTTAAATATTATTTAACAGTAGCACATCATAAGCTTCCTCATTTTATACATCTCAGAATTTGAACAAAAGTAAAAAAAAAATAGTAAAGTGCGACTTTGACTTGCGTACGAAAGGTTCCGTACAGAAACTGCATCTCGTTACCTCAATATTTTTATTATTATTTTTTTTCTAAATCGAGATTTTTGCATTTTTCGAGTACTTAAATGTTCTTCTATCGAAATATAAAAAAATTCCAAATTAAAAAATATAATGAGTTAGGGCCTTTACATATTAACGTAACTATATGTATGTAATACTATACGAACTTTACGGCCTGACCCACGATGTCGACAAGAAACTATCTAGCGCTTACTTATATTGAAAACAAAAACAAATTTTCTTATTTTGTTTTTGTTTTCAATATAACTGAGCGACAGATAATTTCTTGTCGACATCGTGGGTCAGGCCGTTATACTTCTTTCTTCGTATTCTAGTATTGTAATTTAAACCTTTTTTTGTATATCTTCCATCTTGAAAGTATATTTTTTTGGTTCTATGTTATATTTACGGCCTGTTCCACAATGTCACCAGAAATCGTTCCATCGAATACTGATATTGAAAATCTTATAATTCTATTGTTGTTTGCAATACAAGTTGTCGATCAAACAATTTCTGGTGACATCGTGGGACAGTCCCTTAATAACTTTCAATTACCAGGTAATAATCAGATTATTGCAAATAACGAACACAGTAGTATGTACATATGTATATATATGTAAACCAGATTCATTTAAAAATCAAACAAGTAATAAAAGTAAGAAATATTAATCTACTTAATTTGAAAAAATCTCAAGATTTTCCCAACCCTAGTTGTAATAAAACAAAAATAAATAAATTTTTATAAAAAAAAAACTACGTTTTAGTTAATTTTAATTATTATTCGAACTCCATTTGTTTCTATATTTATGATTTTAACAGGCTAAAGTTCGTATCGCTTTTTAAGCCAAATTACATGTGATAATTATTAATGAACAAATAACACCAAAGTTAGTTGTAAATATTCTGACAACGTTTTGTTGAAATATAAGAGAGAAAAAAACATAAATTTTTTTAAAGACCAAATTTTTCTATGATAAGGGAAGAGATATTATGAAAATAAGATTTTTTCCAATAGAACTTAGCCAAATTAATAAAAAGACATCAACAAATATTTTCTAAAAAAATGAAGAAAAAACGCGTTTTGTTCTGCTACTGCTCAAATAATAATGAATGAACACTGTTCCTACACAGAAAAAAATATCATCGAAATGCAACCAACAAAAAAAAATAGTTAATTTTCAATTTAAAAATTAACAATCACCATTGTTGATATAACAAATTTAAATGATTGTAGTCAATTAAATTACTCAACAAACTTATTTGTTAAATTACATCATAACGGAATGCGCATATGTAGAAGAAACAAGAAATAATATTTTGTGTGTATTCATCATTTTCGTATTTAATAAAGTGTTGCTCTTTAGCTGAGAGGTAAGTGAGTCAGTTTATTAGTCCTTATGTTGCGGGTTCAACACCGCCTAAGACATTTAGTGTTTTTCGCAGTTAAGCAAAAATCGTTTCGAGGATTGTGATTGTGTATAAAAAAGCATTGTTAATATAACAATTATGATACGGAAATTGAACAATTTACATTGTTAATATAACAATAACTTTAGTTGAAATAACTTTGAAGTATAACAAAAATAAATGTTGAAAAAATAAATAAATTTCAACAATCTATTTGTTGATATATTTAATTGAAAATATTTTTCAGATTTTCCTTTAACTTACAATTTCGTTAATTGTATTTACAAAAACCATTGTAGGCTTAAAATCAATTAACTATTTAATTGATATAACAAAAAAATTAATTGTATTTACAAATAATTTTTTTCTGTGTATTAGCATGCTTGCTGCCCCTGGTGTTTAAACAATTTTTCGTTGTGTTGTGCAATTTGCAACTTGTTTAAATTTACCTATAAGTAGTTTTTAGATTAAAATAATTGAGAAGTGTTAATTAAGTGCGCGTTTGTATGGTGGGTTACTAACAAAGTGATGAGGAATCTTAATTAAAAAATTTCGTATGAGATTTGTTTGGTGTGGAATGTATAATAAATAGTGGTTCTTAAAGCAGGCTACTCTATAAGCATTGTCGTGATAATTTACTGCCTCTCCTACGATGTCACCAGAAATCGTGGGATAGGCCGTCATATTCAGTGGAGCAATTTTCATCAAAAAAATTTTTTAAATCCATTTATAATGTCTTGCACACATATTTTAACCTCAATTTCTAGATACAATTTTTCTTAAACTTCCTTCCATTAGTTGGTTAAACAATTTCCCTGATTTATGTTGTTTTAGTCGCTGAAATTGTTACGATTTGTTTATAACTTTTTTTTTCTGTGTGCCATAGAAGACTTATGATCAGGGAAACCGCAAATATGCAATTGCATGTTTTTTTCTTGTCTGACGTATTAATGCGAGGACAAGATATTTATCCGTTTCAGAAATTTTGATGAATTTTGGCATCGATTTGTTAGTGCATATTTTTGCATATTTTACCCATTAAAGCATGTTTTCGCATATATCAGTCTTATACGCATATTTTTAGCATACATTTAGAGCATAATTTACGCTTTTAGGGCATATTATGATACTTTATTTTTTTAATATGCTTACAAGCTTATCTGTTGGTCAAAATTTTTATTTTTAGTTTTCGCCATTTAAATCTCATTTCCATTCTTCCATGTAGTTAGTATGTGGACGTTAGTTTAAATAAAAATTAGCGTTTGCTAGTTGTGACGGACTCTGTCCCGATTACATCAGTGGACGTTGAACTAACTTTGTCAACGATTTTTATTTGAAAATTTAGGCCTATGTTTTGTTGTTTATTGCAATACAGTTATAAAAAAATATTGGCTTATTTATCCAATATACAGTTCTAAAGCTTTGATTCTGATATCGTGATCTCTTTTGAAATTGAAGTTAAATTTTTACGGGAGTATAAAAAAAAATTAATTTTGTCAAAATTTTTATGGCAATTTTTTTTAACGTGCACTTCAATCCTAAATTATTGTTTTTAATACGGCAGTTATTGTTCCTTAATTATTTTATTGTTTCCTTTTTTTTTTGTTTATTTTATTTCTGTCTTATTTTATATGCAAATGTTGTCGAATTTTTAAATGAAAAATGTATTTTCGTTGACAAATAAAACAATTTATTTTATTTTTAAGAGCATATTATTTGAGTTTTTAGAGCATATTTTCAAATTTTTAGTGCATACTGAATGCGCATAAAATACTTTTTCTTAGAGCATATTTCTGGTTTCCCTGCTTATGATTAATATTTTCGTGTTGAAAATGTTTAAGAATTGAATAGTAAAAATTCTAGGAATTAATTTTAAATAACGTTCTTTGATATCAATTACTAAATATTAAAAGTAAAATGCTTTCTTCATATACTCTTTAAATTGTATCCCTGTTAACAATTAAACTAATCAAACTAAATGGAAAGAAATTAAATCATAACAAATTATGCATGTATAATATATAACAACCAGGTTAGAATGCTGCTGCTGCTGCTGCTGCTGCTGCTGCATATTTGTTAGTAGAAAATCCAATAAAATATGTTATATAAAATTTCGTGCCATAGCCACCAAAAAAGCTTAAGTGGCTTAATTGTGGAGCTTTATTTTTCTTTTTTGCAAAAATCGACCACTTACAATCGTAGATTATAGATTTTCGTCGAAAAACCAAAGTTCAAAAAATATGTCACTTAAGCCTTTTTTTTTGGCGGTTATGGCTCGATATTATAAAATATTTTTACGTATAAAAACTGAAATTGCATCTACCCAGTGACACACATATAAAAGAGTGAAATTATTAAAAATAATCAACTAAATTATGTCTTCTGCTTATCAAAAATTTCACTTAAAAATTTGTTTTTTTGTAAAGGTTGTTGTTGTTTGATTTTTCATAGTATTTTCACTAATGGAAAATTTAATTTGCAATTAAAATGAAATAATAGGAAGTCTTGCACACTCACTTTTTGCTTTGTATTATTTATTAGTAGTTAATGTGCTTTTTAAGTTGCATTAATTGTTACAAATTATATTTTGCCCCCGTTTTCCTTTTTTTTCTTGTGAAGCAATTTTAATACTAAATTTAATTATTTAATTTTCTTAGTATCGTTTTCTTTCGAATATACTTAGTTTTTTTTTGTGTGTGCAAAATTAAAGACAAAAGTTTTAAGTTTCCACACAGCAAGAAACAAGTCTGTAAAGAAGTTGGCGGGCCAAAAGGATGTGAATAGATAAGTGTACGCAATGCAGTAGAAATGGCCAAATAAATAGCAGCCTTTATTATTATTATTTTACTTAATAAGTAAAATATTAATTTGGAATTATTAGTGCGTTTAAAAAATTTTAAACTTAAATTTTAACAGTTCCCATAAAAAATCACTAATTATTAAATTGACTGCACCAGGTCAAAAAATACTTGTGTGGCAACACTCTATTCTGAAATAGCTGTTGTTGTTATTTACATTTATTTTTTTTTATTTTTACATACTTTTACAACTACAATTTGAAGCTAAAAAAAGTCAGCCAATGTAGTAATGGTAAGTCCCAATTTACACTATGCAAGTCTTATTGCTAAGCTGATTAGCTTGTTAGGCTAGAGAGTCGGGGGGAAAAGAAACGTTGCTGTTCCCCTCGTCTCTCTCTCCCTGAAACGAATCAGCTTAGCAATAAGACTTGCATAGTGTGATTTGGGACTAAAGAAAATAAAAAACATGTTGATTATTGAGTTCTTGTTTCAACTTTGTTATTTGTTTTAAGCTTCTCATTTCTTTAAATGAAAGTTTATAACACAATAAATCTAGTTGTTCTAAGAAACTTTGGGTAAAGTTTCCCTGATGATCTGCATTAGCAACAGTGAAATGCACATAGGATCCTGCTAAACCCCTCAATAATCAATTTCAATGTATTTTTAATTAAAAAAAATATTTTACTTAATAAGTAAAATATTAATTTGGGATTATTAAAGCGTTTAAAAAATTTTAAACTATAATTTTTTTTTAATATTACATTTGAGACCCTCATAGAACTAACACTAATTACACAACCCCCCGAAATCCAACTTTTTGTTTCCCCTTCAAAAATTCATTCCATTTTTTCATATATCTAAGGCCGGGTTTCCACCTGTGTGCCATGTGCCACACAAGCGTAAAAAAAGCGTAACCACTAATTACTAATGAAAACCAGTTTGATTCAGACACGTATTTCTTACGTTAAATACTTTCATAAATAACTAATAGACAATTTTATAGAATCCAACATGATCGGAAACTGTTTAAATCAATAAATATATGTCTGAATCAAACAGTTTTTCATTAGTAATTAGTTGGTTACATATTTTTTGGCAAATGACACACAAGAAATGCCAGATGTAAACTCAGCCTAAGTATACTAAACCAAAGTACATCATTGCACTGAAAGAAAAACATTCCGTAATGTGAATGAGAGCGTTACGTTGAATCTCTTTCATTAATACAACAACAAATTTCGTTAATAAAATGAAACATGCTATTATATTGATGCAAATTTCATTAATGGAATGAAACTTTTGTAGTGCTTAATATTCTACATTTCGTAGTATGTAATGAAGAACTTAAATAAACGTTTTTATGAAGAATTTGTACAATAAAAAAATGTTTAAATTGATTAGGTGACATAATAAAAAAGATCAAAGTATGAAACCACAACTGCAATTAATCTAGTTTAGTTGAAACTTTAATGAAATATTTTCGTAACTACAATCAAAGAATATAAATCATATAGAATGCGCATCTCATACAAGCTAAAATTTTCTATGACGGGTATTACCAGCACTACCCGTCCAGCGTACGCACTCTCATTTCTTTCTGCAGTGTATGCTACGCTCGCATTGCTGGGAGCAGCGTTGCCGTTGTGACATTAAAGTATCACTTCTGACCTCTTTTCGTGCCAATGAAACTTTTTATGACCCTTTTTTCAATTTATCCCTTTGTATCATTTTAACAGAATTTATGCCGTAGGGCAATCATATACACAGTTTAGCATATCAGGTATTAGAAAAAGAGCCGTTCGTCCAGTTGGCGATATTCGGCTCGAAGATGTCGATCATTTTATTGTTTTGGTCGATAAAAAAGCCAATAAATGGTGAAAATATTGCAAAAAGTCTGACACCCAAATCCTTGATACCAACAAATGCAAATTATTTCTCGGAGTATCACAATTAAAAAAATATGTATGTATTTTAACTTACTTTCATGTTTAATCTTAATAAAACTTTTTATAAGTTAGTAAGTAAGTTTTTATAAAATGTTTATAAGTTAAAATAGGTTCAAATGAAGTAAATTTGGAAAGCAAAATTTGGGGCCTCAAAGTATACATGTATGTATGTAAATGATCAGCATCAAGAAAATTGAAGTAAAATATAGATGGAAAAACTGAAGTTAATTAATTTTCTTTTTAACCCCCGACTAAAAAAAGGGGTGTTATAAGTTTGTAGTGTGTGTCTGTGTCTGTGTATGTGTGTGTCTGTACAAGTACTCGTACAGACCAAACGGCTGGACCGATTTTGATTTAGTTTTTTTCTGTTTGAAAGGTGACTTGATCGAGAAGGTTCTTAGCTATGTTTTAATAAAATCGGTCCACCCGATTAATTAATTAACTACTACATATTTCTATAATACCGGCTAGTAGAGTATTTACAAATACACTTTTTAATTGCAAATAAGACGAGTATAAACCTATTATAGATAGCTACTAAATATAAAAAAAAATCATGAAATCTAAAAAAAGAGTGGTCAAGTTGCCGCATTTCATATCGAATGAAATTCCAATCGAAATTAAATGCATATTTCGTTCGATATCGAGTACCGTAATTTAACCAATTACTTAAGATTTATAAAAAAAATTAGAGACTGTAAAAACATAAATACATATATTGGACATGGTTCATCTCACTTATTTACTTAAAAACCAGCATAACTCAAAAAATTTACTTTGAGAAAAACCATTTAAAGTTTTGTCGAAAATTTTAAAATTTGATTCTGAAGAGTATAATATAGTTATACCTACTATTCTTTCAATGCATTATGCATAGTTCTTAAATACATATTTTTTTTTTAACTGAACATCCTGTATTTCTTAATAAGTTCTTCACTGGGAATCTAATCTTTGACAAGTGTCTACTTTAAGTCTATTTGATAATTGTTTAGTAACGCTAATTTATGTTTATACTTTATGTTTTTTTGTAAATTATATTTTATAAAGATGAAGAAATAAGCTGTAATTCACTGACTTTACAACTGCAGAATTTAGAAACTTATCATCCTTAAAACAAACTTTATTTCAGCAACAGCAACTTTCCTCCGAAAATCGGTATTTTTGTGGTAAAATTCGGATATTTTTACATAGTTTTTTTTTTGCAATAGGCCGCATGTTTTGCTGTCGAAAAAGTAGCAAAATGCGACTTAAGTCGCACAACGGCAACGCTGGTGATAAGAGCAAAGAATATAATGCTCTCAGTGTGTGTTTGCTTGCGCTTTAAGGATTAAACACATTCACCACAGCAAGCTACCGACTACCAAATGTCAAGGATAGAATACACATGTTTATATGAGAATAATGCTTTTGAAGACAGCAAGGCAACATGGCGGCAGGTTATTGTCTATGCTGATTTTGCCGTTGTAGTACAATTAAACTAATTTCTATTTTGTTGGCAACAATGAGAAAATTCAGTATTGCCAGTGCAATACAAAATGTTGAATGAATGAGTTTGTACAATTATTTCATATTATTTTACAGAAACAATATCCAAAAATTGATGTAAGGAATAAATTGATTCATTTTTGTATTTTTACGTGAAATAAGTACATTTTAAAAGAGTAATTAATTTTTATAAATGCAAAATATATAAAAGTGCCAATACTGAACAATGTATTTGTACTTGAATATCAGCTGCAGATCGTGCTGCTGCCGTCTCCAAAATAATTAAGTAGCCGGCTACGAGGCGACAAATGCTGCTAGCAGCATTTGAAGTCGTGTGTTCGTGTAGCCTGCTGTGGTGAATGTGTTTAATGCATTATACTTTCCCTCCCCCATCTAAAGCGTAAGCAAAAAATTTTTGATTTTTTAGCTCAGATGCGCATTCTATATAATTTATTTATTTATTTATTTATTCTACATATTATAGGGTGTTTTTTTCAGAGGTATAGAACTTCGAATTGAAATAAAACACAAGAAAATCGTTTTAATGTCAATCAATTTGGCTTTATTGGAAGGATAATTTTATGCCATTAATGTTTAAATATGATTTCGGGCAGGTGGCCGCCGCGGCTGGCTCGAATAAAGCCAATTCTACAGGTCCAATTTTCAACCACTTTTTCGAGCATATGGGGCCGTATGTTGGCAATAACGCCACGAATGTTGGCTTCCAAGTCCCCTAAAGTTTCTGGTTTGTTGGCGTAGACGAGCGACTTCACATATCCCCAAAGAAAATAATCCAATGGTGTCAAATCACACGATCTTGGTGGCCAATTGACAGGTCCATTCCGCGAAATTATGCGCTCATCGAATGTTTCCTTCAATAAATCGATTGTGACGTGCGCTGTGTGGCATGTAGCGCCGTCTTGTTGGAACCACAACTCATCCACATTCATGCCATCCAATTCGGGAACAAAATAGTCGGTTAGTCGGCTCCAATTGCTGTGCACGGTGGCGAATCGATTCATTCGGGTCCTCTTCAACACTTTGCTCTACAGCGGCAATTGTTTCTTCGGTGCGCACTGTTCGACGTCTCTGCGGATGCGTATTATCACATAGAGTAAACGTAGTGCGAAAACGATCATTCGCGAACTGAACCATTATTTTCGAAATAAATTTGCACGATTTGCAAGCGTTGTTCTTTTGTCAACCTGTTCATGATGAAATGGCAAACCAAACTAAATATTAATCACTTGACAGCTGACAAAATGGCCGCCAGTTAAAAAAGTGATGCCAACTTAAAGTTCTATACCTCAATAAAAAACACCCTTTATAAAAAGTAAATTTGCATAATATGGTGTTGCACAAATATGGACGGGGTAACTAGACCATATGCCCAAGATGGTATTAACAGTATTTTAAAAGGTTTTGTGACTGACTGTACACGACCTATGCCTTCACATAGGAAGTAACAACGTGGTTGTTAAAGAAATTAGACAAAAAACCGCAAGATTATACGGTTATCCGTGGCAGATCAGTCAACCAGTGCAAGCGAGACGAAAAACTCTCGAAGGCCAAACAACATGCACAAGCCTGACCGCACTTAAGAAATAATTACGATGACGCGAGAGATGTTCCTTAACCCAGAGCTGCTTTACGACTGTGATATACAATTTATATTCTTTGCTACAATGAAGAAACCATCCTGCTGCTGCACAGTGGGGGATTTTGAAAAAAAAGTGCAAATAATTCTGCAGTTTCTAAACGAGCCGTCCGATTATTATGAAATTTCAAACAGCATTTAAGGAGGTGTTACCGAATCTAAATCTGGAACTAAAACTATATATCTTTAAAGGAGGTGGAGACACAAAGCCTCAAAGTGGGCAATCTCGGGTTAATGAAAAATTCAAACCGATGCCAAGCTGATGTTTTTAATCTAACACAAAAAATTTTTGCAAGCGGATTTCTCTATCCAAGACCTAAAAAAAAGCCTCACACATGTATGTAGTTTTGCTTACAGTTTCATAAATATTCGAGAAAAAAAATAAATTTTGGGGTTTTTACCAACCTTGCTCCACTGTTCTGCAAATGGAGAAGTTAAACCTTGTTGGAGAGAACAAAATTTTCAACATTTAGAAAAAAAACTTGATATCAAAAGCACTACTAAGTAAAAAGTTATACACATTTGAAAAAATTTTGCGATTTTTGCCGTTTTTTGCAGAAAAAAGTGGGTTAATTATTTTTAAATTTTGCAACGTTACGAACCCTATATTTTTATTTGTTCAAAAAGTAATACTATAAGAAACATTATATTGAACATTGTTGTTCAAAATTTTCTTTATTAAATGAGCCAGATCGTTTGGAAATTTACCTATTTTTGTTATAAATATCAAATGTAGGGACTTTTTTCTCAAATTCCAAGGCTGGAACCAAAACATTTGACATTTCACCTTACGGCATGGTGTGCTTTTAAATATTTCCTTGAATATTATCTGTGCCCGGCGAAAGATAAGAAAAATACAACAGAAATGCCAAAAAATTTCATTTTGGGGATTTTATGAAATCTTTTTGGGAATTGCCGGGAACTAAAAAAAATATATATTTGGTTTTCTTGGTATATTAATTGTATAATTTTCCACCTAAGTGAGAATTTTCAGCCGAAAATATTGATAAATGCGAATTTTATTGCATTCCTTTGTGTAAGACCTCTCTCTGTCTTCTCAGAAAACTCTTTTTTATGTTGCAGGATTATAAAAAAATTATAAAAAAATTAAAACTTATTAATTTTTTTATTGTTGCTGGTAGCTGTTTTAATTGAAAATATTGGTCTAATATTCATGTAATACAGTTCACCTGTATTTTAATTTTCTACATCCTTATACAATTAGAAATCCATTGGATAACAATAAAAGTATTTACAAGGCTAAATGAAAAATAAAACATTAATTGAACTTTAAAGAAAATTTAGAAAAATAAAATGAGTTCACCTGGATATAAATTATTTGCTGGGTTTTGTATCAGTTTCAAAGCCTACTAAGCTTATTTTTTCTTTTGTGATTTTCAAAAGTATTATTATTTTACGAATTCTCATATAGTTTTTGAAAGTCTATGCATAAAGTAAGAGGTCTGTGACTGTTTAAAATTTGTGGTTAAAAAAGTCTACTGACGATTTGGTTCAAGCGCCAATGAAATACGTATATAGACATGCTAAACTACCAGCAAATAAATTTCAATTATTTTATGTACACTTCTGACAATATGTCAAATAATAAATTTTCTTTTTTTTAAATTTTACTTTAATAGATAATTTTCATTCTACATAAAATAAAATTGGAACAAATAATTTACTGGAACAGTAAAAAATATTTACTGAAACTAAATTATATTTCAAAACACATGTTTGTTTGAAAATTTGTTGGGAATAATTTTTTCCTTGTACTCATAGTTGAAATATTCTGCGAAAATATTTTTCATGAAATTTCATCAAATCGGTCTCAGAACACACTTAACTCGAAAATTGAACTTTAATATCAGAAATTAGAAAAAAAAACTTAAAACTCACGCGCACGAATTGTTCGCATTATTTTCTCAGGGTTGCCAACTGTCAACTCTTTAACTATATTAAACCTTAATCTACCTTTTAAGTTTTTGCTCTTTATAGGTTCATAATAATAATAATAATAATACATAATTTTTTTTCGATATTTTTTATATATTCAATGAAACTATTTTCTTTTTTCAAACTTTAGGTCCGTTTATATTTTTATTCTAGTTCGATATTTGGTTAACCTTCTTCAGAAAAATTTAAGCTTTATTTTATATTTTTTTTTGTATATTGTATTATTTATTTTGAACTTATTCCATATTTTCCTTTGGTGATGTTTTCTTTTTTAATTAATTAAATTTTTTATGGGTCCAATTTCATTGGGTTATATTTCATTTATAGAATTTTTCCTGATTCATGCTGATTCTTTGATCAGCACTGTATTTCTAATCAAAATCTATTCAATTACTTAAACACACACACACACGCAAACATAATTTACTTGCAATTGCATACCTGTCTGTCTGTCTGTCGCCCATTCGTGATGCAGAATAAATATTTTGGTGAACCGCTTTGCAATATTTAAACACTCCAATTACTAATTAATCCAAACTTAATGATGGTAAAATTAAAATTATGTCTACATTAAATGTGATTATTTATGATGAAATTTTTTCGTTGGCCAGAGCGTACAGAAAAAAAATTTAATGATACCGATCAGCCAAATAAAGTTGTTAAACAAAAATTCGTGAAGAAAGGAAAGCAATGGCATACAAACAGAAATCCTCACTGTTCCACATGCGTGTTGACGGTGGCATTCGAATGAAACACTATGGCACCGCCTCGACGTTGAAAGTATTTCGCCCGCTGCGTGCGCCAATAGTGGACGGCAGCCAAGAGACAAACACCGCATATGAGCACAATAAAACAGGACAGAGTAATGGACATGACCAGTAGATACTTTTGCATTTGCTCAGCATGCAGCGCCATGGTATCCAGCGATGTTTGCAAGATTTGTTGGAAACTCTTGGCAGACTCCAAATCATGCTCGGCCTGCTGTAGATCTTCCTCAACATGACTGATGCAAGTGACATCTCGTATGTGAGTGGTCTCCTGCGCACTGTCATCATGCTCAATGTGCAGCAAAGTGTAATCACTCAGCTGGGGCTTGATCAACAGCCAGTGCAGGTAGGAGCAATTAAAACGATTCAGTGATATTCCCAATTCGACAAGCTGGGGAAAGGCCTTGGCAAATGTATATTTGCCCTGTATTTCGGTTAGATTATTGGCGTCTATGAAAAATGATCTGATATTGCTATTGGCCGGCACGAAAATATCCAAATTCAACTCTGTCAAATTGTTATAGGACAAGTCCAAATTGTCCAGCATTATCAGTTTGGCAAACATGCCAAATGTCAGTTTTCTTATGCCGGTGGCCTTTAAATTTAAAATTGTCAAATGCTGCAGATTTTGGAAGGTGCTGATGTTGGGTGTGCCCACCGGATTAAAGGACAAATCTAATTCAGTTAAGTGCGTTAATAGAGTGATGTTTGTGATGTCGGTTAAATTGTTGCTGCGCATTAAAAGTACATTAACATTCTGGCCGTTGAATACTTGAACACTTGAAATGGAATTATTGACGGCTGTTAGAAAGTTGGTGCCATTTATTATTAGCGAAGATAATTTGTTCGAGTCTAAGTCCAATTTTTTAGCAATAGTTTTATTGCACAAACTAAACTCAGTTAACTGATTACGAGCCAATATCAAAACCTCGGGTCCATAAGAGTGTTGAAATGTTTGCGGATCAAAAGACTTTAAGTGATTGTTGGCCAAATTCAAGTCCCTGATATGTCTCAAGTGATAAAACACTTCCGGTTTTATAGACTCCAAATGATTGTTATCCAAGTACACAGCATCCATGTAAGTATTTTCAAAAAATAAATCCTCCGGTATAAAAGTCAATTGATTGTTCGATAAAATCACTTTGTTCATGTTGGTCAAGCCACGAAAGGCCAATGAACCCAAAGTGTGTAAATTATTGTAACTTAAATCCAAACGCATGAGATTGTGAGCACCCACAAACACCGAAGTGTTTATTTTCTCTATATGATTGTGACTCAAGTTTAATGTGGTCAGCGAACTGGCCGAGGTAAAAGTATTGCGGGAAATGTCTTCAATTTCGGTATTTGAAACATCTAAAGTCTTTAAACTACTGAAGACATCAAATAACTTGGCCGGTATATCCAATAAAACGGAGTTGTAAAATTTCATAAAATTTGTCTGATTGGCCTTGATGTAGGGAGGAATTTTGACATTTTGTGAGTGCGTCACTTGGAAACCCGACACCGTGCAAAACTTTTCCATGCCACCGATATTTGTATTGTATTCATCGCATTTGAGCACAATATCCTCCGCGGCGCTCAAGGATATTGTACACACTAGGAGGAAGAGGATATTTAGTTTTTTCATTTTATTTTCAAGTGAATTTTAGATTAAAATGACTTTTATTTATTTTAATTTTTATTTCTATTTTTTATCCAACCAACCACGTCCGTTTCTAGCTCACAACTAAATGAACTATAAATTCTTAAGAAAATCTTTTGTTTTAATTCTTTATTTAAATATTTTATCTCTTAAGTTTCTTTATGTTTATTTTTTACTTAAAATATTTATTTAGTTCTTTTTTAATTCAAATTATGATAAGAATTATATGCATTTAAGTATTTGTTTGACTTTTTTGCAAAACGCTTTTTTATAAGTTGTTTGAGGGTATTGCTTAATTTTTTTTTTTAAATTAAAGATGTTTAAGAAATTATATGAGTTTTGTTTAAGCATAGACTTCTCGTTTAATTTAACTGGAGATTTGTTATAAAAGATATCTCTGGTACTTTTAAGCTCATCCAACTGGACGGCAGAATGTCTAACTGAATTTTATAATGAGTAGAGGGTGGCGTTGGCTGAAGTATAGGGTGTTTTTTAAGGGGTATTGAACTTTGAATTGAAATAAAACACAAGAAAATCGTTTTAATGTCCATCAATTTGGCT
This sequence comes from Tachina grossa, assembly GCA_949987645.1. NCBI lineage: Eukaryota > Metazoa > Arthropoda > Insecta > Diptera > Tachinidae > Tachina > Tachina grossa. The sequence goes on along the minus strand of OX465276.1, from coordinate 20,265,510 downwards.
TTATTGGAAGGATATTTTTATGCCATTAATGTTTAATTATGATTTCGGGCATGTGGCCGCCGCGGCTGGCTCGAATAAAGCCAATTCTACAGGTCGAATTTTCAACCACTTTTTCGAGCATATGGGGCCGTATGTTGGCAATAACGCCACGAATGTTGGCTTCCAAGTCCCCTAACGTTTCTGGTTTGTTGGCGTAGACGAGCGACTTCACATATCCCCAAAGAAAATAATCCAATGGTGTCAAATCACACGATCTTGGTGGCCAATTGACAGGTCCATTCCGCGAAATTATGCGCTCATCGAATGTTTCCTTCAATAAATCGATTGTGACGTGCGCTGTGTGGCATGTAGCGCCGTCTTGTTGGAACCACAACTCATCCACATTCATGCCATCCGATTCGGGAACAAAATAGTCGGTTAATCGGCTCCAATTGCTGTGCACGGTGGCGAATCGATTCATTCGGGTCCTCTTCAACACTTTGCTCTACAGCGGCAATTGTTTCTTCGGTGCGCACTGTTCGACGTCTCTGCGGATGCGTATTATCACATAGAGTAAACGTAGTGCGAAAACGATCCATGTTTAACCGAATTAATTGCTCTGATGGACGATTATGTCGACCATAAAATGGACGGAGCTTGCGGTAAACTTCGCGAACTGAACCAGTATTTTCGAAATAAATTTGCACGATTTGCAAGCGTTGTTCTTTTGTCAACCTGTTCATGATGAAATGGCAAACCAAACTAAATATTAATCACTTGACAGCTGACAAAATGGCCGCCAGTTAAAAAAGTGATGCCAACTTAAAGTTCTATACCTCAATAAAAAACACCCTTTAGTTAGTTAGCTTTAGCAAGTTGACTAGAAAACCGAAGATCCTAGGCTGGAGCCCGCTCTTCGACAGTCATTAAATAACAACACCACGCCTTTTTCTGATGTGCATTGGTGTCCTTTAGTATCAGTTGTTGTAGAAAAAGAGCTACACCGGCTTCAGCGAATGCTAATCCGAATGTAACATCAAAGTGCCCTTCTTCCTGTAGTAGCAGAATCATTGGCCAAGTAAAATAACCAATAAAATGGCTGCTAAACATAGCTTTAAAATTTAATATGGCTCATTGACACCAGAGGTCACTGCACCACTGCATTATAAAAAGAATCATACAAAAAGCAGAGTTGTAAAAAAATTAAGCTTTCCTCTCTGTCAGTCATGCCAATTTAGCCATTTCCTGGCTAAATTTAGCCATTTGTCATCCCATTTAGCCGGAAGAAAAGTGAGTTTAGCTATTAGCTATTTTTTTTGGCCATTTTTATTTTAATCTAGCTATTTTTTTAGCTATTTTTCCAAACATGAAATTTGTTTGTGATTTTTCACAAAAAAATTGAAATCGGTACATGGGAACATTAATTAACTATCAAAAAAAAAAAAAAAAAAACACAACAGAGTAATATGTAATTGTTTTCGCATTAATATCTATAAATCCCGTTTCAAACTTGCCATTTTTTGTTGCATCAGTCTAAAAGCGCTTATATGAAAGAGATGGCTCAATTGGTAACAATAAGATTTGCTACTGCATTGTTATAATCGTTGCAAGGTGTTTATAAGTGAAACCTCTCATAACGGACACCTCTAATAAACGGACAATTTTTGTAGATCCAACACGTTCATTAGTTTTTGCATACAAAATGCACTCCCATAACGGGACACTCTCATAAAAGCACAGAAGCGGTGAAACACGGCAACAAGAGCTGCATTTAAATAGTAGGTCTTTCTTTATTCAACTCTGATTCATATTTATATTAGTGTCAATGATATTGCTGGTTCCCTGGTTAACGCATATGTAAATACTGATTCGTTGGAGACGCAAAGAAATTGCTGTTTATATGAAGAAGTTGTTTGCTTAGCTGGTGTCCCAAAATGGCAATGAAAAAATTGTTTTTTATCAATTACAGGAAAAAAAATTATATTTTAAACGAGTTTGAAAAAGGAAAATATTCGGTGCACGAACTTGTGAAGATATAAAGTTTCTTGTGTATTTTAACAGTTCATATTGCTACATTTCTCATACAAACTGCCTTTTCAAAGCATTTTTGTAAAGACGACTTTGTTGTATTCCAACAAATAAAATCATTGAAAGTCATTTGAAACCCAACAGCTGAAATTATACCAATCTAATTTGAAGAAGTCTACTCTTAAAATAATTTTTCAACTACAATGAAATCCCAAAAATGTGTAACTCTCTCATAATACGGGATTTACACGATGACTTCTTCCCCTGCATTTTTCTTAAATTCTCTTTTATGTTGATACCCCTTTGATCACCTTTTTACCCCTTTTGTCAATAAACTCTAGGAAAGTCACGGTAAAAAGTCATAGTGTAAATCCCGTATAAGCGGACACCTCTAATAAACAGACAAAAACAGGACGACCGTGAGTGTCCGGTTATGAGAGGTTTCACTGTAATTGGTGGTTTATGATATCAATCAAACAAGGGTCATATTTGTTTTACACGAGTGAAAATATCAAGAAAAATAAAAGTTTAAAAAATAGAAAGCTAATAAAAAGTATAAACAAAAATTTCGCAAGGAATGGATTAGCATCCCAAAAATTTAAAGACTTAATAGCAGAATGTAGAAATGAATAGAAGACGTAATGTAAGTATTGTAAGTTTGCGCAGTTTTTTTTATTACCTGAAGAAAAATTCTTTTATTTATTTCTTCAATTTATTCTTTTTCTTTAACTTTAAAAAAGTTCCCGATTTGCCTTAAAAAAACAATATATGAAATACCTTCTTGTTTTTGCTAAAGTTCATGATTTTTGCATTCGATTTTGCTTAGCCATTTTTCAGCTAGTTTTTAGCCATTTTTTTAGCAATTTTTTTGTCTACATTTAGCCATTTTTGGTGGAGGAATTCTGGCATCACTGCTCTCCGTGTTCCTTCAAACCACCTGTCTTCTCTATTGCTATCCCTTTCCTATAGCCCTCTCTCACTATCTTCTCTTCAACTGATAGGTAGCACAAAGGGCTCATTGCATTGCATTCAAGTGAGCTAGGCTCTAAATTTCAGCCTTCCTTGCCAGCAGCCTGCTAACCTAACCAAACCTATGCTGAGTACACATTATGTCAATTTGGGGTTGTATTTTCGCATAAGTCGAACGATTAACGGTACTTTTCACTTTGTACAATTAGAAGCTAATAAGCACTTTAACGTCAAGTTTTCATGAAGAACTGTCAGTTAAAGTTCACGTTAACTCTTAATGACACATGGTGCAAAGGGACGTAAGTAAGTAGGATAGTGAGTAAGTAAGCCTAAACGCTTATTTAAAAAGTTCTAATTAATAAAATATGAAAAAAGTCGAAAACCTAGACGAATAAAATATAAATACAAATATATTTTCACTAGATTTTTGCTCGAATATAAGAATAAAAATTTAATTGAAGAACTAGTTATTTCACATCACTTAGCCTTGAAGAAAAATAAAATTTTAATCGAATAATATTTTATTCGATTGCAAATTTATACGAAATAAAATTGTTAGGTCGCTTAAATAAAATATCACATAGTGTTGAGTCAAAATAAAATTTCATTCGAATAAAATATTATGCGAATAAAAAGTTATTCGATTACAAATTTATCAAAAAAAAATTCAGGTGTTCAAATGTAATATAAGAATATACTTATTTTTTACTTTTTTTTTAATTTACTTTCGTGTAATTATAAAATCTGAGTTCTAGTAAAATTTAATTTAATTAAAAAAGTGTTCGAATAAAATGCTTTCAATTGCTCGAAAAAAATTCAATGGCTTTAAGTTGAAGCTCCGATGAAAATAAGATTTTGTTAGCATAAATGTTTATTCTACAAAAAATTTATTCGATTAAAACGTTTTTTAGGTTGTTCGAATAAAATGAAAAAAAGTATAAGCTTAGTAATTATTGCCCGAATGAAATTTAAAAATTTATTCGATTACAAAATTAATACAAAAATTTTTTTTTGTTGTTCAAATAAAATATTAGATTAAGTATATAATAATTTGCGTTCGTATAAATATAAAATTTTGTTCTAATAAAATTTTATTTAATCAAAAGTGTTCGAATGAAATGCTTTCAATTGCTCGAAAAAATTCAATGGCTTTTAGTGGACGCTCGCATGAAATTAGAATTTTATTAGATTAAACATTTATTCGGCTGAACATTTATTCGAATAAACATTTTTTGTTAGTCTGTTCGCATAAAATAAAAAAAATATGTATCACTATAGACGTAATAATTAAAAATTAAAAATGTATTCGAATAAAAATTAGTTCAGCTTTGCAAATAAAATGACATAAAACATTTATTTAAAATATTTATATTCAAATAAAAATTTATTCGATCTAAGATTTATTCGAATAGAAATTTTTTCGCTTGGGCGAAAAACAAATTCTATTAGAATACATTTTTAATCGAATACAATTTTCTGCGAATAAAGTTTAAATTTATTTCGAGCTTAAGTTATTTGATTTATAATTAGATTTTATTTCAATTTATTGGCCCAAGCGAAAAAATTTCTATTCGAATAAATCTTAGATCGAATAAAAATTAGTTCAGCTGTGCAAATAAAATAACATAAAATATTTATATCTAAATAAAAAAAGCAATATGAGTCCGATCACAGAGAAGATGTGTAAACATCTAGTAATGAAATTTTTTTTTTTAAGTTGGAAGTACTTATGCTTTTAGTATATTTTTTTAAATTAATTGATTAAAAGTATCAAAACTTTCAATATTGTAAATACATATGAATTTGTTGGCTTTTCTTTGTTTTATTAAACTTATTTGGTTAGTAAATGGGCACACTGCAGTATATGAAATTGTACTGCATTCAAAATTGCACTAAACAGTAAATTTACTGATTACTAAAAAAATTCAGTAAATTTTTACTGCTGATGAAATTTAATTTGCATTACCAGTAAAATCGTAGGGCCGTAATCATAAAAAAATTGTAGCAAGTGGGGAAGTTTTTTTTCATTCAAATTTTGAAATTCTTGTATGAAAAACATTTAGCCACTTGGTAGAATTTCATTATGAATACGGGCATTACTGATTACTGAAAATTCAATGCACCTCATCATATAACAAATCATTTAGGCAATTTATAAAAATTGTAGAAAAAAATTTTAGTAATCAGTAAAAATTTACTTGTTAAACATTTTTTATTGTTTTTACTGAAACTTTAGTGGTACTGCAGTGCTTATCTATGGTAAATGCCTTTACTTTTACATTTTAATTTTTAATTCCTGTTGTTCATCGTTTAGTTGTTGCTGTTCTTGTTGTTGTGTACGCATTGCAATTAAAATAAATTCAGTAAAGTGCGACTTTGACTCGCGCACATTCGGTTTTGATCATTTTTTTTTTTTTTTTTTTTTTGATTTAGTTTTCTTCCTTTTTTAAGTTTTTTCAGTTTAAACGATTTTTTCAGTTTTATGGCTTTTTTCTCGTTTTGGCGTTTTTTTTCTCTTTTTGGGTTTTTTTAATTTTCGCAATTTTTTTCATTTTGGCGATTTTTTCATTTTGGCGATTTTTTTCTGTTTTTTGGGGTTTTTTTTATTTTGGCGATTTTTTCTGTTTTTGGGGTTTTTTTATTTAGGCGATTTTTTCATATTGGCGATTTTTTTGTTTAAGGATTTTTTTCATTTTGGCGATTTTTTCGGGTTTTCGCGATTTATTTTAGTCCTAGAGATTTTTTTTTAATTTGGTGCTTTTTTCGTTTTGGCGATTTTTTTTGGCGACTTTTTTATATTTGGCGATTTTATATTTTTTTGATTTTTTAGTTTTACCGTTTTTTAAAATTTCAAGAGTTTTGCTCTTACGGTTTCCAAGATACAGCAAGTTGTCAAAATTACAAAGTCAAAATTGCATTAACTGATGGAACACCCATTGATTTAAATTTTTTAAATTTAGTGTTAATTGTTGTAGTCTGTATAAAAATACACTAACTTTTAAAATTTCAAGTGTATATATGTAATTATATACAATTTTATGTATATTACATATGATTTTAACATTTTTCGTTGCTCGTTTTGGAACACCCTTTAGTTTTTAACTCTCATGTATTAGTTGTTGTAGTGGCCAAATGTCGACACATTGTGTCCAAATTTCAAGTCCGTAGCTCTTACGGTTCATTTTCACCTTTGGTGTACGGAAATATACAGAAAAATAACCGGCGGCGGCGCACCGTCGGCTTCGAGCCGGTCGACTTGTTTCTCTGCTTGGTATTGCTTCTTTCAAACACTAATACACTCATACATAGCTCACACCGATTTGACAATGCAAAGAAATCTCAGCAAAGGAATCTCAGCAAAGAAATCTCAGCAAAGAAATCTCAGCAAAGAAATCAAAGTCAAAAGATTTTTACCCCCTAGCGTATAGATGTTTACACGTCAAAAATTTACTCGATCTAACATTTATCCGAATAGAAATTTTTTCGCTTGGGCGAATAAATTGAAATAAAATCTAATTATAAATCAAATAACTTAAGCTTGAGTTGAAAACTAAAATTTATTCGCAGAAAATTTTATTCGATTAAAAATTTATTCTAATAGAATTTGTTTTCGATTGTGCTAGAATAAAATTAAAATTTTTTTTAAATATATCTAATGCTCCCTGCTCTTGTTATCATAACTACAATTGTGAGACGTGCAAAAATAAATAGCGTCACCTACGCGAGCTTGTGTGTGGCAGTTGTGCTTATTCGTGTAGGCACATGATCTCAATTTCTCATTTAAGATTCTTTTATACATATTTCCTAAAATTAGCATAAGTAGTAAAATAACAATAATTTGGTTTTTTTTAATAACTCGGATAAAAAGAACAAAAAAAACATAAGCGATTAAAAGAAATAAAACACGCTCGGTACGTGCTTCATTCCTGATGCGTTAAATACGTTAAAGGAATTCTTAAACACCCTTCTTTCAAAATAATGCTGATACAATTATGTGTATCCTCTTACATAACACCAACAACACTAGCAATCATTGTTAACGAGTATCTATATTAATAACTTAAAATTTTTAGAATTTCTTTGGGCTAAAGAATTAGAAAAACAAAAAAATATAAAGAATGGTAAACAAAATTTTTGGTATAAAAGTCAAGGTTGTGTGACAAAACAATGTCATAAGTTTCTTAGCCATTGCGAAAGCTTAAAGTTCTGTCTATTAGCCATGATGTTGAAATTATACTCGATTTGCCTGTTGGCCTTGTTTGCCAGTAGTGTGTTGGGTGCTGCTAAACCTGGTCTGTTCACCACGATTCCATGGGCTTATACCGCTCCTGCTGCTTACACTGCCGGAATTGCTGCTCCACCTGCTGCCTACAGTGCTGGCTATTTTGCCCCATTTGCCAGCACCTACAATGCTTATACTCCTGCTCATGCAGCAGCCTTTCCAGCTGCTTATTCTTCATCACCTTTATTTGCTGCTGGTCCCGCATATTATCATGCCGCTCCTTATGTAGCGCCAGCTGCTCGTTTCGTAGCTCCCGCTCCAGCTGATGGTTTTGTGGCTGCTCCCTCAGTTTTGTCGCTGTTGAAGAAGAAAAAGTAAACTGCAAACCGCTGAATGCATAACTAGAGTACAAATCTACTAAAAAAAAAAATAAAAATGGACACTAAACAAAAAAGAAAAATAAAAATTTATTAAGAATAACAAAAATTAAAAATTTTAAAAACCCCCGAATTTTTTCAGAAAAGATGTTATATCTTCTAAACGGCTAAGAACCCTCTCGATCAAGTCTTAAAGATGACTTGATCGAGAAAAAACTAAATGAAAATCGGTCCAGCCGTTTGGCCTGTACGTGGACACGGACAGACACACAGACACACAGACACACACTACAAACTTATAACACCCCTTTTTTCTATTGGAACGTAAATTCAAATATTTTTTTAAAATGAAAAAAACACTGGCGAATACTGTTAACAACTACATAGCATAATGTTGCTGCTATTGTGGATGTTTTAGATTTTCAGTGTTGCCGTAATTTTCCGGGGAAGCGGCGGGGAAGTCGGGGGTTTTTTGGGACCTAGGGCGAAATTTCGGTCTTTTTTTGAAACTATCTATCCCATTTTGATGAAATTCAAAACATAGATAGATCTGAGTCTACAAGAAGACATAGGCTATATATTTTTTAAATAAATCTACAAAAAACCGACTTCAATGCTAAGATCTGATAGAAAATATTCAAAAACAATTTATGGGATATAAAATTAAATTTTATTGGGCGTGCCTCCGCCCATGCAAGAGTTTGCAGAATTTTGAGTTTTTCAGAGCTCAGGGTATATCTAAAGTTTTGTAAAAATTGGTGCCACAATCGGAACCACTTAAACTAAAATACTATAATTTAATGGGAGTGACTCCGCCCATTTTTTCAAATGAAAGATTTTGCCTGTTTTTGACTTCAAGTTGTGTGGTGAGTTTCAGAAAAATCAGTTAAGTAGAACCGCGCGAAATATAATAAATTTTAATGGGTGTAACCCTGCCCATTTTTTCAACCTTAAAATTGTGTAATTACAAGAACCAAAGATGATTGATAAGTTTTGCAGTATTCAAGCAAAATCAAATTAAAAAATAGGCGTGTCCCCTCCCACTTTTTTTTTGCAACGGGACCAATGAGCAGCTGTGCCCTCTCAGACAAAAAGAAATATTTTAACAATCGGTCTAAAATTGAACGAGTTCTGAAGTAACATCCACCCCCCTTTTTTTGAAGTCGGCTAAAAATAGGACCACATGGGGAAGTAATTTCCCCTTTCTTTCTTCTTTAAACTATCTATCCAATTTTATTGAAATTCGATACATAAATAGATCAGCGTCTAGGAAAGCACATGGCTATACACTTTTTCAAAAATTGTAGCGCGGGAAGGGGTAGGGGACAATTTCTGCCTCTTTGAAACTATCTAACCGATTTTGATGATATTCAAAACATGAATAGATCTGAGTCTGGAAGGACACAAATGATATATATATTTTATCAAAATTAAGCCCACGGGTAAGTAGCAATTTCTAAGTTAAGCAAAACGCAAGGAACTACGTTCCTGACCCGTGTCCCATGACACCGTGTGTTGGTTTTTAACAAATGAAAAACGGTTACACACCATGACCACTTTGGCAACTTATTATTAATTTTTATTATATTTCTTTCTTGTGTCGTAAGTCCAGTGTGAATAATACTCCTCACAAAAACATAAATGTGGAAAAGGCCAGGCAAGTTCCCATCCAAAATATTTGGCATTAAAAGTTGTGACATAAAAATGTTGACCAAGTTATTTTTTGGCGCAATAACTATCTCTACAATCTGCTATTTATTATATAAACTTGTCAACGTCAGGGTATCATATCATTTCAAGGCATTCTAGGCCTATTTGTCTCCGTCTACTTTTCTAACTCAGGACTATAAGCTATCTGGTACTGCTTGTGGCTCATATAAACTTTTGTAGGAAAATGTTTATGAGAAATACATAAGTAATATATTAAGATCTGCTAACCACAAGTAAATGAAACAGAAAGTTAAAATTCTATGGGTGTAGTCCTCACACTTTTCAAAGCAGAAAAATGTTTCAGTGGATAAGAGCAAAGTGTATTAAAAGTTTCAATAAAATCGATCGGGTTTGAACGCCTTAGCTTAAAATCTTAATTTAAATTTAAAGTGCGTGTCCCCGCCCATCTGATAAAAACTTTTGCCTTTTTAGATTTTTCTATGTGATCTCTTTCTTCTATAGATTTGTATGTGTATCAAATTTTAGCTCTCTAGTGCGAAATTGAGTTTTAAGGCCGTGGCCCCCCCTTCAGCTCTCTAGCGTGAATTCTAGTATTAAAGTAAATAGGCCCTACCACGCCCACTTTTTTAAACTCAAGACTTTGTTGTGGCCAGCGCTTATCATTCATGTAAATTTTCGTAGGGAATGGCTTATACGACATATGTAAATAATAGATTTAAATGTGTTAAGCTGAAGTATGTAAAACACAAGCCTAAAATCATAGGGGCGTAAACACGCCCACTTTTTAAGACGTTATCTTAAAGCCTTATAATCGTGCAAAGTGTATGAAAGGTTTCAATAAAATTGCTTGAAAGAAAATCTTGTAAAATTTCGTTGGAAACGGATAATAATAAATGCGTAAATAGTAGGAGCAGGAGAAGGAGGAGGAATAGGATGCTTAAATTTTATGGGAATTGCAATGCCTTTTTTTGAACGAAAACTTCTGGCCTAGCATTATCGCAATATGTATGCAAAATATCAATAAAAAAGCGCGAGTCTGAATTTGAGTTTGAATTTACTTTTTAATTTTGAACTTTATGGGCGTGTCCCTGCCCACCTGCTTTAAATTTCCGTATTTTATGATTTTTCTAGGTAGTTACTCACTTAGTTCTACTTGTGTATTAAATTTCCGCTTTTTAGCAAAAATTTTATTTTGTAATTATTGTGGGCGTGACCCTAGATTTTTTTTGTAGCCAGTGTATATTGCACTGTATGACAAAAAAAAAATACCTTCAATCTTTTATTATTTTTCTGGCAGGTATTATCAAATATAAAAACAATTTGTTTTTGAAAATTTCCAAACACTCACCAAATCTTGAGGTACGGGTAAAAAACCGGGTTCTTGTACCCATATTTATCCATCAGCCTCTAACTAATTTGAATATCAACCGATTTTAAATTTTTAAACGGATGTAGAAAGCAGAAACTTAGACCTTTGGAACAGTGTATATTTTATTTCAGTAAATATCAGTCAGATGTGGGTATTTTTTTACTAAATAAATTTTTTCGGTTTTTTTTTGTAATTTTTTAACTTTGGATTCGTTCTTAAGTACTGGTAGTATTTTTGTGCAAAAACCATACTATTTGTAACTTTATTTATAAAGCATAATTGATTACGAGTCAAGTACAGTTTTGCTTAAAAGATCGCTCAGACCAAGTTATTAAATATTTTACATTAGAGGACAAAGAGTCCCCTGACAAGAAAGTCTTCATGTAAACGCGCTTGGATTTAAGAAGGGACTCCAAAAGATAATGTAAGCGTTGCTGCAGCTACGTCACCCTTCATCTAAACGAGTTCCAACAAACATTTGCTACCCCGCGAGCTTCTCTTCAATTCTCGCCCACAAATACGACTCGCAGGCAACGTGTAGCAGCTAGGCCACCCTTCAACTAAACGGGCTCTAAACAGTGCAAGAATTGCCCATCTGAGCAGAGTATTCAGCTTCGTTTGCGGTGGACCATATTCATCTCTGTGATTGCGTTTATCTCTTAATAATTTGATTTATACTAAAAACATGTGCAGTTTCTACAAGTCAGGCAGGCGACTCGTCTAAAAAATTTTTCTGAAAATCACTCAAAAAAAAAAAAAAAAAGTGCTTTCCATATAATTTTTATACTCAAGTCCATCGTCTGGTTTTTAGAAACAAGTGGTAAATAATGAGTGTGAGTTTTCGTAATATTTGTCCCGATGTTACCTAAATTTTTAATAAAATTTTTTATATACAGTCCAATCATGAACAAAAATTCCGCACGAGTTTTTTCACTTTTCTCTTTTCTCCCATTATGAATTTGTTTTTCCCCTTTTTTTAACAAAATGTTAACAAACAAGCAAGATTGTGCACGCAAAGCACACGTGTGTTTGTTGTAAAAAGTGTGTGTGAGAGAGAGAGAGCACATTCCACAAACAAATGTATGTACCTTGTTTACAACAAAACTCTACATCTAATGTAATGTGCAATCTTGTTTTCTAGATTCATGAAAACAACGAGATTCGTACTGCGGTGATGCCTCCTATTACTGTTTTTTGTTCCCAAGGAATTTATGATTGGAAGAATTTATTCTCGAGAAAATTATATTCTATGAGAATTAAATTGCGAGAGAATATTTATGACTGGAATGATAACTTAGCAATAGATCAGATCATGTTTTTTTTTATTCTGTTGTTACCCTCTTACACTTTCTCACAGTGTATTCTTGAGACTGAAATTTTTCAATAAGAAAAAGCAGCATGTGTGAATGAGTTACTTCAGAAACTTAGCTTGTAGGCTGCAGGCTGGTAAACATATTACACTTGTCACGAACTTAGTGAATAGAATGAACATATTTTTTTCAACATTTATCTCCATGTCTGATAATGTTTTCAACGCATGTGTTATACATTTGCCACACAAAAACAAAAACACAGAAAAAATAAAAGCTTATCAATATGCAATTTCTTGCTTCAAAATGTTTTATTTTTAATTTTTTATTAAATGTAAGAAAAAAAAAAGAAAATAAATAATACAGCTGAAAAAGAGAAAAGAAAGTAGCAACTGATTCTATATGAATTTCCGGTGTAAAATAAATAAAACGAGAAACAATATATTACATATTATGTGCATACCAAAAAGACCTTGAAAAAAATCTGTTTATACCGATATTACGTATAAAAGTTGAGACAAAAATATAAATAAAATAAAAATGTATAAAAGAAACCACTCAACATTAAAAATACTATTGGACTACTGTCACACTTATTACTTATTTACTTGATTTTTTTTCTTCAAATCTAAAGAAGGAACTGTACGTGACTGGAATGGAAAATTTGCATTTATTTTTCAGTTTTGAAATGCACACACTTTTACGCGCGTACTTATAAAAATACAAATTGTTTTAATGCCAAAAACAATAAAGTGTCTTTCAAAAAATTTATTACTTGTATTTATATTCAATTAATGTGGGGTTTTTTTCAAGGAATTCTGGCCACTACATACAAATCACTTATGATGTAGGTACATATGTATGTACGTTTATATGTCTTCTGCAAGGTTCTTCTGCTTGGCTCAAGCAAAAAGTTATATCTAGTTATTTGTTTGCTATATAATGCCAACTAAATTGCTGTGATTATCACAGTTCAATTTGTGTTCTTTTACAAATCACAACTAAACAACTTATTAAATTCATAAAAAACAAAAATGTTCAAATTCGTCGCTATTGTCTTGATGGCTGTTATTGCCTGCGTTGCTGCCAAGCCCGGCGTTGTGGCTCCTTTGGCTTATGCTGCTCCTTTGGCCAGTGCTGTTGTCTCTCAGGAATACCATGGTAATTTTGCTGCACCTTATGTAGCTGCTGCTCCTTATGTTGCCGCCGCCGCTTCGCCTTATGTGGCTTCACCTTATGTTGCTGCGCCTTATGTAGCTGCTGCTCCTTATGCTGCCGCCGCTGCTTACGTAGCAGCTCCCTACACCGCCCCTTTCTTTTTCAAAAAGTAAACTAATTGACTGTTAACAAATTGTTATTTCTTAATGCGCTCAGGAATGTTTTAGTTAAATTTATTAAATAGAAATTGATTAAAAAAAAGAACAAGAAAATCATAAAAGAACTGTTTATTTTTATTTGCGCGCCATGAGGTATGCTTTAATTTTCTGTAATTTCTCAGTGGTTTACCATTGTTTGTGTAATAATTAAACTGTTATAATCATTATTGTGAGCAGTGTTGCCAGAAACTAGGGAGAAGGAACCGAACTGGGAAAGCGATAATAATATAATTAAATATAAGTTTGTTCATTTACTAAAAATTGTTACGAATTTGTAACAATTATTACTGGAAAGTGTTCATTAACTCAAAAAGTTTGCAAGGAGAGAGCGTCACATTTATTAACATAAAGTTTTGTAAAAAAAATTTCGCAGCTTTCCTTTAAATTGTGGGTGTATTTTGTTATTTGATTGAAAAGAAAAGCTGAATTAAAAAAAATAAAATTTGGGGTTTCGTACACCAAAGGTGAATCGATAATCGCAAGAGGTACGGATCTGAAATTTTCACAGAATATGCAAAATTTTGTAGGCTACAACAACAAATATATGACAGTTTAAAATTAAAGGGTGTTTAAAAGCGAGCAACGCAGAATGTTGAAATTTTAGTGAAGTACTGGTATACATAAAATAATATGTAGATACTTGAAATTTGCAAACAATTAACACTGAAATTTAACACATAATAATTTAAGGGTATTCAATTAAAGTAGTTTTTGCTATGTGATTTTCACAACTTGCTGTATCTTGGAAACCGTAAAAGACAAACTCTTAACATTTTCAAATACGCTAAAACTAAAAAGTGTCAAATAAAAAATATTGCTAAAGCGAAAAAATCGCAAAAAACCGAAAAAAATAAAATCGCCACAACGAATATAAGTAACAAATTAAAAAATTTCTAACTCTAAAATAAATCGCCAAAAACTGGAAAAATCTCCAAAATGAAAAAAATCGCCAGAATGAAAAAAACGCCAAAATAAAAACAACGCCAAAATCGCAAAAAAAATCAAAACTAAAAAACGGCACATTTAAAAAACGCTCAAAACCTAAAAAAATCCCATAAACGAAAAAAATCCCAAAATTATATATTATTTAGGCTAAAGTTCGTATCCTTACGGAGCCCATCGTGCGCGAGTCAAAGTCGCACTTTACTGAATTTATTAAAATAACGCAAAACAAACTTAGTCCTATTCCATAAAGATTTACAGCCTTATTTATAAAACTTAAAAAGTCTTTTTTAAAACAAATTTTCATACAAAATTTTTCTTAAAAAGCCTTTATAAAGCCTTTTTATGTTTTATAAATAAGGCTGTTAGTTTTTAAAATTATTGATTTCAAAAAAAAAAAAAAATTTTCGTGTACGATATTTTGCACTTTCACTTTCGCAAGACCATTTGTATCAAACATTGAATACCACCAATATGTTTTTACTTTGCAACAGAATGCCACATTAAGAAAAGTTTAAATGACACAAATTGCCATATAATTTCATTTAATTTAATATTTTGGAAGAAATAAAATTTCCGAGGTATGCTATTATTCATAAAGCAACTTAAGTTAATTAAATCTCAACACAACTGGACATTTATGCTGTCATTTAATATGAAAAGTATACGCCTTCAAAAAATACGTGGTAGAGATTTAATTAAATTTTGTAAATTATTTAAAATGCCTTCAACTATAAGAGAGATAAATTAAAAGTTTTGTTTGGTATTTAAGGCACATAAATCCATTTAAAAGCATTTAGTTATAAAGATGATAAGAATAGTGAGTAAATAATATTCCTTAAATTTCAAAAAAAAAAAACATCAAGTAATTTTTTTTTAATTCTTTAAGATTTTACTACTAACATTTTGTAGCCTCAGCTGGTCGGCAGTTTTAAGACAATCAAATGTCCTTAATGAGCATCAACAAGATTCTGCTACATATCTGTTTGATACTTTCTATGAATATGTATTTGAAAATAATTCATATTTCATTTACTATAATTCGACAGATTTCATATCACGTCAGCCACTGATGTTAATGGAATTATTTGTTGCGCCTTTATGGCAAGAAGAGCCTCAGGGCATTGCCCCGTTTGTGTTACGTGTTGTGGGTTTCCTTTTGCCTTTAGCCAAACAGCCATTTGTAGCAATTTATGAACAACTTGTTGAGAAAATTTGCTGTAAAAAACCCTTGGTGAATTTATCATTTACACTTGGTTTTACCACAAATTTCCAAACAACTGCCCAATTCGGCTGGAAGAGCTAAAAAGTGAAAAATAACCAATACCTAAAACCCAATAAATTAAGTTAAAAGAAGTAAATACTGCAGTCATCGAACTTTGGATTACAAAACTTCTTGTATTTGGTATTAATAACAAAACCATCAAGAAAAAAAGAAAAACTGAAAGCAAAATATAACCACAAGTGAACTAAAAATTCAGTTACTTAATATGCTTGTAGTTAAGTTTAAAAAATAAAAAGTCGGCAATTTTTCCCTTTTATCAAATATCGAATTTATTATTTTATATTGTCAAGTTTTTTTATAACAAACTTTGCAAAACTTTAAACAGAAAATATTAAATTACAACGCACACAAAACTTATTGTACATACGAAAAACTTAACATTAGAAGGCCCTTTTGCCTAAGAATTCATCTAACACAAATTGGTATAAAAAGGTTGCTGCTCAGCTAAGTTAAACATCAGTGTTTGTCTATTACACAGCATCTAAGCATACACATAAAGTGACTTCTTTCATCTACAGAAAAAATACAATAAATAAACAAAATGTTTAAAATTGTAAGTAAACGAAACATTTTCAAAAAAAGGACAAATTTAATAAATTCATATTATTATTCTTTTCTTTTTTTTTTTTTTTTTAGTTCGTCTTTTTGTCTCTCCTTGCTTTGGCCGTTGCCAAACCCGGCTACATTCATTCAGCACCTGTTTTGACGTCTTATCACGCCGCCGCGACAGTGCCCATCGCCCATGTCGTACGTCCCATAGCCGCCGTGCATGGAGTTGTTGCTGCGCCAGCTGTTTTACATGGTGGTGCCTCCTATCATGGCTCTTATCATCATGGCCTTTATTAGATAAATGTTTAAAATCTTACACAATATTTGGTTCACATTGTTAATTGGCTCTGTACATTGGAAAAATTTATTAATAAAATATTTATACGTTTGTAAATATTAATTGGAAAATAGTAAAAAAATCCGTCTTATTTTTATTTGTTAGATTTTCAAAAAAAAAAAAAATCAACATCAAATAAACACATTGAGCGCTTAATGAAAACGTTGATAAAGGAAACGATACGAAAAATGGGTACTAAAGAGGGCCTCTTTGAAATTAACAAACATCGAGAAAAATTAATTATGAAATCTGCTTCATATCAAAATATTTAAATTACCTTGGAGACGATCAAATAAACTCGTCAATCAGTGCATATGTATCGATATTTGATATTTAATCGGTCCTAACAACATTTCATACCTTACTTCAATACTAAAAAAATCTACGTCAAGAAAATTTTCGGTACTTTTTGAAACTCCATATTTTCACAAATAGGTATTTAAAAAAAAAGGAATTTTCACAACAAGTATTTCTTAACAGAGATAGTTTTTACAAAAAGAGAACTTAATCTATAGGCACTCTACGCAAAAGGTACTATTTTAGAACGACAATTTCATCAAAAGTAATCTTTACAAAAAAATAAATTTTTTAGTATATTCTTAACAAATGGTACTTTTGGAAAAGGTACCTTTTACTGAAATTACTTTTATTTTTTTATAAAAAGTAGTGAGTACACGCTTAAAAAATTTTTTTGCCAAAGGTACTGCAATATGCACCTTTTACCAACTCTACTTGTTGCAAAATATATTTTTCGCAAAAGGTACTTTTAACAAAAGGCAATTTTTATAAAAACTACTTTTTACAGAAGATATATATGTATGTATATAATATAAATAACAGTTTTTACAAAAACTTATTTTTACAAAATGTACTTTTTTTTTACAAAAACTACTATAAAAAAAGTACTTTTTGCAAATTAATTTTAATAAAGCTTTTTTTTTTTTTTTGTTCAAAAACCTCTTTAAAATTATCCACTTTTCACAAAAGCAAATTTAAAAAAGTAAAATATTTCAAAATGTACGTTTTCTATAAGGTACGTTTTTCAAAAGTTATTTTTAAATGTTATTTTAAGAACACATACATAACTTTTAGAATAGTTTACAAGTGTATTTTCATATAAAAGCTTCATTAAAAAAAGGAACTTTTTACAAAAGGTATTTTTTTTGACGGTAATTTTTGCAAAACGTACTTTTTACAAACCGTACTTTTTACAAAAAGTACTTTAACAAAAAGGTACTTTTTACTAAAGGTACTTTTTACAAAACATGCTCCTTACAGCAGGCTTTTTTTACAAAACATACTTTTTAGGACAGGTTTTTTTGCGAAACGTATTTTTTATAAAAGGTTATTTTTACAAAAAGTAATTTTTATAAAATTTTATTTTTTCAAAAGATACTTTTTATAAAAGATTCCTTTTAAAAAGGATTATTTTTTTAAAAATTACGGAGTTGTAGAAGAGGTAACGAGTGTACTACTTTAAAAAAGTATTTTTCACAAAAGGTACTTTTAACAAAAGGTCCTTTTTGCAGAAGATAAATTTTACAAAAGATACTTTTTATAACAGGTACTTTTTACAAAAAGTACTTTTTACAAAAGGTTCTCTTAACAAAAATTACTTAAAAAAGGTACCTTTTATAAAAAAACTTTTAAAAAGGCTACTTTTATAAATGGTACTTTTTATAAAATGTACTTCTTATAAAAGGTACTTTTAATAAATGACAACTTTTCAAAATGGTTTGTTTTATAAAGGAGACTTTTTGTAAAAGGTACTTATTACAAAAGTTACTTTTTACAAAGGGTATCTTTTACAAAAGGTATCTTTTAAAAGATGTACTTTTTAAAAAAATTTATTTTTCGCAGAAGCTTCTTTTTACAAAATTTTTTACCTTTTACAAAAGGTACTTTCTGCAATTTTTACTTTTATAAAAGTTCGCTTTAAAATTTTACATTTTAAAATAAAAAGGTACCTTTTGGCAAAAGATACTATGTATGTACGGAAAGACCGTTTTTCAAAATCAAATTAAAAATTTTTTTTCTGTACAAATAAATATTACAGGGCTACTTGACACTTGTTCTAAAATTTTATATATAAATGTTGAAAGAGGCATCATTTGATACAAATTTGTCCTAAACAAATAAACATGAGTTGAAGTCATTTTTAGCCTTGGTGATGAAAATAGAGAAAAGCTTGGATTTAAGGCATTAAATTAGAATTGTGCCCAGAAGGTCTTTTCAAATAAAATTAGTTCTTAGATACAAGTCCGGTGCAATAAAGTCAATGTTAACTAAATGGGTTTGAAAAAACTTGTGATGCAAACGTTCAAAATGAGCTATTGAACTGGAAATTTACTTTAAACTACCGGCAGCAAGCACATGCATATACACGTGGACTACAAAACTGAAAGTCGCGGGTTCAAACCCGGACTCCAACAGTAGTTAAAATGCATTTATCTGATATAAATTAGTGTCCCATTGTATCAGTTGTTGTATAAAAGTTCAAGTGTTGAAGCCATAGACACTGGTAACTGAACTATACCAAGTGAATTAGATGCTAATCCTAATGTAACACAAGAGCGCCCCCTTCGTCGTTATTGTGTAGCAGAATCATCGCCGAAGTAAAATAAGCAATAAAATAACTACTAAACAGAGCTTTGAAAATTTAATACGCCTCATTGACACCAGAGGTGCTGTACCTCTGCATTATTAAAAAAAAAAAAAAAAAAAAAAAATGTGAAAAAAGCAGAGTTGTAACAGAATGAAGCTTTCCTCCATCTCTTCCTTCACCAACTGTCTTCTCTATCACTATCCGTTTCCTTAATACCCTTTTCACACTCACTCACATCTTTGAGGAATGCGTGGAATATGTTGAAAATTGAAAAAACCTGTTCACATTACAACATCTTTCATCTTTCATCTGTCATGTATTATAATACTATTTTTACGAATGTGAGCTACTAAAAATTAAATAATAAAATGCAATTTAAAAATTCAGTAGAAATTGATTTAATTGCTGGCTCCTGAGGAGCAGAAACAAATAATGCTACAATGTGCAGAATTAGTTGAAATTATGCCAGCGGACAATGATAATGAAAAAATATTACAAACTTTATCCGCAAAGATTTTGCGTAGACATTTGCAACTACTTTTATGTAATTTATTTCGATTTGGAAAATATATAACAGATTTTATTATATGCATACATATACATATACATACATATGTATGTATGTAATAAAATCTTAGAGTAATTACGGATCTTTTTTTGGGAAGGATATTCCAAAATGCAGCCTTGAATGTATGTAAATATGTCCATGCATATGGAAATATACATACATACAAACATACATGCATATGTATATATTTTTATAGTATGTATGCATGTATGTATATAGTTGCATACATTTTTTCTAGTGATGACACTAAAATAATCGAAAGATGTTGAACGGAACAAAGTGAGATAGGAACATCTTTTAAAGATGTTGAAAGATGTTGAACATTCAGCCCTGTATAATTCTTATGGGAAAATGTTATCATCTTGCCAAATTGATGAAAGATGAAAGATGTGAGTAAGTGTGAAAAGGCTATAAAGAAGGTAACACCTAATAATATTAGTAGGCATTTATTGTCTGAGTGTTACTTCTTTAGACTAAAAATTAACTTTCAAAAGAGTTTTGTTTCTTTATTAAGATTTTTTCAACATGTAAATTCTTCAAGTTTAAGCATTTGGATGGACATTAAGTAAATATGTAGCTTGTTTTTTTTTATAAATATATACTAAATAAAACTATATCACAAATGATAAAGTAACGTGTATACTGCTGGTCATACATAACAGAAAATGTTATGAGGGCATGTGGAAGTTCATATGTTACGTGTTAATTGTACTTGAGGTGCAAGAAAATTCTTCAAACAAGTTAATTCACGTGCTTTCCTAGTGGCATCCATCATCATCACGTTTGAATGTCTCCGTCTCTCCCTCTCTCTCGCTTTCATTCTTGCGTTGCTTTGCAGTTACTTTTTAAAAGTTTAACTACAAAAAAAGGTGGGAGAAAAGTTAAAACTTAATTTGTACTATACGCAGTTTTATGTAAAACGGAAAAGTGAATCGTTTTTAAGAGCAACCAACAAATAAAAATATTCGCAGATCTTTTAGACAAACAGCTTAATTGTTCATTAGGCCAAAAAAAAAACTCAATTAATTTATATGTGTCATTGCAGAATTCACATATTGAATCTGCCCCTAAGCACTTATCCTCTTTTTGATGTGTCAACATCTATAAGCTAGGGGGTAAAAATCTTTTGACTTTGATTTCTTTGCTGAGATTTCTTTGCTGAGATTTCTTTGCTGAGATTCCTTTGCTGAGATTTCTTTGCATTGTCAAATCGGTGTGAGCTATGTATGAGTGTATTAGTGTTTGAAAGAAACAATACCAAGCAGACAAACAAGTCGACCGGCTCGAAACCGACGGTGCGCCGCAGCCGGTTATTTTTCTGTATATTTCCGTACACCAAAGGTGAAAATGAACCGTAAGAGCTACGGACTTGAAATTTGGACACAATGTGTAGATATTTGGCCACTACAACAACAAATACATGAGAGTTAAAGACTAAAGGGTGTTCCAAAACGAGCAACGAAAAATGTTAAAATCCCATGTAATATACATACAATTGTATGTACATATATACACTTGAAATTTTAAAAGTTAGTGTATTTTTATACAGACTACAACAACTAACAGTAAATTAAAAAAAATTAAATTAAAGGGTGTTCCATCAGTTAATGCAATTTTGACTTTGTAATTTTGACAACTTGCTGTATCTCGGAAACCGTAAGAGCAAAACTCTTGAAATTTTCAAAAACGGTAAAACTAAAAAATCAATAAAATATAAACTCGCCAAATATAAAAAAAATCGCCAAAAACAAAAAAAAATCGCCAAAACGAAAAAATCTCTAGGACTAAAATAAATCGCGAAAAACCGGAAAAATCGCCAAAATGAAAAAAATCCTTAAACAAAAAAATCGTCAATATGAAAAAAACGCCAAAATGAAAAATCGCCTAAATAAAAAAACCCCAAAAACAGAAAAATATCGCCAAAAAAACAGAAAAAAATCGCCAAAATGAAAAAAATTGCGAAAATTAAAAAAAAACCTAAAAAGAGAAAAAAACGCCAAAACGAGAAAAAAGCGATAAAACTGAAAAAAATCGTTTAAACTGAAAAAACTTAAAAAATTAAAAAAGCTAATCAAAAAAAAAAAAAAAATTATCAAAACCGAATGTGCGCGAGTCAAAGTCGCACTTTACTGAATTTATTTTAATTGCAATGCGTACACAACAACAAGAACAGCAACAACTAAACGATGAACAACAGGAATTAAAAATTAAAAAGTAAAAGTAAAGGCATTTACCATAGATGAGCACTGCAGTACCAGTAAAGTTTCAGTAAAAACAATAAAAAATGTTTAACAAGTAAATTTTTACTGATTACTAAAATTTTTTTCTACAATTTTTATAAATTGCCTAAATGATTTGTTATATGATGAGGTGCATTGAATTTTCAGTAATCAGTAATGCCCGTATTCATAATGAAATTCTACCAATTGGCTAAATGTTTTTCATACAAAAATTTCAAAATTTGAATGAAAAAAACTTTGCCACTTGCTACAATTTTTTATGATTACGGCCCTACGATTTTACTGGTAATGCAAATTAAATTTCATCAGCAGTACAAATTTACTGAATTTTTTTAGTAATCAGTAAATTTACTGCTTACTGCAATTTTGAATGCAGTACATATACATATACTGCAGTGTGCCCATTTACTAACCAAATAAGTTTAATAAAACAAACAAAAACCAACAAATTCCTATGTATTTACAATATTGAAAGTTTTGATACTTTTAATTAATTAATTTAAAAAAATATACTTAAAGCATAAGTACTTCCAACTTAAAAAAATTTTTCATTACTAGATGTTTACACATCTGCTCTGTGATCGGACTCACATTGCTTTTTTTTATTAAATAGCATCACTTTCAAATCAATGTCACCGACTAGACAAACAGACGCGAGAGTGTGTGTAGAAATTTGATTATACTTTTAAGAGCTCCATTGTGTACATGGATTTTAAGAAACAGGCCTCCTTTACAATTTCCTTTCAATATTATAATTTTTTTTTTTATTAGTATTGTTTTGAGTTCACACGCAGGTAACTGACTAAACACAATAGAATAGAAAAGAGTGTGAAACGAACCTTGGTCACTGATCTGATGAAGTGCAAAATAATTTATTGTCTTGTTGTTTTGCCATTGAAGAGTGTCGTCTGATGAACTTTTACCTCAAAGCCTTAGAATCGAATGGTTCAAATAACATTAAGCGCGACATGTACACATGCAACAAGTGTATAAAATAGGAAGAAGAAGAAGAGTTAATGTTGCTACATGCCACATTTATTGGAAAGTATTATTCTTGTAGTACATACTCATATGATGTGTAATAGAATAACATTATTAGGTTTCAGTTAATATTTTTTGTGTGAAGAAAATTAGCTTTACTTGAATTTATTCAACTTCAAATTTTTACTAGAAGTAGATGAAACACTTAAAATTAAATTTATTTGCGAGATTTTTGAACGGAAAAACATGCTATATTAGTTTGTAATGCTCGCAACACGAAATTAACATTATCGTCGCTTTAGCGAATAAGAAGAGAAATATTCCCTTTTACGTAACACCCCTATTAGACACGTAAAGTATACTTTTCAAGTCTTTAATTTAGCTGGAAGAAAGACAGAAAGAGAAAGTGTTCTTGCCTCTGTTTTTCACCCAGCTGAATTATGACTTTGAAAAATAAACTTTGCGTGTCTAAAAGAGTTCCAAATAGATAAATTCTGTTCTTCAAATTTGCGTGAAATTTTCTTCTAACCATCAGTTCTTAGCTAATGTAAAAGTAAGAGAGCTTAATTTAAAAATTAGAGCTTCACCAGGTCGAAAAAAAGCGGAACATCAACATTACGAGGGTGGATCATTAACCCAGTGTCTTTTTTAATTTCCCGCCTCTTGATTGATATTGCAACACTGCTCCTGACAAGGGGCAACTGTCAGTTGACTCCGGTTTAAATTTGAACAAGCTGTGTCATTTAGTTTGTGTTTGGCAGCCATTGATAACAGACTACTTCGCCTTTTGTGAAGAACAGGGAAAAAAGGGAATTTCTTGTGCTCATTAAACATTATTTTTGAGAAAAAAAAATAATAAATAAATAAATAAAAAATTTCGAAGCAAAAATGTGCCAGAAAATGCGACTTTACAAGTTTTTAAGATTTTCATTCACTATTTAAATGAAAGAATCATATTTTAAGTAGCTGATACCTGATAAATTCAGTCCAGTAGTAAATAGTGATTTGTCAAACAATGGGCGCATTCATAAGACGTAGCTGTTGAGGTAAACAGTTGTGCAAATGCTAGCAACTGTTGGCCCCAACAGCTACGTCTTAGAAACGGCTAGATGGATATAATTTAATTTTATATCTTTATTTCGCTACTTCATCGCATTTATAATATAAAATTTAACAAATATTTGCTACTGCCACCTAACAAAGCATATAAATGGCAAAACTCTATTCGATCAGCTGTTTATGCTGAGCAAAACATGTTGACTACAGGTAGCGAAAAAATTTTGTGATGGAAAATTACTCAACTGTTGAGTGAAGCGGAATTACTCAACTGTGCGTTTCTAAGACAAATACTCAACGGTTGAGCAACAGATACGTCTTATGAATGCACCCAATGTAAAAAAGTAACATGTATGGAAATATCTCTCTTCTCTACTGCGTACAGTGAAACCATCATAAATAAGACAACAAAAAATAGAAAAATTGATTTATGTATGTAGTTCAAAATGATTACATGCTGTCAGAATTCTCATACATTAGAAATTAGTGAAAACTTGAAGTCCCCTTAGGGATTAATATTTATGATATAACTCATGATTACTTTTGAATCATTTTTAATGGAAATTAATCAAACGGGGAGCATTTTTGTTGAACATTTTAAACTTCTGTCTGTCCTTTTCGAAAAAAAGATACCATACGGAAGCATCAGGGGTCAAAACGTTTTACGAAAATATTTTCCACAAAAATTTTCTATCAGGGCAATCATGAATAAAATTCCGCCAGAAATTTTCTACCTTTTCCAATTAGATTTTTTTTTTGTTTTCCCTATTACTTGCTATTGCTTGAAATTTTTCTCCGGGAAAAATTTCTCGCGGAATTTTATTCATGATTCCCTCATAGAGGACTTGAATATACCAGAGCTTTAGTTAAAATATGAAACAAAAGAAATTAATCACAAATTTATATTCGTTTGAGGGTTAATTATACAATTGTTGACGCTTACATTTTTGGCATAAAATGTTCGCGGCAGCTTTATGTAAAACCCTACGAAAACGATTTTTATAAAACCTTTTAACTCTCTAAATCGTCTTAATATGATGACGTACTTCAAAAAAAAAAAAAAAAAAAAAAAAAAAAAAATAAAAAAAGTAGCATTCAATAGTAACAATACCGGTCAAAATGTTTTACGAAAATATTCGTCTCTGAATAAATCAGCGAACTTGAAATTCGTTAATGGTTTAATTTCTTACTTGCTGCTTACGCTGTTATTTGAGGCATAGGAAAAATCTAACAGTTGGTGTTGAAGCCTGTGGACATGATTTTTGTTGAATATCTTAACCCTTGAATTTCTTATTTCTTATATTGGTGTCTGCGTAAAATGGGGTCAAATACGTACACCGAAACGCATATCGCATATACATACATATATAATAGTTTTATTATAAAATTTCATAAATACGTTTAAAAATACGCCGTTCTTATTTAAATATGTATGTAAAGCCAAATTTTGAATAATCTTCAAGAACCGTTGGTCTAAACAGTTAAAAGTTTCGTTACCTTAAAGCAGGGGTTTTCAACCTTTTTGAAGCCGCGACCCCGAAATGATTATCAAAAAAACTGGCGACCCCTTAACGTATTTGCTTTCAAAGTTTGAAAATATGTACTATTATAAAAAAACAAAATTCAGTGAGAATAAAGCAAAAACATTACACTGCGTGTTTGCTATTCTTTCAATAGACACCTAACGGTATTTGATTGTTGCTTTTTATACCCTTCACCACTTGTTTGTTTACACATCGGTATGATGTCGTAGTTGTTGTAGACCTTGAAAATATAACTGTAAGCACAACATAATACTACAAAAGTAGTAGACAAAGACAATCAGAAGATTTTAAACGCTAAAATTTTCACCTGCTTGTGAACAGTGAAGGAGACAAGCCCCATTTGAATTATAAATGGATAAGTTTCTTAAAAGAGCTGTGGAACCATGTACCTCAGGTGCAAGTGAATTAAAAACAAAAAATAAAAAAATAAAAGAAATTATGACAATGAATATTTAAAATACGGTTTCACTGTTATTGACAACAAACCACAGTGTGTGATTTGTGGTGTACAGCGGACAGTATGCTCAAAATGGAATATTTATCTCAAAATAGTTCAACATTTTGGCTAAAGCGAAAGACGGAATACCCCGAGCTAGCTAAAAAAAGCACTTAAAATATTAATTCAATTTTCAACATCTTATCTGTGCGAAATGACTTTTTCACAAATGGTGAATATTAAAACAAAAAACAGGAATAAACTTAATTTAGAAAATGATTTGATTGTTTGCGTGTAACAATTGCAACCACGTTTTTCGCATTTAATTAAAAATAAGCCAGCCCAGCGTTCACATTGATATACATAAGTACTTTTATGTTTTTGAATTAAAATTTTTTTATGTTTTTAAATTAAAAGAATTAAATATTTAAAAACAATCAATGTGTTTTATTTAGATCAGCTCGCGACCCCCGAGAAAGGTCGCCGCGACCACCCAATGGGTCGCGACCCACCGGTTGAAAACCACTGCCTTAAAGTATTATAAATACTCGGAAATTAAAAAAATTCCTTTAACGATTTGAAGAGTTCAATTACCGTCAACAATAATTTTATGGTCGCACTCTGTATTATTAAAAAAAAAGAAATGGAAAAAATAATCTTAAAAAAAAGTTAGATTTACATTTGCTAAATAATTTTCGTTGCCAAAAAAAAAAATCCACTTGCAAAAACATTCACAATTTGCTGCACTTCTGTAAAAAAGAAGAAAAACTAATTATAATAAGAACACGTCACATTATTTGAAATTCAATACGCTTGGTTGTATTTCCAGTTCTTTAAAACAGAATGTTAAAATTAAACGCGTTCTTCCAAGTAGTAATTGAGACGAAACCTTTCAAGTTACTTTGCTCTCACTTGCCAGTCACATTACTTATTGCTGTTAAATATATGTATAGAATGCAAATAAACGCCTGCGATGCAACACCACGCTACATACAATCTATTGCTGCTAGTCAACAAAACTTATAAATGGCTTTTACACTCAAAACAAAACGTATGTACTCGTACATTAAACCAACACTCACCTTGTATCAAGATAGAAAATGCTGCATTCAACTTTTCCATGCGTACCATCAGCAATGCGACATTCAATGAAAACTAGGATTTTTTTTAAACACTTTTATAGCAGATGCTACTTAGATTAAAATAAATTCCATTACACAGTGCAACACGAAAAAATATAACCATATACGGACCAGAGAACAGCAATGAGTAGTGAAAAAGTGAGTAGAGTTGAATCATGAATGGAATCACCCATACTTAGTGCAATGTGGTATATGAATCATATGTACTCGAAAGTTTGAAGTTCGCATCCAAGTCATACTTAACAACATTTATGACATTGTTGATTTCGACTCTCCTTAACTCAATGCCTATGGACCGTAGCTGTTCAATATGATTTTTTTTATTTGAATTTTTTCATAAAATTAAATTAATTTTAAATTTTATTTCTTTTTAAGAAATAGAATTTCATTGAAATCATTGACATTTCTCATGAAATGAATTAAAATTTGGTGTTATTGATTTGAAATAAAATTTTTCAAATGTAAATTTATTTTTTTGTCAGAAAATTTAAAAAAAAAATCACGTCTTCAGAAATTCAAATAAAAATATAACAAATTAATGCTTTATTTGAATCCAGCGACTGAAATGTTTTTAAATTATATTTCTATAGTTTGGGCCTGTGCCAAACGGTAGCAAAGTACTAATGTAAGTAAATTTTTGACACTTCTGAGGTGAATAAAATTTCACTAGCCCTGGGGGCTAGTAGAAATTTTGACACAACAGGTAAATTTTTGACAAGCTGTAATAAAAAGCATGGTATCATAAAATTTAAATCCACCGCCGTCGCCCAATACAAAGATTTTACGTCTTTTAAGTTTAATTAGACTGTGAAAAAATCATTGTTTATTTTAGTTTGCGAAAAATAATGCATCATATATACAATATTATATAATTTATTGCTACAAGATTATTGTTTTATATAAAAATGTCCTCTTAAAAATTTGTTGGTAGCCGGCGGCTTGTAGTCAGGCGAAGCAAAACCGCTGCCGCAGCAATTGTTTCATCAGCTTCTTTCTATGCTCAAGCGAATTTGTCAAAATTTTACATTGTCAAAAAAGATATCATTTGGCACAGCAGAAAAATGAAATTTTTCCCCAAAGGCAAATATTTTTTTACCATAGTACTTTTCTACCGTTTGGCACACGCCCTTTGAATGAAATTTTATTTTATTTCATTTGAGTTTTTGAAATTCAAATAATTTTTTGTTAATAAGTCAATTTTATATTATTCAACAAAAACTTTATTGATTATTTCAAATTCATAAAAAATAGTTTTAAATTGTGAAAACATATACAAATAAAAAAATTTTCTTTTTATTGAAAATACTCCTTGTAAGATGATTTCTAGTAATGCAGATTTTTCCTGCGATGACCTCTAGAGGAATCCACCTATTGCCTCAACTATCTATCACCTTGGATAATTGAGAAATACAGTTAGCGCCATATCCGCGTTTTGTCTACTTTTAACGTTATTTTCATATAGCAAAATATTTACCTCAATAAAAATAACAAGGTATTGGGTTTTTGCAAAACCTGTGCGAAATCATTATGTGCTAGCTCTAAATGAAACTTAAATTTTATTGTACTCCTAAGAACATTTTATAATGAAAAATATATTGAGTACCAGAGGCTCAGTAGTACGAAAAGAGATAAGAAAAAAGCGTTCGCACAAAAAGTGCTATTTTACATTGCTGATACCATGAGTGCGTTAAAAAAAAGTTCAACTATAGAAAGAACTCTCTGACCTAAATATATCATAAATGGTTGTTATATATTTTTAAGTCTAATAAATATATCTTTTTTTTTCAGAAATAGTTTCCATTCAAGAACCAATAGCCTGATTTAATTCATTTATTGTTTTTTTTTCAAATTAAATTCTAAGAAAAACTATTTGATTTTTTCGTAGTCAAATAATATTGAAATGAATTTTATTCAATTTTGCAATATTTAAATTCAATAAATTTTCTTTTGTTTTAAAAATACGAACAAAATTGTATTTCGAATATTGTAAATTGATTTAATACTCTAATAACAAAAATTAAAATTTTAAAAACCCCCGACTTTTTTCAGAAAAGATGTTATATCTTCTAAACGGCTGGACCGATTTTTTTCAAACATAGCTAAGAACCCTCTCGATCAAGTCATCTTTCAAACAGAAAAAACTAAATGAAAATCGGTCCAGCCGTTTGGCCTGTACGTGGACACAGACAGACATACAGATACACAGATACACAGACACACAGACACACACTACAAACTTATAACACCCTTTTTTTTAGTCGGGGGTTAAGAAATAAATTGTATTGAATTTTCACATAACAAATAATTGTTTGAATTTTTATTATTTTTAATTTAAAATAAAAACTATAACTGAAATAAAAATATTTTTATTTTTCATTCCATTCACTTATTACAGCTATGCTATGGACGATGCAAAATAAGTATGATTCACAATGCGAACTTCACATACGAACATTAAAGTTCTCATTATGTGGTATGTTGCTCCCTGTTGTTCCCTGTTGCTTTTTGCTTTTTTTTTCTTTTGCAGGAATTGAAAAACAATCCTATTTACAACTATTGTATACTACTTGCAATCTGTTTAATAACTTAACTTTTAAATAAACATTTTTGCATGTGAAATGAGTGAGCTGAATCAATGTGAGTGTAGTATGAGTTATTTTCTTGAAATTAGAAATCAAACCGAGATTATTTATGAGTGTGACTATGATGTCGACGTCGCATTCATATTTATTTCAACCTATACTTATAAATCAATGGCATCATGAGTATACGTAAATCAGAGTAGTTGACTTTAGCGAAAAAAAAAACGATTTATTGCCGATCACTGATACGGACACCACTACGTGATAAATGACAAAAAAAAAAAAAACAGGGGCAAGTCGCGGCAATCGTTATCGTACAAAATTACGAAATATTTCAATACAGTTTATATGGAAATATTTCGTAACTTCGTTCGATAACGAGTGCCGCGATTTACCGCTGATCTGTGTCTCCAAGTTTTTCCCCAAGTCATGCACTTTTTTTAACCTTAACTCCGTTTATGTAGCGCTTAGGTAGTCGCAAAAGTGAAAAATTTCCCGACAATTTTTTAATTTCATTTGTTTGGAAATTTTTCACTTTTGCGGCTACCTAAGCGCTACCTAAACGGCGTTAAGAATCACTCCTAGGAAGTTCATAAGTTCTAGAAAGTTTTTTGCTAAGATCTTAGGTACATTTTTGTAGTTGAGTGTTTCCTTGAATTTTGAACGGTTTACTACTACGGTTTACTACCTAGTGTTATATTTAACCGACTTCAAAAAGAAGGAGGAGGTTATATCAATTCGTCTGTATATATTTTTTTGTTTGATTATGTTGCTTTATAACTTGAGCACTTTCTGACCGATTTTAAATTCAATTAGTTTGTCTGAGAGGACATAGATACCGTTGTAAAAAATGTGGGCGGGAATACGCCCACTAATATTTTTTCTTCTTTGATTTTATGACATCTTACTTAGCCGAATACTTCGAAACTTAGCAAACACATTACGCTCCCGTAATCCTACAATACGAAAGTTTAGAAAATGGGCGGAGACACGCCCACTAAAAAAAATTATACGAAAATAAAATAAAAAAATTTATACGAAAATTTCGTATAAACTCAAATATACTTCTACAAGTGTATTCTTACATGATCCTCAATGTATCAAGCCTATTTTCATTAAATTTTAACCAACATAATTTTGTCGAGTGTATTAACTATACTCACGCAGTTGCAGCTACGTAGATTTGTTTCAAATCGTTGTCCTGTAAGTGTGACTTCTGATGCAGTTAATGCCATTTTCTGCCAGTTTGTGAGAAGAAAACGTGACAATCTTGAAAGTCACATGGTGTGCTTACATCATTTCGCATTCGATTTACGCGTTCATGCGGAACCAATGCAAACTTTTCTTAAGAAATTCAATTTTAAATACGACTACATACTTCTGGAGGCATACAGCTGAATGACTTTATGTGAGTGAGTGTGTGTGTGTGCTTTTTATATTCTGCTGTGTAATTGCGTTGTTTTTTTAATGTTTAGAATATGGAATTGTTTTCCTACACACACACACACACACAATTTTCTTATTATATATGCATCCTTTTTTCCAATTCGAGCAGAGGAAATTGATTTATGAAAATAAAACACAATCCATAATAGAAGTAATATAATTGAAGAAAATAATGAAATTAATTTTGAAATATAGATTGAATATTTTAATTAGTTTAGTGGAAATCTAATTATTGAGAATAATCAAAACTGGCACAAGTGCACTTTTATTATTAGCGAACCACTTTGGAATATTGAGGACATTGAACTTTTTAATAAAGCTGAAGAATAATTTCCTAATCAGGTTTTTTTTAAATGGGATTTTTGTTTTAATAACGCAGAATATAAGAGTTTAAAAAAAAATTAAGAATAATTTCCTAAAATGGGATGCAGACTATAAAAGTTTTTTTTTTTTTTTTAATTGAGGGTGTATAATGTAGAGCGACTCACAGAAAAAAGTTGAATTACCTCTCCCAAATTAAAGATCTATCTCTATAATTAGGATTCCGAAAATATTTAAGGCGTCTAGCGATGACCGTTCATTAGTTGGATCGTGTCTAAAAAAGCTCTATTTTTGTAGTGTTTTGGATATTTTCGTATATTCTCTAAAAAAAAGAAGTGCACAATATGATTTTTCCAATCCAAAAAACTGTGATTTTTAAAAAAATTTTATAGTAGGACCTACATATAGGTATATTAAAATAATTCCTGATACTTTTTAAGTATTATTTGCTTTGAATCATCGTTAACTTGTTGTTAGCTCTCGAGCGAACTTTTGCGAGAACTAACAACAGAAATAAATTAATATATTAGGCCATAACCGCTTTAAAAAAGCTTAACCGACACATATTTTGGACCCCGTTTTTTGACGAAATTCGATTTTCGATCTCAAAAAATAAAGTTCGAAAATTATGTCGTTAAGCGTTTTTTTTTTTTTTTTGGTTGTTATGGCGCCTTATATGCAAGTGTTTATGGTAAGTCACTCACTATGTTATTGAGAATCACAATATACAAACATTTCATTCGATTTTGCATCAGTTTTCATTTTCTATGTTTGTCTATTGTGATGTTCATATTTTTAAGAAAAAATTTTCTA
The DNA here is from genome assembly GCA_949987645.1 of Tachina grossa. Taxonomy (NCBI): domain Eukaryota; kingdom Metazoa; phylum Arthropoda; class Insecta; order Diptera; family Tachinidae; genus Tachina; species Tachina grossa. Next base: position 20,233,362 of record OX465276.1, on the reverse strand, counting down.
AATTGTATATTTAAATAAGTAATAAACCTTGTTTCGCTACAGATCTTAAATATTTTGTACAAGTCTGCACTAAATATAAACTTTCCTTTGGTATACTCTGTATTGAGTTTGTTTTTTACATTATATTTCATATTTTCTTTTTAACCACTATCAGTCTTTATTCAATTTCAAATATTCTCTCTCACTACAAATTGAATTCATATAAAAAAAAAAATAACTTTCATGGTCTTATCAAAATATAAAAGGCGAATAGCCTATGGAGCCATAGAAACCACCAATGCCACCACCGCCCACGAATTCATAATCTGGCGAATAGTCATACGGATATGTAGAATGTGCATCATAATAATGATTATCATAATAGTTGTAGTGATCATAAGGTCTTCTTTCATAATAGATGGGTGTTGCAACCGGACGATATATTGGTCCGCCAAATGTTATGCCAGTCGATATAATGGGCACCGCTATTCCCGCCGTCAAGAAGCAAAAGAAAATTAACTGCAATAAAATATAAAAATAAAAAATGTTTCTTACAATCTTATGAGAAAAATATTTAAAAGGTATTTTCCTTCACTCACCAGTTTATATAAAATCAACATCTTCCTTTACAATGAGTGTGTTGTTGTACGACTTAAATTGTATTTGCAACTGCTGCCAAAAATTTTGCCACTAACAGACAAAAGCTTTGTATACTCTGGATTGTGTGTAAAATTTAAATTGCGCCGCTTTCTCTTGAGCATCTGCAGCAGGACTGAACACTGGAAACTGGTTTTCTGAAATCAAACTGTGGACTATTCCTCTTTGCAACCTTGAACTTGGCTTGCAACTCCTAATTCCTGCACGCTTCACTGCATTTCTAGACTGCTGCCTGTCTTTTTTGTCTGTGTGAGTGTGTGCGTGTGTGCTTCTTTCGATTGTTGCATTGATTGTAACTGCCTGTTGTTTACTTTTTGTGTTATTTTTATTTTATTTTTATCCAAAAACTGCACATCTCTTTACATATCGCACTTGTTCCATTAAAAGGTGTCAACTAAAAAATTTGCAATTTTCGCTCTTTTCGCAGCTCTCTACCCCTTTGGCAAAAAATACTATTGACTGGTCCTTGTGATAGATACTAGAGCATATAAAAAAAAATTTCCTCTACTGAAAATTTTTAAATTTTGAATTGACCTCCCTTAGAGGAACAAGTGCGATATATTTAGTAACTATATGTAAGAAATATTTTTTTTGCTGTTGTTGTTTTACGAATAGAACGACTATTCAAAACGTGTTTTTCAGCAGGACCAATGCATTTTCATTACATCAATTGTCGTACTGTTACCATTATTCTCTGCTTCGTAAAAATGATTTCAATGTTGAGGATTGGAAATAGTAACATTGAATCTATTTTTAGTTATCAACTGTCACTATCATTCAGTGTGTTAGAATATTGGGATTAGGAGTATGTGAGTATGCATAACATATCAGGTTTTCTAAACATACGACCGTGTTAAGCACGAAATTGTACAACATGCGTTTCCAATAAAAATAAAATAAAATAAAATAAAATAAAATAAAATAAAATGAAATGAAATGAAATGAAATGAAATGAAATGAAATGAAATGAAATGAAATTAAATTAAATTAAATTAAATTAAATTAAATTAAATGAAATAAAATGAAATGAAATGAAATGAAATGAATTGAAATGAAATGAAATGAAATAAAGTAAATTAAAGTAAAGTAAAATAAAGTAAAGTAAAGTAAAGTAAAGTAAAGTAACATAAAATAAAATAAAATAAAATAAGATAAAATAAAATGAAATAATAAAATTAAGAATAAAATAAACTAAAAAAAAATTAAAAAGAAGTATATGAAAGAAAAGAAAATTAATCTGTAAAAATATTATAAAGCGGTATAGTTTGTACGTCTGCATGTTTGAAATAGATAGTCAATCGATTTGTTAAATTCCCATTAAAGTGCTTATGAGTGGGTCTTTAAACGGTCAACCCACCATATGTCCAAAAAATATTTAGTATCGTTTTGCATGAGATCAATTAACTCAATAGTTTTGAGGTTTCCGTTGGTTGGTTGGCTGGTTGTTGATTAGGTGGGGGGGGGGTGGGAGGGAAGGGGGTGGTTTGTTGGTTGGTTGGTTGGTTAGTTGGTAGGTTAATTGGTTGGTTGGCTGGTTGGCTGGTTGTTGATGCAGGGATGGAGGGGGGGGGGGGTAGTTGATTGGTTGGTTTGTTGATTGGTTAGTTGGTTGGTTGGTTTACGTGTCTATATGCTACCTACAAACCATGACGTAGAATCGTGACATTTCGTTTTGATAAATCCCACTCTGGTCTCCCAATTCCTTGCATCTAAAGTCTGTACCCAATGCTAGATCCAGTGATCAGCCGTACTCACTGCAATCCGTAGCGTTGAGGTACCGAATGAGGCATTCTATACCAATATGTAATATTTGCAATATTTGGTCTAGTGTGTGTTTTCCTAGAAAAATTTGTGCAATGCAATAGAGTGAGGAACAATCTCTTCTTTGTCCCATTCAGGGTGACCGATGACATTTTTCAAAAAGTGGCGCCAAATAGGGGATTTATCAAAAAGGGGGCAAAATTAAAAAAAAAACGAGAAAACTACACTAAACTTTTTATGTTTAATGTATTTTGATATAACTCACCCTAAAAAAAGTGGGGACAAAAAGTGGCAAGGCAGTCGAAAAAGGGGAAACGCAGTCGAAAAAGTGGCAATTTGTCATTTTAGTCGGTCAAACGGTCACGCTGGTCCCATTATTGAGAGCTGCAACAGAATGCATTAGCTTACTAGCATGTCTGCCGATCGTTCAGTGGCCCGTTAATACAGCGACCAAGCGAAATTCTCTTTCTACTTACTGCTTACTACTAAATAAAACTGAAATAATTATGTGACACAACTGGAGCCACAAAAAACTTTTAAATTCCACAATTTAATGGCAATACCACTGGCCTTGTTAAAAATATTCAGGTAGGGATTTATTACATTTACCATATAAACGTTTGATTTACACTCTACAGATAATAAAATACTTTTTTTACTCGATTTATGTTGTGCAAATACATATTTACATGTGTGCTTATTTAACTGGCAGTTAGTTCAGTGTTTTGAGTTGTATCTAGTAATGTTCAAAAAGACAATTTGTGCGAAGTTAAAAATTCCTATGGAACCAAATTTAGCCACTTTGCGTTTTGTGAAACGTGATTTTTATATGCCTAACAACAGGTTTGGATGCTTTTTTGCCATTTGTGTCATCATCTACTTCTTTGGGCTCTCCACCCACCTGCATAGATTTCCATCTTAATGTGTATAAAATAATCGCTGTAATTTGTCTTTTTATGTCTTTTTTGTTTTACTACATTTGTACATATTTATACTTTCAGTTTAACATAACGTTTGCAATTTCAGTATAGAAGTATGGAAAGTTTGCTCTTGAAATTCAACTTATAAACTAGTTTAAATAAAAAATAAAGTACCAGCTTTAAAAAGGATACAGAATTAAATTTAATAACTCATACGCATTATTTCATTCTTGCCTAAAAAGGGCTCAAAAAAGTGTCTTTAAACGGGCATATGCAAAAATATCGTCCATAAAGTGCAATTATAATATTATGAATACACCAAAGCTCAAAATTCAATTCAAAGTAAAAGTTCATATTATGAAAAAAAAAGCAATGTGAGTCCGATCACAGAGGAGATGTGTAAACATCTAGTAATGAAAAATTTTTTTAAGTTGGAAGTACTTATGCTTTTAGTATATTTTTTTAAATTAATTGATTAAAAGTATCAAAACTTTCAATATTGTAAATACATAGGAATTTGTTGGTTTTTGTTTGTTTTATTAAACTTATTTGGTTAGTAAATGGGCACACTGCAGTATATGTATATGTACTGCATTCAAAATTGCAGTAAGCAGTAAATTTACTGATTACTAAAAAAATTCAGTAAATTTTTACTGCTGATGAAATTTAATTTGCATTACTAGTAAAATCGTAGGGCCGTAATCATAAAAAAATTGTAGCAAGTGGCAAAGTTTTTTTCATTCAAATTTTGAAATTTTTGTATGAAAAACATTTAGCCACTTGGTAGAATTTCATTATGAATACGGGCATTACTGATTACTGAAAATTCAATGCACCTCATCATATAACAAATCATTTAGGCAATTTATAAAAATTGTAGAAAAAAATTTTAGTAATCAGTAAAAATTTACTTGTTAAACATTTTTTATTGTTTTTACTGAAACTTTAGTGGTACTGCAGTGCTCATCTATGGTAAATGCCTTTACTTATAATTTTTAATTCCTGTTGTTCATCAATGAAACTATTTTTTAAGCTTTAGGTCAGTAAATTTTATATATTTTTAGTTTTATATCGATATTTCGTTAACCTTTGGTTAACTTCTTCAGGATTATATTTATTTTATTTTTTGGTAATTAGTTTTTGTCTTCTTTCTTTTTAATCAGAAAAAAAATTTTTGTTGTTCAGCGTTTAGTTATTGCTGTTCTTGTTGTTGTGCACGCATTGAAATTAAAATAAATTCAGTAAAGTGCGACTTTGACTCGCGCACATTCGGTTTTGATCATTTTTTTTTTTTTTTTGATTAGCTTTCTTAGTTTTGTAAGTTTTTTCAGTTTAAACGATTTTTTTCAGTTTTATCGCTTTTTTCTCGTTTCGGCGTTTTTTTTTCTCTTTTTGGGTTTTTTAATTTTCGCATTTTTTTTTCATTTTGGCGATTTTTTCATTTTGGCGCTTTTTTCATTTTGACGACTTTTTTCTGTTTTTGGGGTTTTTTATTTAGGCGATTTTTTTCATTTTGGCGATTTTTCCGGTTTTTCGCGATTTATTTTAGTCCTAGAGATTTTTTTAATTTGGTGCTTTTTTTCGTTTTGGCGATTTTTTTATATTTGGCGATTTTATATTTTTTTTGATTTTTTAGTTTTACCGTTTTTGAAAATTTCAAGAGTTTTACTCTTACGGTTTCCAAGATACAGCAAGTTGTCAAAATTACAAAGTCAAAATTGCATTAACTGATGGAACACCCTTTAATTTATTTTTTTTAAATTTACTGTTAATTGTTGTAGTCTGTATAAAAATACACTAACTTTTAAAATTTCAAGTGTATATATGTACATACAATTGTATGTATATTACATGGGATTTTAACATTTTTCGTTGCTCGTTTTGGAACACCCTTTAGTTTTTAACTCTCATATATTTGTTGTTGCAGTGGCCAAATGTCTACATATTGTGTCCAAATTTCAAGTCCGTAGCTCTTACGGTTCATTTTCACCTTTGGTGTACGGAAATATACAGAAAAATAACCGGCGGCGGTGCACCGTCGGCTTCGAGCCGGTCGACTTGTTTCTCTGCTTGGTATTGCTTCTTTCAAACACTAATACACTCATACATAGCTCACACCGATTTGACAATGCAAAGCAAAAGCAAAAAGCAAAGAAATCTCGGCAAAGAAATCTCAGCAAAGAAATCAAAGTCAAAAGATTTCTACACCCTAGCGTATAGATGTTTACACATCAAAAACAAATTTACAAAAAAATTTATTTGATGTTGGTTTGGCACATCTGGACGTGCATTTCATTTCTGATAAGCAACAAATCAGTAGACATAAAAAAACTGATATTGATTAAAAAAAAAATTTATTTAAGAATATTTCAATAATGACAACATGTAATAATAATAACATTTACTCGCATTACTGAAGGGTAAAAAAAATTCGTTGCTGCCGAACGTAGAAGCGTGTAGTCGTATGATTTTGTTACCTTCAGTCACATTAACATATGTGAATGCGCGTTTAAAATTCACTTGTCTTCATTCATTCACATTATTTTCTTTAGGTTTATGGTGACTTGACACGTGAATTATTACACAAATATTCCCTGCATAACTTACTCGTAGAGATGTGCGTGATTTTGTTTTATATCTTAAATGTAACAAAAGATAGTGAATATTTTCATTGTTAAACGTATGTTGGAGTACACATAAATCTAAAATTAGGTACAAACATGTGTAAGTTTTGTTAATATTATGCAAAATACGCATAATACTCGTATTGAGCTGCATGTGCCTGAAGCTTTACCAAATGTTAGGTTTAGTTAGTCATCACTGCTGTGTATTAAGGCAATGAATTGTGAAATATATTTGTTGTATTTTTCAAAGAGGTTGTCGGCAAATTGGTAATATAATAGTGGAAATCTTAAAATGGAAATTAGCAACTATGATTGCTGTATTAAGGTTAAAACTTTTTTCTGTTAATTTTAATAATTCTGCTAAAAGATAGTTGAATAGAGAACAAATTTATTATAACACAGCGAAACAGATATTTTGTTGTTTAAATAAAAATAACCGATCCTTATGTAATTTTATCTGCTATTTACAATGGCATCGTTAGTTTTAAAGATATAGTGACATTTCGCATTTGCTTTATACGCTTGTATTACACGCGTAATATTTCACCAACGGTTATCCGAACATTAAAATACTTTCTGTAAATATTGTAAAAGACTACATTAAATATTCCTTTTCTCATGACATTCTAAAAGAATTCGTTAGTATCGAGAGTATATTTCAACAAACTCTCGAAAATATCATATGGTCAGTCCATACGATAGTTTCACTGAGCTGCGAAATACATCTAGGCGTGCTCAAATATTTTATTTTAATTTATTTTTTCAAATTATTTGCTCTTTATTATTTTATTTTGCTAAAATTTTTCATTTGATTTAATCTCTACATATATAAAAATTACGTGTATATTCGTGATCGCTAAACTCAAAAACTACTGGACCGATTTTGACCAAATTTTATATGCATGCTCTATGGGCCGTGAGTGTAGTTTGAAGTTCGTCCGACAGATTGCGCAATATTTAGTTTTTTTTGTGTTTTGCCCGATAGAGATTAGGGCGATAAGCCTATGCTGTGTTTCGCTGAAGGCGTTGGGTCCTTAATCAGCGTGTAGTGGCGTTAATTAGCCCGATACCGCAGTGAAAATAAAATTTGAAGGCAAAACAACGTTTGTCCGGGTCAGCCAGTTTTATATAATTAATTTTTTTTTTTTTTGTTTTAATTTAATGAATTCAATTAAGTTAATTAAATCTCTACCCAATAGATAGATTAGGGTGCTGATGAAGTGCATTGCTGCACAGAAAAATATCGGCATTTCCCCCAGCTTAAAAGTCTAATTTAATTTTTCTTCTCTTCTTTAGAAACTCACATTAATTAATAAAAATATTTTATTCAATAAAAGAGTTGAAATTACTGAACTTAAGCCTGACTAAAAATTATTTCTGATTATTTTATATTAATTTATTTTATTGTTTAACACCCGACCAAAAAAAGGGGTATTATAGGTTTGTAGGTTATGTCTGTGATCTGTGTATCTGTGTGTCTGTACAAGTCCACGTACAGACCAAACGGCTGAACCGATTTTAAATTAGTTTTTTCTGTTTGAAAGGTGACTTGATCGAGAGTGTTCTTAGCTATGTGTAAAAAAAATCAGTCCAGCCGCTTAAAAGATGCCACATCTTTTCTGAATATATCAGGGATTTTTAAAATTTATAATATTTGTTGTTAATCTTTTCTTTTGCAAATTTTTTAATTCCATTTATATATATACAAGTTTTATTTAAGCTTTAGGTCCTTTTGTAAATAATTTATAACAATTTTATTATTTTATCGATATTTCGCTGCAACGTTGTGTAGCTTCTTCCTGAAGCTTCTTCTTAAGCTTGTTAGTATTAAATTTATTTTATTTTATGTAATTTAATATAGTTCATTTTATTTTATATATTTTTATTTTATTTTATTTTCAAAAAATTGGCTTGCAAGCGGGAACGAAATGCATATAGACAATTGCTTAACCATAAAAACAAGCCAATTTTTTGAAATAAAATAAAGACATTATATTATGTCAAATAAATATACTTCAGTATTTTATTTTATACTATTTTTTATTTATTTTGGGTTGAAGTCTACTGACGAGTTTCAAAAGCGGGAACGAAATGCATAAAGACAATTGCTTAACCTTAAAAATAAGCCAATTTATGAAATATTTTATTTTATTTTATTTTTTATATTATTTTATTTTAGTTTATTTTATTTTAGTTTATTTTGTTTTATATTATTTAAATCTATTGGATTTTATTTTATATTATGCACTTTTTTATTTTTTATTTTTGTCTAATTTTTATTTAATTTACTTTATTTTATTTATTTTATTTGCCCTTATATTATTTTATTTCATTTTATATTAGTTTTAAGCTTATTGATTCTTTATTAATTTTGTTTTAATTTTAATTCATTTTACTTTTTATTATTTTTATATTATTTTATTTTATTTTTTTATTATTTTTAATTATGTTATTTTATTTATATTATTTGCTTTTATATTATTTTATTTCGTTTTATTTTATGTTAATTCTTGAGCTTATTTATGCTTAATTTATTTTATTTGTTTAATTTAATTTTATTTTAATTTGATAAATTTTATTTAACATTAATTTATTTTATTTTATAATTTATTTAATATACATATTTTTATATTTAATTTTTTTAGTTTATCTCATATTATTTTATTATATATTTTTTAAATTATTTATTTTTTTTTTGTTTTATTTTATTTTAAGCTATTCTATTCAATTTTATTTTGTTAAGTTTTAAGTTATTTTTATAGATTTTATTTATTTTTTAATTTTTTTTCTACTTTATTTGATATATGTTTTTAATAATTTACTTTATGTTATTTTACTTAATTTTGTCTGCTTAATTTTATTTTCGTCTCTCTGCTATAAATCGAATAGATTTGAGATCGAACGATTTTAGAAAATTAACTCCGATAATAGAAATATGTTTTCATACTTTTTTTTTATTATATTGTTGTTATATAGATTTTTAATAATTATATCTGAAATAAAATTATCATATATGATTTGAAAGACGGCTGCAGTATCATTATTAAGTTTGAAAATCGTACGATTTCAAATCGATTCGATTTACAGAACAGGGCCGCTTTTATGTTGCTTTATTTTATTTGATTTTATATTATTATACATACGTTATTTTATCTCTTGGTTATTATATTTATTCTTGTGTTATATAATTTAATTTGATGTGGTTTGATTTAATTTTTTAATTTTTATTATATGATTTTATTTGATATGCCTTCTTTTTATTTTATTTTATTTTGCTATATCTGTATTTCACTTATTCCACTTTATTTTATTTTTTGTAAAATAATTCTATTATATTTTATTTATTTCTGGGCTGTAATAGGTCTGAGTTCTTTTAGTAGAGTATGCAGTATTTGTTAGAATGTTATATGTATGTTCTTAACCATGGTAAAATATTTATTATGAATTTATAAAGCGTTGAATATGCATTTTAAATTCACAAAATTAACGGCCTGTCTCACGATGTCACTAGAAATCCTTCGATTGAATACTTATACTGAAAACAACAACAAATTTTGTAATGGTATTGTTGTTTGCAATACAAGTTGTCGATCGAACGTTTGCTGGTGACATGGTGGTACAAGCAGTAAAGCGTTGAGTATTTATTTGTTGCTCCTAAAAGTATGTGCAAAATATTTTTTTGATATATTCAAAATATTACTATTTTTACCTGAAAATGCTAAATTTTTCGTTGTAAAAAGGAGGCGTGTAAAATTAATATACATAGTGGATTGAATAAACAGAATAAGCGCAAAAATAATGATAATGTAATGTTATTCTTTTGAATGTATGTAGTTACTTAAAAAATTATTATATCTGCAAAATAATTTCTTTTTTAATACAAACCATGTTTGTTTTTAAATTCAAATATTTGCACTCTGTTTTACTATAATTGATTGCATATAAAATATAAAATATTTATTAAGCAAACAAGCTATCTTGTGAAATGCTTTAACGTTTATTACTTCTGCTAAGACTATGGATTTTTTTCAATTACAATTTCGATTACGTTCATGTATCATTTTTCCAAAGGAAAATCACACAGGACATTGAAAAGTAAAACAATAAATTCAAATAAAAATCATCTACAGCAGCAAAGTTCAAAAACGTTTCTAATAAACAGCCAGCAGAAATGCAAGAAACAAAAGAAAAAGTGTAAAAGTCACGTTGAAACTTATGGTCTGCATGGAAGCAAACACTTCACGCGGAATCAAACTAAGAGGGGACGAATGTCAGCAGCTTAACAATATAAAACACTTGTTTTACAAAATAACTTTACTTTAGCATGCAACAACGACATCGTCACATACACAAGAACAGCCTTTGACACCGTCATAGAACGAACACCAACAGGTGTTTTTGGTACTTCTTCCTTTTCCACTTTGGTTGAGGGGTTTTTCTTTATTGCAGAATCAGAAAAAAATGGGACAATAAACCCTGACTAACTGACTGGGCACGTTCACACAAACACAAATATAGAGTCAATGCCAGAAAAACACATGTTTCATAACATACAAGACAACTGTTTGAAAATTTCGAAAATCGTCATGTTTTCAGCAGCAACAAAAAATGAATGTCACAAATCACGTTGTTTCGCTTAAGGCCAAACGAAATATACTAAAAACACAGCAGACTTGTATATCCAAATTTTGCCAAGGAAAGCTTTCGTTATCCTTTAGCAGCAGTAAGTGTTTGCATGTGTTTTGTTTGAGCAAGTGAACTAAGACACGAGTGTGCGCCATGCGACAGCCAGTGAAAGCTTCAGCAAACGAAGGTTAAACGAGAACCAACGACCATGGAAGAAACTATAAAAGCAAATCATTTCTAACAGAAGTATGTTAGTTCTCTAGCGGACTTGAACAACTGCGGTTATACTTAATTGTAAAATTGACAAAGTTTCATAAATAACAACGTTTAACGTTTTTAAAGAAAATCATATAAAAGTATAATAATAATATAAAAACATATTTTCAAGTGTGTGCATAAAGAAAAATTTCTTAAAAAAAATTCTAATTTGCAAGTGAGAAACAAAAATTTCTTAACAGAAATTCTAATTTTCAAGTGAAAAACAATAAAAATTTGAAAGAACTATTAACAAACTATTTGTGCAAATCACAAAAATATTAAGATTTTAGCAAGACACTGGATTATAAATATCTAAAAATGGATACTTTATCACCACATAAAAACTCCAAACAAAGCAGCTCTAGCAGCTCTGGCTGCTCCGCTTCCTCTTCGACGACGGATATAAAAAATTCCTACAAGTCTCAGCGCTTGGACAATAAGCCAGCTGGTATGCGTTCCCGCTCCTTTTTGCATTGCCTTAGCAAGCACTTGGGACGCCACTTCATACATCATCATCCTCATCATCATACTGTACACCAAAATGGCCAAACTATTGTGTACAACAGTCATGAGGAGTTGAGATCCTCTTCGACAGACTCCTTTTCCTTGAGCTACGAACGCAACTCCCGTTTAGATGGCTCGATGCAGCATAACAACTCCAATGGAAGCGGCGCCTCCAGTTTCGATATCAGCAGTGAGGAGCGCACCTCTAGAGCCTCCTCATCCTCTGCCTATTCCCGTTTCTCACCCGAACAAGAAGATTTGGAAAATGTCACCAACAAGAACTTTAACTCCCAAAACAAGCAGCATCATATCTACATATCCACTACCATCTATAGACCGACCAGTTCATTGGACTGCCATGATGATTTGGACTTTAGTGAATTGGATAGTGGTAATTCGAGCAGTGATGAAAATGATGAACAGAATCAAGAAAATATTTATAATCAAAATATTGAAAATGGTAAATCGAAATCATCACCAGCCTCTGTAGCAAATACATCCTCCTCGAATTTGACTACTTCCTCGGCCAAGGGTCTGCATCTGAGTCGCATTTCTATAACCTCCTCAGTGAAAAGCATATTCCAGCATATCTCCTCCGTTTCAGCCAGTTCAACGCGTTCTTTGTCCTGTTCCAGCACGCCCTTGAAAAGAGTTTGGGATGCTAAATGTAAAAAATCAAATTCCTCACCAGCCAACAGCTCCAGCTCAGCGGGCATTAGCAAGTCCAACAAATCATCACAACGTTCTTCGGCCTCCAACTCATACTCTTCGAAGAGTTCGTCGTGCAAGAAAACCGAAAAGAAACAGCAGAGCATACTGAGACCACCCGTGAGTTATGTCTACATGAAGGGTATGTCCGGTTTGTATTCTCGTGTACCCCGGTATTCGGTTTGCTATCCCTATGGCACCCAACAGTGGGCTTAAGTGAAAGCAACTTTTTTTTTATTATGATTATTATTTATCACTTTAATTTTACACTATCTTAAAAAAAACACACAAATAGCACCAATTAATTTCTAAGATAAAAACTTAATGGTTAAGCCAAAATATTTGGAGAAGACAATTTCCTTTGCAACATTCAATTAATTTTATAACCAGCATTGACTGATTGTTGCCAATGAATTTGTGTTCTCTGTGTACGAAAAGAAAAAATTGACAAGGAGTTGGTTAAAAAGTCTTAACAACATAGTAATGCAGTGCCTAGTTCGACAAAAATTGTATTAAATTAAAAGTAATTCTAAGGTATGGTATTTAAATATAAACAGGAATTTTAGGGATTTATTTATTATATAATAATACAAAATGCAAAGATTTTCTTTTTGTTCTAAACAAAGCAAAACAACAAATAAACAGAAAACAAAGTTTTCTTTAAAAAATATTATGATAAATCGTAATTGAAATTAAAAACTAGGCATTAAAATTAAATAAAGGATAGCACAGGCACTTAAAAATATAAAAAGTCTAAAAATAGAAAAAAAAAATAAAACAAAAAAAAATAAAGCAAAAAATTAAAATGCAAATTAAATAAAATTGCAAAAAAAAAACAAAAGCTAATTTTTAAATTAAATAACTTGCAAAATGTAAAAGCTGCATTATATCTAACATAAATTTTAATTCTTAAAAAAAGTATTTAAAAATACATTTTAAAGTACAAATTTCCTTTCTCTTATTCAATTAATGTACATGTGTATAATGCAGCTTATTTGAAAGTAAAAATTTGCAAGAAATCAATATTTAATTATAGATATAAATAAAAAATAAAAACATATCCTTGATTTTGCTCCTCTCTTGTACTTCTAAACTATAATAATTTCTTTTAAAGAAATGTGTACATATATTCTAAACTTTAAATCAAATACTACGAATTTATTATTGAAAACCAAAAAGAGATATTTTAATTACTACAAGTAAATTATTTAGGCAAAATGTATAACATATTAACGAAAATTTAAGTAGTGATAAACTTGATCAATATTTTTAATTAATTTATCATTTTATTTTATTTTTTTATAATTATCTGCTAAAGCTTTAAATTTTATTCATATATTTTTATTTTAGCCTTAAGATATAAAATAAAAAAAAATCAAATAAAAGAAAAGAAAAAATCTTTCAATAAATAAACACATATAAAATATTTAAAAGAACTTTGTTTAATTTAATTTGAATTCTAAAGCGATATACGAGTAGATTTACATTGGGGCTTCTGTCCCATGAAACTTGTTGCTTGATATTTTTTATATAAAGCGGCGATTCTTTTAAGATTTTTTGGCCGAATAGTTTAAATTTTTGTGGTTCCACATTTCTTCTAGGATAAAAGTAGGAAAATTCAATTTTTGACAAGAAATTTTTAAAACTCGGTTTTTGGTTATTTCTGTTTAAAATCGGTTTAACAAACCGGGTTTTTCAATAGTATCCTAAATTTAACTACTTTCTTTAATTTAACAAAAAACTAAAAATTTGGTTTCTTCCTTAAAATGTTTTTGAACTAACATTCAACTAAAATAGTCAGGCTCATCATAAATAAAATTTCACATGGAAAGTTCCTAACATATGAATAGTTAGTATCATGAATAAAATGTGTTGCGAAAATTTAAACCTTAGAAAAAATTTTTTGTGAATTTGTTTCAAAAAAAATTCATACGCTTGCGAAATATTTTGACAATTTATGAAGAAAGTTGTATACAAAGATTTGTCTGTCGGGGAAAGTGAAAATATGTAAGTTTTTAATTTTCATGGAATTGATGATACGAACTTAGAAATTTTATTCGGAAATTTTCACATCTGGGAATCATGAGAAGTCTGATTAACATTTTAAATAATTTTAGCCATAGACGTCCACGAATGCAGGGCATACAAGGAAGACATTGAAACAATGGAGCACTTTCTTGATATAGCCCAGTTTTCACAAAGCCGAGATTTATATTTTTTGGGGACGAAACCTTACCGGACATTACCCACCGTAGAGGTATTGCCCGGAAAAAAACTCAGATGACTACATTAACGATGCTGAGTTCGTGAATTCGTTTAATGCACTTGAGAGCGACCAACAAGCATTGACATGACTCCTTCCATCAAGCTTACTCTAACCCTAATTAAAGATTAGTTTAAAATTGATAAATAAAAGCTATTGAAGAAAACAAAGGGATTCTAAGATTGATCATTACTCAGGAGCAGAACTGCCAGATTTAGGGATTTGACCCCAAATTAGGGGAATTTTCATTGCAAAAGAGACGAATATTTCCACTTGGGGTCTTCATTCCTAAAAACATTATTTCTTACAATTGAAACTATTTCTTCTCGAAAGTTTCTAACATATCGCTCATTTAATGAAACAATGTCATAGCTCAAAAAAATTTGTTTGCCAGAAAACGAGTTTGAAGTTTTAAGTTGTCACACAACTTAATGAAAAAATAAAAATTTATTTTTCTCTCAATCGTTGAGTAAACAATATATTTGTATGAAATTTTTACACAATATGAGGAAAGATATGAGGATTAATTCTAATTAACTTACTCAAAAATTACATTTTTTGAGTTATGGCGTTCTTTGAATAAATGACCTATATGTATACAAAACAAATCACAAAACCGCTTGTTGTGTAACCTGGTATGAGGATGGAAATAATGCTTTGGTGTCAAAAAAAAAAATATATATATATACATAGGCCCAATAATGCAGAATTATGGCTTTAATTCATAGACCCAAGATATGCCATGATGTGTATGAGAGTTCATAAACTAACCATCCATTAACAATTGCAATACATATTTTGCTGACATGAGGCATTATAATGAATGGGATATGACTGTACTTACTTAACATGTTTTCGATCCCAACAAGCCGGAACATGTGTGCAACGTTTTTTTTATTATGAATTTTACAGACATAAAACTTCGCATTATTATGCAGTATGAGCTTCGAGAAGTTTTTTTTTAATAATCCATAATCATTACTTCACTAATAATTATTAATTAAATACATTGAAAAAAAGTTGCTCCCTTTTGAGGAACAAGTGCGATATGTCTATAAAATGTTTTCTACTGATACGTAGCACAAAGATCTATAAATAATAGACATATAACTTATTTGAAAAAAAAAAATTTATATAGAGATTTTTTTGGGGGACTTTTGCTTTTAACCAGAGATTGCGTTTGGGAAATATTTTTGAAAATTTGGAGATTTTTGACAGCCCTGATCAGTATTCTGGATAACCGGCTACAAGGAGATAAGGTCTCACCAGGGAAGGCATTGAGAATTTTAAAATTGTACCAACAAAAATTTTTTAGTTCAAATTACATATTTGTTTTTATTGAAATTATCAACTTTGTTTTGATTACCGAATCGTTTTCACAAATTTGCTTGTAAATTGGGATGTTAAAGGCATATCGTTACACCTGTTCAACCCATTACCCATCTTAATTCACGTGTGTGAAGATAAATTTCGAAATTTAAACCCAAGACACAAACCAATTGCATTAACAGAGCTATGTTAACCTGATAACAGAGCCCTGTTAGACATGAAAATTTTGGAAGAACATACTCAAAATGGAATCCTGGCCATATCTTTCAACAAAATGAGCTAAAAAAAATCGAAACATGCAGACCATTATATTTTTCTATATTAAAACAGAAAAAAAGTAACAAAAAAACTAAAAGAAACTATAAATTTTTAACTATCAAATAAATTAATTTTTTTATGGAAATTTTTGAATTCCAGAGAACGAACATAACTGGGCGGCTAAATTTTTTTGGAATTCATGTCTTTTGTCCCCTTTTATAATATCCAGATTTCAAAACCTTTAACATTTGCGTTTTTCATAAAAAAAATTTGATTTTTCTAAATTTTCAAATTTCGATTTTCACTAAAGGACGAATTTCAGGAGAACGAACATACCTGGGCGGCTAATTTTTTTTGGAATTTATGTCTTTTGTGTCTTTTTATAATATCCAGATTTCAAAACCTTTAACATTTGCGTTTTTCATAAAAAAAATTTGATTTTTCTAAATTTTCAAATTTCGATTGTCACTAAAGGACGAATTTCAGGAGAACGAACATACCTGGGCGGCTAAATTTTTTTGGAATTTATTTATTTTTTATGAAAAACGCAAATGTTAAAGGTTTTGAAATCTGGATATTATAAAAGGGCACAAAAGACATGAATTCCAAAAAAATTTAGCCGCCCAGGTATGTTCGTTCTCTAGGAATTCAAAAATTTCCATAAAAAAATTAATTTATTTGATAGTTAAAAATTTATAGTTTCTTTTAGTTTTTTTATTACTTTTTTTTGTTTTAATATAGAAAAATATAATGGTCTGCATGTTTCGATTTTTTTTAGCTCATTTTGTTGAAAGATATGGCCAGGATTCCATTTTGAGTATGTTCTTCCAAAATTTTCATGTCTAACAGGGCTCTGTTATCAGGTTAACATAGCTCTGTTAATGCAATTGGTTTGTGTCTTGGGTTTAAATTTCGAAATTTATCTTCACACACGTTCTTAATTCATATGTGCTAAAACTATAGCATTTTACAGGTGGAAATGGTCAGCTTCAACGTGAAGTTGACAACGACTAACTGGTTAAAACTTTAAACATTACCAAATAGTATGCCATATTTTCTTCTCATTTTAACAAAAGTTTTATCAATATACGATGCAGTTATTAAAATAAGCACTTTTTAAAATACGTCCTAAAAATGAGACAATGGCGGGTATTGGGTTAAGTTGAAGTTTAAAATATACAAGTTAAAAGCATTTGCTCCAGCATCCGAATTCAGAAGAAAAATGATTTGAAAAAGGACGAGTTCACATATTTTGATATTCTCGCTGCGTTTTGCGTTTTGCTTTCACAGTACTGTTTTCAAGTGAGAATAATATGAGTTGCATGCAGCGTTGCCATATTTTTTTGCTCAAAAACCTTCAAGTCAAACAAAAAATTTTTATTTTAGTGATTTTACTCAAAATGTATTAATATGCATTGATTTTACTGAATTCAGGAAAATTTTATTTTGTTTTAAATGAACTAACAAACACAAAATATTTACTGAATAGAACATGTATAAGATAAATCTATGTATGCACATAATTCATACTTTTGATGAACGAAAGAAGAAAATATGTTAGTACTTTAGTCAAAAGGACCTTAAATAATATGCTTAAAGTACCAACATCATATTCTTAAATATCTTATTTTTAACAAAGAAATCTTTTAGTCTTATTAACATCCCGAAAAACTTCGAAAATAAGATAAATCTTCACATATGGTAACGCTGGTTGCATGGTTCAAAACTGAAACTGGTGAGATTCCTTAAATGTACTGAGTTAGTCATTGGTGTACTATTGTACTTTCCGAATTTGAATAGTACCAACTTTGACATCCCTGGGTCTCACCTACCGCGTATGGGACTGATAGAGTTTATCACATGCAGAGTACGCGATGAAAAGGATGAAGTATTAGAATCCTACCACTGTATAATTGTCCAAAGTTTAGCCAGCTTACAAAGCACTTTTTCCATAAGGACAACGTACCGGACCTGAGAAGTCTTGAAAACTCTTATAATTTTTTATTGATATTATTAGGTTCGTAACTTACCGTTTACACATGCAAGTACAAGTGCAAGTAACTCAATACATCGACATATTTTTACTAATACAATCAATAATACAAGTTGTAGGCTCACTGGCAAGAGATTTTCATTACAAGTAATTTTTTCACTTGCATGTAGGAGAATTGTCAAAAATAAAATGTTATTATTTCAACTTATATACAGAAAAAATAAAACAAAAAGTAAGAACATGTAATCAAATATGACTTATTATTGATTTGCAATATAAATTTATCATTTATTTTGGTACAAAGTTGATTACTAAATTCGTTTCCCTGTAATGTTCCTATACCAAAAATTTGACAGCCCACACATTAACCTAGACGACAAAAAGTACAAAGAACGCACAGAAGAAAGAGAAAAACGAAATTTTCAAATATTTATAGTAACATATATAAAAATGAAAATAAACTTGCACTTGACTGTGTAAACAATCAAGCAAGTTACGAGTGTTTTTATTATTTCGTTCAATGTATTGGTTGTTAATACGTACACGCGTAAAACTGCGTTGCAATTAAAAATTTTATTTTTTAATAGAGAATTAATTACTTAGGCCCAATAAATTAACTTCTCAATTAAGTGCCATTTATCTTTAAATGCCATTTAAATACCGAATAAATTGTTTCAGTAAAAAATTGGCCATTATTTATTCTTTTTTTTATTTCTAATATTCTCTCCCCCTAAATCGGTTCAGTTTTATGTAAAAAAAAATACACAAAGATTTCATAGCGATAAGTTGTGTTTTAGTTGGTGCGTCCACCCCTAAAATTTGGCCTTCAATGTAAGTTGTTTTACATATGACTGACTATCTTTTTAAAAAATCATTTTACAAGAATATGATATATTGCAATATTTTAGCTCTTTTAGTCAACAACAATATTTTAGAACATAATGAGGAAAATAACAAAAAAAAAACCAAAAATTTTATGTACCAAAATTATATTTATATTTATTTCTTTTAAACATAAACAATAGTGTCCTGCACAAGACTATTTATAAGACCTTTCAAGACATGAGAGATTTTTTCAAATGCTTTACTACACCGAAATATTCGAAAAGAATCGCTAAACAACACTGTTGGCAAGACAAACAACCGAAAAAAATATCTTGCCAACAGTTTGCTTAGCGATTCTTTTAGAATATTTCGCTGTAGTAAAGCATTTGAAAAAATCGCTCATGTCTTGAAAGGTCTTATAAATAGTCTTGTGCAGGAGACTAATAAACAATAAGAACTTATATCTATTAAATTATTTCATACATATACATATAGTCAAAAGAATACTAAAAAAATACATTGAATATATGGGCTTGAGGGCCAATTTGAGGCGCATTGCCTAAAATGCAACTTATCGCTATGAAATTTTTTTATATTTTTTTCTTAAAGTTGAACCGATTTAGAGGAGAGAATATTAGAAATCAAACAAAAAATTTCTCCATGCAACTAACGGCCACTCAGATTTATATACTAATTGACTTTTAGGATCATACCTCATGTTATAGTGCTTGTGTGTTTTTATTGAAAACATGTACATGAACATCATATGATCGTATTTAAAGGAAGAATATACAATATATAGTTTCATATCATAGAAAAATAAATAGAAAAATGCGTTCTGGTGCTCTTTTCGTGTCATAAATTGTGTATTTATGCAATTTTAGTTTTCTGCATTTTGACAACCAAATTTCTTAATTATGATAAACAGCTGTTGTTTGAAAAGCCTTTCATAATACTGGGAAATTTTGTACAGCTGACTTACTTTCAATGTAATTTAATAAGAACTTTAATTAACCACTGAAAAAATTAAACTACATTTGAGTGCAACTTAAATTTAAGTGGCAATTAGCTAAATTAGTCTCTCATTGCTGTTTTCCACTAAAATTGTGCAAATATTTAAAAGAATTTAATATTTCTACACGCAAAAAAAAATCCTCACACTTTATTGGGCGTTTTTGTGTGTTTATTATTATATTTTTTCCATTCGTTGTTTTTTTTTTCTTTTCTTAAAGATGTCTTGCACAATTTTTGTTATTAATCAGGACTCTAGTCATAACAAAAGGACAGCAACTGATGTCAGATATAAGCTTATTTATTTAGTTATTTGTAAGAACATATTTGTTTGTCTTAAGAAGAATTAGAATGTGAGCACACAATTCCCATTCCACATTCCGTTTACATAATACATATGGCCAAATGCTTGCAGACAAGGCATATCCATCTTTTTGTCTTTTAATAATCTTGTAATTTTTTTTTTCTACTTAAATATTTTTCGTCTTATACTAATGAAGTCTCATAAAAAATTTATTTCATTTTTATTACAGAATGTCTGAGCGTTACGAACTAACTAACTCCTCGTGCATACTTATTTTCACTGACATCATTTGCTGCAGGGAATATTCATGGCAAACTTTGATAAGTAGATTTAGATATATTTTTTTTTCGTTTTTTGTTTTATGTGTTTGAGTAGCTTAAATAAATCTTTTTGATTTTCTTATATAACATCTTGATAAACTTAATATGTAAGTGTTATGACTGACCTTGACTCTATCTTAATAACTAAATCTTTTCATTAATAGAAATTTCTTTACATTTTGGCCCACTCTCATTCGTACAGTATCCATTGGTCAATGTTTATGGGGTATTAAATTTTTGTAATTATTTTAGCTCAACACATTGACACTAATTCTAAATACAAATACGGGTACAAGTATAAGGTGCTCTTTGCCTTCACGACTGCCAGTGGTGTGTATGTCAAGGATGTAACATCAGACAAGGAAATTGCTTTGCACTCGCATTATTGCCACATAAACTAAAATAAATGAAAAAAGTTGAGCAGCTTCTTTTATTCAAGGCATAAGCAAATGGTTTGCAATCATCTTTGTAATTAAGTTGGCCAAAAAAAGCTTTGCCCAGTGATTTGTTGCTAGACTAAGTTTCATACCATTTTACATAAACGATTCGAATGGGACAAAAATTCAAAAGGATTTTCTGTTCAAACACAGTTTTTTTATAATTTATTTTTAATGCAAACAAAATCATAAGATTTGTTAGAAAGACGTAAATAGTGTAGATTTTTTTTCTTCAATTCCAATCCTCTAAGATTTTTGAAATGTTAAAGAAATTACGACCATCTAATAAAAAAATATATGAAAAGATCGAAGAGTAACAAATAATACAGGGCTGCATCAAAAAATGTTAATGTTCGATTTGTTCAAACTATATTCTTATGAGTTTTTCGGCAGCAGTTCATGGTGCTGCGTACACGCAAAGAAAAAATGTGGTTGGGGTAACCATAATCAAACAGCAACATACTATGATTGAATTATATGGTTGCAGTCAAATCATATTATTGTTAATAGAAAAGCAAACCTGAATAATATTATTATCTGAGTTAATAATAATATTATCTACGAAAATAATGAGCTTTGTTATACCTAAACTTAGTATTGTAAATATGACAACACTATTGTTAGATGTGACTAAAATATAATTGAGACTCACCATACCATGTTCCAATATTATATTAATATTTTTAAATACGACCACAGTATTATTTAATATAATAATACTATTTTGTTTTTTAATCACACATTTAGTGTAGAAACAGCTGTGCGTTAAATTCGAAATAAAAATAATTTAATATATTTGAAATAAAATGTATATGTATGTGACGCGCAAAATAGAAAGGGACCTAAGGGTAAAAACCGGTTTTGTTCAGGAGAGCCATTTTAAAGATTTAAATACGTGTATCTTTGGTGTACCATCACATCATAAAACGCGCATATCTCTGGGAGGGAACACTTTTGGGGCATGGGATTGGTCTCATTCGATGCCCACATCAAAAAAAAAAAAAAAAGTTTATTTTTTTTACCCTGCGCTGTCACATAGAAATAGAAATGTATACTTACACGACATACAGACATGTCTGTATAAAGAGATACACAAATGTTTATATATTTTTATTGGTCTACCCTTTTGTTTATACTTTATTTATTTATTCATTTATTTAACACCACCCGTGCACTACCTATAGCTTACAAACGAAATACTGAACTGACAGATGTTTCTGAAAAATATTTTGTTTTACAATTTAATATAGTATGGTTTCGGATAACATTATATTTTTATTTACATCACATTATTTTTAAATAATAATACAAATTATGTTCTAGTCATAAATTTTTAACAAAACTATATTGTTAAACTCTAACTATATCACAATTTTTTATGGATGTGATAATGTTTCAGAGAACATAATATTGTTTTCTCAACCATTCTACAACCATATCTTTTCTTTGCGTGTATTTGATAAAATTTATCAACACCACTCTGTGCTTCATTATATTAGAATATTTCTTAGACTAAAAACGTTTTCGATATTATTCTCCACTTAATTGCTCTATATCAGATTCCTCTTGTAACATTAATTCGTGGAGTTAAGAAGGGATGAGAACGTTAGTAATATCGCAGCTAGGTGACCCTTCATTTAAACAGGCACTTAGAAATATACCATGAGGATAAAGCTGCTGTTAGCTTATCAGTCACTTTTTAGGTCAATGTTGACTTGTAAAAAAATTTATTTTAGCGACTGCTTATGATTCTTGGATTACATATTATAGCAATCATTAATATAAAATATGTTTAACTAAACAAGGTGAAGTGATCTGAGCTTTTCTATTAATTTACTGAACTTCAAGTTTTATGCGGCAAGTCCTTGAATTTATAACTTTTCTTCTGTAGTTATTACAGTATTAAAATAATCTAGATTACTCTTTCTCACCCATTTCTTATGAACTTTCATTTGCTGTTTTAACCTCTTTCCAGTTGAAAGTTCTTTGGTAACATAAATGTCAATAGCATTAAGAAGATACGTGATTTCGAAGTGTTTACCTGTATTTTAGACAAAATATTGAGAAACCCATTTTAATTGTTAAACAATTGCATTCACGTCCTTCTAGTGTAAATTGTAAAGAAAATAAATACATCTGAACGTTTTATAGATTCAAGTTCAATGTATCTCTCAGCACTTTTACCTGCATTCGATGGTTTTCACTTGTGTCTTATTATACCCTTTACCAAAAAATGGTAAAAGGGTATATATAGGTTTGTCATTCCGTTTGTAATTTCCAGAATATTAATAAGCGACGAATAAGCGATGTCCGTCTGTCCGTCTGTCTGTACGTGAAATCGGTTTTCCGAAGCTCCCAGAAAAGCTACAGACTTCGTTCTTGGACTGGTGGGTCAGAAATGGTCGAAATAAGATTGGTATTGAAAATCAGCACAATCGAGCACACGGTTTCAGAGCTGGGAAACTTAAACTTCATTTTGCCATACAAAATAACTACTGAAAAGTAGTTTTTATTATATTTTTATTAAATAAACTTATTTTATACTTCAAAATGAATAAAATGGGTACTTCACTTTAAAAAAAATTCAAAAAAAAAATCAAAAAAATTAAAAGGACGTTTCCAGGGTTGGAAAACTTTGATTTTTTTTTCTTATACAAAAGTAACTTACTAAAACAAATTTTTCCTTTTTTCTACAAATTATACATATATTATGTTCTTAAAGTGCAGAGATTGATGTAAGAAATCAGAAAATCAAAAAAGATGATTCCAGGGTTGGAAAACCTACAATTTTTGTGATATATAAAATTAACTACCGAAAACTAATTTTTTATTTATTTTTATTAAATAAACTTATTTTATACTTCACCACGAATAAAATTGGTATTTCAAATAAAAAAAAATTTTAAAATTTAAAAAGACGTTTCCAGGGCTGGAAAACTTTATTTTTTTTTTCTTATATAAAAGTAACTTATTAAAACAAATTTTTCTTTTTCTTTATAAATTAAACATATCTTACATTCTTAAAAGAAAAAGGCTGGTGTAAAAAATCAGAAAAATCAAAAAGGATGATTCCAGGGTTGGGAAACTTACACTTTTTGTGATATAAAAAATTAACTACCGAAAAGTAATTTTAATTTTTTTTAAATAAATAAACTTATTTTATACTATAGTAGGAATAAATATGGTATTTCAATTTAAAAAAATTTTAAAACACGATTCCAGGGTTGGAAACATTTACCTCTTTTTATACAAAAGTAAGTTACTAAAGCAAATTTTTCGTTTTCTCTATAAATTAAAGATATCTTATATTCTTAAAAGAAAGAGATTGGTAATTATAAGAAATCAGAAAAATCAAAAACCATGATTTCAGGGTTGGTAAACCCACATTTTTAGTGATATAAAAAATTAGCTACCGAAAACTAATATTTATTTTTTTTTATAAAATAAATTTATTTTACACTTCAGTACGAATGAATTTGGTATTTCAAAATAAAAAAAGTTGAAAAAATTAAAACGACGTTTCCAAGGTTGGAAAACCTTATTTTTTATACAACAGTAACATACTTAAACAAATTTTTTTCCTTTTTTACTAGAAATTAACATATATTATATTCTTAAAAAAAGATTGGTATTAGAAATCAAAAAAATCAAAAAGGAGGATTCCAAAATTGGGAAACCTACACTCTTTGTGATATAAAAAATTAACTACCGAAAATTAATTTTTGTTTATTTTTATTAAATAAACTTATTTTTTGCTTGAGTACGTATAAAATTAATATTTCAAATAAAAAAAAAGTTTAAAAAAATTAAAAAGACGTTTCCAGGGTTGGAAAGCCTTAACTTTTTTTCTTATACAAAAGTAACTTACTAGAACAAATTTTTCCTTTTATTTACAAATTAAACATATCTTATGTTCTTAAAAAAAAGAGATTGGTGTAAGAAATCAGAAAAATCAAAAAGGATGCTTTCAGGGTTGGGAAACTTACACTTTTTGTTATATATTAAAGTAACTAAGTCTAATTAATTTTTATATTTTCCTTTATTAATTATACATATTTTACGTTTTGGAATAAAAAGTTTGGTTTGAAAAATTATAAAAATAAAAATCACATCTCCAGAGTTGGAAACTTTGAACTTTTTTTCTAGATATTAAAGTAACTAAATAAAACATTTTTTTTGGAATTCCCTTTTTTATCACTTAACACACTTTCCATATTTTTTTAAGAACTACTATATTGATAAAAGGAATGAGAAAAATCTAATTTGATGATTCTAGCGTTTGAAAATAAATTTTTTTTGCACATAAAAGTAACTAGGTCAAATTACTTTATGTATGTGCTTATGTATGTATCTCTATACTACATAAACGCACTTTGGTAAAGGGTATATAAGATTCGGCACAGGCGAATATAGCACTCTCACTTGTTTTTTTCTTTGGAATATTTTTAACCAATTTATGTACAATCATGTATTTAATGATGGATCTATATTTGTTAAAGAAAATAAACTCAATAAATAATAACAGAATATTTTGTGATTTGTGAGTTTCAATTCGATGAATTCGATGAAGACAAATATTGTGCAGTGTAAATGAACTAAGTTGAATTGTGGTAAAAAGTGAAAGGCTTTTGGCCAAGTAAAATATAGCTTGCCAAAGGTTTAAAGTTATTTATATATAAGTTCAAACATTATATAACAATTTTCCAAAAAAAAAAGAAAGCCACACTACACATTCTTTAACACCAAACATATTTAGTAGTTTGTCAAAAAAAGCAAGTACACAGAAAAAGGTAAGATTCAATAAAAAAAAGGATTCAATTTATTTCAATTTCAATTTATTTTTTTCAATTGAAAAAATATTACATTGACTAAAGATTCAATTAAAATTTAAGTGAAATATTTTTAAAGATTAAATTAAAAAACTAATTAAACATTTTTAAAGATTCAAGTAAAAAATTAATTGAAATATAAAAAAAAATATAATAATATAAAAACATAAAAAAATTCCATAAGATTTTGCTTGTTGAAAAATAAGACAACAAATTAAATTTCAGTTTTTTTATTTTAATATTTTAATTTCATTCAACGCATGCAAAAATTAATGCGAACTAGAAAAAAAGTTCAAGTAGAGTAATATATTTTTTTCTCACATATAAAATGTCAAAGCAATCAAAAGATTAATTGAGCATTTTAATTGAAAATATTTTCTCAAAACAATGTGGCATACTTAACAAACTGCTCGATTCTCACACATAAAAACAAAAGTTATATTATTTACATACAATTAATATGTAATAATTATTTACCATTTCATAATATTCTGAGTTATGCGCTGTTGATAACACTCTTTTAATAGAGCAGTAAATTAAATTAAAATAAACATATGTTCAATTAAAATATTGATCAAAAATATTATTTAGTCTAAGCAATCAATTAATTGAAAAAAATTTAACAATAATATTTTCTGTCTACAGTTCTGCTTATTAACAAAGCCATTCAAATAAAAACGAGCTTTATCGCTCATTATCATAATTGATCACTGATTTAAATAATAAAATTCTACTATTCTGATTCTTTGCTTATTTGCGAATCTCTCTATTATTTATTCTCCAGATATTATTTATATAATCTGAAAAAGTAAAAAATTAAATAAAAATAAAAAGTTATTCGATTTTTTAACCCCATGGTGACTTTCGTTTGGCCCACCTTGTACGTGTATCCATAATAGTACATATTTGGCAAGACAGCTGTGACAGAAAATATTGTGCGGAAGACCCAGCTTACTAGTATACCTACCTCGCCCCCCCCCCCCCCCTAATTGACGTGACCAGACGTGGGGTGTTCTTTCAATCTTTTTTTATTATTTAATTTGGACGATTATCGTAAAAGCGCGGTGAAGTGTTACCTCCGCATATATGAATATACTATTTATAATTGTAGCATCGATTTTTTATGTTCAGTATGCATTGGTTGCAATTATGGCTGAGTGGTAGCGATGCTAACGCCTCAGTCCAGAGGTCGTGGATTTAATTCCCCCTGGGTCTAGGTGTTTTCTGCAGACAAGTTAATCGCATCGCTAGTTGTGTTGTTTGTGTTAAAAAAAATAGTAGAGCGATACCGGTCGTTTGTCTTGTGCATCCTTGTGATATACCCATCTATCCATTTGTTTGAAGAAGCTTCGGAGGTATTTCGTCTGCGGCTCGAGTTTTGTTGCTCTTTAGTTTTATATCATTACTGGCAATTTCCGCTCTAATATTCTATTACCGGCTTTCGAATCTACTCCGGTTGCGGTAGTGGTTGCTGTATCGCCAGAATTGGTAAATGTGCTTATCTCTGCATAGTGCTGTCGCCATATACAAGTTTACCCCTTGGTATTTGTTAGTACGATTTCCGTTTTCATTGTTATCTTCCCAAAAGGGGTTCCACGGACCCTTGGAGGTTCGCATAAAGAGCTGAAAAAATCGTGTTTTTAAAAATAATATAATTTTTTATTTTAACTCTACCTACCTTTTATGTTTCATTTTACTTTTTTAATTTACATATCTACTTATATATCATTGCCTTAATATAGAAAGGCCCTAACTCATTATTTTTTTAAATCGAGATTTTTGCGTTTTTCGATACATTATTATTAGATATTCTTCTATCAAAAAAAAATGCAAAAAACTGCAGTTCAAAAAATAATGAGTTAGGACCTTTCTATATTATATTATTATATAAAAAGATTTTGCTGTATTTGAAAAATTCCTCATGTCTTAAAAATTCTTGTGCAGTGGTCTAGTATGTATATACATGCTATGCATGTGCTATATAAGCGACTACTGACACGTGAACATGATATAAATGTATAAATTATTTTTAATTCAATAATCAAGTATTCAAATACGAAATCAAATTATTTTATAACTTAAACAACAAATGTAATAAAAATATTTATTATATTATTACGAGGTTCCAAAATTAATTTTCTTACTAAAAACAGTAACAATTTTGCTTGGATACAGAATAGTACTAAAATAAAATAATTTATGTGCATACGCATACACACAATCTCATCTCTGATGTCATCTGAAGAGAACAGTAAGGCTAAGTATATTATTGAGGATTGATGAGGGACCAAAACTTGAGCTTGAATTGTTTCGCTTAATTTTATTCCCATTGGCGTAGCTAGACATTTTTTGTGGGGGGGGGGGGGCAAACACAATTTTAATTAATTAGTGTTTTTTATGGGAATTGTTAAAATTTAAGCTTAAAATTTTTTAAACGCACTAATAATCCCAAATTAATATTTTACTTATTAAGTTAAATATATATTTTTTATTAAAAATACATTGAAATTGGAAATTAAAAAAATATATTTTACTTAATAGGTAAAATATTAAAAAGTAAAATATTGGTTTGGGATTATTAGTGCGTTTAAAAAATTTTATACAGATTTTTTTTATTTAACATTTTCTTTTATTTAAGTTAAAACATAAATTAACAGTCCAGTTTCAATAACAAAAATTAAGTTATAATTAAAACTAGAAAAACAAAACATTCAAAACAAAAACAATATATAGACAAAAAGTAAAGTATGTATTAGAAAAAAACTAAATAATAATAATAACCTAATAATAATAAACTAAATAATAATAAAATTAATATTCGTTTCCAACAAGTTTATATGTTCATATGGAAAAATTATTTATGTATATACTATATTTGAATACAATATTTTGAAAAGATACAAGCAAGAAATGATTTCATTCATCATTCATGATTTCATTTCTTAATAATTTATTATTTAATTTAAAAAAAATTTATCGGTTGGTGCATAAATAAAAATAGAAAATTTCCATTTATTATTTAGTTACCCTTCCAATATTGAAGTTCTGAATCAATACTATATTGTTGCGATGAATGAACATACATACATAAATAAGTACAAACATATGTATGCAAGTATGTATGTATACGTGTTCAATTGAAAAAAATTTTATGTGCATATATATACATGCATACATATCGATAGTTGAGTTTTTCAGTGATTTCAATAAATTTCACACTAAGATACCTCATCACAAAAATAAATAGCGCTTTTACAAGCAGTTGTACAAAAAAGTTACATTTTGAATATTACACTTTCTATTATGTTTTACCTTCTCCTGTAAAGTTACAATTATTTGCGTTAATGCCTTTCCATTTGAGACTAACGATATATTGACCTGTGTAAGTTGATATACTATCAAAAATTTCGGTCATCAAAAGTACTGATACCAAAATTTGGACCTAGGAATATTTTTCACAAGTTTTCCACTAGTCTAACAAAGTTGTATATGAACATGAATAATTTTGTTTTGTTTTCTAATAAAAATAAAATATATGTATACATGTTTAAAGAGGAAATTTTGATTTGTTCGATTTTCTGACGATTTTTCGGACATGAAATGACCATTATTTTATATTTTATCGGGATTTCGGTGATTTTTCCATCATTTTATCTGGCAGCCCTCGATTGAACCATAAATATGCATACATACATACATACATGTGTGTGTACGAGTATATATAGTATATGAAAATATATAGAAGGTATTTGCAGATCATAATTTTTCGCTTTTTTCTTAATTTTACTCTAAATAAAAATTGGTGGCTATTGTTACAAACAATTTGACAGTAGAAAATCTTAAGAACACCTTAAAACAACTTGTCTTGCTACTAACTACGTACACTAATACAATTTTATTAAGAATTTGTTGAAAGCTACATACACACATACATATCTACACTATTTACTATTTGTGATGTTTTGAAGTGCTGTAAACTTATAGTTTTTTGGGTATTTGTTATCTAATAAAAGTATGCATATTTAGCGATTATTCGAAAAGTTTGTATAAAAATTACTGGTGATTTTCATGAGTAATTTTAAAATAAATAAAAAATAGAATTTTTTAATATTACAGGCAAAAGAATATGTTTTAAAAAGAATTTGTAATAAATCCTTGGGGGGGGGGGGCAAAATCAGGTCTGGGGGGGCAATGCCTAGAAAGGCCTAGCTACGCCTATGTTTATTCCTATTTTTTGGAATAAGAATGTTTAATTTAGATATTTAATTCTTTTTTCTTATAGCATATGCTACACATTTGAATGGTTTAGATACACATACATACTTACATACATACATACAAATTTACATGTATGAGTCCGGTGTGCATGTATAATTTTATTGCACTGTAATTTTATTGTCAGCAAGTTAGTCATCAAAGCAGGTCTCCAAACTCTTAAAATCTCGATTAATAATCCTTTCCGCTCCCTCAAAGCCTTCGACCATTAAATATTCATTATATTGTGTATAGAGCAATCATTAGTATTGATTACAATTTTCTTTTTTTTTGTAACTTTTTCACTTTAGTTTCGTTTTAAAATAGAACAACGATTCTTGCAAAACTTATTAAAGGTGAATGACTACAGAAGTGACGTCATTGTTGTAGTGTTTTATGTTTCAATTGCTCTTCTTCATTGTCACCAACTTGAAACATTATCATTAGGCAAAATATTTTGTGTGGGTTGCTCAAATGACAAAAATCTGGAAGTTCAGATTCCCTTCATTCTTCTTGCATATAAAAAACAATTAGCCATTAGATCAATGAACTAATTATGAAAATAATGTAAGAATTTATAGTAATTGAATTTGAAATTAAGCAACAAATGAAATTATATTTAGCTACAAGTTGAAAAGAATTACGAGTACTTTTGAAGTTAATTAGATTTAGCTGGTACTGGAAAAAATAATAATTTTTTTGCTTATGCTCGCTGTAATTAGGTAGTGTTATTGAAGTTAAATAAATGTATGTTTGTGTTTAACTAGTGATATTTGCAGTACTCCTACGTATACATTGGGAAATAAAGACCTCTGCCATTTGTGTTTGTTGCTTTTCTGTGTGGAAAGAAAACAGCATCTTCCACTGCTGCATCGGCTTAGATCTACTCTATTTTATCACCCCCTTATGCAAAAACATTTGTTAAAGTTAAAGCATGCGTTAAAACCGGTTTTGCCACATAAAATTCGTTTGTGGAACCAACTTTAAGTTTAACAATCGTTTTTGCATAAGGGGGTTAGTCTTAAATTTTGTACTCATGGCTCCTAAACTTAAGTTAGTATGGGTAGGATTGTACTAGACGACCTTTCTGATTTATCTAAGATTGGGTTGAGTAGCCTCATTAGTTATCTCAACGCGACGAGTTCGATGTAGTACTTACCAGCGTAACCGAATACTTAGATAGGGCTCTACATAGGTTGAGACCGACAAGTGGAGTCGCCTTTTCTAAAAGAAAATAACTACACTGAGGGAAAAATGACGTTGCAAAACCAACAACGTTCGTAGTCAATTTGGCACCCTACGTTGTCGATTTTTTTTAACCACACTGGTTGTCAATTCGTTAACGAACGTGTACAAATTGACAACAGTATGTTGTCAAATATTGGTATTTGATAACGCACGTTTTCAACTAGTTACCGATCGTGTTCAATTGGACAACACATTGTTGTCAAATTTTAGGTTTTGACAACCCGGGTGTCAACTTGTAAACGAACGTGTTCAAAATGACAACGCTTTGTTGTCAAATTTAAAGTTTTGACAACGCGGGTGTCAATTTGTAAACAAATGTGTGCAAATTGACAACGCTTTGTTGTCAATTCTTACTCGTTTGTTGTCGGCTATGTTTTTCTTATTATTTGTTTGTTACCGAATGTGAAAGGAAGCATGTTTTGGAAAACTAGTAAAGAAATTAATAATAATATGCGAGAAAATAATTTGCTGGAGCTTTTAAAAGTTAATGGTGAGTTCATGGTGGTCAGTGACACGTGCACTCCCATCTCCGATGCTGAAGACACTGAGGATAATAAACTTGAGGAATTCTTAAAAACATAAATATGGAATCCGTTCTTGAATATTTAAAAGGTAAGTAAATCAAACCTTTTATTTGCAAAAATAATTATTTATGCCTATTTTTAATTTTAAGCATAACACAACATTTCGGAGCTTGCCATATTAGAAAAAGAAGATTTGAAGCAAGCAGTTCCACCATTAGGGCTACGTGTGGAATTCAGAGAAAAGCTCTTTGCGTGGAAAAAAAACTGAGGTTCACTAAAACAGGACAAAACTTTTTTAATATTAGTTATTGAATTTGTAACTCTACCAATATGTCTAATGAATAATAGAAAAACTTATTTTAGAGTTAAGTTAATTTAAATTGTTGTATGTTTGTATATAATTAAATTTAAATTATTTAATAAAATAAGTTTTAAAAAAGAAACCATGGATTTTAGTATCTATTTTTATGTGAATAGATTGGGAAAGGAACGGAAATTTATTTCCAGCATGGTGTCACATTGACAACGGTATGGTGTCATATTGACAACGGTATGGTGTCAACTTAACAACGCCACGGTGTCATTTCAGCAACGATATGGTGTCAATTTGACCACATTTGTGATCGATTTGACAACGATTGTGCTGTCAATATTTCGTTGTCAGATTGACAACGGCGTGTACAACTTGACTACAAACGTTGTTGATACACTTTTGCCACCGAATGTGGTCATTTTGGGCACGTATGGTGTCATTTTTTCTCTGGGTGTAGGTTCTCCTTGAATGCCTGAGAAAAGAAGGCAGCCAAAGAAATATGAGTTACGGAGTTTATTCAGAGACATTGGGTCTTCGTAGTATAAAGTGACTTCCGGATCACTGCAGTGCTTATCAGACAGAGATCTTTGCTAGCAACGATGTTGCAGGTTGCTTGACAGTGAATATGACTTCAATAATCGTAATTAACATATACACTGAAAGTCGAGCCGCTATTCTGGTTGTGGACTCTCCGCTTCTAAGAATAGCAAGAACTCTCGACTGCCGATTATCTCTAAAGGAGGTGACGGAACAGTTCAACATTGTGATCATCTGCCTCCCGGACCATAGATGCATTCAGGGAAACTCTATGGCTGATAAGCTTGAAGGAACTGGGACAACCTTGAAGGTTCCACTGGATATGAAATATTTAGATTTCACCTTAGTCCTTGTAGTTCAGTGACTATGCTTAAACTTTCCTTCAGCAATTGATGCAAAGGAACACTAATTTAATTTAATATAACTGTTTGATACTGGGCTTGAACCCAGGACTTTCAGTTTTGTAGTTAACGTACTAACTACTTCAGCCAACTCCACCCTCAATGGATTTATTGCAGGAAACGTTTGGTAACCGCATAGTTTCACGTTTCGTACCCGTGAATTGTCCTCCAATATCCTACGATTTAACGCCGCTTCTATGGGAATATCTGAAATCATTAGTCTACGCCGATAATCACGAAAAGATTGACCACTTTGAGGATAATAACTGTATTGCCAATATGCGGGCACAAATGTTGGAAAAATTCATCAAGAATTGGACCTCCAGATTAGAATACATCCGAGCCAGCCGACACGGTCACATGCAAGAAATCATATTTAATTAAAATAATGCCAAAGGTTTAACCTTCGAATAAGGTAAATTTCATGTCAATTTAAAAAAATCATCTTTTTTATTGCATTTCAAAGTTCTATACCTCTATGTTAGGTTGTACTTTGTTACTTGCATCTAAAACTTTTGCAACATTAAAAATATTTCAATTACTATTTTCTTTGTATATAACAATTTGTGATAGCATAACAAAAATATTGTCTTTCCGTATATTACATTAAGTCTTATATTCCAGAGAGTAGTTCTTGTTGGTTCATTTATCAAAATAAATATCAAAGAAAATAACTCTTTACATTAATAATCCTGCACACTTGTGTCAACATAAGTTCATTCACTCAGCCCGCATCTTTTTGTTTACTGTATCAAAAAAATTAAAAATAAAAAACTAATTGATATTTTAACTCTCTCTAACTACAGGAATAAAATTACAACTATACAAAACATGAATTTTATTGTTATACTCGTAACTAAACAATTCTTTGTACATTGTTGTCTGTCATCCAGAGTATCTTTTGTCTTGCTGCTGTAAATGTAACTAATACTTCATATACATTGTTTCGAGTAGTGCAATTAATTGAAAGTACAAATATTTATTCAAGAAATTATACTCAAAGATAGCTCAAAATACACAAAGCGTTATGCGGCAGGACAATGACTTCCTGGTAGAAAACAAGCATAACGAATGCTAAAGTTTTTATTTTAGATAGTTTTTTTTTGTTTTTGTTCAGTTGTTTACTTTTCTGTCAACATTTATAAACAACGGAAGGAAGTTAACAGGATGCGGTATTTTGAACGCAATGAAAAAAAATGGCGTGTGTGTGTGTTTGTGTGTGTAAATATTCTGTTATTGCGAGAGCAGAGTTTTAGGAAATGAGAGAGTGTGAGTGAGAATGTGAAAGATGGGGAGCATAAGCTCAAGTAACTGTAAAATTAAAATTAAATAGTTAGTACTTAACATTTTTTATACCCTTCATCATGATTGTTTAAAGCAACCGAACGTTTCTTATTTCTTGGCTTGCTTGCTATAATTTTTATTTTTAACTGCAAAGCAAATGTTTGTGAATTTTGTGAATTGTGAAGGGTGTGCCATAATTCATGCGAGATTTTAATCAAATATAAATTACACTTATATTTAAAAATAATATAATATATATCCCTTTTTGCATGACTTCGAAACAGGAATAGTTTCTCAATTTGGTTGTAGTTTTATTTTATATATCATCGTCTTTCTTCTCAAACCACGTAAGCGCCATTTTTTCAAAATTGACTTTTTTGGTTTTTACGATAGAAAATAACATTTTTCACCCGATTGCATTCTCATCTTGACAACTTTGTATGAAAAAACAAAAATTAAAGCCGTTTCCAAAACCTCGTAAGCGCCATAGAAAATGACATTTGCATGAAAAACGAATGACTTTCATATCTAAAGTTGGAAAAATTAAAGTCTTACCCCCTAACTTTTTAAATTTCGATATAAGAAATAAAATCCCAAAAAGGTTCTACATCCTCCACAGGGTCGCAAAGACCTGTTTTGTAAAAAAAATTTTTTTTAAACACATATTTACAAAGATATTAAGTTTTTTTCGTTTTCTGAAATATGAGTCGTTGGCGCTTACGTGGTTTAAGAAGAAATGCGACGATATGTATGTTACTTCGAAACTCTGTCATTAAAAATTGAGTTTCAAAATTCTTTTTTCTTTGGGTCTGAAAGGGTATTGCTTCGTTTTGGTTCCATGATCACATAAAGTGGCCGGTAACCCCTCCCCCCCCCCTCTACAATAAAATTGTTTCAAGCGTTTTGATGTGTTCCTACTTATCGGATTGTTACTTGATGCACTCATTTTACTCTTGTAATGACACAATGTTGTGCTTAACAAAGTAGTCGAGGCCACGCCTATTAATTTCATATTTCATTTGCCATTACTAAAGCGATTCTAAAGTAATTTGGAGCACATACTGAGCCCTAAAAGTACCACGATCTTGCTCTCAGAAAATAGAACTTGGCCACGCCCATTAAAATTTAGTGTTACGTTATAAATGCTTTATGTACGAGTCGACGTACAGACCAAACGGTTGGACCGATCTTGATTTATTTTTCCTGTTTGAGGGTGGCATTGGCTGAAGAAGTTAGCACGTTGTCTACAAAACCAAAGGTTTTTGGATCGAGCCCGCTATCTGACAGTCATTAAATAACAACACCACGCATTTTTCTGATGTGCATTACTGTCCCTTTCTTTCAGTTGTTGTAGAAAAGTTCAAGTGATGAAGGCATAGTCACTGGTCACTGAACTATACCGACTTCAAGAGATACTAATCCGAATGTAAAAAAATGAAGCATTCCTCTATCTATTCCTTCACCACCTATCTTTTCTGTTACTATCCCTTTCCTTATAATAGTAGTAGGCATTCATTGCCTGATTGTTACTTGTCTTTAAAAATAAAATAAAAAATGACTTGTTCGAGAGTGTTCTTAGCTATGTTTAAAGAAAATCTGTCCAGCCATTTAGAATATATCACATCTTTTAGATATATTCTGTTGATCTGCGTGTCTTTGACGCCGTAGCTCCCTAACGTCGTGACCGATTTTAATTTTACTTTATTTTCATTTGAATGATGACATGATCGTATATCTTCTAATTTATACTTGAAGAAAATCAGTCTAGTCGATTGGTAGTTATCATAATTTTTTTATTTAATCTTTTATATTTTGCGAGTCTGTTACGTCAATAGTATAAGTGGAACATAGAGTTCTTATCTATGCCACAGCGTCAACTGCGGCAAAGGTTCTTAAAATTTTAAAGTTTTGTTATTAATATTCTTAAATTTGTTATTGAAATTACACATACGTGTCGTTTTTTGCAAACTTTTTAAGATTATTCGAATATATTTTTTTATTCTTTGTTCGTTCGAGTATTCGAACAAAAGTTCAAAATTATTCGTTTGTTCGAACAAGAAAAAAATTATGAAATTTCATTCGAACAAACATAAAAGACGAATAATTAACAACACTAGTCATGATCATTAAAATTTATTTACTTCAAGTAAACCGAATATTACAAAAGTTGGCGTAAATTCTGAATTCTGAAAGTGATACGATTTTGCATTTAGAAAAGTGGAGCGGGCCTATTCCCATTCAAGTTAAGTATTATATTATATGTACATACTTCTATTCAACCTTTTTGATACTTGGCACTTGTTATGATGCAATTTGAAAAGTGGGAGGGACTTTACCATTTAAACTTAATGAATTTGAGCTGACTTCAAAATTAAGAAATTAAAAGTTAAAAATAATTTAGATTCATTTAAGAAATTATATTGTCAACTAAACGCAAAAATATGTAAGTATTTATATTAAAGAAATTGTCATTTCAAGGAAAATCCTCCTTTATTTCGATTAAGGTTTAACAACTGCCTAAGCTGCGTAAATGTGCAAGCTTAAGGAAGTGATTTCGTTTTCTTTTATAAGCACAAATACATTTAAATAACTCCCCAGTAGGAAAATTTAGTGAATAGAAAAGCAAAAGGTTTTATATTTAGATTATATATGTTGTTGTTGTTTTGTATGTAGATTCTGTAAATCATTATACTCTTGTCTTCAAATACCATTTTAATTGTTAAGATATGTATATTGAAATTATTTCTTGATCTACTCTAAATGCTTTGATAAGACATTCTTGCTTTTGAGACCAGATTTAATTGAGAAAAGCTCTCTCAGTTTTAATTGTTCATCATGTACACCAAATAAGAATTATCGAAACCAGTCACAACAAACTTAGCACAGCCCTTATAAAAAAAAATTCTCTAATTAGCACTTAAAAAAAAACAAATACAAATAATCAATTAAAAAATTAATTGAGTTAATTAAATTTTTAATTTGAAATTGAATTATTTTAAAAACAAATTAAAAATTTAATTGTGTTAAATAAACTATAATTTAAAAAAATTAATTGTGTCAATTAAGCTTTTGTTTAAAAATTTAATTAAATAAAAAGTTTAATTGTTTTTTTTTTATAAATTTAATAGATTAAAAAGTTTTATTCATCAATTGATCAATTCAACTAAATTTTTAATTTAAATTTGCTTAATTAAATTTAAAAACGAAAGATTGATTAACTCAATCAAACTTTTTTGTTGGTTATTTGCACTTTTAATTGAAAAAATTTAAACAATCAACTAAAAGTTTAATTTATAATATTGTTTTAATATATAATTAAGTGAAAATTTTGATGATTTCAATTAAACTTTTATTTAAAATTTAATTAATTAAAAAGTTTAATTGACACAATTACATTTTTTAATTGATTATTTGCACTTTTAATTGAAAAAAAAATACAAATAATCATTTAAAAATATTAATTGAGGTAGCTAAACTTTTGCTTGAAAATTTAACTAATTAAAAAATTCAATAGTGTCAATTTCACATTCGTTTAAAAGTTTAAGTAATTAAAAATTTTAATTAACACAATTGAATTTTAAATTGATTTTTAATTAATTAAATTTTAAAACGAAAGTTTATTTAACTCAATTAAATTTTTAAATTGATTATTTACACTTTTGAAAAAATTATACAAATAATCAATTAAAAAATTTAATTGAGTTAGTTAAACTAAAATTTTGTTTAAATATTTAATTAAAGTTTTATTGTTTCTTTTGTTTTGTTGAAACATATTTATTAATTAAAAAGATTAATTCACACCATTAAATTTTTATTTGACTTTGTTTTTTTTTTCTTACTTAAGTGTTGGTTGGAGTAATTTTTTTGTACACTATGACCTAGACTTAAAAAACTGTTTTGCTTTAGTTTCAAGAGAATGCAATTTATTAAATAATAATAATAATAATAATAATAATAATAACACAATTTGACCCACTGAATCACACAATAGAACAGCTAAGGGATACAGTAAAGCAGAAGCTAGCGAAATACACAGAAAGAATACGAATATATACAAAAAGTCACAACAGATCAGTTCATAACAAAATCTTCCAAACCGAAGAAAAACGTTTCTACAGCATGTTAGCAAAACCCTCCGAAACTGCAACAAATTCAAGCAATAGTCCCGATATAAAAGAAATCGAAAACTTCTGGAAAGCAATATGGTGCAAAAGAGAAAAACACAATCCGACACCAACATGGATGGACTCTGTTTTTGAAAAAATGCCCGCGAACATACCAATGGCCACAACAGTCATCACCCAAGAGATTTTTAATAAAGCGATACGTAAATTCCATAATTGGAAACAGCCAGGAAATGACAAGATACATAACTATTATTACAAGTATCTCACAACAGTTCATAGCCACTTAATCAGAGTATTCAACGAAATGTTAGCTAATCCGAATAATATCTCATATGGGATGTGTAGTGGCGTAGCCTACCTAAAATCAAAAGTGCGTAATCCGACATCCGCCTCCCAGTTCAGACAATAACATGTCTGAACACAGGGTATAAAATATTAACCTCGTGTATCGCAATAAAAATCAGCAACTACTGCGAGAATAACAAAATACTCGCAGAACAACAAAAGGGATGCCGACAAGGGACAAAGGGTTGTAAAGACCAATTAATTATCGACAGTATAATAACTAAGCAGGCAATAAGAAATAAAAGAAATATGTATGCAGCCTTCATAGACTATCAAAAAGCCTACGACTCTGTCCCTCACTCTTGGCTGCTAGAAGTCCTGGGAATATATAAGATAGACCCTAAATTAATAAAATGTATCGCAACTCTAATGGAACATTGGGAGACTACGTTACACGTACAGAACAAAGGCAATAATATAACATCTAATCCGATTAGAATACTACGAGGTATATACCAGGGTGATTCCCTAAGCCCCTTATTATTCTGCTTAGCACTAAACCCCCTTTCCCTGCTTCTTCAACATAGCCAATACGGTTACAAGCTACGACCAGATGCCGATAGTATATCACATTGCTTCTATATGGATGACTTGAAACTGTACGCAAGTACGAAACAGAACAGAGATGATCTCCTGAAAATAGTTGAAATGTTTTCACTAGATATAAAAATGAAATTCGGAATCGACAAATGTAAAACGCAAAATATCACCAAAGGAAAATACACAACTTCAGCAAATTTTATTACCTCTGATTGTGAAGAAATAACCCCACTGCAAGAAAATGAACACTACAAATATCTAGGCATCAAACAACACATCACCATCGACCATAAAAAACATAAAGAAGATATCAACAGGCAATTCATGCACAGAGTCAATACAATATGCAAAAGCAAACTAAACGGTCTAAACATGGCGAAAGCAATCAACACATTCGCCATCCCAATACTTACATACACATTTGGTATTATCACTTGGTCAGATACAGATTTAAATAACATAGACATGAAAATCAGAACAACACTAACAAGAAACAAATACCACCACCCAAAAGCTTCAATTGAAAGGGTCAACATACCAAGAAAGCTCGGAGGAAGATGAATAATAAGGGTAAAATTACTCCACGAACGTCAGCTTCAATAACTAATTGAATATTTTAGAACAAAAGCAACAAACTTTTCGCTATACAGAGAAGTAATGCAAGCCGATGACAACATCACACCACTCAATCTAAAAAATAGCAACAATCTCCAACCCACCCCAGATGAAAACCTCATCCGAAATTGGAAATCAAAACCGCTACATGGAAAGTACCCTAACATGATCTCTCAAACATATGTGGACATAGCATAACACCCGAAACTATTCCTCACTTGCTCAACAGCTGCCCAACACTACTCTCGAATCACTATAAACAGAGACACGACCTAATCGGCAAAATAGTTTACATAGAAATAATAAAACAACTACAAATTAAAGAAACAATAACATATTATTACAACTACCAACCCAAGCCCATAATTCAAAACAACCGCCATATAATCTACTGGGACAGATCAATCCTAACCCATAACCTACCAGATAATAATATACCCAATAGACCAGACAAAAAATAGCACAGATAATCGATTTCGCAGTACCACACGACAGCAACATAAAAGAAACCATAGCCACAAAAAAATCTAAATACCTTCAATTAGCCCAATACATCAAGCACACACAGCACCTAATCAATGTCGAAACAATAGCAGTAGTAATAAGCTATTTGGGAACAGTGCCGAAAGAAACTACCAATGCAATAGAAAAGCTAAACCTAAACAAAAAAATAATAACCAATATGCAAAAGGCTATACTAATCAAGGCAACAACAATAATGAGAGAAACCTTAGAAAGACGGATATAAAACATGGATTATATCCCCACAGAGCGTAACCTTTGGTCATAGACCCGGTACGTGAATTCCAGCAAATGCTGAGAATGTAAAAAATCAATAATAATAATAAGAGTGAATTACCCAGCAAAATTACACCTCCATCAGAATTACTTTTCATATAATGACTTACTTTTCTGATTACCAAATTTCATTACTCGCTTACAAATCACATTACATAAAACTTAAAAAAATGCTGTAGAAGTTGATAAATGAGGAGAATGATTATTTTAGATTTAATAGATTACGTGAATATGTTGACAAATAAAGAATGTAAGTACTTCTCAAGAATCGATTATTTTAGTCTCACGCCTTGTAAAAATCATTGAGTTGGTAATCCAGTAGGGAAGTGCTTCCACCAAAAATGCTTAATTCCAAACCCGATTACCTTTTTTGAAATTTTTTGCTGTGTACTTGTTGTTGGTTCACTTGAAAGAAAAAATAATTAACATGTAGACGCATTACTTCATTGATAATTTGGAAGTAACTATGTAACCAATTCAAATTAACACCGATGCAAGGCATTTTAATGTCAACAGCAATACAATTTTTGCAATAAAATAAAATAAATAATATGTATGTATGTATGTATGTAACATAAATTTTTGTACAATTTTTCTGTTTTCCCCATACTATTTTGATTAAAAATATAGAATATTAAATTCTTAAAAGCCGATTATAGCTCTCTTCCCCTTATTATTTTTACGCGTGAACTACCAGCATATCAAAGACGATGATAGACAAATTAATTATATTCCCAAGTGCTTAAGTGAAATAAAAAATACACATCGTGTGCAGAAGTAATGCCATGTGTGAATCCTTAAACAGAGCAAGAGATACAGAGAGAGAAGAACTTCTGCAAAAACACACCAACAGAGAGGCATTGGTATAAAAAGAAGCGGCTTACAGAAAAATCCTTCAGTACGTTAAGGACAGCCAGTGTTTCTAGTAATAAACAGTAATAAAAAAAACAACAAAACAGTGGCGAAAGTGATAAAGAAATATAAATGTTAGTTTTATAAACACAGCAAAAAAGAAAAAAAAACATTGTAGCATTAACATAAAGTGAGAGTTTAATAAAAAAAATAGAGCAACTTAAAAATAACCGGCGAACATGCAGTTGTTGAGTGCAATATGAAACGCACATTTAGTAATATTTCATTAAATTGTTAAGAAAAAAAATATATGAAAAGAAAAAACTAAAAATGAGTACAGCTCATGTATGTTTTGCCGATTTGCCTCTGGCAGCGGTTAGCCAGGAAGACCATTCTCCCTTGGATGTGTTAAATGATGACGCCACACGCCAGTGCCGCAGTATTTCACCCAATTGTGTTAATTCGCCTCTACCCCGTTATGAACGCAATATGGGCTTCTTTCGTCAACTGAGTCGACGTTTTGGTTTGAAATCAAATGATGACCTAGTTTTCGCCATCAGCAATGAGGATGACAATCAAAGTTCATCGACCGATTCATGTTCATCGCATACAACAACAGCGAATGCAGTAGCAGCAATTGCAACTTCATTAGGAGGCGATAGCAATAAAGAAACTAGTGAGTATGTATCATGTGCCTCCAGTGAAACCAGCAGTACAGTTGACATCGAGGAGCAATTACAACGATTACAACTGCAACATCAAGCACAACAGCAGCAGCACCAGCAGAGTGAGAATAGTGCAAATATTGATGACGTCGATTATGCTGATGCTGATAACAAATTTAATGGCAATGATGCTGCAAAGCCTGCTTACAACAAAGAGCGCAAATCATTTGCCCGTTCTAGCTTCTCACGACTACAGCGTCGTTCCACCAGCTCGTTACGACGAGCCTTTGAGGCCTTCTCTCACTCATCGCGCTCCCTGTCCTGCAGTCGCGTCACGCCACCACCAATTTTACCCTTGTCCCCATCCTCGTCCCCCACCAATACTGGCACAACCACTAAATCGTCTATAAAATCTTCCTCTAACCAAGAACTCAACAAAAAGTCACAATCATCTTCTTGTCTTAGAAAATTTTCATATTGCTCAGCTACAGCAGCAACACCATCGCCCCCCTCTTCGTTGTCAGCAACATCTTCTAGAAATAAAACAAAACCACCGCCACAACGTATACTACGTCAACCAGTCTCTTACACATATCTGAAGGG
Source organism: Tachina grossa (assembly GCA_949987645.1). NCBI lineage: Eukaryota > Metazoa > Arthropoda > Insecta > Diptera > Tachinidae > Tachina > Tachina grossa. Next base: position 20,190,650 of record OX465276.1, on the reverse strand, counting down.
CATTTCGGGTCTGCCAACCCAGCGGGTACCACGTAATTCAGTTTGTTGCCAGTATGCCAGACGTTAAATTGGATTTAATAGCAAATAAAAAATAATAAGGGGAAATATGTTGGGGGGCAGAAGCCATTAATCAAGGATGGAACTGACAGTGCAAAACACATTATAGTGCAATGCAGTTTGAAGTTTAAAGTTCATACATATATTGATGCATTTATACATGCAATACATACATAAATACATACTTACATGCAATACAAATATGCATAGAAACATACATAGATAGAAACAAACATGCACACATCTTACATTTATAGATGAATTTATAAATAGATACTCGTACATATATGCATTTATACAAAAATACATACAAGACATGCATGCATACATACATACTTATGAATGTATATGCATATATACCCGTATGTGAGTCCATATTGTAGGTTTATTTACTTACTTTAATTTTATGCAACATTTAATTAAGTAGTTAATGAATGATAGATATTCTGAATAGTTGTTAAATTTTTTAAACCAAATATTATTTATTTGAAATATTTTGTATTAAAAAAATCAAATTGGAAAAAATTGTATTAAATTTGATATTTGAAATTTACCGGTTGGCAAAGAAAATAAAAAAACTTTTTTTTGCAATTAAAATGAATTATTTATTAATTTCAAGCTGAATGGAGTCCATCCCAGCAAAAAATTACACATTACCATTAGAACTACTTGCCATATAGTGACTTAATTTTCTGATTGCCAAATTTCATTACTCGCTTACAAATCACATTACCTAAAATTAAAAAAAAAATTATGAATAACTTGCTAAATGAGGAGAATTAATTTGTTAGAGTAAATAGATTACGTGAACAAGTAGCCAATTCTTAAGAATCGATTATTTTAGTCTCATGCCTTCTTAAAATCATTAAGTTGGTAATCCACTAAAAATGCTTAATTCCAAACTAGATTACCTTTTTTGAAATTTTTTGCTGGGATGTTAATAGAATTTACAAACCCATGCAACAACAACAATTGTTGCAATTACACTGATAAGCAAAATTAAAATCAGAAAAGGCAAAAATAAAATTGATTTTATGATTTGAACAGGCTATAGTTCGTATCGCTTTTTAACAAATAAAACCCAACAAACAAATAAAACATAGTTGAACGGAACAGCCAGCCGTTTTCGAATGCCACTAAACCTTCATCATCAGCGTTCTTCTGTGTTTGGTCCGCTGTGTGTGATGTCAGTTGATGTAAATTTCTGCTTTATATACGAAACTTTTTTGCAAATGGAATATGTGAGTTGTTTTGATTCATCGTATTTCAATTTGCTGAAAGATGTTTTGTAATGAAAGCCCACCTTACCTTACACCACACGCAGTGGACCAAACACAGAAGAACGCTGATGATGAAGGTTTAGTGGCCTAGCTGTTCCGTTCAACTATTTTTTATCAGAATATTTACAACTAACTTTGGTGTTATTTGTTCATTAATAATTATCACATGTAATTTGACATAAAAAGCGATACGAACTTTAGCCTGTTCAAATCATAAATATAGAAACAAATGAAGTTCGTAAGATAATAATTAAATTAACAAAATTGATTTGGTTCTTTGTTTTGAAAGTTTACATTTAAACTTAACATGACCGCGGGAGCCGAAGTTCTCTAGGAAACCAGGAAACCCCTAAATTTTTATATAAAAAATGTGATCTGAAATTTTTAGCAAAACCTTAGTAGAAAAGTATTTGTAGAACACTTTAACCCTTTAAATCTTCTGCGTATGGGCCTTTTTTGGCCCATTGTTTTCTATTATAACTGCCTTATTCATAAAAAAATATTTTAGATTTATTAAGGACTTGTTTGACATATTTGTAAAGCAAATTTATCAAATAAACCTGTAATAAACATAAAATCTTATTTGTGAATACGGCCGTAAGTCTCTGATAAGATAAACTGAAAAAAATGGGTGATTTTTTAAACAACAACTACAATTATTGTTCTCCTTGGTATAGGAGAAGCCTTCTTTCGAATCGTATAAAATTGGATTTTGTTGCATGTTTAATTAATAATATGAAAACCATCATATTAATACATTAAAGTAGAATTAGGTTGTTCATTCTGCTCTATTATCAATCACCTGTTTTGTTTCAGTTTAAATGAAAATCTGTGTGTGCGATTGGTTTTTCTTTTTCAAAATAGAATTAAAACATGAAATGACAGCAAAAAGTATCAACTAAATCGTTTGTTGATGTATACAAAAACAGAAATGCTTTGTCGAAGTCAAAGTTTCTTCTATCGAATACGCGAATAAATCAAGGGTTCGTGCACTTGGCTAAATACGATTAAATTATTGATACGAATTAAAAAAAAAAAATATGGAGGTTTTTACATTCCAAAAAACTACTTTTTTCTACTTAATAATATAGGAACAGGCGAAGCTCTAGGGACACCATTCTAACGACGCACTTGTACTGAGCCTTGCCTTTTGGCTTCGTTGTCGTATCGCTTACGTCTGGATGTTAATTAGCTGTTATTGTATTTCTCTTTGTTTTATATATATGTGTCCATCGTTGCCAATACATATTCTATAAGCATCAACAGGTTTCTAAATTAAAAGACTTATATAGTTCCAATCATTAACTGAATGAGAATTTTAAAGTATAACAGACAATGTAAAAACAATAATTATGCGGTACACTACATTAATTTTGTTGCTACAAACTTTTTAGTCCCCGTGTTTGTAACCTAATACATTATGTAAGCGCATTTTTGTAACAGCACTTTATAGCATGAACTTTTCATGTTATAGAATACGGGAGTTTTGTTGATTCTTGTATTGCGTGAGCAAATATTAATGAATTTTTAAGTATAATTGTGCACCCTTAATTATGAAAGTGGTCTCAGTCGTATGCATTTTTTGCTTCAAAATATTAAGTAAATCTTAAAAAAAAACTGCAATAAATATTTAATAAATATTAAATAAATTTATATTAAGCGAGACTAGTGCAATTGAAAATTAATATGTTGCTTAATATAAAAATATTTTTTGATGTGTTGATATATTAACTAGTAAATAATTCGACCAAAGAATTATATGACTTAGGCCACTTTCATAATTAAGGGCACAATTATTCATTTACGATTTCATCTTCACGAACTCTACCTTAGTGTGATAAAAAAATTTTTTTTCGTTACAAATGAAAACCGAATTGAGAATACTGAACTAAAAAGCCTGAAGAAGAAAAGTTATTTGTTAAATTAGTTTGATTTTAGTTAACACATATGCAAATCCATCTGTGATATCAAGAACATTACACAAAAAAGTGAATATCAATAAAGTAGTTTTATTAAGCTTGGACCATTTAATAATATTAAGAGAATATCCATCCTTCTTTAGCACTTGTAAAGCTTTAGCAACTCTCCCAGCACACACTGATCTTAATAACTTTTTTGCCACTAATTTACCTTTAATAATTAAATTATGTATGTTGAATTTTTGTTTTGTATTTGGAAAAAAAATGTGTGGTTACATGTGAACAACAGCGGGCTACAAAACCACACGGCTACAAATATTGTTGACTCGTATCGTCGCCGTGGAGCCAGCTATTTAATTATATTTTAAAAAATTTCATATATCGTAAAATAAATTTACTTATTATCACATACAAATTATAAAAACTAAAAAATTTATTTATCTATACGAATTTTGAGATGTTTTCACATTTTAAACTCTCCTTCATTTCACATTTTATGTTACATATCTGTGGCAAAAAGGAAAAAGTGTTTAAGTCGAGGTAAGCTGATTTTGAGTTAATGGTACCTCCTTAATCTAAATAGTCGAAAGTACCCTTGGTCAAAATCTCAATTAAATTGTGTGATTTTTCAGGAACTTATAGCACTGTGATTTTCGACATATCTTTTTGAGTCTTCCAACCTAATTTGGAATAACAGCTTAATTTAGGTTATACTTTGGTATATTTTAACTTAAATGTATTACTTATAGTGTATGAAACGATGTTGATTATAAAACTAAAGGTTACCAGAAAATTTTCTAATTTAGCTATAAAAGAAAGAAATGTCTGAAAATTAACTTGAACGCTTAAAAGTGCTCTCCTGCAAAACAGTAAAATATTGCGTAAGCACTTTTTCCTTATTGCCACAGATATATTGGCAGTACTATATTTGCTCATTGTCGCTTTTAAAAATAAACACTAACCCAAATGGCTGCAGTAACTGTGGTGACGCAAAAAAATCGTTTTCTCTTCTATTCTACACATATTGCTGTGGTCTATCTATCTTAAGGCTCAGTTAGCTGACTGTAATAGAATGCAACTGCAATGGTAGGAAACAGCTGATCGATATTGTTATGTGAAAAGTAATGAAATTGGTTATAAAGGTGTAATTTAACGTAACCTACTTTTCACATAATAATATCGATCAGCTGTTTGCAGTTAAATTCCACTACAGTCGGATAACTGAGTCTTTAGAGTTCCGTAAAACCTCTTTAGTTGTTTAATTGTTAAATCTCTTTGTTGGAAAAAACTGTTTTCTGTATAATATCATTTTAGGAAAATGTATGAGGATTCTTACGAATTTAGCCAGTAAACTGTTGCTTTGTCCCAGGCCACTTTCACCGAAATTATCTTATACTCGTACATCCTCTTATTTGATATTAAGTTCAATCACACTTAATATCCTAAATAGAGACCTTTCAAGATTAAACGCCAAGTAATATATGCTATTTTGTTTTTAAATAATGGGTGCATTCAAACGATAAGTCTTAAGTGTCAAAGTGTCATAATATTTTTAAATTTTGTTTTAAAAAACCCAAATAAAAAACAAATATGTATATTAAAATAATTTAAAACATTATGACACTATGAAACTGGAGACTACCGTTTGAATCCTTCAAATGTTTATAACAAATTATTCAAATTAAAATCTAAAACACTGTTTAATTAAGGAACCATGTTCCAGTTATTCTTAATAAAAATAATAAATTTATTGTACTTAAAACATTGAAAACTTTAAACCAAATATTACAAAAATACATCAACTAAATACTTTGCAAAAATAATAGTATAGGGTGTTTTTTTAGAGGTATAGAACTTCGAACTGAAATCAAACACAAGAAAATCGTTTTAATGTCTATCAATTTGGCTTTATTGGAAGGATAATTTTATGCCATTAATGTTTAAATATGATTTCGGGCATGTGGCCGCCGCGGCTGGCTCGAATAAAGCCAATTCTACAGGTCCAATTTTCAACCACTTTTTCGAGCATATGGGGCCGTATGTTGGCAATAACGCCACGAATGTTGACTTCCAAGTCCCCTAACGTTTCTGGTTTGTTGGCGTAGACGAGCGACTTCTCATATCCCCAAAGAAAATAATCCAATGGTGTCAAATCACACGATCTTGGTGGCCAATTGACAGGTCCATTCCGCGAAATTATGCGCTCATCGAATGTTTCCTTCAATAAATCGATTGTGACGTGCGCTGTGTGGCATGTAGCGCCGTCTTGTTGGAACCACAACTCATCCACATTCATGCCATCCAATTCGGGAACAAAATAGTCGGTTAGTCGGCTCCAATTGCTGTGCACGGTGGCGAATCGATTCATTCGGGTCCTCTTCAACACTTTGGTCTACAGCGGCAATTGTTTCTTCGGTGCGCACTGTTCGACGTCTCTGCGGATGCGTATTATCACATAGAGTAAACGTAGTGCGAAAACGATCCATGGTTAACCGAATTAATTGCTCTGATGGACGATTATGTCGACCATAAAATGGACGGAGCTTGCGGTAAACTTCGCGAACTGAACCATTATTTTCGAAATAAATTTGCACGATTTGCAAGTGTTGTTCTTTTGTCAACCTGTTCATGATAAAATGGCAAACCAAACTAAATATTAATCACTTGACAGCTGACAAAATGGCCGCCAGTTAAAAAAGTGATGCCAACTTAAAGTTCTATACCTCAATAAAAAACACCCTTTAGTAGAGAAATTATTGCATTAAATTAGCTAAGTTCTTGCCAATTTTATCACATTCACACAACAATTACACTTAAAGCGACAGAACCGCACTAAGGAAGCAAATTCATATAAATTAGGGTTGTTATCCGTCCTCTTTTTCCCGGACACTGTCCTCTTTTTGGGATCACTGTCCTCGGAAAAAATTGGTGTCCGGGAAAATCTTACTTTTTCGCGTTTAAATTGCTAGACAAATGGTATTTATTAAAAACCCAGCTAAAAAGGGAAATAATTAGTATTGGATGTCCAGCTTATCTTATAAATAACACTGCTCATGAGGGTTGTTGTGGTATGTTATTTTAAGACGTAGAATTATTAATATGTGTTTAAAATATCGATGGAGTTACGTAATCGAGGTCAAAATAATATAGCACAGCTTCAAGCAAGAGTTCAAAATCTTTATTTATTTAAGGTCGGTAGCCTTACCGGTAGAGATATTTGATGTGCACTTTTTTTTTTTTTTTGAGAAGTATAAACGCCAAAAATATAAGTTTAAAAATGTTTCCAACATTTTAAACGATATTTGAAGTGCTATTTTTGTGCATTTATGTACGCAAATATTCTCAAGATTCAACATTCTATGTAAAATGGTGCGAGATTGACCCTTTTCACACAACACCATCCATATGTATTCAAGATTTTATTGGTAGTAATATTAGTGGAAAAACACGATGTCGTTTTATTTTCAAGTCCTACATTTTTAAGCAAATGTCCGGGTTTTTCCCCCCCCTGTTGTCCGCTTTTTATAAATCACGCGATAACAACCCAATATAAATAAACAGCAATACAAAAAATTAGCGTAATACATTTATTATAACATTTATTTATAATAAACTGAGGTTAATGGGAATCACACATAACTACTTATTAACATAATCTCGAATATTTTATTTTCCCTTATCATATCTGTGACAAAAAGGAAAAAGTGCTTAAGACGAGATAAGCAGATTTTGAGTTAATGGAGGTACCGTAACCTATATATTTTAATTTGTGCGTTTTTTCAAGAAGTTATAGCAAAATGACTTGCAGCTTATCTTTTTCAGGGTTCCTTACCCCAAGGTGGAAGGAAACCCTATTGTTTTCGCTACGCTATCCGTCTGTCTATCTGTCTGTCCGTCACAGGCTATTTCCTCGATAAGCGTAAGAGTTACGGACCTGAAATTTGGACAGAGTATGTAGAACTTTGTATGTCTATAGACACTTGAAATTCGTAAAGTTAGTGTATTTTTATACAGACTACAATCATTAACACTAAAGTTAAAAAAAAAAATTAAATTAAAGGGTGCTCTCAGTTAATGTAATTTTGACAACTTGCTGTATCTCGGAAACCGTAAGAGGCAAAGTCTTGAAATATTAAAAAACGGTAAAACAAAAAAATGCCAAAATTATAAAATCGCCAAACCGAAAAAAATCGCCAAAAACAAAAAAAAAATTGCAAAAGGAAAAAAGCGCCAAATGAAAAATGGTAGAACTGAGAAATTAAAAGCCTAAAAAATCGCCAAATTCAAAAAATTGTCAAATTGAAAAAAAATTGGCAAAATGAAAAAATGAACGCTGCATGAACGAATGAAAAGTGCTCTCCTTTAAATTAGACAAATATGACTTAAGCAATTTTTCCTTATAACCTTAGATATGACTGCAATCCTAAAAATATTGGTGCCAAAGAGAATGCACGGTAAAGAAAAACATGGTGGTTTATTTAAAATGAAAAGAAAATGCGTTTAAGCACTTTCATTGAAAAAAATATATCGCACATTCAGTTCAATAGTGGCCTAACACAAAAAATTCGTTTTTTAGTTAATAATGCAGAATAATAATGCATTTTGTATTATATCTTGCATAAATATTTCATATGAATAGCTTGTATTATCACCTCCTGAAAGAAGATTATCTGTTCATGCCTTCATTGAGTTGTATGTTAATTGAAAACTTTAAACGTGTTTTCTGCAACTTTAAACTAGCTTTTCTGAGTTATGACACTATTGAACTGGATGTGCGATATGTACATACTACTCCTACAGTGAACTTGCGATAATATGAACTAATTAAAACCAAGCCAGTTCACTTTTGCAAGATTGTTCATATTTGCGAATGGCATCTAATTTCCCATAAAAATAAAATTTTCTTATTTAAAAAATTTATTATTCCACATATTTCCATAAGTTTATTTTAAATTGAAATTTATTTGCTGGTGGTTCAGCGTTGTCTATATATTTCATTGTTGCTGTAACAAATCATCTGTAGACTTCAACCACACATTTTGAATAGTCACAAACCTCTTATCTTATGTACAGACTTTCAAGAACTATTTGAGAATTCACAAATAATAATATTTTTGAAAATCACAAAAGCAAAATAAGCGTAGTAGGCTTAGAAACTAATACAAAAAATCAGCAAATAATTTATATTCGATACAAATCTATTTTATTTTTCTACTATTCAAAATGTGTGGTTGAAGTCTACTGATGATTTGTTACAGCAACTATGAAATATATAGACAACGCTGAACCACCAGCAAATAAATTTCAAATTAAAATAAAATTTGCTCATGTTAAATATTTAATCAGGAATAATTTCTTAATCGTAGTTAAGCCCGATTAACGTCCCTTCTCGAATGTATTATTAAGAGCTAACGTGAACTTTAACTGCAAGCTCTTCATACAAAACTTGCGGTTAAAGTCACTGTTAACTTTTAATCGAACAGTGTGAAAACGGCCGTAAGGAATTATTGCTGATTAAAATTCATCCTAGTTCAATTAAAAAATAATGTCTCAGTTACATATTTTATTTATTGTTTAATGAAGTTTTTATTCCTCATATAATAACAATCGCAATTAATCAATCAATGTTCTAAAATTTCTGATTTTTCTTTTAAAGTTAAAAACTTATGCTTTTTTGTATGCATATTTAAATTTATATGGAATAAATAAATATGGAATTTCAATTGAATTTGAGCGTAAGCAAAAACTTTTGTGTAAGAAATTTTGGTTGACAACTCAAGACAATTTAAAAGCATACAGCAAAAGTTAAATCAGAATTTAGATTTCCATTAAAAATAACAAAATAAAAATATGTTGTTCATATTTTACAGCTTTTGCACTAAGTTCATATTTTAGAGTAGCCAATGAAAAAAAAAGTTGTTCATATTTTGGGATATTCATATATTAGTTTGTTTATATTATCGCGAGTTCACTGTATATATACATATATACATAGGTATAAACAAACGAGGTAAATAAAACAATAGAAAATAAAACACAAACTACATATTATTAATAAAACTGCTAATAATTTTAAATTAAAATTTTTTTTATTCCTTGGAAAATTTCCAGCGGCCAAATTGTGTCATACGATTGTAATCGAAATTTTAAAACTGAAATATTTTCAAATTTCGTTCGATATCTTAATTTGCCCTAAAATCTAGCATTTGAGATTAAATTTTTTACTGCCAAATATTAAATAAAAAATCGTAAATAAGCAAATTTTAACACACTGTAATAAAAGCGAATGCTTAAAGCCAACACACACACACACACACACACACACACACACACACACACAAACACACACACACACACACACACACACACACACAAACACACACACACACACACGCACACACACACACACACACACTTAAAAAGGAATATGTATAATAAAAGCATAAAATAATATTTATGTATTCGTTTATTAACAAGCATTTATTACTTATAACTAAAATAATTAATGAAATTGTAAAACCAAATACCAGCATTTATATTATACATTTGAAAATGTTTAAAAAATATTCAAAAACAAAAAATAAATAAAATACATAAAATGTACTTAACGTCTAAAGATACATATAATTATACTTTATATTAATTAACAAAAAATTTGCAATTCAGTATTTAATAAAAAAAATTATAAAAATAAAAACTCTGCTTTTCAAATAATTTGGTTTTAAAGATGACGATGTCGAAAGAAAAGTTTGGATCAATAATATTTATAAAAAAGAAATGAAAGTTTAATATCTTGTTTTCAATATACAGTGGAATCTTTCTTGAGCGAAGGGACCATTGAAGGTACATTTTATTTTTCTTATTGTGCCGACGTTCTCTCTCATGTTATAAGAAAGTTAATCGCACATGTAGATGCTAAGTTAGTTTGAAAGCATTATTTAAGAGAGAAAATATGTACCACACCCACATTTAAATATGTTGTCTGATGTAGTAAATATGACAAACCAAGCCTTGTTCTTAAGGCGAGCAAATTAAGAGTCTTAGCAAGCTTATTTGTAAAATATAACATGAAAAAAAAAACGGAAAAAACAAATGAAATGTCCGTTCAAGAGAATTTTTTTCGTGAAGCGGGTGGTCGCGTCCGCTCATGAGAGAGTTCGTTCAAGGGATAGCGATTGCAATGCTTTTCTTATAGAGCGCTGCCGGGACCTGTCAAAAGTGTCCGTCTAACGGAACTGTCCGTTAGTCTTGTGTAGTTCATGAACGAACTAGTTCAAATGAACGATTCAGTACTTTGAACTAAGTGAACCAGTTCAATTGTTTTACGCTCACTAGTTCAATTTTTGAACTAGTTCAATTTTTGAACTAAGAACTAAGACACAAAATGAACTAACACAGATGCTGTGAACTAAATGTTTTCAACGTTTTGCTTTACTTTTTCACTGTTTGTGTGCTTATCTTCTATACTCATCCATATGTATGTATGTATGTATATTTAGTTCTTGTTCATGGCTTGCTACTACCACAAATGCAATAAACAAGTAAACACTTATACTACCCTATTCACAAAATATATTTTGGATTTATGAGATTTTAAAAAATTTGTTTTATAAACCCTTTATAGAGCAAATTTATTTATTAATTAATTAATTTTATTTTTCATAAAACATTTTAATCACGGAATCTGTCTTTTTAATATTGTCAAAGACCATAACACTCATACATATGCATGTAGAATTGTAGATGTAAAATCATTGAACTAAAAAGACCTAACTAGTTCATTGAACTAAAAAGAGCGATTGAACTAAATGAACGAACTAGTTCATTTACAAATAATGAACTAAAATGACCGGTCACTGAAATGAACTAAATGGCACAAGTCTACTGTCCGTTAAGGGAGATTCCACTGTACATAAATTGTCGATCGAACTGTGTTTTCGATATCATGGAATAGGCACCCAATAAAGGTTTCTCTCATTTCTTGGCTTCTTCTTTTTTTTCGGTGAATAAAATACATAATTTTGTTGACGTATCTTTCTATATTCTCCAATACAGGTTTTTAAATATTTTTATGAAATATTCAGAACTGTTCTGTAAACCGAATTCGAGTAAATTTCTCGTTTTCAAAAAATTAATAATGGTCCTGCAGGTGTATTTTAAATCATACACACAGAAAATTTTCAACTTAAAATGTACGTAAACAATGATTTTGCTTCATATGTGTTTCATGTTAATCTAACATGATTTATATTAATTTTCAAAGAAAATTTTTCCTTTTGCAATATGTAACTTTATTTCACGTTGATTTGACATTTACCTACAGTTAAAATCAAAACGGAGAATCATGCTGAATCAAAGTTATTTCAAGTTGAAACAACATGAACTGAATTTAATGTAGTAACTGTATTTTATCAATTATTTAACTTATGTGTGGTTGACATAGACATGAGAAAATTTTTTGTTTGTATGTATATAAATTGGCTTCCTCGGCCAAGATTTGAATTCATCGCGTGGTAGTCAGCCTGCTTACCCCTGCAGCCACAACAACTTTAAATATTCTTTAGATACACGCTAAATATGTACTATCATGAATAACATTTTAATCAACATTATTTCAATGATCATTTAGCACACAATTTATTTTAAAAATTTGAGTTAAAAAATACAAAATACTTTGACTTGAAAAGTTTTAGTTAAAAAAAAAGTAGAAAATACTTTGACTTGACTCCAGGATTCGAACCTGTGATCCTCCGAATGCAAGAATACTACACTGCCTACAAGCCAGCAGTGTACAGCTGTTTACAAATATCAAAAAACCAACAAGAATACTAAAAAAACTCACACAACTAAGCACAAAAGTGTATTGCAGCTATGACCAAAGCAAATAAACACCAACACCCTTAAGCAACATATTATTTCTTTTAAATTTAATGTGATTTGAATGAATATGAATCAAGGTTTTTGCATGATGATTTTACATTGGTACTTTTTTCTGTGTGTACGCGATAGTTTTCTTTCCGTTATAATATTTGAGAATCTATAATTCTAAAATCGTGGTTTATCGAACAGGGCCGATTTGTTACTTTATATGATCTTAGCAAAATTAAACAATTCAAATCAGTAACATATCGGTTCTATATTTAATTTCCATGGTAATACATTGACAACAAGTAACTAAGTTCTTAGTAATTTTTAGTAAATGATTTCTATTAATTTTTAATTTTTAAATTTATTTATTTAATTTTAATAAATTTAATTTTATTTATTTTAATTTTAATAAATTTATTTATTTGTTTTTTCTTTCAGTGATTGCTTCAAAATTGGTAAGTGCATACAGCTTATTTTCTCTTTGTGAAATATTATCATGAACCAGCAAAACTCGTACACTTAGGGCCATTATTATAACTTAAAGTTAGTTAACAGTAGGATTTTATCGGACGTATAAAAAGCTATATTGAAAATTGGATTTAACTTACCAGGTAGGTTAAACTTGCTCGTTATTTATCGCTCACTTTAGGTTAAAGTAAAATTTTTCAAATGATTAAGTTTTTATACGTCCCATAAAATCTTACTTTTAACTAACTTTGAGTTATAATAATGGTACTTATCAGTATAATGACGAAGGAATAATTTTCGAACCACTTTTAACATCGTTTTTGTGCTGAATTGTTCTCAGGCAATGTTGATGTGTGAAAAACAAATCGAGTTATATACTCGTATTTTACTATCGAACAAAAATATTGTTTAAATGATTCGGTCTTATTTATTTTTCGAAAAAAAGAGATTATTCATGCAGATGACTTACGTGGCAGTTTCTTTTTAATTCTACCTATTAGATGACATTTATTTATTTGTTTTTTACTTTTTTTATGGACAAATAAATTCAGTAAAGTGCGCCTTTGGCTCGCACACGAAGTGCTCTGTAGAGACATTTAAAAAAAAATTAATTACACGGTAAATCTTTTTCCGTTTTGGTTTTTGCGATTTTTGTTAGTTTTGGCGCTTTTTTCGGTTTTTGGCGTTTTTTTAGTTTTGAAGTTTTTTTTTTGTTTTTGACGTTGTTTTTCATTTCAGGCGATCATTTCGGTTCGATTTAGTTTAGTTTTAGCAATTTCTTAAGGTTTAGCGCTTTTTTCGTTTTGGCGAGGTTTTTCGGTTATTTTTGGCGATATTTTCGTTTTCGCGATGTTTTTATTTTGGGATTTTTTACTTTTAACGTTTTTGAAAATTTCAAGAGTCTTCCTTTTATTATGGTTTCCAAGGTACAGCAAGTTGTTAAAATTACACATTAACTGATAGAATACCCTTTAATTTTGATTTTTTAAATTTCCGTGTTAGTTGTTGTTGTCTGCAGAAAAATACACTAACTTTGGAAATTTCAAGTGTCAATATATAATTGGATTTAAAATTTTACGTTGCTCACCTTGAAACACCCTTTAATTTTTAACTGTCATAAACTTGCCGTTATAACCGAACAAAGTTTTACATATCTCAGGCCCGTAGCTCTTACGGATCTCGAGAAAACAACGTATGGCCCTAGACAGACAGACGAATATAGTAGCGAAAACAATAGGGACCCTTTTCACCTTTGGTGAAAACTAAAAATTTGTTTTAAAACACAAAATTCTGAAAATTAATCACCATAAAACTAAAAAAATTTTAAGTAAAAAGCAAATACCTTTTTTTATTCATACTACCCAATATTTTTGCTTCTTAAAAATTCACTGAGAAATGTTTAAAGAATAATTTTTTGAGTTATTTAATTTTCTTTGAATGATTTTTTTTTCAGATGAATTAAATTGTTCGTAACCATAAGGAAATTTTGTTAAAAAAAATTTCCAAAGAATATCCATCCACGACAAACATAAATGAACCTTACTTGTAGCCCTTTGACTTTTTAATACTTTTTTTAATTTAATTGTTTTGATGTGTTTACAAAAAGTAAATATATTTTTAAATATAATATTTCCTTTATTTGTGTTCCCAACACAGCAAGCCTCAGGGAATTGGAAATGTTGTGTGTGTTAAGAATTTTTTTAAATGCCTTTTTAGGACATGTGAAATTTTTGTCTTAGCAACTCAAAAACGTTACAATCATAAATTTTTTATACATGTATATATTTATCTTAGCTTTCTTGGCAAATGCCATAAAAAGTTCAAGAAACTCGTGCCAATAATAAAAGTTCAAATACAAATTAAAAATGTTGCTTTAACATATTTCCATACACAAGTAAGTGATTTTCTATTAATAATTTTTTGTAAATATGTATATGCGAATAATTTCACATATGATGGATCAAAGTATTCAATCATTCATTACATTGAAGCCCATGTACTCATCATGTATTCATCAAAAAAGTATTAAAGTGTCGTCTATAAACACACATACATACATACCTACTACATAGATACATATGGGCATATGTTGGTATATAACACTGTACGACGAAATGAATCCTTATCACATAAGCCATAAACTTTAAAGAAAATTTATTATTTGACATATTGTCAGAAGTGTACATAAAATAATTGAAATTTATTTGCTGGTAGCTTAGCATGTCTATATACGTATTTCATTGGCGCTTGAACCAAATCATCAGTAGACTTTAACCACAAATTTTAAACAGTCACAAACCTCTTACTTTATGCATAGACTTTCAAAAACTATATGAGAATTCATAAAATAACAATACTTTTGAAAATCACAAAAGAAAAAAATAAGCCTAGTAGGCTTTGAAACTGGTACAAAACCCAGCAAATAATTTATATCCAGGTGAACTCATTTTATTTTTCTACATCCTTATACAATTAGAAAAATAAAATGAGTTCACCTGGATATAAATTAATAATTAATAGAGATGGAATATTTACCAATTCTGTTCCGTATCTTTTCTTTCTATTGCAAATGGTTGCGGACGGTGAACATTGTTGCTCAGACATATGTATGTTTGGGCATCCATGTCAGAGCATGAACGAAACATGAACATGAGCGGTCTCCATTAGCCATTTGACATGTGACATAATGACAATACCAAGTTCATGGCTAGTGGAGGCCGCTATTAAATAACCAGAACTTGTCTTAAGGATTTTGCCATACGATAAATGTATATTGTATAAAGAAAATGAAATTGGTGTTCCATGGAAATTTCAGTTTTCATAAGCTGCACTAATTGTTCATTTACATCTTCTTAAAAGTAATTGTAATGTAGAGTTGTTCTACCCAGCAAAAAATTTCAAAAAAGGTAATCGAGTTTGAAACTAAGCATTTTTGGTGGAAGCACTTTTCTACTGGATTACCAACTTAATGATTTTAACAAGGCGTGAGACTAAAATAATCGATTCTTGAGAAGTAGATACTTACATTTTTTTATTTGTCAACATTTCACGTAATCTATTTCGTCTAAAACATCATCTCTTCATTTAGCAACTTGCACGTAATTTTTTTAAATTTTAGGTAATGTGATTTGTAAGCGAGTACTGAAAATTGACAATCAGAAAAGTAAGTCATTATATGGCAAGTAGTTCTAATGGTAATGTGTTTTTTGGTGGGTAATATTACCCAGCAAAAAATTAGACATTACCATCTGAACTACTTGCCATATAATGACTTACTTTTTAGATTGCCAAATTGAAGTACTCGCTTACAAAACACATTACGCAAATTTTTAAAAATAGGAAGCAGAAGTTGAACATATTCTTTGGATTATAAAAGAAGACGTGAAAATATTGCCATAATAAGTAGTTATTTTAAATAAATTATAAATATTTCTAAATTGCCTACTTATTTATTTTAAACTAAAAAATAAGTACATACTTACATTTTGGAAAATAATTATTTAAATATAAGTAGTTCTAAATAATTTTTTTTTTTCATTTACGGTTTTAATAAAAGTTCATCAATGAAAGCAATTGAAATTTTTCTAAATATAGTATTTATAAGTAACAATAGAGGCACTGATACGAATAAAATATAACCCACTTTAATTGAGTTTATAAAAGAAATTTTACAAAATGGTGTATTTCGTAGTAAAACAATAAGTTTTTTTTTAAATTATTTAAATTTTTCTTAAAAGTTATTATATGTATATTTAATCAAACTGAGTTTTTAACCAAGACCTTCCATTTACTCTAACAACGGCATATTTAAAAAAAGTAGTTCAATCAAGGAAAAAATAACTATTTCCCACAACGGAAAATATAATTAATTCCTACAATGAACAACATAACTACTTCTCAAGAATCGATTATTTTAGTCTCACGCCTTGTTAAAATCATTAAGTTGGTAATGCAGCAAGGAACAGCTTCCACCAAAAATGCTTAATTCCAAACTCGATTACCTTTTTTGAAATTTTTTGCTTGGTAGGTAGTCAATATTCAGATAGTATTCTTTAAACAAACAGCTGATTGATAACAACAAAATTAACGGACCTGCGCATTGCGCAATTTTGTTTAGCTGATATGTACTTGCGAGTACCTTAGCTGGATAGCAAAACCTTGTTATACTCTAACTCTTCTTGTATGGGTCTTGTCAACCTTTTCGTCAATACTTCAGCAAATATACCAAATACTCTACAAAAATTTTCGTTAAAAGCTGATTACATTTTTCTGTGTCGTACGGTGTTTTAATAAAAAAAAATATTCATATCCAAACTATTGTATACATTTTAAGGGAAAATATCCCAACAAACCCAAATGTAAATAATTTAATGATGAAAAAAAATTCCCAAAACACTGTCTACTTCAGACGTCGAAATATAGTACTTGAAATCAATTTAAAGACGATTTGAAAATAATTTTTTTAATTCACAAACTCAGTTCTATGATTTTTATTTAAAAAAAATACGAAATTCGTTTATGCGCGTGTGAACTTTATTTTAAAAAATCAGAAATTGTAATTAATATTCATATCATTTGAAAGCATGAAATTTAACCAAGGGCCTAATTCCTGCAGGCGTGATCGAAATTGCATTCGAATAGAAATTAATTTCAATAGCAAGAAATTTCCCGATGATGTCACTCGATACCAAGCGAATCGAGTTTTTGTTTCATTGTTGGAAAAAGGCAAATAAATTCATTTCACAACACTGAATAAATTGTTAGCAAAAACATATGTTTGTATATATCGTCGATGTTTTAACTAACCGACCTAACTGACATTTTTTTTGAAAAATTAGTTAAGTGATCTACTAGACTTTATAAGTCATAATACACATTGTCTACAACTTTCATAACTGTAAGCATTACTTTTGTGCCTATATAAGTAAAAATATTTCTGACGCATCCATAAGAATGCATGGATAAAACAACCATAAAAGCTGCTCTCCTGATAAATTTTCAAAATGCTAGTTAGGAAAGTTAGTTAAAACAGCGACGATATGTATGTGTGAAAAATCATATGTATGTATGTACATAAAAACGAAAAGAACATAAATGTTATTTTCATTTTTATTTAATTAATAACTAATTAATTGTGTAAAGTCAGAGAATAGAGCAGTAACCACATTTGCGATTCTTTTTTGGTTGACCAGAAACAGTTAATTTGTTATTTAGATGCTCCAAGAATTGATTGCTTTTTTTATTTTCCCTGACAACTGTTAAGCAAAGCATTATTTGCCAAGTCAGTGGGTTTTGTTATATTTAAAGTCAACTAGAAATTAATTACATTTGTATTTTTTTTATACATATGTACATTTGTGCATACATTCATTTATAAATAAATAAGTAAAATATTGAACATACATTTTCTTTTCCTTCACTTTTTCTATGTTAAACATAATTTCGAATGCCTTTTTGCTTGCGAGTAAAAACACGAACGGTTGCATTCGAATGGCTATACATTATCGAATGCTGTCATTAGAAATTTCGATATGTGTTATTCGAAATCGAATGAGAACATCCCAAAAGTTAAAAAAATCGCACGTTCGAGTAGTAAGTTGTTCGCAATCGAATGCGGGAATTAGGTCCCAGGTATGGAAACTTTAATTTGATGTGAAGTTGTTATAACTTTTGTTTGAAAATTAATTTCAAATTAATTAAATATTTGTATATTTATCCTCAAGATGATTTTTTTTTATTTCTAGCTATCAAATGTTTAACAAATTAATTTAAAATACATAATATTCCCAGACATGTACCTGGATTCACTTAATTTTATTTTTATTGTTTTTCAAACAATCAACATTAATATTTTTGAAATCAAAACAGTCATGTTTGCTGGGATACAGATTGTGCATATAACGACCCACAGAAACAAACTGTCCGATACACGCTTATTATTTCTAAGTATTTTTATGTGCTACAACATAATTTGTTCTCCTTTTTTTTTGTTTTGGTAATAATTTAAGCAACTTTTATTTGATTTTATTATGGAAACTGCGAAGAACATTTTTTTGCATTTTTTTCAATAGCATAGTACATCAATCACTATGCTATTGAAAGTACATATAATTGATATTTGTTTTATTTGCCATTTTATTACACTCGTACATATCGAGTGGTGTGTCATCATCCACAATCTCACACAGTATTTTGCTTATAGCACAACAGATAGATATACTTTATGTATAATTTAATTTCCGTTCCAAAAATATACAATGAAGGAAATGTCGATAGTGAAAATGTACTGAGTCGCTTTTGACTTTGTCACCAGTACTACTCTACAATTATTCCCCATACAATACTTTATGCTATAGACATTTAGCATGTGCTTGTCATTGAAAATCTAATAGTAACACTAAAACAATTGACCAGATAGTGAATTCATAGTTCTTATGGGAACATAGAGACACACCAACCAGAAATTTACTGGTACATTTCTATACCTTAATTTATGTATATTGACAAGTTGTTTCAAAATCCACCAGAAATACACCACATCTGTTTTCTCTCTTTATTTTATACTGAGGAATAAACGAGAAATTGTAGACAATGTAACTACTACTAGAGTTTTAGTGTTGACATAGAGACACTTGGCCCCAGTCTTACTGCAGGGTACATGTACCCGAACACATACAAATTATTAATATTACATTAGGTTATTCACGTGTATACACTTCATACCAAACACACTAACGCACACACAAACTCATGTGCGAGTGCATATACATACATAAATGTCGTTACCTTAATATTGAAAGGCCCTGATTCATTATTTTTTTGAAATCGATTTTCTTGTATATTTCGATAGCAAGAACATCTAATGTATCGAAAAATGCAAAAATCTCGATTTCAGAAAATAATGAGTTAGGGTCTTTCTATATTAAGGCAATGATATGTATGTATAAGGAAAAACCTCCGCGGTTGTGTTTATTTAAATATGTAATCAATTTATATATGATTTGAACTTTTCAATAAATTTAAAAACTTTTGATTGAAAATTGTGGCTGTAATGTATTTTGATGGATTTGTCTTTTTATTTTATTTTAAGTGAGAATGAATGAAAATTAAATTTTTATTTATAAATTTGTATATCATGAGGTTTAAACACACCTGTTCATTGTACAAAATGCTTAAAGGCAAATTTTTTGCCAAAGTTTCCTTTCTACTACGATAGCAAATCAGTATAGGCATTTTGATTATTTCGCCAAATACTTGAAGCTTCCACTCTAGATCTGACTGAGTTTTTGCACTTTTGATTAAATCAAGATTTCTCTCTGGGCTTATTCGGTATTATTTCTTGCTGGTACGAAAGTTTTCACTCCCAACAAAATTATACTTTCAACCATTCGATTTACAAAGAGTAATGTATGTGTATATGAAAATTACAGCCTAACCCACGATGTCGATCGACAACTCGATCGACTGACGACAAGTCACTCATTATAGTTCGTTTGAGCGACCCACTAACTATCGACTTGTCGGTCGTCGGGCTTTACGTTGTTAACGTAATGCATTTACTCATTTTTAAATTAGCATATTGCCACATCAAAAATTTCGCAAATAAAACACTACTTTACAAATAAAAAGCGCTGAAATGTGAAAAGTATTCCATAAAAAATGCAACTCTATGCTACTTACAGTTTCTACAAATAAATAATAAAAATAACAACAATAATAAACATAACACAATACAAAAAAAAAATTAAAACGTTATTTTCAAAATTTTGTGTGTGAAATATAAATAAATATATCAGTTGAAATGTGTAGATACTCCTAAAATAATGCAAGCGGATTGTAATGAAGAATGGAGGGGAGTAGCACTAATGGGACAAGCAATCTATTGAAGTGGAAAGAGTAATTTGCCTAATTGAGTGTTTAGAATTGGTTAGATAAATTGCACGTATACACATTCATACATACATATATATGTATCTATGTATGTAATTCAAAAAGAATTATGTGACAAAAATGCATAATTGTGAGTTAAATAAATAAAATAAACGCAAAAAAAATAACATTTTTATTTTTAATTTTCATAAATGTAAATTTGTTTAAAAATTTGGTATTTATGTGTACTTTTTTGTTTTGTCGACAAGCACAAACCAAGCGACTGATTTTGACATTTGTTGTCGTTTGAATTTTCATAGTGGGTACCAAATTTGTATGGAAATGGTTACGTCGTCGTTCGCATGCATTGTCGATCGACTTGTCGTGCTGAACAAGTTTAGTGGGCCCCAAATCAGCTGTTTGTCGTTAAAAATGATTGCGAACGTCAACGTTCGATATCGTGGGTTTTGCTGTTATTCTTCTGGTAACGATTGATAAAACTGTGCAGTTAAGAAAAAAATTTACCGTGAGTACTTTGCACTTAATTTGTTTATATTATGAGTCATAGAACCAAAATCACATTCCCAGAGTGTCGATTTTTTTCGAAATAAAATCTTTCTGCACAGAAAAAAATTTCAACCATTAATATTTTCAATTAAGAATTCAATTGATTCAATTTAATTTTTAATTGCTTTAATTAATTTGAGGGGAAATTTTAATAAATTTTTTAACTGATATTACAAAATTTTGATTGAAATTATAAAATTTCTCATATTTCTCGTACCTTTCAACTTCCGACCAAAACAAGGAGTGTTATGAGTGTGTAGTGTGTGCCTGTGTATCTGTTCGAGTCCACGTACAGACTAAACGGCTGAACCGATTTTGATTTTATGTATTTCTGATTATTGTGTGAAAGTTGACTTGAGCGAAAGTGTTCTTAGCTATTTCTGAAAAAATCGGTCAAGATATCATAAGATATTACATTTTTTTAGATATATTCAGTTGAATCTGTGTGCCTTTTCACTCTGTAGGTCCAAAATGACTAGACCGATTTTAATTTTGCTTTTTCTGTCTGAGTGGTGACTTGATCTAATATCTTCTCGCCATTGGTCTGTACGTAGGGGTGCTTAAAATGTTTAAATTTTGTTATATTTTCGATTTTTCAAAATGGTGAAAAAGGACCAGTTAATTTTAATTCAGAAGAGGGCTGCATGTTTAAGGGCTGCTCAAACTATTATACTTTATATTAATACATGTCAAAAATTCAAATAATACGTGCAAGTGCGATATTGTGAATGCAAAATGTCATGACGAATGGTAAATAGTACGATAAAAATTTTACATCCCATAAGATATGACAATTTTTTGGAAATTTTTTAAACGATAAGAGTTTTCATCTGATCGGAGTTGCATTATTACAAAATCATGTAGTAAACAAACTGACAAGTCGTCTGTGTCAACAGTGATGCCGTGCCGTCGTTTATGGTATATTTCTTCATCTTTTAAAACGGCTATAAATCTGTGGCAAAAAGGAAAAAGTGCTTAAGTCGAGAAAAGCTGATTTTGAGTTAATGGTACCTCCGTAATCTACATATTCGAAAGTACCCTTGGTCAAAAATTAATTTGTGTGATACACAGAAAAATTTCAACTTAAAATCTACTAAAACAAGGTTAATCTAATATTTTTCGGCAACGGTTTTGCTTCATATGTGTTTCAATGGTAATGGACAATGGTAATACTGTTGTAAATATAGAGATGGTAAAATTGAGCTTACAATACAAAAAAGCTTTCAGCAAATTGAAATACGATGAATCAAACAATTCACATATTCCATTTGCAATAATGCTAAGTATATAAAGCAGAAATCTACATCAACTGACACCACACAGAGTGGACCAAACACAAAAGAACGCTGATGATGAAGGTTTAGTGGCCTTCGAAAACAGCTGGCTGTTCCGTTCAACTATGTGTTGTCAGAATATTTACAACTCACTTTGGTGTTATTTGTTCATTAATAATTATCACATGTAATTTGGCTTAAAAAGCGATACGAACTTTAGCCTGTTAAAATCATAAATATTAGAAATATGTTTCATGTTAATTTAACATGATTGATTGACAATTACTATATTGTCAAAGAAAATTGTTCCTTTTGAAATAACTTTATTTCACGTTGAATTAACATTTACGTACTGTTAAACTCAAAATGAAGAATCATGTTGAATCAAAGTTATTTCAAGTTAGATCAACATGAATTTAATTTAATGTAGTAATTGTATTTTATTAATTATTTAACTCACGTGTGGTTGACATAGACATCAGAAAAATTTTTGTATATAAATTAAATTGGCTTCTCCGGCCAAGATTTGAACTCGGAACTCATCGCGTGGTAGTCCGCCTGCTTACCCCTGCAGCCACAACAACTTTAAATATTCTTAAAATACACACTAAATATGTACCATCTTGAATTATATTATAAATTAACATTATTTCTTATCATTTAACATACAATTTATTTGAAAAGTTTTAGTTTTAGCTAAAAAAACAAACAAAATGCTTTGACTTGAAAAGTTATAGTTAAAAAAAAATACAGAACACTTTGACTTGACTCCAGGATTCGAACCTGCGATCCTTCGAATGCAAGACTACTGCAATGCCTACCAGCCAGCAGTGTACAGCTGTTTACAAACATAAAAAAGCAACAACAATACAAAAACAACTTACACAACTAAGCACAAAAGTTTATTGCAGCTATGACCAAAGCAAATAAACACCAACACACTCAAACAACATATTATTTCTTGTAAAATTAATGTAATTTGAATGAATTTGAATCAACCTTTTGGCATGGTGATTTTACATTGGTATTTTTTTTTCTGTGTGCGCTATGACTAGCGACTTGTATATTTTAGACTTCTAGTCTCATTTGGAATAACAGCTTAACTTAATTTATACTTTGGTATATTTCAACTTAAATGTATTACTTATAGTGTGTAGAAGGATAATTGCCTAAAAAATAAAGGTTAACAGAAAATTTCTCAATTTAGCTGTAAAAGAAATAAATTTCAGAAAATCAACTTAAACGCTCAAAATTGCTATCCTGCAAAACTGCTAAATATGACTTAGCACTTCTTCCTTATTGCCACTGAAATATTGAATATGTTTATGCTATTGAAGCATATTTGGTGTAAGCCATGTCTGAAGGTTAATGAAATTATTGTATTTTTCTTTAACTTATCTTTTGAATCAAAGGCTCTGCGGCCGGAAGTCAACGATTAATGTAGGCATGTTAAACCTCAACAGATGTTTTTTTCTACTTGTGTTTTTTATGTAATTTGAAGTGTGATGGTGTGAACACAAAATTACACCTTACATTAGATTTTTTGACAGTCGAAACAAATGTCTTTAGATTTCTTTCTTGTAAAATGTGTATAATAGTTTGAATGGCCCTCTAGACACCTGCCGGGAAAATCTAAAATATTTTTTACCCACTACCATTGAACTAAAAAAGTTAATCAATTAACAAAATATCCTTTTTTCCCCCAACCAATAAACAAAATTATTTATTTTTTTTAGCGTCGAAGCACACGCCGGTTATCCGCCAGCTTATCAATAAAACAAAAATAATAAATACGTCTGCATTTGATTTCCATTCAAAACTCGCACTCTTTCAAAAACTCTGTCACTATGCCATAAGTACATATTTCCAATCGAATATTGTTGTTAAGTTGTACAAGTAAAATGTATATTTATTGCCATTATTTTTAGACTTTATTTGGGTCAATGCTTTCTTTGTAATAAAAGAAAAACTTATAAAAATAATTGGCTAATCGTAAAATGAAACTGCATGGATGGATGGCTGGATACCCAGCTGCAAATTGCGTGAATGTACAATGAATGCCCTCAGTATCATAAAATTAAGCTTTAGACACAAGAGCAATCAGTCATGACAAATCAGTTCTTTTGCACTGCAGACAGTTTGCTTGAATTTTCTATTAATAAATAATAATAATAAATAGAATAAAATCAAATAAAATAAAAAAGAAATTTGTTGACATTACATATGTACATATATTTATTAACCGATGACTGTTCAAATATGTCATCAAATGAAGGAAGATTTGGTTTTAACTTCTTAACCTTTTTCTGCTTGCAATATTGTTGTTGTCGTGTAACGATGATGGTGCTCGTATATATTAATGTTGTAGTAGGGAAATTATAAAATCGACAAACAGAATAATTGATTACCTTATGGGCTGGGAAAGAAGAAGAAAAAAAGAAAGAATACCATGTTACTGACCTCTCCCCATGAAATAGCAAACGAGTTTTTTTCCTTAAGTTTTCAATAGGGAATTTGCAAAATAGTTTGAGCCAGAAATTTAGAAAATTTAAATTTAAGAAATTTAGTGAATTTAAAATTAGGTCAAATAAATTTTCAAGGCTCGTGTGAGATTAGTATGAACTGATGATGGAAGCACACATGAGCGTCAGCACAAAAATATTTTGCGTGATTCGGTATGGTAGAGTGTGACTTTTTCATGATTATTTTGCTTTTGAAAAAAATTTATAATTTTATTTGGCATTATGAAGTGCATTTCATATAGAATACCAGGGCTAAAATCGTCACATCTGCGATCTTATCTACAATCGTACGAAAGACGATTTCGTGTTACGTAAATGGTATGAACGTACTGGCATCATGACATACGATGCCAAACGAATCCTAATTTTTCTTAAAATTCACAATAGTTTTTGAGTTCCACAGCACTTTGAATAGTACATTAAATTCACAATAGAGAACTAAAAACTTTTTAATTTTTTTACCGGCTTGCGTTTCAAACTCGCGTGCACATACAGGGCTGTCAGATATGGGGATTTCTCGGCAAACGTGGTGATTTTTCAACTTGTTTGGCGTCAAAATATTTTGCTTAGCGCTATGGCGATTTTTCTGGCGATAATTGATCCGTTTTGAATTTGGATGAGAAATGATTTTTGGCGAATCTTTTTATGCTTTTGACGATTTTCTACTTAATTTTTAACCCCCGACTAAAAAAAGGGGTGTTATAAGTTTGTAGTGTGTGTCTGTGTATCTGTGTGTCTGTCTGTGTCCATGTACAGGCCAAACGGCTGGACCGATTTTCATTTAGTTTTTTCTGTTTGAAAAAAATCTGTCCAGCCGTTTAGAAGATATAACATCTTTTCTGAAAAAAGGCGGGGGTTTTTAAAATTTTTAATTTTTGTTATTATATGATTATTTTATAAAAATGTATACTAAAAAAAAAGTGTTACATAAAAATAAACTTATTAATTGAAATTTATTTGCTGGTAGTTTAGCATGTCTATATACGTATTTCATTGGCGCTTGAACCAAATCATCAGTAGACTTTAACCACAAATTTTAAACAGTCACAAACCTCTTACTTTATGCATAGACTTTCAAAAGCTATATGAGAATTCATAAAATAATAATACTTTTGAAAATCACAAAAGAAAAAATAAGCTTAGTAGGCTTTGAAACTGATACAAAACACAGCAAATAATTTATATCCAGGTGAACCCATTTTATTTTTCTACATCCTTATACAATTAGAAATCCATTGGATAACAATAAAAGTATTTACAAGGCTAAATGAAAAATAAAACATTAATTGAACTTTAAAGAAAACTTATTATTTGACATATTGTCAGAAGTGTACATAAAATAATTGAAATTTATTTGCTGGTAGTTTAGCATGTCTATATACGTATTTCATTGGCGCTTAAAATAATAATACTTATGAAAATCACAAAAGAAAAAATAAGCTTAGTAGGCTTTGAAACTGATACAAAACACAGCAAATAATTTATATCCAGGTGAACCCATTTTATTTTTCTACATCCTTATACAATTATTGTTATCCAATGGATTTCTAATTGTAAATATAAGGATGTAGAAAAATGAAATGGGTTCACCTGGATATAAATTATTTGCTGTGTTTTGTATCAGTTTCAAAGCCTACTAAGCTTATTTTTTCTTTTGTGATTTTCAAAAGTATTATTATTTTATGGATTCTCATATAGTTTTTGAAAGTCTATGCATAAAGTAAGAGGTTTGTGACTGTTTAAAATTTGTGGTTAAAGTCTACTGATGATTTGGTTCAAGCGCCAATGAAATACGTATATAGACATGCTAAACTACCAGCAAATAAATTTCAATTATTTTATGTACACTTCTGACAATATGTCAAATAATAAGTTTTCTTTAAAATAAACTTATTAGCAAATATATGAAAAACTACTTAAAACTGATCGCGGCGAGTTTTGGCGATTTTTAAAATCAATAGGTTGAACAAACTTTGACACATTTGTGCACATCATACAGTTAATGAGAGGGCGAATTGACAGAGAAAAATTACAGTTTATTGACTGAATAAATGCAAATTTTTACTGGAGAAATGTTTGCCAGTAAAATCCTATAAAACGAAATTATATATCTGTAAAACAGTCGTAAAGCAGCTCTGGGTTGAGGAACAACTCTCGCGTCATCGTAATTATTTCTTAAGTGCGGTCAGGCTTCTGCATGTTGTTTGGCCTTCGAGAGTTTTTCGTCTCGCTTGCACTGGTTGACTGATCTGCCACGGATAACCGTATAATCTTGCGGTTTTTTGTGGAATTTCTTTAACAACCACGTTGCTACTTCCTATGTGAAGGCATAGGTCGTGTACAGTCAGTCACAAAACCTTTTAAAATACTGTTAATACCCTCTTGTGCAACACCATATTATGCAAATTTACTTTGTATGATATGTATAATAAATAAATAAATATATCTGTAAAAGAAAACAAACAAAAGAAAAGGGAAATAAAAATTTTTAGTTTAAAATGGAATTTTCAAAATACTAAGAACTATATACATATAAGAAGTTATAACAAAATAACATTTATTTAAGTTTGATGCCAGAAATATTTATATTCGTGTATGATATTAAAATTCACAATAGTATTTTGAGCTCCACAGCATTTTGAATAGTACATTAAATTTACAATAGGTGTAATAGCTGATTTCGAGAACTCAATAAAAGTTTAAAATAATATCTCTAGTTTCTCTAAGAAATGTTTGGGTAAAGTTTCCCTGATTATCAGTATTAGCAATAATGAAATGCGCATGGATCCACCTAACTCACAC
This sequence comes from Tachina grossa, assembly GCA_949987645.1. NCBI lineage: Eukaryota > Metazoa > Arthropoda > Insecta > Diptera > Tachinidae > Tachina > Tachina grossa. The sequence goes on along the minus strand of OX465276.1, from coordinate 20,163,024 downwards.
CTCAATAATTAATTTCAAGGCATATTTAATTAAAAAATTTTTTAACCAAATAAGTAAAATAATAATTTGGGATTAGTATTTTGGGATTTTCTGTATTATATTCTGCCGAATTGCCATATAATTAATTCTGAAAATATAGATGTATTTATAACAACAATGTTCTGGACATTCCAAGCGATTTAATTTCACATGAAATACAGAACATACCCCATTTTTATCAAACTTAAATAAAATTGAATAGATTATTATAGTGAAATTTTTATTTAGAATTTGATATATTTTTCTGCATAAATGTTTAATTTTTAGCGCCAAAATTTTTGCAATCAACTGTTGTTTATATTTTACTTGATTTTAAATTCTTTTCCGTTCGCATACTTTTATATGTAAACATTTTTATTGAGAGTAATATCTTTATATTACTCAGTATTTATTTTTTTAGTGGATAGCACTCGAAAAGGCCTAATGTTACTCGTCTTTGACAAGTGCCATAGGCATTTATATCAACAAAGTGCATGTAGTTTGTGGTCTTATTGTATTTGTTGTATGTGGGACATGTGTGAAGGATAAATTCATCGAGTTAAATACGTTTTACAAAAAGTTTACTGTAGCCAAAAACTGGGTCCTTAACGAATCAAACATAGTCAGGGTTATTCCGCGTGTTTTCCCTAATACCGTGAAAACTTTCACGCGGAATTTTATTCATGATAGCACTGAGGATTTGTGATTTTAAACCGGTCAGCTAAATACCTGCCAATTTGAAATCATTTGGTAATTTTTTCAATAAGATGAAATAAGGTGAATCAAAACAATTCACACATTCCATTTGCAATAATGCTAAGTATATAAAGCAGAAATCAACATCTACTGACAGCACACACAGTGGACCAAACACAAAAGAACGCTGTTGATGAAGGTTTAGTGGCCTTCGAAAACGGCTGGCTGTTCCGTTCAACTATGTATTGTTAGTCAGAATATTTACAACAGACTTTGTTGTTATTTGTTCATTAATAATTATCACATGTAATTTGGCTTAAAAAGCAATACGAACCTTAGCCCGTTCAAATCACAAATATAGAAACAAATGGAGTTCAGATAATAATTAAAATTAACTAACACTTTTATTTCATTTCATTACATTTTTCAAATCACATGTGCTTTTAAAAGTAATAATGATCAGGCAGATATTTGTCTACTCTTTTTTTATTTTTCTACTCGTATTTTATAGAACATCAAGTATCATTTCTGTAAGAAACTTATCGTATATGATCTTAAAAACGTCTGCAGGACCATTATAACTTTAAAAATCACATATGATTTCAAAAATGTAATTTTCAGAACGTGCCTGTTTATTTTGAAATTTGCAATAAATGAATTAAATGAATAACTTAATATCTTTTTTTTATTGACTTTTATAGTAAAAATAGCAATTTGCTACGAAAGAATTTATAAAATTATTAAAAAATTTAAGACAGTTTCTTTTCGAAGAAATATTGTTATTTGTTTTGTGATTTGCATTTGTGATTTTTTATTTACAAAACAAAACATTAGCTGTTGTCTTGTGTGTTTCGAAGAAGTAAATTCACACCAAACAGTTAAAACTTTTGTGATTTTCAGAAAACCATCAAATCACAATTGTGATATTAAAATCACAAGTGATTTGAGTTCTTGTGATTTTCAGAACATGCCTGAGTATATCTGAATTGTATTTGAAAACAATATGTAAATGTGAAATTTTTTTAATTTTAAGTACCCGGTAAACTTTTTTTCCAGGTTTTTGCGATTTTTCTTAGTTTTGGCGCTTTTTTCGTTGTTGAGATATTTTTTTTCGTTTTTTGGCGTTTTTTTTTTTGCTTTAGCGTTTTTTTTTCGTTTTGGCGATTTTTTTGGTTTTTGGCGATTATTTTAGTTTTAGAGATTGTTTTTAGCTTTGGTGCTTAACTTTTGTTTTGGCAATTTTTTTCTGTTTTTGGCGGTTTTTTTTTCGTTTTGGCGATTTTTTTAAATTTTGGGATTCTTTTAGTTTTAGCGATTTTGAACATTTCAAGTGCTTGACTCTTGCGGTTTCCAATATAAATATAACAAGTTGTCAATATTAAATAGTCAAAGTTCCATTAACTGATAGGATGATTTCAATATGTTACGTTGATCGCTATAGAACACTCTATAAATTTTAACTATCATTCTGTGAAAATTATAAGTTCGTAGCTCGTATTGTTCTTGAGGAAACAGCCTGTGACATAATGCTACGTTTATACGTGCACTATTTGCAAATAAATTAACTCACTGCTTACACGGCGTTGTAAATGTTTAAAAAGTTGGTAGCACTTCTATAGAAAAGTTACTTATGTTGTGTAAACGTATAAAGTAACAATCATTTGTTTTTATTGTAATTATTTTCTTCTATCAATGTGTTTTTGTGCAATATTTATCAAGTTATTGTTTTGTATTGGTAAGTATTTGTAAGTGTGGCAACTTCAAGCATTTTATTTGCAAATAGTGCATTTATGGTGAATAGTTTTCTAAGTAAGTAGTGTACGGAACCGTAAAAATTTAAAATTTGTATACACAATTTAAAGAATTTAACAGTGTCCGTCGTTAAATTAGCTTAAGCACTTGGTGGAAACTGCGTGATAGTCACTAAATTTTTGTTTGCATTTTCCTGTATGTGCCTACGTGCCTGCAAAAGGCTATGAGAAAGAAGATGCATGAGTAATTGTTGTTTTCCTGAGCGAAAGATATTTAACTTATTACCAACAAGTTTGCAAACAATGTTAATCTGTTTTGTGTTCCCCTAAAAAAAAAATTTCTTTGATTTCATATAAATTACATCAAATTGAGGTTAATGTATTTAAAAGTTTCATTTTTGTTAACTACATGAGGTTATCAAGTTTTATTAACTTTTTTATTTCATTTGCTACTTAAAATTTTCTCAATTCTGGTGAAATTAAGCTGAAGCTGCCCACAATTACATTCATAAACTTTTCCACGGAAAAGTATACTCGCACGTATACCTCTAAATAAATGTAAAAACTGTTTAACAATAAGGCACAAGGAATATTAAATTTTATTTTCGCTCCTTTCAAGTCTAAAAATACTTTCTTTTTTTTTTAATAAAAATAAATGAAATTGTTTGCGGTAAAAGTTGTGAAATTAAAATTCTTAAAGTGAGTGTTTTCTATAAAAAGCATAAAAAATCAAAGCAAACATGCGAAAATTTCAACTTATTAATAAATATTTTATTTGCATGCATTCATGACGTCGTCCTAAATATATACATATGTATATAAATATTACTTTTGGAAATTAAATCAAACTGATTAAATCTCTTTGAACATTATTTTTATACCCTTTACCAAAAAATGGTAAAAGGGTATATATAGGTTTGTCATTCCGTTTGTAATTTCCAGAATATTAATAAGCGAGCCATAAAGTATATATATTCTGGATCCTTATGCATAGGAAAGACGAATAAGCGATGTCCGTCTGTCCGTCTGTCTGTACATGAAATCGGTTTTCCGAAGCTCCCAGAAAAGCTAGAAACTTCGTTTTTCTGGACTAGTGTGTCAGAAATGGTCGAAATAAGATTGGTATTGAAAATCAGCAAAATCGAGCAGACGGTTTCAGAGCTGGGAGACTTAAACTTCATTTTGCCATACAAAATAACTACCGAAAACTAGTTTTTGGTAATTTTTTATTAAGTAAACTTATTTTATACTTCAGTATGAATAAAACTGGTATTTCTAACTAAAAAAAATTTTAAAAAAATTAAGGGTTGGAAAACCTTAACTTTTTTCGTTATGCAAAAGTAACTTACTAAAACAAATTTTTCCTTTTTTTTTCTATAAACTAAAAATATGTGATATTCTTAAAAGATTGATGTAAGAAATCAGAAAAACAAAAAGGATGATTCCAGGGTTGTAAAACCTACGATTTTTGTGATATATACAATTAACTACCGTAAACTAATTTTTTAATTATTTTTATTAAATAAACTTATCTTATACTTCACCACGAATAAAATTGGTATTTCAAATAAACAATTAAACTTCAAAAAATTAATAGGATGTTTTCAGGGTTGGAAAACTTTAACTTTTTTTCTTATACAAAAGTAACTTACTAAAACAAATTTTTCCTTTTTTTCTATAAATTAAACATATCTAATGTTCTTAAAAGAAAGAGATTGATGTAAGAAATCAGAAAAACAAAAAGGATGATTCCAGGGTTGGAAAACCTACGGTTTTTGTGATATATAAAATTAACTACCGTAAACTAATTTTTTATTTATTTTTGTTAAATAAACTTATTTTATACTTCACCACGAATAAAATTGGTATTTCAAATAAAAAATTAACTTTCTAAAATTAAAAAGACGTTTCCAGGGTTGGAAAACTTTAACTTTTTTTATACAAAAGTAACTTACTAAAGCAAATTTTTCCTTTTCTTTATAAATTAAACATATCTTATATTCTTAAAAGAAAAACATTGGTGTAAGAAATCAGAAAAATCAAAAAGGATGATTCCAGGGTTGGGAAACTGAAACTTTTTGTGATATAAAAATTAACTACCGAAAATTAATTTTTATATTTTTTATCAAATGAACTTATTTTATACTTTAGTACGAATCAAATTGGTATTTCAAATAAAAAATTAACCTTCTAAAATTAAAAAGACGTTTCCAGGGTTAGAAAACTCTAACTTTTTTTATACAAAAGTAACTTACTAAAGCAAATTTTTCCTTTTTCTGTATAAATTAAAGATATCTTATATTCTCAAAAGAAATAGATTGGTATAAGAAATCAGAAAAATTAAAAAGGATGATTCCAGGGCTGGGAAACTTACTCTTTTTGTGATATAAAAAATTAATTACCGAAAACTAGTTTTAATTTAAAAAAAAAAAAAAAAATTATTTTATACTTCAGTACGAATAAAATTGGTATTTCAATTTAAAAAACTTTATAGCACGTTTCCAGGGTTGGAAAACCTTACCTTTTTTATAGAAAAGTAACTTTCTAAAGCAAGTTTTCCCTTTTTCTCTATAAATTAAAGATATCTTATATTCTTAAAAGAAAGAGATTAGTATAAGAAATCAGAAAAATCAAAAAGTTTGATTTCAGGTTTGGAAAACCCACACTTTTTGTGATATAAAAAATTAGCTACCGAAAACTAATTTTTATATTTTTTTTTATCAAATAAACTTATTTTATACTTCAGTACGAATGAATTTGGTATTTCAAAATAAAAAAAATTAAAACGACGTTTCCAGGGTTGGAAAATCTTAGTTTTTATACAAAAGTAACTTACTAAAACAAATTTGATCTTTTTTACTATAAATTAAACATGTCTTATATTCTTAAAAAAAGATGTTGTAAGAAATCAAAAAAATCGAAAAGGAGGATTCCAGAGTTGGGAAACTTACAGTCTTTGTGATATAAAAAATTAACTACCGAAAACTAATTTTTATCTATTTTTATTAAATAAACTTATTTTATGCTTGATAACGAATGAAATTGGTATTTCAAAAAAAAAAAAAAAAAAAAATTAAAAAAACGATTCCAGGGCTGGAAAACTTTAACCTTTTTGTGCAAAAGTAAGTTACTAAAACAAATTTTTCCTTTTTTTTTATAAATTAAACATTTCTTAAATTCTTAAAAGAAAGAGATTGGTGTAAGCAATCAGAAAATCAGAAAGGAAGAGTTCACGGTTGGGACACTCACACTTTTTTGATATATAAAAGTAACTAAGTGTAATTAATTTTTATCTTTTCCTTTATAAATTATATATATATTTTACGTTTTGGAAAGAAAAGTTTGGTATAGAAAATTATAAAAATAAAAACAACAGCTCCAGAGCTGGAAACAATGATTTTTTTCTGGACATTACAGTAACTAAATAAAACATTTTATTTTGAATTTCCTTTTTTCCTTTTTATATATTTTTTAAGAACTACTAGATTGGTATAATTAATCAGAAAAATCTAAAATTATGATTCTAGGGTTTGAAAATTATTATTTTTTCTTTGTACATAAAAATAACTATGTGCTTATGTATGTATCTCTATACTACATAAACGCACTTTGGTAAAGGGTATGTAAGATTCGGCACAGCCGAATATAGCACTCTTACTTGTTAAAATTAAAATATTATTGTTGACAAACTCACAATTACAAAAAGATGACTAAAATAGACTTTGGGTGGGAAACGTCTACATACACAGGAGGATAAAGTGAAAACAGTAGTGGGGCACTTAATTTAAGTTTTGACTTAGAAAGGAATTTTATTTTACTCCTTTTAATGGAAGAGATAAAAACTACTCATACAGTTAACAAGGTTTTCATGGCAATTTCTAGCTAAACGTGACGATTTTTCAACTTGTTTGGAGTATATTTAAAATTTTTTGGATTTGGCGATATGGGGATTTTTCTGATCATAAATAAATTTTTTGGCAATTTTATGACTAATTTTTTTAAATAAAATTGAATTTAAAAATTTTTGTAATTCAGGAAAATTAGTTTGTTGAAGTTTGAAGTTTCAGAAACAAATCCTACTAAAACTCGTCTGCATGAAATTCAAACAACTTGGTTTTTGATAATGTTTGTTATATCAATTATAGTAATTAATACATTTTGAATTTGGATGAGTAAAATTTACAAGAAATAGCTTTAAGGAGTTTTATTTTTATTTTTGGCGATTTTCTGCTAAATTGTTATTTATTTATCTTAAGTTTTTATTTAAAATTTTCAAGCATCAATTATAATAATTAAAAATTTTAATAAATTTAAAATTTCATCTAATAAATTTATTTTTATTTTAATATAACAATTTAACTTTAACTAAAATGATTTATTATCAAATATATATATTAAGAAAAACTACATAAAATTGATCTTGGCGCTTTTTCAAATCAATTTGGCGAAATAGTTTTGAAGAAATCTTTCAACACTGTCTGTGAAATATAACGAGATTTTCTAGATGTTTCTGAGATTCTTCGGAAAGCTTTACCATAGAAAACAGCCGTTCGAACCAAACTAATGGGCAACACTGTATTTGATTAAAGGTGACTCGCCATAAAGCCATAGGATTTACTATATAAACCAATTGAATTTTGGTTTGTTTACGGCTATTAGACCCCTGCATAAGACCACTTACAAGAACTTTTAAGACATGAAATGCTTCATTACAGCGAGATCTTCTAAAACAAACGTTAAGCAACAATGTTTTCAAGAACTTTGTTTCAGTTATTGCAGGTATACGAGTAAAGAAGAAAATACTTCGTGACATAAGAATTTGTATTGCTTGCTTCTTATTACGCATGGGCGCGTGTACAAACGTCATGCATGTGTGATCTTTTATTCTTCTGCGCACATACAAACGTACACATGCATGCATTGACATTAGTTGTGTGCGCTTGTTATAAAAAAACACCTTTAAACATATAATACGAGTAGCTTATCATTTACATCTTACACACACACTCAAACATACAATATAAAAAATAACAAGCATACACGCATCAACACTTCTTCTTTTGAGTGTTTGTTACGAACAAAAATTATTCGCAACATCGCTTAAAAACACTCATATACACGTACATCAATACATCCTTAGTGCTTCGCTTATTAAACGACATCATTTATTATTGGTTTAGTATAATAAATGCTACAACAATTCACTTAAAAAACCAAGGCGTATTAACATTTCAAGACTTTTTTCACAGCCCTCTAATTAAAAAGGGCATAACACTTGCTGGCAGTTCAGTTAACATTTGATTTTATTATTTTGAAGAGCATACTTCAGTTGATTATTGTGAAAAGTAAAGTTCACTCAAAGAGTCATTATCTATTCTTGTGTAAACATTAAGCATCAGTGGAGTCTGTATTGTGTGAAGAACAGCAGAAAGGATTGTGCAGTCAGTGTCACGACTTCATTATATACATTTCGATCATTCACGTCTTTAGTGTCTTCTGTGTATATGCTTTGACAATTAGAGCATCATTATAGTGGTTGTTGTTTGTGTCTTTCATCTGTATCGGCTTATGTGTTTGTGCGGTTGTATATTTCTTGATAAGCAGAATGTTTCACATAATAGTTGCTGTTATGCTTTGAGTGTTTACTTCAACATCGTCTTGCATGTTTGTGTGCTTCTGTATTTATTTACCCTGCAGAAAATTTGGTGACAATTGTTCCAAACGTACTCGTCCTATGTTTTGATAAAATAGGAGTGTTAACAAGAGTAGAGAGTAGTGTATGTTGAAAAAAGGACTTATGCTGTAAATGGTAGCATATTCACGATTGTCGTGATGTATCGTCGTGAACTGTAACTTGGTCTAGTATTATAGTAGACGGCACTGAACAAGTTTGATGTGGTTGGATCCAGAACCAATCAAACAGTAAAAACATAATGTTCATTGTTTGCTCAAATGATACCGCCCAGCCACTCTAAAAACCAGTACCGTAACTATGCTTATATATTAACTTAAGCTAACGAGGAGTTTATACTTTTGAAATATGAATGCTTCTGTGGTCGAGCGGGTAGTGTGCGATACTGTCATGACGGAGGTTGTCGGTTCGAATCCCACAAAATATCTGCTTAAAAAATATTTACAGCCTCTTCCACTATTTCGAAACAAGATCTTCATTCGCATTCTAAGCGAAAGAAAACTGATTTCCATTTCTCTATTTTACTTCTGTACGAACATTGAATCGAACGACAAGTAGCAAGAAAACGTAATTGTTTTCATACAGATTTTCATACCACTAATTCGAATGAGTCGTCAACAAAGCGAACACTATGTCAAAATCACTCACTTGTTTTCGTGTAGTAAAATTTATTTGCAAAGAATTCAATAAAGTCTGTAAAATTATTATTTCATCACATTATTATTTTTTTTTAATTCACATTTCTTCAATTAATTTTTTATTTGTAGAGAAAAGTCATAAAATATTCATCAACATGTTATTGAACACTTTTGTTTTAATTATTGTTTTATGCTCATTATAAAAAGTACTCGCAGATTTTAAACAAAACGAATGTAGTTGTAAAGCAAAACAGTAATAACATGCTGTTGCTGTGCGACTATTTTTTTGAATTCTTTTTCGTTGTTCAATATGGTTGTATTTATTTTCATGTAAATGTTAGTAAGTTTAAAAAAATCGCTAGAAATACTTGAAATATACAAATTGGCACTACTTTAAATTATATACACGTAAAACAAAAAAAAACAAAAAAACAAAAAATGACATACGTAATCACAAGCGAAAGAAAGCTGACGACATAGTAGAATGAAAATGTATTAGAATTCGAGCGACTAGTGGCAGTTAATTGCATTTGTAACAATAAAAAAATATAATTTTTGACTAGTCTTGTGTCAGTTCCATTTCCTGCAGGGTAGCTAATAATATCTGGATAATTATTATTGTTTACAAATGTTTTTATGGAAAAAAGATTTGTATTGGGTCATTTCGCGTATAGTTGCTCAATAGAAGTTTTATATAATGCAACATTTTAAGTAAGAGTTGCATCTGTCTCGATTAATGAAAACTTATTCTACTATATTAATCTCTAAATTTCTTAAGCTTAAGATCTCCTATTTTCATATAAAAATTAAAGCTCTTATTGAAGATTGCTGAAAATGTATTTAATATTTAGTAACAAAAATTTATAAGACTAGAATCATTTATATAATTATTGCCACATATGACGGAGTTTTATTTTAATTAAGATGTTTCCGCCTTTGGTTTTTTTTTATCAATTAACTTGAATAGGCATTTCATAGGTTTCGTGTTATTTCATGGCACATTTTTAGTATCTAATACATACGTTTTTTTATGGAAATTTTTGAAAGGTCATGTTATTTTACGTCAACTATTTGGGATGTCCTTTGTGTATGCGTATACATTTGTACAACTATTTTTATTACAATTTCATTTCTGCGAAGTCTCTGACGGCGACTGTTTTACCATTATGTTTGTTGATATATTTTAATTATTATACGTAGTTGGTGTTATTAGATGAATTTGTTTATTAATATTTTTTACGAAATGTTATAGTAACTTATTTTGATGAACCACAGTTACAAAGTCCTTCCCACCTGCCGTAGTGAAGCAGGCCAGCCAGAGTCTCTAGTGGAAACCGAACCCCTCGAACTATTGCTTTTCTTAGATTTTTAATTTTACGTAATCAATGAAACTATTTGATGTTGTTTGTAAACAAATAGATTTTGAGTATTAAATGCAAAAGTTTATTATGTTTAAAAATACATATCTACATTAGAGCAACTGAGTTTATGTTGCTCGTTCCAAATTTTTTAATAAATTGGACCACTTAAGAAGTTGTTAGTCTTAGTCTTACTGCCAGTTTATAGAAGCTATGTAAAAATTCTTGGCTGTCTATTTATATTGAAAGCAAAAACAAATTTTGAGTGCTTTGTTTTTGTTTTCATTACAAATAGACAGACGAGAATTTTTACATGGCTTCTATAAACTGGCAGTTAGTCTTAGTCTTAGTCTTAGTCTTAGTCTTAGTCTTAGTCTTAGTCTTAGTCTTAGTCTTAGTCTTAGTCTTAGTCTTAGTCTTAGTCTTAGTCTTAGTCTTAGTCTTAGTCTTAGTCTTAGTCTTAGTCTTAGTCTTAGTCTTAGTCTTAGTCTTAGTCTTAGTCTTAGTCTTAGTCTTAGTCTTAGTCTTAGTCTTAGTCTTAGTCTTAGTCCTAGTCTTAGTCTTAGTCTTAGTCTTAGTCTTAGTCTTAGTCTTAGTCCTAGTCTTAGTCTTAGTCTTAGTCTTAGTCTTAGTCTTAGTCTTAGTCTTAGTCTTAGTCTTAGTCTTAGGCTTAGTCTTAGTCTTAGTCTTAGTCTTAGTCTTAGTCTTAGTCTTAGTCTTAGTCTTAGTCTTAGTCTTAGTCTTAGTCTTAGTCTTAGTCTTAGTCTTAGTCTTAGTCTTAGTCTTAGTCTTAGTCTTAGTCTTAGTCTTAGTCTTAGTCTTAGTCTTAGTCTTAGTCTTAGTCTTAGTCTTAGTCTTAGTCTTAGTCTTAGTCTTAGTCTTAGTCTTAGTCTTAGTCTTAGTCTTAGTCTTAGTCTTAGTCTTAGTCTTAGTCTTAGTCTTAGTCTTAGTCTTAGTCTTAGTCTTAGTCTTAGTCTTAGTCTTAGTCTTAGTCTTAGTCTTAGTCTTAGTCTTAGTCTTAGTCTTAGTCTTAGTCTTAGTCTTAGTCTTAGTCTTAGTCTTAGTCTTAGTCTTAGTCTTAGTCTTAGTCTTAGTCTTAGTCTTAGTCTTAGTCTTAGTCTTAGTCTTAGTCTTAGTCTTAGTCTTAGTCTTAGTCTTAGTCTTATTCTTAGTCTTAGTCTTAGTCTTAGTCTTAGTCTTAGTCTTAGTCTTAGTCTTAGTCTTAGTCTTAGTCTTAGTCTTAGTCTTAGTCTTAGTCTTAGTCTTAGTCTTAGTCTTAGTCTTAGTCTTAGTCTTAGTCTTAGTCTTAGTCTTAGTCTTAGTCTTAGTCTTAGTCTTAGTCTTAGTCTTAGTCTTAGTCTTAGTCTTAGTCTTAGTCTTAGTCTTAGTCTTAGTCTTAGTCTTAGTCTTAGTCTTAGTCTTAGTCTTAGTCTTAGTCATAGTCTTAGTCTTAGTCTTAGTCTTAGTCTTAGTCTTAGTCTTAGTCTTACTCTTAGTCTTAGCCTTAGCCTTAGCCTTAGCCTTAGCCTTAGCCTTAGTCTTAGTCTTAGTCTTAATCTTAATCTTAGTCTTAGTCTTAGTCTTAGTCTTAGTCTTAGTCTTAGTCTTAGTCTTAGTCTTAGTCTTAGTCTTAGTCTTAGTCTTAGTCTTAGTCTTAATCTTAATCTTAATCTTAGTCTTAGTCTTAGTCTTAGTCTTAGTCTTAGCCGTAGTCTTAGTCTTAGTCTTAGTCTTAGTCTTGGTCTTAGTATTAGTATCAGTCTTAGTCTTAGTCATAGTCTTAGACTTTGCCTTAGTCTTGGTCTTGGTCCTGGTCTTAGTCTTAGTCTTGGTCTTGGTCTTGGTCTTAGTTTTGGTTTAGTTTACTGATTGGCTAAAAGTTAGAAAAAATAAAATAATTTAAATTTATTTACTGGTAGTTTAGCATGTCTATATACGTATTTTATTGGCGCTTGAACCAAATCATCAGTAGACTTTAAAGTTAGAAAAAACTTTAAATAATTTTGTTGTACAATCCAATTCACGTGTCCAACGAATTATTTTACTACAAGTATTTATAACTTTTTTTGCTTTTAAATGAGATAGTTATACAGTACATACATACATATATGTATCTATATACTTACATTAAAAAAAGTTTATCTTTTTTTCCTGGTAAAATTATTTTAAACCAGATGCAATATAGACTAGCGCTTAACTCGAAATTTGTTAAATTAAGGCCATCAACAAACAACTTACTGTGTTGTTCATCATCATCATCATCCTTATCAACATATTTAGTCAGAATAGACAATTATAAATAAAGAATAAAAGTTTAAAGAACATTTTGTGATTTTTCTTAGAATTGAAAATAAATACATGAGTGCAGATGTATGTGTATCCAAACAGACTTACGTAATATTTAGTACAATCAATGTTCAAATTGAGGGAGGAAACGCTGGATTCTGTTTCTGACATTGACTGGTATTACACAAAAAAAAAACATCTTTAACTGATTTTCATAGACATCGTAACTTTTTTTTATATGATTTATTTCGTGGTGCCTAGTAATTAATTTAAGTTCGTTAAAGACATGCCAATATCTAGAGATAAATTGATTGTTGATGATTACTCTTTAACGTTGCTATAGCCAAACGTTTTAAATATGGTCATTTACTTGACATCAATATTCCCAATCCTTGCAATAAAATTCTAATAAAATTCTACTGTATGTCTTTGAACAACACCAAGCACTAAATTTTTTTTAACTAACACAAACTGCAAAGGTTATTTGGAGTCTACGGAATCCAACCTGAGACTACTAGCTTAATATGCTGCCTACTAACTAAGAGGGCACATTTTCAATTTGTACACCATACATAGTCAAGTCCAGGCGGAACAAAGTGTGACCTTACCACTTTGATGCGTATCTCAGCCACATAAATGAAGAATTTGGTACTTTTTTATTATATAATTAATTTTTTTTTCATATTTTTTTAATAAAGCCCAACGAGATTTCATGCAAACAATAAACACCAATGCAAACATTTAATACAAATAACATTTTTATTTATTATATTTACAGAAAAATTCACTCAAATGAATTTGTGATTTCATAAAAATTTATAATTTTATTTGGCACAAATTATTTTCTTACCTACACACACACACACACTCACCGACACAATCTCTTTTGACAAAAAGTCATAATTTTGGCTTTTAATATTTTATTATATGTTTTTTATGGCAATAAAAATAGCTCCAAAAAATAATGATGTAATAACCATTGCTTTTAAATAGGATGGCCAAAGGAAATAAAAAATACAATAATTTGTACAATTCTACGGATATTAATAAAATTGAATTTATTTTTTCATAAATAAGGACTCTAAAGGTGCTGTGTGAGAGGAAGCTCATTCTTGACATATGTATGTAAATACTGTCATTGCATCAATGAGTTTTATCGCTAATAACAAAGCTAACGAAGCACTTAATTGCATTAATGGGGGAATGTTTATTCATAAAAACTTTTATTCACATACATACTAGAGGCCTACGTAAACAGTCTTGAAATTTAAATATGTCTTGTTTTATTAATCAATATTCGTAGCATTAATATACTAAACCAACAATAAATGATGTCGTTTAATAAGCGAAACACGATGGATGTACGTATATATGAGTGTTTACAAGCGATGTCGCGAAAACTTCTTGTTCGTAACAAACAATTAAAAGAATTAGTGTTGATGCGTGCATGCTTGTTAGTTTGCATATTGTACGTTTGAGTGTGTGTGTGTGTGTGTGTGTGGGTGTGTGCAAGATATATATGGTAAGCTCCCTGTCGGAGAATGTGTAGTTGACTACAAAAATAGTTAACTTATAGATAACTTTTCTTAGACTGACTTAAAGCTAACTGCAATGTCATCCAGAATAAACCCAAAATTAATCCTCAAGTTGGGTACGTAATCGAATTTGATGAGAGCCAACAAATTTACTCTCGGCTAACGTGATATATTTTCCTGGCATTAATAAAAAAACATCATTTGAATTCTAAAACTTCAATACTGTCATACTAATAAATTTATATTTTCTTTAACGTTTGTTAACGTACTAATAATCTCAAATTATAATTTTATTTATTTAGTAAAATATTTTTTTTTATTAAAAATAAATTGAAATTGATTATTGAGGGGTTTAGCTGGATCCTATGCGCATTTCACTATTGCTAATGCAGATCATCAGGGATCCTTTACCCAAAAATTTCTTAGAAGAACTAGAGTGATTATGTTATAAACTTTCATTTAAACAAATGAGAAGTTCAACAACAAATAACAAAGTTGAAACAAGATCTCAATAATCAATATGTTTATTATTTTCTTATATTACCACTGCTTGGCTGACTGGTAAAAAGTATGTAAAGAAAATAAATGTAAATAACAACAACAGCCATTCAAGAATAGGGTGTTGCCATACAAGTATTTTGGATCGGGTGCAATCAAGTTAAATTGAAATTTTTTATATCAGTTTGAGTTCTTAGGGTCGTATTCAAAAAAACTTAACAAAGCTTTGAAAAGCAATGTTAAGTAAAGTTGTATTAAAAAAAAAATATTATATCAAAATTCTAAAGTAGGCACCCACGTTTGTTAAGGCTACTTTAAGTTGATATTTCCAAAAAGTGTATTTTGTGGCTCAAATATTTTTGTTAATATAGCACATATTGATTCATGGTACATCTGAAAATGAAGCTAGAAGTGCTAGCTCTTATCTTAAATTTATTATTTCTATCATGTGATGGAAATATCACTAAATTATCCAACTGATTCGAAATACATAGCAAAATCCATAAAAAATATTAAAATAAATACAATTATACAAAAATGTTTTAATGATGTCCATTCAAACAAAACGAATCGAAAAAAAGCTGTATATTCAAATACTCATTTCGTTCGAATAAAATAAATTGAGATAATTTTTCTATGTTCATCATATTTTTTTTACTTTTACTTCATAAAAATGTTTATCTGTTTACCCCCAGTTTTTAACTTAAAAATTAAGTACGTAATTAGCTAATTTTTATTTAAAATTAAGTTGTAATTAAATACGATTTCATTTTTTCAGTGGTTAATTAAAGTTCTTATTAAATTACGTTGAAAGTACGGTAGCACTGCAAAATTTCCCAGTATTATTGAAGGCTTTTCAAATAGCAGCTGTTTAGCGTAAACAAAAAAGTTAGGTTATCAACATGTAGAAAATTGAATTGCATAAAAACTCATTTTATGCGACCAAAATAACATCATAATGCCTTTTTATATTACTTTATTCCATGATATGAAACTTTGTACTGTATATTTTATATATTTATGAAATTTAAATGAAATTCTTTTTAATACGACCGCATGATGCTCATGTGCATGTTTTCAGTAAACACACACACGCATAAAAACATATGGTACAATCATAAAACTTAAGTAGTGTTTAATTTCGCAAGGTTGGGCATTTAATTATTATTTAAATAAGCACTCAAAAACACAATTATTAATTTGATTATCAACTGAAAAAATGGGCAGTAGGTTGCTCAACTTCAAGATAATCAAAATGTATTTAATAAAATAAAAAATTATCTGAATAGTCGAATAAAATTGTATTCGATGTTGTACATCATAAGCTGTGAAATGGTTGTTGAACATGGCGGTGTTACCAGAATTTATTATTAAATTACAAAATAATTAAATTTGTCTTTTGAATACAATTTCTTAACAAAGCAATGTTAGCCTTAAAGTGCTTGGTAGCTATTATGAAGCTCAAGTTAAATATTTTTTTGAATAAGGCTGTTAGTGTTTATATATAAAGTCCGTTTTTTTTTTTTTTTTTTTTTTTTTTTTTTTTTTTGAAAAAGCTTTACTTGTAGATTTTCACTGACAGTTTTACATATTTGGTGGCGTGGTCACGCCCACTTTCGCAAATACTACCGGTCACAACACCAACTTAATTAAATGCAAGATATCATAATTTTTCAGAGCTCAAAGTGTGTGAAGTTTCGTAAGAATCAGTCAAGTACAAGCACTTTAAATATAATAGTAAGTTTTTATGGGCACGGCCCGCCCACTTTTTAAGCACAAGGTTATGCCTAAATTGTTTGGCTAGATTCATAGGAATCGGATAAATAGTAATACATACACACATAATTTAATTCTAAGTTTTAATGTGCGTGTCGCAGCCCCCTTTTTTAAACGCAAGATCTTGCCATTGCAAGAGCTCAAACTGTTTGAAAAGTTTCGTGGGGATCAGATAAGTAGAGGTATATATAATTTAATATTAAACTTTGATGAAAGTGGACACGCCTACTTTTTAAATGCATGGTCGTATGATTTTAAGAGATCTGGCTGTAAGGCAAATGTTGTGAGATATAATATTAAATTTTAATGTATGTGGCTGGGCCAATTTTTTGAAGATAAAGATTATCTCATTTTAAATGACCAAGGTTTGTGTTTTAAATTTTGTAGCGATGCGATATGCAAATTACATAAAATCAAATCAAATATTTAATGGATGTGTTTCCGCCCAGTTTTGAGACAATGAGAATAAATAGAAGCTACACCCTTTGAGTGAAATAATTTATTTTTAAAATCAATTTAACACACACATATACAAATTGCGATGAACTGATTAGCTCCTTCTTGTTGCGATTGAGAATTTTTTTAAAGATATTTGGGAAAATATCTATCAACCTCTCAAAAAAGGACTTTATTCTTTATAATTATAATTCTTTCCTTTCCAAAAATCCATTTTTTTCATAAAACCTTCGCTTAAACAAAATTAGTTACTTGTTGTTATTTGTGTTCTTATTCTGTGTATCTGGGTTAAGTTAAGATTAAAAATTTATAGGCAAGAAATAAAACACATTTTCTTGTTGTAAGCACAACAAGGACATGCATAAGAAAGGATGCTTTTTGTAATAAACGTTTTCAAATATTTTTTTTTTTTTTTGCTTTCACACTTCAAATAAACGAACATACTTATACATAGTTAAGTAAGTGTAGCAGCAAAATGTTTGAGGCAACGAAGCAAAAGTCAAAGCAACTATCTTACATGTGCCTATTAAAAGATAAGCTTTCATCAACTTGACCCTACTCTATGCCGTGAATAATAATTCGCTGTAAAGTCATATAAACGTTAAGTGTAGAAAGGATTAAAAATAAATAACCTTGCATATTAAAAATAAGGTTATATGTTGTCTATAGTAAGCGATTTTTTAAAATTATTTTTAGTATTTTTATGTATAATAAATAGAGAAACTGAAAATATACAATTGCATGTTTTTTCTTATGTGACGTATTAATGCAGAGATAAGATATTTATGCGTCTCAGAACTTTTTATGTATTTCGGCATCGATTTGTTAGTGCATATTTTTCCCTTGAAGACATGTTTTTGCATATACCCATTTTAGACGCATATTTTTAGCATATTTTCGAATTTTAAAAGCATATTTGGAGCTTTTAAGGCATATTTTGGTACGTTTTGGATTTTTTTTATTTAATATTCAATGCATGCAGTGTATAATCTATATATTTAGCTTGTTTATTACGTGCAAACAATTTTTAGGTGACGACATTCCTCTATTCAAAGTTCGATATGAACATATTGAAAACTTTTTCGAAGAATATACAGACTGCAAAGTGCTCCTAGAGATTATTTTACGTTCGAAATATGAGAATATTATTCTCGAAAAATGATTAAATAACATCGCAAATGTGTATTAAAAAATCAGTATATCGGTAGCTAAAATGCAAAAAGGCGTAACCTACAAAAAATTCCAAATCAAGTTTTTGATTGATTGATATGAACGCCATTAAACTGCATGTCTTGACAAAATTTAAGACTTCTTCGATCAAAAATTACACTTTTATTAACAAAAAAAAAAAAAAAAAAAAAAAAAAAAAAAGTAAGGCGACTTACATACATACAAGTTTGTTTAGTTTTTTTTTTTCTCCTGTAAAATTATATTTTTATTAGTTACGCCTTTTTGCATTATAGCTAACGATATATAGATGAAACCACCGTTAGATACCATGTATTCTACATTCTGGCAAAAAACTAACCAGTTAAAAGATTTTAATAAACACAGTTGCTTTGAATGAAACTAATCACTCCTTAATTACTAAATTTTTTTTGACGATTAAATATAAATATTGAACATTAATTTCAATGAATTGTTAAATTAAAAATATATTTTCATTTCCAAATAAACCAATTTATTTTATTTTTAAGAGCATATTTTTTTTTGAGTGCATATTTTCAAGTTTTTAGTTCAAATTGAATGCGCATAAAACACTTTTTTTCCCTGATAATAAAGTTGTATAAGAGTTTTTTTTTGAAGGCCTCGAAAGTTCATGTCGGATCAATTAATTTATTTTAATTGACTTATTTGAATTAGTTTCCAAGAAAATTTTTGATAATATCAATGGGAGGCTGAAAACCAAAAACTGCCGAAACTAAAAAATACTGCAAATGGTGCTGTGGTATGCACTACCATAGACACTTGTGCATTTCAGAAAATTTAGGACAGTGAAATAGCAGGGTCTGGCCAGGATGCGAGCTCTAGCTCTTTGGGCCATTATTTGCTTTGTTGCCCACGAATTAACTTATTCATCTAACAACAACTTTCGACCTATTTGAAATAGTTTTCAATAAAATTATTATAGCTTTATTTGTAAAAAATGGCTTAATAAGAACAATTTTGTGTAAATTTTTTTAAACCATTTATAAAGCCTTTATAATTTTTATAGATAAGCCTCTTAATATTTATTTCATTATTTTAAACATTTTTCAGTTTTTGGGGTTTTTTTTTGGCATTTTTTATTTTTGGCGCTTTTCTTGTCGTCTTTAGGATTATTTTTTTGGTTTTTGTCGCTTTTGCATTTTTGGCGATTTATTTTAGTTTTAGAGATTTTTTCGTTTTGGCTATTTTCTTCGTTTTTGGCAATTTTCTCGGTTTATGTCGATTTTTTCGTTTTGGCGATTTTTTGTTTGTTTTAGCCATTTTTTAGGGTTTCTTGACTGTTTTATTTTGGCGATTTTTTCGTTTTTTACGATTTTTTTTTTGGTTTGGCGATTTTTTAATTTTGTAATTTTTTGGTTTTAGCGTTTTTGAAAATTTCAAGAGTTTGCCTCTTAAGCCTGGTACTCTGTTCAAAGTTGTGACAAATTTTCGCATGAAAGATTTTACATGTACTAAATGTAGTCCAACTCGCGGTTTTTTATAAATTTATCGCTTTTATTGCTTGAAAGGATTTAAAATTCAATACGAAAAAAGCATTGCTCATGTTGTTTCGCAGCTAAACTAAAATGATGCCAGACTAATTTTCATGGAAAGACATGATTTACAACAAGAACAGAATTTCGAATTTATTTCGCAAATATTTCATACCAAATACTACAAATGTCTATATGTAGTTTGACAGCATTTCGCACGAAATTGTGAACAGAGTGCTAGGCTTTACGGTTTTCAAGATGCAGCAAGTTGTCAAATTTACAGGCTGGGCCAACTTGGACTGACTGATTTGAAATGCTTGTGCCAATTGAATTTTATATGGGAACATCTTAAGATCAACTATTAGAATACGTCGTAACGATGTTCTGCAGATGTTCAATTGAGTAGCTCGTCGACGAGTAGACACTGTTGGATCCGTGTAAACACTTTCTCGAACTGCTATTGACAAGCTCATGTTATTTTCGTGTCAATAGCACGAAATTATTCTCGAGAGCGAGTAGACAAGCTTCAATTTTTATGTGCGTGAAGATAAATTTTTAAATTTATAACCCTAGACACAAACCGCCTTGTTTAACAGAGCTCTGTTAACAAAATAACATACCTCTGTTAAATAATAATAATTAGTTTTTACCCACAAAATGGACTTGATTCCCAATTTTTCAAGTAAAATCAATCAGAAAATTCAAACGAAAGGCTTCTCTATGCCTCCCTTATATACATAAAACATTTAGTACATCCAACAACATGAAAAATCCATGTCTTAACCCACAGTCAAAATATGGTTTTTAGTAATTTTTTTCATAAATCGTTGGAGATGGGGAAAAAAAGAATATTGGAGGAGACTCCTGGACGCCTCTAGATCAATGTCCAATAGTCAAAAGTCACAACAGTCTGTTTTTGTAAAAATTACAACACAATTTCTAAAAAAGTTTGTTTAAATTTGAAAAATAATTTTGGTAATTTTTTTCAAAAATGGTAGGAGATGAGGAAAAAAAAGAATATTGGAGGAGACTCCTGGACGCCTCTAGATCATTGTGACTTTTGACTATTGGACATTGATCTAGAGGCGTCGAGGAGTCTCCTCCAATATTCTTTTTCCCCATCTCCTACCATTTTTGAAAAAAATTACCAAAATTATTTTCCAAATTTAAGCAAACTTTTTTAGAAATTGTGTTGTAATTTTTACAAAAATAGGCTGTTATGACTTTTGACTATTGGACATTGAGCTAGAGGCGTCCAGGAGTCTCCTCAAATATTCTTTTTTTTCCCATCTCCTACCATTTTTGAAAAAAATTACCAAAATTATTTTTCAAATTAAAAAAAAAGAAATTTAACGAAATTGTGTTATAATTTTTACAAAAACAGGCTGTTATGAATTTTGACTTTTGGACATTGATCTAGAGGCATATAGGAGTCTTCTCCAGTATTCTTTTTTCCCCATCTACAACGATTTATGAAAAAAATTACTAAAAACCATATTTTGATTGTGGGTTAAGACATGGATTTTTCATGTTGTTGGATGTACTAAATGTTTTATGCATATAAAGGAGGCATAGAGAAAGAAGCCTTTCGTTTAAATTTTATGATTGATTTTACTTGAAAAATTGGGAATCAAGTCCATTTTGTGGGTAAAAACTAATTATTATTATTTAACAGAGGTATGTTATTTTGTTAACAGAGCTCTGTTAAACAAGTCGGTTTGTGTCTAGGGTTATAAATTTTAAAATTTATCTTCACGCACATTCAATTTTTGGGTATTGTATTGACGTGACGTTGATGTTGACAACTGAAATTAGGGTAATTTTGATTTCAACATGTTTCATTGCTTGCTTTAGTTTTTAACTGTCATATATTTGTTGTAGCGGCCAGATCAGATCCGTAGCTCTTACGGTTTTCGAGAAAACAGACAGACGGAAGGACATCATAGCGAAAATAAGGGGTTTCCTTTTCATCATTGAAAATTCTGTTATTTTTTTATATTATCAGTTCTTGAAGAACTTTTTTTCGAAACTTTTTCTTTAAACACTTCTTAAATCTGCTTTACAAGTGCACTTGGTTTCAACTAAAATAATATTTTGTACCATTTAAATCGGTTGAGAGGTGGTAAAGTTAAAATTTTATTGGTAAAGCTTGCACTTTTGTTGATAAAGTTACAATATTTTTGGTAATCAGTTGCAATGGAGCTAGCAAATAAGGGTATTTTTTATATTGGCATAGAACTTTCAAATGGAATAAAACAAAGATGAATTTTTTAAATTAACATGAAATTTACTTTATTTGAAAGATAATTTTCTGGCATTTTAATTTAAGTGTGACTTCTGGCATATGATCGCCACGGCTGGCTCGAACGTGGTCTAATCTAGAGGTTAAATTTTTGATGACTCTTTGCAACATTTGTGGCCGTATATTGGCTTATATTTGTCCAACGGTTATACACTGGGTCATCACGTTCCTTTTTGTAATTTTTTATTTTTTATTTTGCAACGAAATAGTACGTGAAGTGTACAATAGTATTCTAAAAACGGAAAGAAAAACTCCATGACACTGAAACTTTATTTGAGAAAAATTGCAAGTTTTTATGATTTCAAAACAAGAAAAAAAAATATACCATTTCAAACAAAGTTTTGCTTAGAAATCCACAAAAGCTTAAAAAAGTTCGAAACAAAAATATTTCTATCATCATTTGTGAAGAAAGATATATTTGACTTAATTTCTTAACTTTAACTTTAATAATTTAGTTTCAAAAATTTTTGCAGTTGCCAAAAAATTGTATTTTCGATTTTAAAGTTGTGATTCAATTTTTAAAAATTCAAAACTTAAGCTATACTAAAATTAAAGAAAAATATTGAAATAATTATCCATTATGTCCCACAGTGTGAATTGAGAAAATTGAAACAATTGTGTATATATTTTTAGTATTTTACCGAAATTCTGTGGCAGTATTTATTTCAAGATTTTAAATTCACAGAAATTTCTGTTGATAGCTGGGATACAATGGGCATTTACTACATAGTTACTGGAAACAAGTATTTTGCATTTGCTGTTCCTAATTTTGATATTCAAGCGTGTGTGTGTGTATGTGTGCTTAAGTACATTTGTGTAAGCACATACATGTACATTAATATTTAGCGTGGACGGCCATGCAAAAGAAGGCGCGTACACAAGTTTTGCTCTGCACCTTCTCGAAGCATTCAGATGACATTACCGAAAATTTCATAAAATTAATGATGTTACACAATGAGTGTACAATAGTATTACGCTTCCTTCTCAATTACAATCACGGAAAAATTCTTTCTGTTACTATTCGTTAAAATTTCTTATGTTGTATTTCTTATTTAAACTGTTCAATTGTAAGAAAGGAAAAATATGCACATACGAGTATATATTTATCAGGAAACTCAATTATGTGTGCTCGCATGCTTGCGTTTTCTTATTAGGAAATAAATACAAAAGACACACATTAGATATTTATTATTTGTTTCCATTTCTTTAACTGTTGTGACAAAAGGTTATTTATGTCGTCATCATTTCTGTGTATAGAAGTATCAAAAATATCATGCTCTATTTTCAGCCACTGTCACCACACTGATGATGCAGGATTTCATCATCATTTATTCATTATTCCATTCATTATTCATTTATTCCATTTTAACATCAGATCGATTTTAGCATAATAAAATTATTTCTGTAAATATGAACATACTTCAAAACAGGAAGAAAGAGATTTCAAAGCCAATTGTTTTAAGTATTTAAATAAAAAAAATTATGCATTCTGGAATTTAAGCATCTTAACTAAGCCTAACATATTTAAAAGGGGTAAGTAAGTATAAGCCTATTTAAGCTTACTTATTAAACATACAAAATAATTGTTTGAGTAGAATTAAGTGTGTTGTTGTATCTGTGGCAATAAGGAAAGAGTTCTTTAGTCATATTTTACTCTTTTATAGAAGAACACTTTTAAACTTTTAAGTCGATTTTCACAAAATTTATTTATTTTTTACCACGCACTATAAATAATAGCTTTTATTTGAAATACTTAAATATATATAAATACTACAATCATGAGATTATATATACTCGTATAAATATAAATTCCTGAAAAGCCGCACAATGTAACTGAGATTTTACCCAGGGGTACTTTTGAATATGAAAATTATACGGATGTCATTTACTCCAAATGAGTTTATCTCAACTTAAGTACCTTTTTCTTTTTGCTTGCCATAGATATGTGCCTTCTGTCTGGCTGCTGATCTTCCCACATACACAATGGTCAAACGAACTTCAAATATGATTTTATTTTAGATAAATGTATTTGAACATTTTGCTTCTGTAGTAGAGTTAATATTAAACTGATCGTAAAAGTTGCCCGATATGTGGAACTTTGTAACTACAAGTTTATTCCGGCGAAAAATATTCGTTTTAAAACGACTTCAAAATAAATTCAATAAAGTGCGACTGTGATTCCCACACGAAGGGTTCCGTACGGACACTACATATGTATGTAATACTATACGAACTTCAGCCTATATAATCAAATACATTACTTGATGTAGACATTTTTTTTAAATTAAGTACCAGTTAATTTCTTTTTTCGGTTTTTGGCTATTTTTCTATTGATCGAGTTTTACGAAACTTGGCACACAACCTAAACTCAAGAAAAGTCATAATCTTGCATTCCAAAGAGCAGGCAATGCCACGACCATTAAAATTTAAAATTACCCCTTACTTCATTTGTTGACATCGACGTCACTTTAACACAATACCAAAAAATTGGCGCTTGTTTACTCAATCTGCAGAACAATTTTGTGCCACTGATAATCTATTTCGGTTTCCTAAGGTCTAGAAAATAGCATACACCTGCCAACAGGAGTCAGTTGTTTTCGACAACGGGTACACAAGCTCCAATTTTTTGGTATTCTGTTAAAGTTACGTCGATGTCGACAAGTGGAATAAGGGTGATTATATTTTACGTGCTTACTCTAAACCAATTATTACAAAACTTGAGCTTTTGGATATACACAATCTTGCATTGAAAAAATTGGGCAGATCCACGCCCATTACAATTTAATGTTCACACTTTGAGCTCTAAAAAATACTTGTGTTCAAAAAAGTGGGTGGGACCATGCCCATTCAAGCCTTTTATTAAATTATATGTACTTCTATTTATCCAATTCTCACGAAACTTGGCAAGTCTCTTGGAATAAAATAGGTTTATAATTAAAAAAGTGGGCATAGCCATGCCCACTAAAGATTAATATTATATTTCACCTGCTTTTATCTGACCAATTTTAACGAAACCTTGAGCTCTGAAAGTGATGCCATGTTAAAATTAAAAAAAGGGGGCGGACACTAATATTTGCCAAATTGGGCTTGAGCACGCCCCTAGAAATGTAAAACTGGCACTAAAAATGCAAAAATAAAACTTAAAAAAATTAAACCGTCTTGAAAAATCACTTTAAAAATAGTTAGATTAAATTAAATAAAACATTTTTATATGTGTTACCTATATTGCTATTCAAATATCAAATAAGATTTTTACAACGTTAATTTTTTTTCTCTGCAAGCCTATTGTTATATGCTTTAAATGTATTATTTAGTAATTCTTGTCATATTTCTGAAATAATTTTATACACACTTCAGTCAAAAAAAAAACTATTATACACATTCCTTTAATAAATTGAAAACTATGAAACTAATTTTAAAATTACATACTCATGTTTTAGACTCGGCAGTTTTTCTTGAAGCAAGTCTGAGTTTATGGTAGAGAGAGGAAAGAAGAAAGAAGAGGTGTACTGACTTGCTTGTACAGAAAAGTTACTTCAATTCTCTTTTGTTATTTCATTCGTAGCATTGAAACAATAGAAAAATTGAACAAGAAACCTCAGTTTTAAAAGAGAATTGAAGATAACTGCTTAAAAAAAACTGCCAAGTGTAAAACATGACATATAAATAAAACAAGTAAGAGTGCTATATTCGGCTGTGCCGAATCTTACATACCCTTTACCAAAGTGCGTTTATGTAGTATAGAGATACATACATAAGCACATAGTTATTTTTATGTACAAAGAAAAAATAATAATTTTCAAACCCTAGAATCATAATTTTAGATTTTTCTGATTAATTATACCAATCTAGTAGTTCTTAAAAAATATATAAAAAGGAAAAAAGGAAATTCCAAAAAAAAAAAATGTTTTATTTAGTTACTTTAATGTCCAGAAAAAAATCATAGTTTCCAGCTCTGGAGCTGTTGTTTTTATTTTTATAATTTCCTATACCAAACTTTTCTTTCCAAAACGTAAAATATATATATAATTTATAAAGGAAAAGATAAAAATTAATTACACTTAGTTACTTTTATATATCAAAAAAGTGTGAGTGTCCCAACCGTGAACTCTTCCTTTCTGATTTTCTGATTTCTTACACCAATCTCTTTCTTTTAAGAATTTAAGAAATGTTTAATTTAGAAAAAAAGGAAAAATTTGTTTTAGTAACTTACTTTTGCAAAAAAAAAGTTTACCAACCCTGGAATCGTTTTTTAAATTTTTTTAATTGTTTTTTTTTTTGTTTGAAATACCAATTTTATTCGTTATCAAGCATAAAATAAGTTTATTTAATAAAAATAGATAAAAATTAGTTTTCGGTAGTTAATTTTTTATATCACAAAGAGTGTAAGTTTCCCAACTCTGGAATCCTCCTTTTCGATTTTTTTGATTTCTTACACCATCTTTTTTTAAGAATATAAGACATGTTTAATTTATAGTAACAAAGAACAAATTTGTTTTAGTAAGTTACTTTTGTATATAAACTAAGATTTTCCAACCCTGGAAACGTCGTTTTATTTTTTTTTATTTTGAAATACCAAATTCATTCGTACTGAAGTATAAAATAATTTTTTTTTATTTAAAAAAAAATCAAAATTAGTTTTCGGTAGTTAATTTTTTATATCATAAAAAGAGTAAGTTTCCCAACCCTGGAATCATCCTTTTTAATTTTTCTGATTTCTTATACCAATCTATTTCTTTTGAGAATATAAGATATCTTTAATTTATAGAGAAAAAGGAAAAATTTGCTTTAGTAAGTTACTTTTGTACAAAAAAAGGTAAAAAGTTTCCCAACCCTGGAAACATCTTTTTAATTTTAGAAGGTTAATTTTTAATTTGAAATACTAATTTTATTCGTACTAAAGTATAAAATAAGTTCATTTAATAAAAAATATAAAAATTAAATAATAATTAATCGGTAGTTAATTTTTTATATCACAAAAAGTTTCAGTTTCCCAACCCTGGAATCATCCTTTTTAATTTTTCTGATTTCTAACCGAAATGTTTTTCTTTTAAAAATATAAGATATGTTTAATTTATAAAGAAAAGGAAAAATTTGCTTTAGTAAGTTACTTTTGTATAAAAAAGTTAGAGTTTTCCAACCCTGGAAACGTCTTTTTAATTCTAGAAGGTTAATTTTTTATTTGAAATACCAATTTTATTCGTGGTGAAGTATAAGATAAGTTTATTTATTAGATATGTTTATTTTATAGAAAAAAAGGAAAAATTTGTTTTAGTAAGTTACTTTTGTATAAGAAAAAAAGTTAAAATTTTCCAACCCTGGAATCATCCTATTGATTTTTTGAAGTTTAATTGTTTATTTGAAATACCAATTTTATTCGTGGTGAAGTATAAGATAAGTTTATTTAATAAAAATAATTAAAAAATTAGTTTACGGTAGTTAATTGTATATATCACAAAAATCGTAGGTTTTGCAACCCTGGAATCATCCTTTTTGTTTTTCTGATTTCTCACATCAATCTCCTTCTTTTAAGAATATCACATATTTTTAGTTTATAGAAAAAAGGAAAAATTTGTTTTAGTAAGTTACTTTTACATAACAAAAAAAGTTAAGGTTTTCCAACCCTGGAAACGTCTTTTTAATTTTTTAATTTTTTCTTAATTTTAAAGAAAATTTATTATTTGACATATTGTCAGAAATACCAGTTTTATTCATACTGAAGTATAGAATAAGTTTACTTAATAAAAAATTATTAAAAACTAGTTTTCGGTAGTTATTTTGTATGGCAAAATGAAGTTTAAGTCTCCCAGCTCTGAAACCGTCTGCTCGATTTTGCTGATTTTCAATACCAATCTTATTTCGACCATTTCTGACCCACTAGTCCAATAACGAAGTCTCTAGCTTTTCTGGGATCTTCGGAAAACCGATTTCACGTACAGACAGACGGACATCGCTTATTCGTCTTCCCTATGCATAAGGATCCAGAATATATATACTTTATGGCTCGGTTATTAATATTCTGGAAATTACAAACGGAATGACAAACCTATATATACCCTTTTACCATTTTTTGGTAAAGGGTATAAAAATTTTGTAAAGTAGGCTGATGCGTATGATGAATATTTGTCTAAAATTTTTCATATCAATCATACGTCAGTATATAAATATTTACAAAAAAAGTAATCGTATGTATTAGCCTTGTGGTAATCAATTGCATTTCCAAATTCATTAAAAATGATTTACTTTAGATGAAATATTGACTAAAAAAAAAAAACATTTTTTTCGACTTTTCAATGCCATTTGATATATTGTTACAAATACACACATACACGCACATGTAAACGCACACTTACTCACTCGTACCCAAAAATAAAATCAAACAGTCGTAGAGTAGAGTTTTAAATAACAGCAAAAATGCCGTTAAGCGGTAAATGTGTGCTTTCGCAAGGACAAAAATTGCGATAGTGGTTTTATAAACGAGGGTTATTTAAACAAGAATTATTATTTTAAAGTGTTTCATGATTTAAAAAAAAAATATACATATGTATGTATATTACAAATCTCTCTTTTACTTAAACAACTTTATAAAAAATTAAATTTGAAATTAATAATTTAAAATTGAGCCAAATATCGTTCTTCATATTGTGTAAAAATTTCATACAAATATCTTGTAGAGAAAAACTAATTTTTTTCCAGAAATCATTTTATAATCGGGCTCAATTCTTAAAGAATGGAAAATTTTTTTTTATTAATTACATATACCCAATTTACATTAAGCACTTTTTTCATGAAATTAGTCGCATGAAAATTTTTGATTTGTCAATAGGAGGCTTGGAGGAGCAACTAATATCAAAAAAGTTGCCAAAAATACATCAAAAACTACTTCTACGTTTTTTATTATATAAAATTATCTTCTAAAGCGCTGAGATTAGCAAAAAAAAAAAACAGTTTCGTGCAACAAAATTCATGAAATTTCATGAAAAAATGCTCAATGTAAATTGGCTAATAATGTGTTTTTATTTTTTTTAAAGAGAAGAGCAATTGAAATTAGAATTTATCTGGAGGAAACACCATTCATTTTTCTGTACTGCCAGGAACTTCATCAGCACTTGTGTATGTCTATCTATTTGCACACATATTGTTTGTTACGAGACATCAGCTATTTAAGATGAATTTTTTATGCAATAGAATATGATAAAATTCATGTTAAATATATTATGTAAAGAAACAATTTCTGCCCAAAAAGATAGATATGGCTGCTTGTGACATACGTGCCGGTGCAGAAAAATGCGGTCATTTACTTCAGCTAAATTGTAATTTAGTTGTTCTTGTCTTCTTTAGAAAGTGATATTAAATAATAAAAATATTTCATTCATTTCAGGACGCTTTAATATGCACTTAAAAATCATCATTCATGATGAAAGTCGTCAAGTTCAAAAATCTTTAAAAATGGCCAAAAACAAATGTGGTGGTCTGTGTTAAAATAATCTTAAGATATAAAGTTTGTATATTCTTTAGACTGATATTTATCTATGTTTTAATTTATATTAAAATCGGTTGGTTAGTTTCAGAAAGGCAGAAATTTCCTCGATGTGCCTGTGTGTGTCCTTTTAGATGCATATTTATCTACAACTAGAATTTGCTAAAAATTGTTGAGTAAGTTCGTAGAGAAGATAGAAACTGCCCCTTGTCCCCTCCTGGTTTCAGTTTAAAAAAAAATGTGAATACTATGTGTCCTTCTAGGCGCATAAATACACGTTTTTAGTATGAAATTAAAATAACAACAACCCTCGTATAGGTGCCTGTATAACAACAAATGTGTATAATACTGGCGGTATAACGTCAGTCAGTGTTGCAGATTATTCATTGAAAAGTAAACACCACATCTGGTATAAAATCTATTCGGCTGCTACCTTCCTTTTCCCGCTCTAAGCTCTTGCATTTGCTTTAAAACTTTGTATGACGTTTCAATATTTTTTCGTTTTCTGTTGCACTTACCTTCATTTGCCTGCATTTTACTCGATTATTCTATGAACTTTTAGTCAATTTCATTTCATACTCTCGTTTAGCCAATAGAACAGTAGGACAAGTGTAAAGATTGTAAATTGGGTCAGGGCTGTTCAAAGCTGTTGACCTTAAGAATTGTGTTTTGTGTTCGCTCATTGCTGACGTTTTTCCAAGAAAGCTTTTCAATTTTGCATCTACCGTGTTTTGATTCTGAAAGGCGGTAGTATACTGTCAATAGTACCGGTATTAAAAGCAGATACAAAAAAGCAAAAGCTCCGCCTTTAAATAACACGGTCGGTTCTTTAGTGCATGTAGTTGTTGCAAAAAGTTTGCGGTATTTGCCGGAACACGTGCTATTTACTCTTTACGGCACACTACTGCAGTGCACTTCACAGCAAAACTTGTTAAATTTTCATTCATCTTCTTTATGTTATTTATAGTCTAAAGGTTGTGTTTCTCTCTCTCTCTCTCTCCCTATCTTTATTTTGCCAAATACCGCTTAATTTATGTATGAGAAGCTTACGTCAACTCTAGCCTTCTTGCAAGGGTCAATTTAGAGGTAAAATGAGCCGTATGAATTTAAATGAAAAGTTCACACAATATTTTATATTTATATCTAAGCGGTTTTTATGCTCCTTACTACCGTATTCGCAATTAATGTTGCAAAAATGTTTATTGTCATTTGTACATTTTTTGTTTGTTATATCTTCACATGCATTCATACATAAGTACATCGCATATGGCAATGAAGCCTGTCCCATTGGGTGAGGTGTATCATCTACTCTCATACATATTAATATTAGCTTATACATTAATAATGTGGCATCAGCATATTTAAGGCATTTCAGTCAAGGTTTAAGTAAACTGTTTTCATACACTTTGGTATTTATGTGCAAATTAATAGTAATTTTGTTTTGTGGTGAAAAAAAAGTTTCAATATAAAGGCGAGGCCATTTTTTAGTATAAATAATTTTGCATTTGTGTATCCTTCGTAGCAAAGGAAAAGGGTATTTATATGATTGTTATTCCGTTTGGTATTACAATATTAATTTGCATTATTTAAAAGTAAATACTTTGTATATTCTATATCCATGGGGGCACAGAGTTAAATTTTTTGAAAGTAACCTTTCTTGGGTCCTTAAACTTCCGTGTTACGCGGAATTGTCGCAGTATGTCTTTTATTAAATTGCAGTTATTTTAGAAGACTTCGTCCGTCCTTATTATTTGACATATCAAACTAAATAAATTGTAGCCAATTCGTCAGATGTATCTTCAACAACATGGCCGCTCTCCACTTTCGTGCCAGTCAAAAGTTCTACAAGATAAGTGTGTTCTGAAGTGAACTTTTCTTTAAGACAAATGTGCCGTGACACATACAGTCATTCTTTCTATAAAATAATGTGCTGTGACATAGTAAACTTTTCTATAAAACAAGTGTACTGTGGCACAGTAAATTTTTCTTTAAGAAGATTGATCTATGACACGAAGAAATTTTCTGTTTGAAAAGTGTGCCGTGAACGGTCAATCATATTTTATATAAGAAAAGTTTGATGTGACAGAGTAAGAATTTCTGCAATAAAAGTATGCAGTAACACAGTTAGCCATCTTCTTTATTAGAACAGTGTGCTGCCATACAGGAAGTCATATTTTTCAAATTAATAGTGTGTCATAAATTTAAAAAAAACAGAATGCTGTCAGACAGTCAGTCAAAATGTTATCTGTCAGACTGATTAAAGAAATATTCCGATCCTTTTTAAACCCGTCTAAATTCTCTGTATCCTAACCAATCAGATATTTCGAAAATGTACCCACTATAGTCTTAGTCTTAGTCTTAGTTTTAGTCTTAGTCTTAGTCTTAGTCTTAGTCTTAGTCTTAGTCTTAGTCTTAGTCTTAGTCTTAGTCTTAGTCTTAGTCTTAGTCTTAGTCTTAGTCTTAGTCTTAGTCTTAGTCTTAGTCTCAGTCTTAGTCTTAGTCTTAGTCTTAGTCTTAGTCTTAGTCTTAGTCTTAGTCTTAGTCTTAGTCTTAGTCTTAGTCTTAGTCTTAGTCTTAGTCTTAGTCTTAGTCTTAGTCTTAGTCTTAGTCTTAGTCTTAGTCTTAGTCTTAGTCTTAGTCTTAGTCTTAGTCTTAGTCTTAGTCTTAGTCTTAGTCTTAGTCTTAGTCTTAGTCTTAGTCTTAGTCTTAGTCTTAGTCTTAGTCTTAGTCTTAGTCTTAGTCTTAGTCTTAGTCTTAGTCTTAGTCTTAGTCTTAGTCTTAGTCTTAGTCTTAGTCTTAGTCTTAGTCTTAGTCTTAGTCTTAGTCTTAGTCTTAGTCTTAGTCTTAGTCTTAGTCTTAGTCTTAGTCTTAGTCTTAGTCTTAGTCTTAGTCTTAGTCTTAGTCTTAGTCTTAGTCTTAGTCTTAGTCTTAGTCTTAGTCTTAGTCTTAGTCTTAGTCTTAGTCTTAGTCTTAGTCTTAGTCTTAGTCTTAGTCTTAGTCTTAGTCTTAGTCTTAGTCTTAGTCTTAGTCTTAGTCTTAGTCTTAGTCTTAGTCTTAGTCTTAGTCTTAGTCTTAGTCTTAGTCTTAGTCTTAGTCTTAGTCTTAGTCTTAGTCTTAGTCTTAGTCTTAGTCTTAGTCTTAGTCTTAGTCTTAGTCTTAGTCTTAGTCTTAGTCTTAGTCTTAGTCTTAGTCTTAGTCTTAGTCTTAGTCTTAGTCTTAGTCTTAGTCTTAGTCTTAGTCTTAGTCTTAGTCTTAGTCTTAGTCTTAGTCTTAGTCTTAGTCTTAGTCTTAGTCTTAGTCTTAGTCTTAGTCTTAGTCTTAGTCTTAGTCTTAGTCTTAGTCATAGTCATAGTCTTAGTCTTAGTCTTAGTCTTAGTCTTAGTCTTAGTCTTAGTCTTAGTCTTAGTCTTAGTCTTGGTCTTAGTCTTAGTCTTAGTCTTAGTCTTAGTCTTAGTCTTAGTCTTAGTCTTAGTCTTAGTCTTAGTCTTAGTCTTAGTCTTAGTCTTAGTCTTAGTCTTAGTCTTAGTCTTAGTCTTAGTCTTAGTCTTAGTCTTAGTCTTAGTCTTAGTCTTAGTCTTAGTCTTAGTCTTAGTCTTAGTCTTAGTCTTAGTCTTAGTCTTAGTCTTAGTCTTAGTCTTAGTCTTAGTCTTAGTCTTAGTCTTAGTCTTAGTCTTAGTCTTAGTCTTAGTCTTAGTCTTAGTCTTAGTCTTAGTCTTAGTCTTAGTCTTAGTCTTAGTCTTAGTCTTAGTCTTAATCTTAGTCTTAGTCTTAGTCTTGGTCTTGGTCTTGGTCTTGGTCTTGGTCTTGGTCTTGGTCTTGGTATTGGTCTTGGTCTTGGTCTTGGTCTTGGTCTTGGTCTTGGTCTTGGTCTTGGTCTTGGTCTTGGTCTTGGTCTTGGTCTTGGTCTTGGTTTTGGTCTTGGTCTTGGTCTTGGTCTTGGTCTTGGTCTTGGTCTTGGTCTTGGTCTTGGTCTTGGTCTTGGTCTTGGTCTTGGTCTTGGTCTTGGTCTTGGTCTTGGTCTTGGTCTTGGTCTTGGTCTTGGTCTTGGTCTTGGTCTTAGTCTTGGTGTTGGTGTTCGTCTTGGTCTTGTTTTTAGGATTAGTGTTAGTAAACATTTTATAGGATGCGTGCAGGCATGTGTAGAATTGCTTATACTAGTCCAGTCAGTTTATTAAATTTTTTTGCAAAACATGCTTTCTAAATTTAAGGGTATAAACATGCAAACATATTAAACTTAACTAGAATCACTTTATATTGATAAATTTTTTTTGCAACAATTTAGTTATATTGTTGTATCTATTATGTTTCGCAGCCACAAAGTACGGGTTTCCTGATTGTAATTCGGCACTAGCAGTTTAGGAATTTTATCTCTTTTTCTGTCTTCATTCCATGTAGTTTTCATTAAAAACAAATATTTTTAATTTTCCCTACAGAAAAGTTTACTAAGAATTCAGTAATAAAAGTTAGATCCTTTTTACTGAACATAAAGTAAAGTTGTATGACTTCTAATGATTTGAACGAAAACTTATTTTTACAAGAGGTTTGCTGTTAGTTTCGGTTGGACGTTTGTCCCATGGAAATTTTATTTTTATAATGCTTTAATATGTTGTTTTTAATTATATGTAATCAATTGAGAAGATACACTTAAATATTCTGCTAAAATTTTTGATAAAAAAAATTACTTACAATATTTTTGTCTCTTACTCTCTTTTTTATATTCCACGTATAACAAAAATACGAAAAACAAAGTTCATTAACACAAGGCGGTATAACAACACAGCAAACCAAATAAGTTACCTGGCAACATATTTCTGTTAATTTTTGTTTTTAAATGTAGCAACATTTTTCCTTGTTTTTATTAAAATGAATTAGAATCGAATAAGTGTGTCAGTAATTAGTTACACAATTCAAATGAAATAAGGCAACTAACGGTTGCAAAATTTTGGAAAACTACTGCGAGTTCTTTATTTGCCTAAAGCAAATTTCACTTTTTATGAAAAAAAAATTCTAAAAATAATATTCCAAAGTATTTTTTAATGCAAATTATTTAAATTTAAAATGACCTTTTTTATTATTTTGTTGACAACACAATTCATTGACCATATGAAATATTTCCTTAGAATTTTTCTAAGCAATGAGACCTCAAACGAATTTGTTGGGCTTCTTGTTTATTTCTCTATTCACATCATTCTTAAAAAAAAAAACGTTTTTATAATTACGTTTAAGATGAAATGTATGTGTGTTTGTTTTGTGTAGGAATATTTTGAAAGTTGAGGGAAATATTTAAAAATGCTAAAAAAATAAAAATGGCCGCAGTTCTTTATGTGTCCACTTAAGCCTGGCATTTACTTCATAACCCTGGTATGATGGAGCTTATGAAAATATTAAAAAGACAATAAAATAGTTCACTAGATCAGGATTGTATATAGATGGTGAATACTAGCCTTTACAGTCACTAAGTCGCGATCCAGACTTGCAATTTTTGTTGCAGCAATTCTTGAGTATGTGGGAGAATGTTGAAATAGAAATATATATATGTATATATATATTCTATATTCCTCTCTCACTCTTTTTTACTGAAAAGTAAAAAAAAAAAATGCAATAAAATTTTCAATTATCGACTTATGCCCTTTCACAGAAAAAGTTATTCCCAAAAAATTTTCAAACAAATGTTTGCTTGAAATAGAATTTAGTTTCAGTAAATATTTTGTACTACTTCAGTGAACTTTTTTTTCTTGTTGCAAAAAAATTTGTAGAGAAGAAACAGGCCACGACGTTTATTGGCTACTTTTTTTGCGTGTACACAACACGATCAATCAAAATAAACAATAATATGAGTACAACAGCACGTTGTACCAGCGTTTTAAAGTGTTTAAATTTTTAAATTAATTTGATATGACTGTGCTGTGACTGCCAAAAGCGCAAGCCCAAAACCAAAAAAACGAACGAACGACTGTCAACTGTGCTGCTAAACAAAAAAAAAATAAAAATTAGCTTAACGGTTGCTGTGCTGTAAATATCTTCTTAAAAGTCAAATCAACAGCAACAGCACACAAAACTCAACTGTTTGTTTTGCTGTCGCTTTGTACAACTACAGACAAACGATGATTCGATGAAATTTCGAAATTAAATCAAGAGAACAGTCATCAGGAACGCGCAATGTAACTGTGCTGTGACTTAACTGCAGACATGACATGTGCGCAGCACAGCATAGCAACAATAGTTTAAAAAAATAAATAAACTTTTCGCAGCACAGCAAAAGCAGATTTGTTAGTGCTGTTGCTATTTTGCTGACAGTTTTTCAAAAACTGCGTTGTAGCTACACCAAAACACTTAAATAAGAAATTCTTTCAGCAAAACTCTGCTAAATTTAAATTTTTACAAAATTGATATCAGAATTTGCAAAATTATTTGCATTCATACTAAATTCTTACTAATTGAATGAATTTGGCTACTGAAAATAAAATTTTGTTTTTTCTATGTTCAAAGCTTTAAGCGCTGCTTGACTGTCGCCGTAAAGCTTAACCTCTTTGGCTTCAATGACATTATTGGCTACTACACAGAAAAAAATTGACAAGAATTATTTTCAATAAAACCATGTTATTGAATAAAATTTTTAATTTCAATAATATTTGTTATTAACTTGAATATTGTATTTATCAATTCCGCGCATTTTAAAATATCATTTAATGCAATGCTGCCCATAGAGAGAAAACCGAGAGAAATATATAAGCGTATGTGCATTCATTTGTACAAAAAGCCGATTGATGTTCGGCACTCTGGCGCTTCTCTGGCCAGCAGCGATTTAATGTCATTTATTTGTGTTGGTGTTTGCCTTGCTTGTTGATTGACTCAACGTGGTCATGTGCTGATGTTGTTGTTTATTTTGATTGTTGGTGTTGTATACGTGTGAGTTCGGACAAGAAGTCGAAAAACGTCGCGGCTTGTTTTTTTTTTTACTCAACAAAGTTATTTTTAGATTATATCAAGACAATGGGCACATAAGAAATCATGTTTTGCTTCTATTCATTATTTGCTTATCCAATAATGATTTGCTCTTTAGCTGAGTGGTAAGTACGTTTTATTAGTCAAGAGATTGCCGGTTCGACTCATCCCAAACACATTTAGTTTTAATAGCAGCCAAGCAAAAGCAAACAAAAAGGGGTTGAAAAATGTAACATTCATTCACACACACACACAATAACAATTATCACTGAAAATAAAATTTCAGTCAACAATTTTTTTCTTTGATTCATTAAATTTCTTTATTGGCTGTAAAAAAAATATATTCAATAAACGTGCATACAATTTTATTTATCAATAATGCAAAAATCGTCATCACAGAAAATTCGAAAGATTTTTTTATTGAATCAACGATTTTCGTATTCAAATATCAAAATCATTTTTTTCTGTGTAATTCCCTTGAATATATGATCGCTAGAATCTCAGCCTGGAAAACTATGCCTACACTTGTTCGCAAGACCGCAGGATTTGCTATGCGAATATTGCACCCCATCACTGAAAACAGCATAAACCTCTTAGAGAGTATCTGAATCGCACCAAAATCGCAATCTTAACAAACCAATGAAAAAAATTATATAAAGGGCGTGTGCCAAACGGTAGAAAAGTACTATGGTAAAAAAATATTTGCCTGTGGAGAAAAAATTTCATTTTTCTGCTGTGATATCTTTGATGATATCTTTTTTGACAATGTAAAATTTTGACAAATTCGCTTGAGCATAGAAAGAAGCTGATGAAAGAATTGCTGAGGCGGCGGTTTTGCTTCGCTTGACTACAAGCCGCCGGCTACCAACAAATTTTTAAGATTACAGTTTTATATAAAATAATATTCTTGTAGCAATAAATTATATAACATTATATATATGATGCAACATTTTTCGCAAACTAATGGCATTTTCTTTTCTGGAAAAAAAATGTTACACTTGTTACACTTTTCAATGAAAATTCGAAATAAAATGATTTTCCGTAATATACATTTTATTAGAAATTATTGTATCATCCCCTGCGAGCTTAAATTTTTCCTTTAAAGGAACGCTAAATTGTATTTTTTTGCAATAAAAAGTTAAAAAATGTTACATATTTTCCAGAAAAGAAAACGCCATAAAATAAACAATGATTTTTTCACAGTCTAATTAAACTTAAGCGACGGCTCGAAGCGACGGCGGTGGATTTAAATTTTATGATACCATGCTTTTTTTGCAGCTTGTCAAAAATTTATCTGTTGTGTCAAAATTTCTACTAGCCCCCAGGGCTAGTGAAATTTAATTCACCTCAGAAGTGTCAAAAATTTACTTACATTAGTACTTTGCTACAGTTTGCCCAAAGTATTACAAAAATAAGTACATCAATGCATTGTAAAAGCACGTTTAGGAAATCAAGCTTCATCTTTACGCTTACATAAACATACATATAAACATACATGCATATGTACATACATACTTGTTTGCCTTCACTTTTCCAAAAGTGTATTTATAGACATTTTCTTGCTGCCCATATAAAAATATATTTTAACGCTAATTTACACGTTCTAAAAATTATAACTTTCTTCGCCCAGTATTGTTAAGAATTGTTGTTCTTAAATAATTTTCATTCTAATTTCTTAGTCACTTCTTGTTTCTTTTTATCATCAAAAATTTAAATTGTGCGTGCGTGTATGTTTTTTTTCTGTGTTGAAAGGTTTATCAAAGTACTATAAAATATTTTTGTGAGCACGTGTACTATGTGCAAGTGTATGTGCATACACATTTATATTTTTCCTCTGTAAATAATTTAAATTATTTTTCTTTACTACAATACTTGTAGCTTGTAGCCAGTCTGGTCTCAAGTACATAAGCATACACGTGTAAATTGCACTTAAATTTTAATTTTAAATCCTGCAAAAGTTGTTAAGTGTGTTTGTGATTTGGGGCTTTTTTTATAAATAATTTATTTGGAATTTCAGCACACATTTGTGATAAAAATAAAATTTTATATGAAATAAAAATTTAAGAGACCATAAGAACACGAAATATACTTGTTATACAAACAATATATTTATTTTTTAATATCCTTCAACAAAAATGGTAAGGGCATGTTGGTTTGTCATTCCCTGTGGAATATCTTCAATATTCATATGCATCCTTAAAACAACACTTCCCAAATTTAGGTCCGTATCAATAGTCAAAGGGTTTCGCGTGATGAGCCGAAAAACAGTGTTTTTAGTTTATTTATTAAATTTAAATACAATATATGTTTGTATGTTATAGCCCTGCAAAAGACTACTTACAAGTACTTTTAAGACATGAGGGATTTTTCAAATGCTTTACTTCAGCGAAATCTTCTAAAAGAAACGCTAAATAGCACTGTTGGAAAGACATTTGTTTCAGTTATTGCAGGTATATGGGTAAAGAAGAAACTACTTCGTGACGGAAGATATTGTGTTGCTTGCTCCTTCATACACATGGGCGCGTATACTAACGTCATGCATGTACATACGCACACACGTTATGTGTATGATATTTTATTTTTCTGTGCACATACAAAGGCATACATGTATTGACATTAGTGGTGCAGGCTTGCTTTAAAAAACCATCCTAAAAACACATAATATCTTATAATCTACATTTTACACACACTCAAACGTACAATATGCAAAATAACAAGCATACACGCATCAACACTAATTTTTTTGAGTGTTTGTTATGAACAAGAAGTCTTCGTGACATCGCTTAAAAATACTCATATACACGTACATCAATACATCCATCATAATTCGCTTATTAAACGACATCATTTATTATTGATTTAGTATAACACATGCTACGGCAATACATTTAAAAAACAATACGTATTTACATTTCACGACCGTTTACGCAGGCCTCTAATGTATGTAATACGAGTACAACTAAATATTAGTGGGAACTTTTACTCTTCACTGCTTAATACAATGTATCCCACACTCTGCACTGACTATTATTGCCAATGTTTTGAAGATTATTCAAAACTTAAATAAAACGCTGAATTTTTAAACATATCGCTCATTTAGTTCAATAGTGTCACAACTCAAAAAAAACTAGTTTTGCAGAAAACGCGTTTGGAGCTTTAAATTTACATACAACTCAATTAAGACATGAAAAATGTTATTCTCTAAAAAAAACGCATTTTTTGAGTTATGACACTATTGAAGTAAATGAGCGATATGCAGTTATGAACGTTAATAATAAAATTTTTAATCAATATAAAGAACTAGTTTTTGTCTTTCACTTTTTTGCATTTTTAATTTAACCTAAAAACCAAAGTGCATACTAGGCCTCAAAGGGGGGTCGCGACCAAAAAAATTCTAGCCCCCTGTAAAACTTTTTTTGTGATATAAGTGATATTGGTGGGAACCCCTATCGTACATATTATGTATCCTTATGATGTTCAAGGTCAATTTTCTGAAGCCCACATGAAGTAATGTGTCAGAATTTGTTCTGAATACACAGGGGGAAAAATGTATTTTGTATATAAATAATTACTAACAGAACCAAAAGGAAAATGGCTTTGTGAAGTGAAAGGTTTTGATATTTATGATTTGATCAGGCTAAAGTTCGTATCGCTTTGTAGGACAAATTACGTGTGATAACTATTAATGAAAAAATAACACCAAAGTTAGTTGCAAATATTCTGACAAACACACAGTTGAACGGAACAACTAGCTGTTTTCGAAGGCCAATAAACCTTCATCATCAGCGTTCTGTTGTGTTTGGTACACTGTGTGTAATGTTAGTTGATGTAGATGGCTTACAAAGCGATACGTACTTTAGCCTGATCAAATCATAAATATAGAAACAAATGAAGTTCGAACAATAAAAATTAAATTAACTTAAATTAATAGTCATGGGCATGTGTTGTTCCGTTCAACTGTGTGTTTGTTAGAATATTTACAACTACCTTTTGTGTTATTTGTTCATTAATAATTATCACATGCAATTTGGCTTAAAAAATTATACGAACTTTAGCCTGTTTAAATCATAAATATGAAAACAAATGAAGTTCGAGCAATAATAATTAAAATTAACTAAAAAGATTTTTGTTTTATTGCAGTTTAAGACACAGTACTAAAAACTTGTTTAAACAAACAGTACGAAAAAATTAATTAAATCAAAACCAAACAATAATGAAAATGTAAAATAAATAATAATTATAAATACGCAATATTATTTATGGATTTAACATCAATTTTTATCATATATATATTTTAAGGCTGAAATTATAAAATAAAGTGTTTTTTATTAAGCACTGCCTATATTTAAATTAAAATAAAACAAAGTCTGTGTAATATATTATGGACATTTTTTATTCTTTTGAAAGTTCTATCGATGGCATTATGGAATTATGGACTTTAACATCGTCCAAGTGTCTGCCGGTGCTTCGATGGGTGGCGCGTTTTCGGAATGTCTGGTTCATATCACTATAAAATGTGCATTTATGGTTTTTTTAGAAAGATTTTTGAAAACTTGAAGTAAAGTTCATACCAGGGTGCTGAGTAAGAAAGACTTATAGATATTTTCACGCAATTCAGTTGTACATATGTATATGTATGTATAATTTTCCTTATAACGTGAAAAACGTGAAAAATTTCCAAACAAATGAAATTTAAAAAAAAAATTCGGGAAATTTTTCACTTTTGCGGCTACCTAAGCGCTACCTAAACGGTGTTAAGAATCATTCCTAGAAAGTTCATATGTTCTAAAAAGTTGTTTACTACGATCTTAGGTACATTTTTGTGGTGGATTGTTTCCTTGAATTTTGAACGGTTTGCTACCTATGCATATAATAAAAATAATTCACACCAACAAAATTATCAACGTTAAGAATTTTTCACAATTTTTTAATATTTTTTTTCATATTTTTAAATTTATTTAGAAAATTTTTTTAATAAAATATTTATCATGTTAAAATTTTGTTCACATTTTTTAAATTTGTTAAGTTTTTGGCTAACTTTAAATTGAAAAACAAAGGCTCAGCCATGGCATCACTATTACGTGGTGAATGTGCCTTGATGTACATATGCATTCGAATGGTTCGTTCATTTTTCGTTTTTTTAGAGGACTCTTACAGTTCACTTCTTTAAATCAAGAGATTTTACTAAAGTTGTAGGCTTTGTCAGGCGATCAAAAATTGTAATTTTTTCGTACAATGCTATTGATTTGATGAACGTTTGGTAATTATTTTTTTTCGCGGGTGCCATTTTTGTAACAAAACTAAAAATATTTTAAGTTGTATTAATTATTCTGTTGGTTTATCATAAGTTAAGTAATTAAAAAAAACGGCTGCTATTATTAATCCGTGTTATATCGAAATCTTGTAATTGAAGTACCGCGTAAATCGAGGCTTGCCTGTATTATAGGATTCCTTTTCACCTTTATTGTACGGAACCCTAAAAAGGATTTTCTGTTTCAAATTAAAATACCTACATACATGTTTATATATATATTATTCAAAAGTTTTCTTTCGAGTATCTAGCTAGCAAATCCGATCAAGAACTTTGCATAAGTTTTGTGTCGAACTACATTTTTTACAAGTCCTCTTCAAAAATAAATTTCTGTCATTATGTCATTTAGCCTTCAATTTCAACGTGGTTCACTTAAAATACTGAAAATTTTTCAAAATCTACATGCTTTAAGAGGCAAACAGTGAAGCACAAAATACTTCCCCCATTTGTTAAATGCAAAATGTGGTATGTTTTCAACAAAAGCATATTTAAAATTTCTAATATTTTAGAACTCACTGCAAATAACAGTATATAAATGTACATATATGTACATACTCATGTATGGTTTTACATGCGTGTGATTATACAAGAGTATGTGTATAAATATTTATGTATCTGTGTCAAAAAGTTCCATTATAATCTATTGTAATGCCGGATTCTAACTAAAAAAAATCGATTGTAGTTTTTTTTTTCTTGCATAACAAATGCATTGAAGTGTGTATGACACAGATAATATG
The DNA here is from genome assembly GCA_949987645.1 of Tachina grossa. Classification (NCBI taxonomy): domain Eukaryota; kingdom Metazoa; phylum Arthropoda; class Insecta; order Diptera; family Tachinidae; genus Tachina; species Tachina grossa. The sequence continues at coordinate 20,120,864 of OX465276.1, read as the reverse complement.
TTGGGGTATAAAGTAGTGAGAGCAGCGAGGGAAAAATTTTGTATAAATGTCAACGAGTATTAAATTAAAAAATAAAAAACAATAATGGAAAACCTTGCCATGTTTTAGCGAAACCAAAGAAAGTTCATTGACTTTGAAAGGGATGTGTAAGAAAGTCAGCCATGTAGATATTTTTCCAAGGAATCTTTCAGCGCTCGTTGAGGGAAAAAATAGATAATTAACAAAAATAATTTATAAAAATAACAAATTCTATTTTTATTTAATTTAAAAATCTGTAGTTGAGCTGGCAGACTTTGAGAGTTTTCTCTTAAAACACAATTAGCACTTAGCACACCGTGATTCACTACCCTATACAATCGTGCGACAATTCGTGAGAAAATACAACCTTGGTATGATGGAGTTCATAAAAATGTTCAAGAGACAATAACAATTCACCAGATCAGGGTTGGATTTTTTCGCAAGTCGTGCGATTGTGAAGGATAGTAAGTCCCAGCCTTTAGCTTAGATAAAAATCTTACTTTTACATCAACACCTTTCAAAATGTACCTTTACAAAAAGCACTTTTCAGAAAAATAATTTTTACAAAAGTACTTTAACAAAAGTATATTTGACAAAAGTACCTTTAACAAAAGTACTATAAAGGTACCTTTTGAATAATTACATATCTTCAAAAAGTACCTTTCAATAATTTTTTTCCTTGTAAATATGTGTTACAAAGTACTATTAAAAACTAAAAAAATTACATATTAAAGAGTACTTTCAAAACAGTAAGTATGTATGTACCTTATTAAAAAAGTACTTTTCACAAAAGTACCTTTCACAAAAGTACTTTTTGCAAAAGTATTTTCCGCAAAAGTACCTTTCACAAAAGTACTTTTCACAAAAGTACTTTTTAAAAACGTACCTTTCACAAAAGTACTTTTCACAAGAGTACCTTTCACAAAAGTACTTTTCGCAAAAGTACCGTTTACATAAGCACTTTTCAGAAAGTACTTTTTCAAAGTTCCCTTTCAAATAAAAGTAACTTTTGCCAAAGTACTTTTCACAAAAGTGCCTTGCAAAAAGTACTTTTTACAAAATTACCCCTTTAAATAAAAAAGTTACCTTTATATAAATACTTTGAAAAAGGTACCTTTTAAAAAACTCATTTTGCAAAAGTACTTGTAACAATAGTACCTTTTACAAAAGTATCTTGCACGAAATTACGTTTTACAAAAGAAATTTTTACAAAAGTATTTTACAAAAGGACCTTAAAACAAAAATTCGTTCTAAAAATGTACCTTTTACAAAAGTAAGTTCTAAAAAAGTACTTTTTAAAAAATTACCTTTTAAAAAAGTACCTTTGACAAATGTATCTGTATAAAAATATCTTTCATAAAAATACCTTTAGAAATATTTCGAGGTAAGTAAAAAGGGAGGCACGTTTTGCTCTGCGATATGTCATACATTCTATACAAGGTTTATCAAAAGGTTATATATATTTAGCATGTCGTTCGGTAGTGGTGCTCTTGGAAATTCGGGGGCTATGGAACATTTCTTGGAGCCAAATATCAATGCAGTGTATGTGAAAAAGTACTAGAAAAATGGCGATTCGGAGACAATATTCAGCGATGCTTAAATGAATCCAAAAGTTTGCACAGACCAGCACAACTTTGGAAAAACCAGAATCAGAGCTACCAATAATGGTAGAAAACATGCAAAGTATTAATCAGTCTGTATATGACGATACCAAGCTTTCAATTTTGAAAGTGAAATAGTGTTATAAATGTGAATAAGTCGTCATGTACGATTTTTTATGCAGGAATTTTAGCCCTAATATTTCAGTCAGAGACTTGGCTTCCCGGGAAAATTTATTTCCAGATGAGGTGACATAAATTGGCCTCCATCCGTCTTGTGCAATTTTTACTATAAAGATGTTTCAAATCTAAAGCTTACTTGGCGTTTTTAATAGAAAACATCCTTCACGAAATAGCAGCCATCATGGAGTCTAACTGCCGAACCATCCTAAGAAATTTTACTACTCTATTAAATGAGTGTAGCCAACACGAATTTTTACATTTGGACGGTATTGTTTTTAAGAAATAAATTTCCAAATTTTATATTAAAACTAGCTGAGCGCGGCAAACGTTGTCTGACGCCCCCATTTGAATACATACAGAAAAATTCATTCAAGTCGATCCAGCTGTTTAGTTGCATTATAAATAAATAATCTAGATACCGACTGCAGCGTGATCTACCAGGCTGATTTGTAAATCTAAACCGTTCTGGGCGCCACCGAAAACGCATACAAAAAAATCCATTCAAATCGGTCCAGCCGTTTAGGAGGAGTTCAGTGACATACACACGTACATTAGAATTATATACATACTTATACAAATATATGTATAAAAGAGATAAATAGCAAACAGTTTCATTCGATTAAGGTATTGGTTATTTTTTCATCGAGTTACTAAAAATAAACCTTCTTGTGAGACCCTATATTTTAATGTATTAATATTAAAGTTCCGACGTGTAAAATATTTATTAAACACTAGCATTTTCCGAGTTTTTTCGCATCCAGAAAGAAACTGAGTAGACTTTAATTTGATTTTATACCAATCGTATCAAAAACAGAAAAAAATACCCACAGCACAAATTTTTCCCGTTTTATCCTGTTACGCGCAACTATCTAATTTTTTTGTTTTTCATATTCTTGTTCTGCCGACAATAACAAACAAAACAGAAAATGAAACAGAAAAAGGAATTCATTTTTAATTATTAATATTATTAATTCTTAACAATATTTATATGCATATTTAAAAAATTAAAGTTATTTTATCATTATTGCAACTGAAGCTTATTTTCATTCACCAACCTTGTGGTGATTGCACAATCTAAAAAGATACAATAAGCCAGAAACAAAAAAAAAAACACACACAACAACTAACCAACAACCATCTAATATCCGTTCTTTAGAACCGCAGTTTGTGTGAATGAATGTGAACATATTCATGTGCATATACAGAAGTATGTACACACACATGATGAAGTACATACATATGTATGCATGTATCTAGAAACTTTTATATCTATATTTCTTATTTATACACATCATCCCAGTCAGCATGTGGAAGATTGTTTCACCAAACTGAGTCTCTTTCGACTGCCTTAGATGATCAAAAACTGATTAATCAGTTCTTCGCTTAAAATATGACTCGAAAATGATTCCCAGAAACACTTAGAAAGTGATTTGTTAAAAAAAAACAACCAGCAAGCTCGTGCAGTAAAATCAAGAAAATATAAAAATTTAAAACAAAAAAACTGAATGTAAATACCCACAAACTCTCGAAAGTGAATCGAAATCGATCCAGAAATGCGAGTCACAAAAGACTCTTTTAGAAGACTCGCGACTAGGGTACCATTTTCTCCCGAATGAACAGTAATTTTCGACTCGAAATCGAGCACATAAATGCTTATTTTAATCGCGCAGAGGAGTCGAAAAAGACACGAATATGATCATTAATTTCATAAAATGCTGACTGGGATGTATGTAGTATGTACATACATACATATGTATATGAAAAATATTTGTATGTATAATTTTTAGTTATGACGTCATAGATTCTATAATGCCTAAATGCATTTTTATACAGCCATGATAGATACAGCGAAACAAAAGAATGAAAGTGTAATAAACAAACAAATAAAACTCAAAACTACTATGTGTTACATATGGATGCAGTTACACAAACGCAAACACACATAAGAGTACATACATACATACATACATACATAAGTGGCAGCTGTAGTTGACCTAGTTAATGGTTGTTGAACTATTTCCTTTAAAATAACTGTTAACAGCTCTCACACTCTCACGTATGTGTTTACTTTCCGCTTGCTTGTACTCTCTAACCATTTTCATGCTACTAGTGTTATATATATTTGCTGAATAATATACGAGTATTAGCTTAATTCTATAGCACATATACATATATATATGTATGTCAGTGTGTACATGTATAGAAAGATGAGTAAAAAACCATGTTAACTAATGCAGCTGCTTAATATTGAGCCAATGAGCGGCGAGGAGGATATGCATTTGTGAATGCTGACTTTTTTAATTTTACTATCAATAAATCTAACTAAGCCTGTGTGTGTTGTACATTTTTATGACTTCGGTTTCAAATAAAGATTTTATATCCAGTCAGAATGGATTTTCAGTAAACGGTAATAAATAAAGAAGATATTAAAGATATATGTATATTTCCTAGAATATAAAATTTTTTTATACTGAAATTATACGATAATGTCCTTCAAGCCTTGGGGTATGATTTATGTGGTATATATTAGTGTCCTGCATAAAGATATCTTATAAGAACTTTCAAGACATGAGGGATTTTTCAAATGCTTTACTACAGCGAATTCTTATAAAACAAACGTTAACAACACTGTTTGCAAGAAATTTGTTTCCGTATTGTAGGTATAAGAGTAAAGAAGAAAACACTTCGTGACGGAAGAATTTGTGATACTTGCTTCTTTCTACGCATGAGCGCATGCATGTATGTGTGTATGATCTTTTATTTTTCTGCGCACATGCAAAGGCACACACATGCATTAATATTAGTTGTATGCTGTTAACCACATAATAGCTTACCATCTACATATTACACACACACACTCAAACGTACAATATGAAAAATAACAAGCATACACTAATCAACAGTACTTCTTTTGAGTGTTTGTTACAAACAAGCTGCCTTGGTGAATCGCTTGTTAACACTGATATAAACGTACACCAATACATCCATCGTGCTTCGCTTATAGTACGACAGCATTTATTATTGGTTTAGTATAATACATGCGACGTGAATACATTTAAAAATCATGACGTATTTACTTTTAAAGACTGTTTACGCAGGTCTCTAGTATATATAGAGTAAATCAATATCAAGTATACCCCTGCAGAAAGTGCGAATAGTGAAATTGTGGTGATTTACTAGTGACGTTGTCAGTAGCACTACTGACCAGATGTACCCCAGCCAATGGTATCATCTATAGACATTTAACATTAGCTTGTCATTGAAAATCCACCATTAGACTGTAGAACTACTGACTAAGTAGTTCTTTTGGTACCACATGGAGACATTGGCACCAAAGATTCACTAGTAAATTTTAGGGGCTCTAGTCTACAATATCGATATATCCCTCTCGTTGTCAATAGTAAACTTATAGTGATTTTCTAGTGACATTGCCAATAATGCTACTGACTAGGTGTACCCCAGCCAATGCAAATGCCTATTGACAAATAACATAGGGTTGTTATTCATAATCTATCAGTACACTTTAGCACTATAGAGAAGGTAGTTCTTTTACGATTATATGGAGATATTTGAACCGAAGATTCACTCGTAGATTTTAGTGACGCTTGTCTACATATATTTATTTAATATTATTGCACAAAATAATAAAAAAGAAAAACAAACTATTGACGCGTTCATTGACAATATCACCAGAAATACACTAGAACTGTCGTCTCTAACGTATCTCTACTCACGCATAAAAGGAAAGTTGTCGACATTTTAACTAGTGCAATTGTCGCTGGAGAAAGAGTATTGACATAGAGGCATATGGTTCTAAGTTGACTAGAGGGACGCTATCAACATACATGTACATATGTATGTATGTGTGTATAATCATATTTCATTTCTTTGTTAAAATGAACATTTCCTTGTTAAAAATATTCAAAGAATACAACTGTTTCAATTCAGACTATCTTTAGAAAAATGTTCTGATGTATATATTAAATTTCAATCGGATTAAATGTTTTCATCTTTTAAATAATAAATCTGCCATATTGCCTTTTGCTGTTTTTAGACGCATTTTTAAAAGGAATACTTGAAAATAATACGTATTAAATATGCTTCTTTGTAAATCATTACATAATATTTTTGTAATAATAATAATAATAATAATAGGTATTAATGTTTTCTATTTATTTTTACAATAAAAAGACCACAAAAATGAGAATTTTTTTGTTTGTTAATTGTATGTTCATGGCAGAGAGCTAAGCGAATTTCCACGTGCATATTGCCGACAAACAGTTTTCATATAAAAATGAACTTATTAGATTATTATTTTTGAATTGTCAGTAAGGGGTGTGAAATAACAAATCAGCACACACAAAACATGCCAAAAACGTTTTAGAAGGTCATGCATGCTACACCAGTTTGTTCTGTATCATTCTGTAGCGCTGCTTTTTAGTAGAAAGAGAAAGTTTTGTGCAACGAATTTCATGAAAAAAATTTTGTAATGCAAATTCAGTATAAAAATTTTTTTCTTTAATATCTCTTGTTCAGTAACATTCTAAAGAAAAATATTTGCTCTTATCGATTACATTTCGATACATTTTTAGAAGATACACTCTCACAAATATATGTATCATTTTTAATCATGTTGCCGGAATCGCAATTTAATTTTACGCAAACAAAACTTGAAATTTTGTGTTTGGTATTAAGTAACACTTTTTATTTACGATTATAACGCTGCGGTCAAAATTATAGCAGCACCATGACAAAATTTTCATCAAATCCGCTTACTTCTCTTCAAAGGCTGATATGATTTAATTAAAAACACAAAAAAACTTTTTGTTACTATTTACTCTATTACAGTTTAAAACAAAATATTATATTCTTGTAATTTATGAACAGAATTTATTTATGAATTTCTTTTGTAAAATGAAACGCCAACCGTTAAAAGATTTTGTATTTGAATTCACAATAGAATAAAACAAGCTAAGTAGGCTTATTTGTGAATTCTCAAATTGTTTTTGAAAGTCTGTGCATAAGATAAGAGGTTGCTGACGGTTAAAAATATGTATTGGAAGTCTACTGATGATTTGGCAAAGCATCAGCGAAATGCATATAGACATGCTTAAGCATCAGCAGATAAATTTCAATTATATACAAATACCGTGTAAAAAACGTCTTCAAATATTAAAAATTACAAACAAAAATCCAAGGAAAAAATACAAACATATCGCTCATTTAATTGAACAATGTCTTAAGTTAAAAAATTTAATTTTTGAGTCAGTAATGTCGAATAAATCCTCACGTCGTCCTTTATATAGTCTAAAAATTGTATACAAATATCTTCTTTACTTAACTCTTGAGAGGAAAATAAAATTTTCTCTTTCTATTAAGTTGTGTGTAAATTGATAAATATATATAATAAAATCGTTTTCTAATAAAAACTATGTATTTTGAGTTATGACCTTGTTTTTTAATGAGCGATATGTGTATCTGAAATGAAATTGAATATATATTGTTCGAAAGGTCTAAGTTTATTCTTTCTTAATCCGGTTGTAAATTGAAATCGGTGAATCTTTATGTGGCAAAAAGGAAAAAGTGCTTAAGTGGACATAAGCTGATTTTGAGTTAATGGCACTTCTGAAATCTGTATATTCAAAAGTACCCACGGGCAAAATCTTGATTATTTTGTACGATTTTTCAGAAAGTTATAACACAATGGCTGGTTGCTTATCTTTTTTAGAGTTCTAGTCTCATTTGGAATAATAACCTAATTTAGGTTATACTTGGGTATATGTATTTCAACCTGAATGTATTATATACAGTGTGTATAAGAAAGTGTAAAAGAAATAAATTTCTGAAAATCGACTAGAACGCTTAAAAGCACTCTCCTACATAACAGTAAAATATGATTTAAGCACTATTTCCTTATTGCCACAGATTTAACTAAGTTACAGCCCTGTAAAAAGTTGCTTCGACTAAAGCTGGTTTCTACTATTATAGAGTAGAAAAGTAGCGCTGACAAACCTGCTGATATCGCTGATGATTATTGTAGGGCGACTTCCCGGTTTTGAGTAATACATTTTTGCTCAAAATAGTACTTTTATTGAATTTAATAAAACATGCTAACATAGCAGTTATGTAAAGCACTCTTTAAAGGATTAATAATATAATTTTTTACTCAAATTTAGAAAATTTTCCAAAGTTTTAGCTATTTTTTTTTTTTTTTTTTTTTTTTTTTTTTTTGAGTGTAGTAACGATGGAACAAGGAAATGCACCCCACATTGCGTCGATGCTCCAATGAATTAATAGAGTTGCATATCCTACTGTCATCGATGAACTTCTTCGCTCTCTCCTGTACGTGGTCGAGCAACCCCAAAATGGACTTTGAAGCGCCGGCCCATACATTAGAGTTGTATTCCATTTTCGGTCGGATATAAGTGGTATAAGTAGTAAGGAGATCAGTTGGAGTGAAGTATCGCTTGCACCGTTTCAAAAATCCTAGGCACTTGAATGCTTCTTTTGAAACTTGAAAAATGTGCTCCGTCTATCGAACATCACACTTAATTCTCATGCTAAGAACATCAAGAGCTTTCGATTCCTTAATATTTATAGCCCCCATATTTATATAAGGAGCAGCATTTTCGGTAATGTGTCTATGAGTAATCATATAACACTGAGTCTTACGGGCATTAAAATCGACCCTATTCGCATGACCTCATTCAGATTTTATTTTTAATCTGAAAAAATGCATAAGAAAGTTTATACCTTTAAAAATATTAATTTGAAAACCATAAATAATATAAACAATTTCCCGATTAATCGAACAACAAATTAATATAGTAGATGCTCTTTTCTCAATAAATACATATGTACTTCAGTGGATGATGGATGTAAGTTATAAGTATATTCATACTCGTACATACATATATTTGATAGTATCATTGTCTAAAGCACCACTCACTACCCCTTGTGACATAATGGAAATTTTATCAAGGGCAAAATCGCCAAAGAAATACTTACTAGCCATCTGTTGCACATCAACAAAAAAAAATTACTCAAATCCAGGAATGGAAAACTACACTTTTGACATTGAAAAATATTTGCTCGAGAACTAGAAAAAACTACTTTTATAAATACTTTTATTGTTATCTAATGGTTTCTGATTGTATAAAGGTCTAGAAAAATAAAATAGATAGAATATCAAATATAAATTATTTGCTGGTGCGATTTTCAAAAATATTATTATTTGTGAATTCTTAAACAGTTCTTGAAAGTCTGTATATAAGATAAGAGGTTTGTGACTATTCAGAATTTATGGTTGAAGTCTACTGATTATTTGTTACAGCAACAATGAAATGCATATAGACAAAGCTTAACCACCAGCAAATAAATTTCAAATTAATAAATATATGTACTTATGACAATATGACGGATAATAAACCTCTTAAGTGTATTATTTAACTAAACTAAAGAATGGTAACCCTATCAATCTTTTAAGTTTCAGTATTGGCAACTTTGCTATATTATTTCTTAAAAATTGATAAAAATAATTGCTCGCTCTTCAAACTTTACCGTGTAAGATATTGAATTAGTGCTGAAATTGGTTCGGGAAAACCAAAATGTAATAGAAAATAAAAAAAATGTGTTACAGCTAAATACAAAGAAGATCACAGAACAACAATACTAATAAAGTTTACAACTAATCAGCTGTTGTCTAACTATTTGTTAATTAATGCCATTTGGCGGTTTAACTAATGGTAAACAAAAAGCTGTGAATCAAATATTATTGGTTGAACTAATGACTGTGAATTTGGGCCTAAGTTGAGTATCTCAGAAAAGACAACACGTACATATTTTGCAGTATTACTTTGTTGCCAAGCGAGTAAGTTAGAACTGTAAAAACCGTGATATTTGCATCTCCGCCTTATGCTTTAAGCACATTCACCACAGCAAGCTACCGACTACCAAATGTCAAGGATAGAATACACATGTTTATATGAGAATAATTATTTTGAAGACAGCAAGGCAACATGGCGGCAGGTTGTTGTCTATGCTGATTTTGTCGTTGTAGTCCAATTACACTAATTTCTATTTTGTTGGCTACAATGAGAAAATTCAGTATTGCCAGTATAATAAAAAATGTTGAATGAATGATTTTGTACAATTATTTCATATTATTTAACAGAAATAATATCCAAAAATTGATGTTAGGAATAAATTGATTCATTTTTGTACTTTTACGTGAAATATGTACATTTTGAAAGAGTAATTAATTTTTATAAATGCAAAACATATAAAAGTGGCAATACTGAACTATGTATTTGTGCTTGAATATCAACAGCAGATGGTGCTGCTGCCATCTCCAAAATAATTAAGTAGCCGGCTACGAGGCGACAAATGCTGCTAGCGGCATTTGAAGTCGTGTGTTCGTGTAGCCTGCTGTGGTGAATGTGTTAAATGCATTATGCTTACATGTACAACCAACAAATGCAAAGTCTGTATTTTTTTAAAGTTATTACCTAATTTTTCGTAGCAAATATTCGTATATACACAATAAATACATACATATATACAAACATACCCAGCGGGAACTAGAAGGAGTAGGGATGCCTTCTAGAAGGCCTCTGTATGCCTTCTTTTGGACGTAGAAGGCCTGCTTGCTCCATTCCATACTGATATCTTTTTTACACACATTGTCATTGCAGAGCAGGCCTTCTGTTCTTGCTTCTTTCGACAGAGATTCTGGAAGGCCTCCAAACTAATACATTTTGTTTTTGCTTTGGTAAAAAAACAAAACAAAACATGTTACTCCTTCTCTTCTTCCTTCTCATAGAAGCGAGTGTGGAATGTGTATCGTATATTTTTTACGAAAGAGGCCTTTAATAAGGCCTGCAGCAAGAAGGTCTTCTGAGTTTTACCGCTGGGTATAGATATATACACACATATACACATATATGTATATGTACTAACGATTTGTTACAGCAACAATGAAATACATATAGACAACGCTGAACCACAAGTAAATAAATTTCAAATTAAAATAAAATATGTCGAATAATAAATTTCTTGTATTAATTTTTTCTCCCTTTTTGTTCTAGTTTACAAAAAAACTTGGGAGCTGTGTGTTTTTATATGCAGTCATATTGTGTGGGCAGATGTTGCCTCTTAGCATATTTTGATCCTATTTTTAAAAAAATTTTATAAATCGGCTGAACCGCTTAGGCGATAAAGTGTAAGAAACAAAAAAAAACCTAATATGTGATTCTTTTGTTGTCACTCATTTCATGTGATTCAATGTTATAAAAATGTAAACTGGGTTTCGTTCGTTATTTTAGAGAACGTATGTATACATAATCATTTTCCATAAACAGGCTGTAAATTTAATTAAAATATTCGAATAAAACAGCATTCGCTTTACATTATTATTTCTTTTTAAGAACCTGCAAAATTTACTCAATACTCGTTTAGAAAAATATATATTTGCAATTGTATTGAAAAATCCATGTTTTGTTTGCTGCGATGTATAGAAACATTCAACCAAAATTATAGACTCCTTGTCAGACAATAATTTTAAATGGCCCATGTAAATGTGTATTGTAAAATGAATTTTTACATTCTTCCTCTCACACAAATTTGTGTTGAATGCAGTGTTGCCGTGTACTTTAAAAATAAAAACAAATTTTGAAAACATCTTGTCTTTAGAAAAACCTGAAGCATAGGCATAGGAAGCATAGTCATAACTCAAAAAGCTAATTTTGCAGAAAATAACTTTTCAATTTTTCAATTTACATACAACTTAATGACGATATAAAGGTATTTTCTTTTCTCAAGAGGTGTACTTTATATGAAATTTTTATACAAAATTAAATATGATGTAACGATTTCTTCTGAATTATTAAATCCAAAAACTAATTTTTTGAGGTATGTCAATGATGCAATAAAGGAGCGATATGTATATACATATATTCATTTGATATAATTTCTTTAAACTACAACACTTAATTTACTTTTTTTTCCTTAAACTTTCCCAAAAAATTATTGCCTTCTGTCAAACAGAAAAAGGAAATTATGTTCATATTTTTAAGTAACAATTACATAATTAAACAACTTAGCAGAAAAACAAATTTTTAAATGAAAACCTTTACACTTTAAATTTCTAGTAAAACTACAAAGAATATACGAAAATATATTGATTTTGCAACACTGGTGTGTCTTCCAATGAATTTTTTCACTCTGTTTCCCATCATATAGTCCTGCTTAACTAAAATATGTTCTTTACTTTCCCTATTACATTCTTAACAGTTATGTAAGTTCGATATTGTGTGTTGTTTTCTTCACAAAAAAAAAATAAATTAAATTAAATAAAATAAGTACGAAAAAATTATGTGAGCAAAAAATAAAGAACATTGAAAAAAAATGTTTGTATGTGGATACATGTGTATGCACGTATGTGTATGCTTATGTTATATCCTATAAAGACTTCATGTAAATTGAAATGTCTACAAATAAATATTAAAATTGGTTGTGCTTACATCCCCTCCCAAAATATAGTAGCATAGTGCCCTAAAACATTTTGTTCCATTTTGCTCTTCTTAAGCTGATGGTGTTTTTCTTGTAAATTAAAAATATAATCTTAAGCTTATTTAATATCCATCACAGTATTTAATTGAATACTTAATGCCAGTTTATAGAAGCCATGTAAAAATTCTCGGCTGTCTATTTATAATGATTTATAATGAAAACAAAAACAAATTTTGAGTGCTTTGTTTTTGTTTTCAATATAAATAGGCAGACGAGAATTTTCACATGGCAGTTAAATGTTCTCACTCAAAACTTAGCTGGTATATAACTTAAGACCACTGTTGCCAGAACTTCTAGGGGTGAAATCGTCCAAAAATACAGATTTCTATGCAAAAAACCGTCAAAATCGTCAAGTCATTTTAGAAAATCGTCAAAAAAAAAAAACGTCAAATCAAAAATATTAAATTTTTTTGTATTTTAATTGTTTTATTACAAAAACTATTACTATGGTTCAAACTTATTAACTATGCTTTCAACAAATATACACATATACATAAAATATATGTATATTACCTAAACATGAAAACCATTAAAATTAAAAATAAAAGTTAAAAAAAACTTAAAAAAACAGATAATTTATAAAAAAAATAATTAGGATTTTTGTTATAGAAACATTTTATGTATTAATGTCAGAATTTAAAATTTTGAACACAAAAAAATCATAACATAACAAAAAGCCAACTCTAAGAATTCAATACTAAAAAAAAGTTTCCATATATGTTAAATTTAGAAAAATCGTCATTTCCGGACCTAAAATCGTCACTAGTGTATTTTAAAGGGTGAAAATCGTCAAAATGCAGAGAAATCGTCAATTCTGGCAACAGTGCTAGAGACCTCGTTACTCTAGCTAAATTATATTTAGCTTATACATTTGTATATTATCAAAATCTGTAAATAAAAATAATAACTAACTGATATAATAAAATATAATCACTTGTTCATTTGGGTGTGAACCTAACTCAACAATTTCAATTAGGATACTAATATAATAGTTAAATTAAGCAACTCGGTGAAAAAATATTGATTAGAATCAATTGCAAAACAAATTAATTAAATAAATCAAAATATTGTTGCATTTGTATACAAGAAAAATGAAACAGTAGTTGTTGGCTAAAGGCCGTGATACACTATCATACACAGTTGTGAGTTGTGAACCGCAAATTTGCAATGGCATGTTTTTTCTTGTGCGACGTATTAATGAAGGAACAAAATATTTATCCGTTGCAGAAGTTTTTATAAACTTTGGCATCGATTTTTTAGTGCATATTTTACCCTTTAAAGCATGTTTTTGCATACATCAGTCTTATACGCTAATTTTTAGCATATTTTCTAGTTTTCAAAGCATAATTTCCGCTTTTAGGCCTTATTTTGATGATTTTTAATTTTTTTTTAATTTTAATATGCTTACAAGCTTAATAAATGTTGAAAAACATTTTTATTTTTATTTTTCACCATCTAAATCTCATTTCCATTGTTCCATGTGTTGTATATATATATATTTTTTTTTTGATGTGTAAACATCTATACGCTAGGGGGTAAAAATCTTTTGACTTTGATTTCTTTGCTGAGATTTCTTTGCTGAGATTTCTTTGCATTGTCAAATCGGTGTGAGCTATGTATGAGTGTATTAGTGTTTGAAAGAAGCAATACCAAGTAGAGAAACAAGTCGACCGGCTCGAGGCCGACGGTGCGCCGCCGGTTATTTTTCTGTATATTTCCGTACACATTTGGCCACTACAACAACAAATACATGAGAGTTAAAAACTAAAGGGTGTTCCAAAACGAGCAACGAAAAATGTTCAAATTCCATGTAATATACATAAACTTGTATATACAGGGTGGGCCAAAAGAAACCAAGGGGTGTAAAAGTTTAATAACTTTTTTGTTTATTAACTTTTTTTATTTTTTCTTTCAGATTATATAATATACAAAATGGAAATTTTTTTACACTAAGTATGAAAAATGATGTCTCTTAAATGACCACCGTTTTCAGCTTCGCACTGATGGGCTCTTTTTAGAGCATTTTCCATAACATCTTTCAAAACTTGTGGCTGTAGCGTTCGAATTTCTGCAAAAATGTTTGCCTTGAGTTCAAGGATTGTCTCTGGCTTGTTCACATACACTCGCTCCTTCAAAAAACCCCAAAGAAAATAGTCGCGTGCTGTCAAATCTGGCGATCGCGCTGGCCAAATAATTTCCGAATTTCGAGAAATTATTCGCTCTCCAAAAATTTTACTCTCCGAGTGCCATTGTGTCTCGGGCAGTATGGGCAGTGGCTCCGTCCTGCTGAAACCACATACCAGGTCTGTTTTCAAGAGCAGGACGTAAAAAATTTTCTATCATAAACCGATACCGCTCTCCATTTACGGTTACAGCACTTCCATCTTCATTCTCGAAGAAGTAGGGCCCAATGACATTTTCAGATGTGATCCCACACCATACTGTACACCTGATGGGGTGCAATTGGCGTTGATGAATGGCTCGTGGATTTTGAGAACCCCAGAACCTACAGTTCTGCTTATTAACAAAGCCATTCAAATGAAAATGAGCTTCATCACTCATAATCAAATTTTCATCTCTGGTTTAAATAATAAAATTCTATTGTTCTTGTTCTCTGTTCAGTTGTGAACCTCTCCATTATAAATTCTCCAAGTGTTGTCTATATAATCTGAAAGAAAAAATAAAAAAAAATTAATAAACAAAAAAGTTATTAAACTTTTACACCCCTTGGTTTCTTTTGGCCCATCCTGTACATATATATATACACTTGAAATTTTAAAAGTTAGTGTATTTTTCTACAGACTACAACAATTAACACTAAATTTAAAAAATTTAAATCAATGGGTGTTCCATCAGTTAATGCAATTTTGACTTTGTAATTTTGACAACTTGCTGTATCTTGGAAACCGTAAAACCAAAACTCTTGAAATTTTCAAAAACGGTAAAACTAAAAAATCAATAAAATATAAAATCGCCAAATATAAAAAAATCGCCAAAAACAAAAAAAAAATCGCCAAAACGAAAAAAGCACCAAATTAAAAAAAATCTCTAGGACTAAAATAAATCGCGAAAAACCGGAAAAATCGCCAAAATGAAAAAAATCCTTAAACAAAAAAATCGCCAATATGAAAAAATCGCCAACATGAAAAACCCCAAAAACAGAAAAAAAAATCGCCAAAATGAAAAAAACCCCAAAAAAACAGAAAAAAATCGCCAAAATGAAAAAAATTGCCAAAATTAAAAAAACCCAAAAAGAGAAAAAAACGCCAAAACGAGAAATAAAGCCATAAAACTGAAAAAAATCGTTTAAACTGAAAAAATTTAAAAAAGGAACAAAACTAAATCAAAAAAAAAAAATATCAAAACCGAATGTGCGCGAGTCAAAGTCGCACTTTACTGAATTTATTTTAATTGCAATGCGTACACAACAACAAGAGCAGCAACAACTAAACGATGAACAACAGGAATTAAAAATTAAAATGTAAAAGTAAAGGCATTTGCCATAGATAAGCACTGCAGTACCACTAAAGTTTCAGTAAAAACAATAAAAAATGTTTAACAAGTAAATTTTTACTGATTACTAAAATTTTTTTCTACAATTTTTATAAATTGCCTAAATGATTTGTTATATGATGAGGTGCATTGAATTTTCAGTAATCAGTAATGCCCGTATTCATAATGAAATTCTACCAAGTGGCTAAATGTTTTTCATACAAGAATTTCAAAATTTGCCACTTGCTACAATTTTTTTATGATTACGGCCCTACGATTTTACTGGTAATGCAAATTAAATTTCATTAGCAGTAAAAATTTACTGAATTTTTTTAGTAATCAGTAAATTTACTGCTTACTGCAATTTTGAATGCAGTACATATACATATACTGCAGTGTGCCCATTTACTAACCAAATAAGTTTAATAAAACAAACAAAAACAAACAAATTCGTATGTATTTACAATATTGAAAGTTTTGATACTTTTAATTAATTAATATAAAAAAATATACTAAAAGCATAAGTACTTCCATCTTAAAAAAAATTTTCATTAGTAGATGTTCACACATCTCTTCTGTGATCGGACTCACATTGCTTTTTTTTATATATATATTACACAGTTGATACGGACGTTAGTTTCAATAAAAGTCCGGTTTTGCTATTTGTGACGGACTCTGCCCGAGTAGACGTTGAAGGAACATTGTCAATGTATAAAATTTTATTTAGATGTGACAGCAAGGATTTTTATTTGAAACTCTAGGTCAATAGGTTGTTGTTTATTGCAATAAAAATTATAAATAAAAATTTGTGCGGCAATTCCCGGGATTTTTTGAATTTTATTATGGCAACTTTAGTTTGTATGTACACATTCCTTGATGAGTGTTGTTATTCACTTTATGAATGCGATGGTGCAATAATAAGGTGATGGCTCTAGCACAATAGCTAACACTTTACAATAACTAAGGACGAGTTTACATATTGCACACATGTGCTCTGAGACTTAGGGGCCTTTGTTTGCCAAAAGCGGAACTCGACGATCAAAATTAAAAGGTGGAGGTACATAACACGCGTTACGCGGCAACGCTTTTCTGGCTTCTTAAACGTTTAACGCTATACAAATAGAAAGCTAAAATTCTAAAATTTAAAGACTTTGTCGGCTATTTTTTTTCTTGCATTTACGTTTTATTTTTCTTTAAATATTTAAAGCATTTTTTTATCCATTGTTTGATAAAAAAATTAATTTATAATCATTTTTGTATATGTTAGTTTACGAATCTGGCATCACTAGCTGTCATTTTGTGTACAACGCGTTAAAGTAGAAGAATGTTCAACTTTTTGCGAGGTACGCGCGTCGCGAACTTCTCTATGTAACTTGCCTTATTAAAACATACGATTTCAACGTCAACGACGTCAACAGACGCGTGTATCGCATTAACGCATTGAACGTGTGTTATGTACTTCCACCTTAATTCTAAAACAATTCATAAAAGTAAATCATAAATGCGCAAAATAATTTTAGATTCTTTTTGGTAAAAAGAACGATTCTATTAATAACTATTCTGTACTAAAGTCCCATTTCCAAAGAATTATTTTGTAATATTTTTTAATAATGTAATTTGTTTCTTTTTTCGTTATATCAATGCATTTGGCTTTGCATTTACATATAATATGGATATTTATGCATTGCCATTATATGTCCTGATTCACACACGTCAGGTCTGAGTCTTCAAGTCTTGAGTTTTTAGGGGAGAGAGGAAAAGAGAATGGAAGGGGGTACAGACTTGATCGTACCAGTCAAGTTTGTTTTTCATTTTGTTTTGTCATTCGTAATACTCTATTACAACACAAATTGATGAGACTTGATGAAACAAACTTGACGGTGTGTATGAACGTAAATGCAGGTTCAAATGAAAATTGAACAAAAACTGATCAGCTAAACCTGATGTGTGTGAATCAGGACTATAAAGAACTGAAATGGTATTATTTTTTGACTAACGTGTTTATAAAACGTTATCATTTAATCGATCTCATGAATTTTAATTTGTTTTTATTAAAATAAATTAAATTAAAAATATTTTGTATTGTTTTGCACTGGGCGGGAATTCCCGGGAAACGAAAAATCGTTCCCGCTTTCCCGGGAAATGAAAAAGTCCGGGAAAAGAAAAACTCTAGCGAGCACACAAACATACAAGAGAATGTTGAAGTGAACATTCAGATCATAACAACAGCTATGATGTTATACTCCAACATTCTGCTTGTTAAGAAAAATACAACCACACAAACGCATAAGTCGGTGCAGACGAACGACACAAACAATAAAAATCTATAATGCTTCTACATTGTTGACGTTCTATTGTCAACGAGCACACACACATAACAACAGAATAAATTGCAATTCCAACTGAGAAGGTGATCGAAAGTTTCTATTGAGAATCTTTTTAATATGTTGAGGTCTGATAGATGTTGCTAACATTCGTTTGGAAGATTTGTATTAAGTTTAAAAAGGAGCGATGCATCTGCTAAGAGTGAAGTCAGCTCAGTTTTGTCAGTTGAGTTGAGTTTAACATAGCGGAGTCAGTTCAGTTAAGTCATTTTGGTGGATTTAGTCTAGTCGAGTTGAATTTTGTGCAAAGAACAAAGAAGCTAACAATGCAGTATTCCAGCAGTGAGTTTTTTAACATTGTGTATATTAGAAGCTCTTAACATCTATGTTCAGTAAATAAAGTGTCTAATTTGATAAGAACAGTACACTAGGACTTTTTATTTAGTTGTACATCTTTGGCGCTACAAAAACAACGTTTTTAGGATGTTAAAATATAAAAATATTTAAAGAAATATTATATCAGACAATTGATGTACATAAGAAAACATTTTTTGTTTTATGACATCAATTACATCATTTTAAAGAAAAGTTGTAAATTGACCATAAAAATGTTCCGGAAGAGCGAAAATTTGAGTCAAAAGTAAGGTTTTCAAATACAAAAATATAGTTTTATAGAGTATAAATACCTCTCAGAGTAAAATCTTTAATCTAAAAACATCCCAGCAAAAAATTTCAAAAAAGGTAATCGAGTTTGGAATTAAGCATTTTTGGTGTAAGCACTTCCCTACTGGATTACCAACTTAATGATTTTAACAAGGAGTGATACTAAAATAATCGATTCTTGAGAAGTACTTACATTTTTTTTACTTTTCAATATTTCACGTAATCTATTTCGTCTAAAAAAATCATTCTCTTCATTTAGCAACTTGCATGTCATTTTTTTTACATTTTAGGCAATGTGATTTGTAAGCGAGTAATGAAAATTGGTAATCAGAAAAGTAAGTCATTATATGGCAAGTAATTCTAATGGTAATGTGTAATTTTTTTGCTGGGATGTTATTTTTTAACCTGATTTGTAAACATATGTACGTGTTTGGTGCATTTTCTACGAATTAAATGTTTTTAAGAACATCATTAAGCACATTTTAAATTCATAAATTTTCAAATTCTCATTAAATAATTTTGTTATAAGTCACGTATAATGAAATATTTATTTAATACTCTAACTCTTCTGGATACTCCACATCTCTCTTAAACAAATAACATTGATGGAAAATTTCTTTTGTCGCATGTAAAACTACTGTAAAGTTATAAATTGAATGTCTCGATTCTTCTTCTATGTTAAGAAAGCGATTTGTATTTCGACTGCATTGATAGACAAAAAACTTTGCAAAATATTGCGCCAATTCGAAACATTCTAAACAATGATGAAGCTTATGCTTTGACGGGTAGTTGTTAAATCCAACACGTTCGGGATGTATTTGTAAGCCATAAAAGGGTAAACTGTTAAAGAAAATTTTTACACTTAATAGGTAGATATTCATAATGATCGTTGTATATTTGCTTACTTGTTGTGTTCAATAGCAGTTATGAATTCCAAACCTTTTTCATCTTTATTGCATGCCAATACTTTCCAATGATGAGCGATATGAAAGTCTTGTAAGTCCTGCTTCGTTATACAATATTTATGAAAATGTATGCCGAATTCTTGGGATGACATTTTAATTTTCATATCCTGGTCGAGATGAACGAATAGTTGGGACGATTGTAGCACTACAATTAAAATAAATGTGTCAAAAAAATATATATAGAAAACAAGATTTATCAATTAATATTTTCAATTAAAAACTGAATTGTTCCAATTAAAAACTAAATTGTTTCAACTAAAAATTTTATTAAGTCAATTAAAAACTTAACTTTTTCAATTAATAATTTTATAGTTTCAATTAATGATTTTATTGATTTAACTAAAAATTTAATAGATTAAGTTAAAAATGCAATTGTTTCAATTAACAATTTTATTGTTTTAATTAATAGTTTTATTGATTCAATTAAAAAATTATTTGTTTCAATTAAAAATTTATCAAACAATATGCACCAAAAACAACATTTCGTTGAGTTGTTACTGGTTTTCCGAACAGTATATGAAGAATATAGTATTATTGCGGCAAACCACTAACCACCCGACGATTTTTCAATTAATATATTTAATTAAAAGCCCAACTTTCTCAATTAAAAACAGTATTCATTCCAATTAAAAATTAAGTTTTTTTAAATAATTTTATTGATTTACCTAAAAATTTAATTGACTGAATTAAAAATTTTATTGATTCAATTAAAATTATAATAAGATAATTTAAATTTTGTGTAATTCATCTATTCATTTATTTGTTTCGATAAATTGATTCAATTAAACTTTTTGCTTCGATTAATTCAAGTGTTAACAATTTAACCGATACTTCTAATTTTTTTATGTGGACATTTTATTTGATATGACAAAACTTTAGCAAAAATTTTATTTGATTTTTTTTTGTGTGTATACAATAATGAACAACCTTCATCATTCTCAAATTCTATGGGCAATGAACCAAACATGGGTGCACAATCTTGACGTATGTCTACGGCAAAAGCTGAGTGTGTCATCATTAACTGAAAGCCCATACATGTACCCCACAATGGAAAGTGTTGTCCTCGTTTGTTTAATTCCAAGGCAATTTCAAATATATATTTGGAACTTTGAACACAATCGTTGTGCAGCTCTCCAGTATTTAATTCGCTGGCAAAGTAGACAGCACCACCGGGAAACAGAACACTGGAAGTATTAAATAGTTACTTGATTTTTAACTAATTAATGTCTGCACATTTACGTACCCATTTATTTTACTCATTATGGACACGTAATACGAACGGGAACGTTTTATCCTTAAAAGAAAAAAATAAATAAATTTAAAAAGAGAGAGAAATAACACTGTGTGTAGTTTTTTAAGACATGGAAATATCACCACTTGTGTAGTGAAGTATAAACTGGAATTTATCAGCTGCTCAGCTGTCCATTTAAACTTGGCAGCACTGAACTTAGTAATTACAACGAAAACAAGGTTGTATTTCATAAAACCTACTTAAAATTAAATCAAAAGAGGTTTCAAGCTGGCTTTTTCAAAATCAGTTTGGGTGGTAAAACCAGGTTTTAACAGTTAGTTTTAAGTATTTTTCATTTTTATTTTTTTTGAATTTAATAAATAATAAATAATAAGTAATAAATAATAAATAATAAATAATAAATAATAAATAATAAATAATAAATAATAAATAATAAATAATAAATAATAAATAATAAATAATAAATAATAAATAATAAATAATAAATAATAAATAATAAATAATAAATAATAAATAATAAATAATAAATAATAAATAATAAATAATAAATAATAAATAATAAATAATAAATAATAAATAATAAATAATAAATAATAAATAATAAATAATAAATAATAAATAATAAATAATAAATAATAAATAATAAATAATAAATAATAAATAATAAATAATAAATAATAAATAATAAATAATAAATAATAAATAATAAATAATAAATAATAAATAATAAATAATAAATAATAAATAATAAATAATAAATAATAAATAATAGATAATAAATAATAAATAATAAAATAAATAATAAATAATAAATAATTAATATAATTAAAGATGTTTGTAGATGTATAAGAAATAAATTTTTCTATGTAAATTTTGATACCTAAAAATGTAATGAAAGGTTTTTTGTAATACTACAACGTTCGTTATAGCTCAAGTTTCATTGTAAGTCCATGAAAATAAATGAAACTAAAAATATATAAATGTAAAATTTTTGTAATACACAATTTGTGTACGTGATAAAATTTTAGAAATTGATTTATTTATTTTTTCATAGAAAATTACTTGAAATTAAAATTTTTCAAAACATCTCTTAATTTGTTTAATTAATTTCTATTTTGAAGTGCAAAGTGAAGTGGAAAAAAAAAGTTCTGCATTTGCTACAATATACCTGCATATCGTCACCTAAAATCCAAAAGGCCGTAACAACCAAAAAATTTATAATAGACTTTTTGGTTGATTATGATGTGATTAACCAAAACACATCTTTCCTTAAAATTTTACTCACAAATGTTCAAAACTACCGATTTTATTTTTTATTCAAATTTGGCATCTAACAAATAAATAGTCAAAAATTTATAATGTTTTTTCCTTCTCCTGTAAAAAAAAACAAAAAGTGTACTTACGGCCTTTTGGATTTTAGGTGACGATATGTATTTAATTATATCCGTACATGTATGGACACATGTATATCGTCAGCTTGTAGTGCAAAGCTGCTAAGTCAACTCTTAAAATAATATATGAAATTTTAATGCCGTTGCAAAGATTTGCCGCATCGACTGGCTAAAATATTTAGTTTAATTTGAAACTCTACATGTCGGAAAAAAAGTACAGCCTTATGTATAATGAAAAACTGGCATGAAATTAGCATAAGTCTTAATTTACACTATGCAAGTCTTATTACTTAGCTGATTAGTTTGTTAGAAGAGAGAGAGAGAGAGACGAGGGTAAAAGAAACGTTTCTGTTGCCCTCGAATCTCTCTTCCACAAACTAATCAGCTTAGCAATAAAACTTGCATAGTGTAAACTAGGACTTAGTGGCAAAATTGATCATGGCCTTAAGAAGTTATGTCATACAATTCTTCGTTAAAAACCAAGCTGTGACTTAATAGTGGGTTAAAACTATCTTAAGCGCCGATATTTAATACGACTATCAAATTGTAAGAAGGAGCTCGCCAATAAAGCTCCAATCAAAAACAGTTTTCATTAAACAAATTTGATTTTAAAAAAAATCATAGAATAAATTTAAATTTAGATAAATTTTTTTATTTTCTATTGAATTTTACACTTCGAATAATCAGTTTTTTTTTACTTTGCTTCTATATTCGAAATTGTCGATGTTTTCAATATTTTAAATTATAAAAACATTTTGTTTAAGCACTTTTCGGTGAATAACAAGCTTTTGTTTCAAGTACATATGTAACCATAAATTAAATTTGTCACGTTTGTAAAAGCTCCGGCTTATGAAAACATTTTTTTTACAAATTGTTCTTCTAGTTACACCGAATTTATCTGATGAATTAATGAACACGTGCGACTAAGAGGTTGAAGGAGAAAGTCTCGTGGCATCGTTTACACGATTAATTCACACTAGCACATGCCACTGTTGTCACAAAAGACTAAAAATATCTTGGCTTAACCATAATAATAATGTTTTATTGTGTGCTTAGAAATTGTTGTTTAAAATCATGAATGGGACAAAATAAAAAGAACTCTCTGGGATTTGTGGCGCTTTCTCTTCTTGTTTTATTTTTCACTAAGACTTGTTAGGAATATAACGACCTTCTCGGCCTTAATCACCCGAGACATATTTTAGAATAATTTTTTTCCATGCTTAATCTTTTATTAAATTCTTATCTGCATAGCAATATGCGAAGAAAAGCATTGTAGTTCTTTTAATTTCGAATTATGCTGCTGATTATAAATACATACTCGTACATACATACATAAATGATTTTTAAGTTTTTTGCTCCCAAATATAGACAATGCCTACACATTTTATAAAAATTAAAAATCGATTATACATGCCTAATCTAAGAAAGCTTATTTTTGAGTTAATGTTGAATTAATATAAAATATGTATTGAATTTTGCCCATTATTTTTAAAACAATAGCCCAATTAACAATCTTGTGCAAATGGTCTTGCATCGTAGCATGTGCAAAATGGTATTGTATGTTGATACTCACCACTAAGAATTGTTAATCACCACTTAACATTTCTCAGTGGTGAGTATCAATGTACAATACCATTTTGCACATGCTACGATGCAAGACCATTTGCACAAGATTGTGAATTGGGCTAATGTATTTTAAACTAATTTGTATTCTGGTTGCGCTATGTGTCTACACAAAAAAAAAATATGAGACTTAGGGCGTGTGCCAAACGGTAGAAAAGTACATGGTGAAAAAATATTTGCCTGTGGGGAAAAATTTCATTTTTCTGCTGTGCCAAATGATATCTTTTTTGACAATGTAAAATTTTGACAAATTCGCTTGAGCATAGAAAGAAGCTGATGAAATAATTGCTGCGGCGGCGGTTTTGCTTCGCCTGACTACATGCTGCCGGCTACCAACAAATTTTTAAGAGGACATTTTTATATAAAAGAATATTATTGTAGCAATAAATTTTATAATATTATAAAATAAACAATGAAATAAAGTTACTTTTCTATAAAAAAAGGTAAGGTTTTCCAACCCTGGAAACGTGTTATAAAGTTTCTTAAATTGAAATACCAATTTTATTCGTACTGAAGTATAAAATAATTTTTTTTATTTAAAAAAAATTAAAATTAGTTTTCGGTAGTTAATTTTTTATATCACAAAAACAGTAAGTTTCCCAACCCTGGAATCATCCTTTTTAATTTTTTTGATTTCTTATACCAATCTATTTCTTTTGAGAATATAAGATATCTTTAATTTATAGAGAAAAAGAAAAATTTGCTTTAGTAAGTTACTTTTGTACAAAAAAAGTTAAAGTTTTCCAACCCTGGAAACATCTTTTTAATATTAGAAGGTTAATTTTTAATTTGAAATACCAATTTTATTCGTACTAAAGTATAAAATAAGTTCATTTAATAAAAAATATAAAAATTAATTTTCGGTAGTTAATTTTTTATATCACAAAAAGTTTCAGTTTCCCAACCCTGGAATCATCCTTTTTGATTTTTCTGATTTCTTACACCAATGTTTTTCTTTTAAGAATATAAGATATGTTTAATTTATAAAGAAAAGGAAGAATTTGCTTTAGTAAGTTACTTTTGTATAAAAAAAGTTAAAGTTTTCCAACGCTGGAAACGTCTTTTTAATTTTAGAGGTTTAATTTTTTATTTTAAATAAATTTTATTCGTGGTGAAGTATAAAATAAGTTTATTTAACAAAAATAAATAAAAAATTAGTTTACGGTAGTTAATTTTATATATCACAAAAACCGTAGGTTTTCCAACCCTGGAATCATCCTTTTTGTTTTTCTGATTTCTTACATCAATCTCCTTCTTTTAAGAATATCATATATTTTTAGTTTATAGAAAAAAAAAGAAAAAATTTGTTTTAGTAAGTTACTTTTGCATAACAAAAAAAGTTAAGGTTTTCCAACCCTGAAAACGTCTTTTTAATTTTTTTTTAATTTTTTTGAGTTAGAGATACCAGTTTAAGTCTCCCAGCTCTGAAACCGTCTGCTCGATTTTGCTGATTTTCAACACCAATCTTATTTCGACCATTTCTGACCCACTAGTCCAAGAACGAAGTCTCTAGCTTTTCTGGGAGCTTCGGAAAACCGATTTCACGTACAGACAGACGGACAGACGGACATCGCTTATTCGTCTTCCCTATGCATAAGGATCCAGAATATATATACTTTATGGCTCGGTTATTAATATTCTGGAAATTACAAACGGAATGACAAACCTATATATACCCTTTTACCATTTTTTGGTAAAGGGTATAAAAACTGATAGCTCCTTTTTTTCACTCGCATGAAAATTATTCATTGTTACAAAAACGTACAAATATTTTCATTCGTTATTTTTAAGACGAATTTCGAAAAACAGACTGTTAATGTATTCATAGTTTTATAATATAATTTTATGGCAAATAAATTTGTTAATAAAGAGTTAAAATCTATATCTATTATATAAAATGATGATGATGATATGATATTTAGAACTATAGGAGCTGTCGTGCTTAAATTTTTAACACACGTTCGGGTCAATACCCGGTTGGTTTTCGTTTTGTATTTTACCCAACAAGTGACCACTATGTTTAGTACACATTATCGAATTTGAGTGACAGTCAAAAATTCATCAGTTTTGAATGATAGTGTAAGCTGTTCAGACTATCGATCATGTTCGACACTTAAACCCTCAAAAAAAAAAAAAAAATTGGACACACAAAAACAGAAACAAATTGAATGCGCATTATTGCTAACAAAATTTTTTAAAATTAATGAATTATTTTAATTTTTTCTTATCTTTAACAACTCCTCGTACGATTTTGTGTCTTTAAAATCACACAGAGCCTTGGATTTCATAAAAATATGTAAATTTCTTAAAAACATAATTCGTGTTCACACTATCGATCAATGTAAAATTTGAGCAAAACTGTCACTCATATTCGATAGTGTGTACCCCACTTAATTAAGACGTTTGCCGGGCTCATTAATTAATCCACTAAAACCTTCAGACGTAAGGAAGGAATAAGGTTATTGATTTCACTCCGATTTTCGAAAATCGATCATGGGAATCTATTTCGACTTTATCTTCCACGACGTCCGTATGGATGTATGTATGTGTGTGTGTGTTTGTGTGTGTGTGTGTGTTTGTGTGTGTGCGTGTGTGTGTGTGTGTGTGTGGGGGGTGTATGTTTGTGTGTAAACTCTCCATAACTTAAGAATGGCTTAACTGATCCCAAACAAACTCACGGCAGTTTAAAGTCATTGACCCCACTTAGGCTTTATGAGATAGTGAACCGATTACATTGAATAAATTTTGAGAATTTTCGAAAATAAAAAACAATGTCGACTGCTGTAAATTTGATTAAATTAGATTAATTCTTTGGAGAGATATCGTTGAGGAAAAATTTCGCAGAACGGATTTTATCTTAAAAACCCCAAATGTCCTTGTTAAATTTTCAGAAATCATTTACATTTTTGGATTTTAAGAACTGCGTCAAATACCGCACATGGTTGAAAGTTTTTATTGCTCCAAAAATCTATAGCTTTTCTAGCGCTTTAAGCTTGAAATGAGTGGGAAATTCCAGGGATGGCCGGCAAGGTCAAACGTAATCCATATTTTTTTTTTTGTTTTTTTTTTTTGTTAAACAGCGTTTCCATTATGTATTTCGTTCCTGCTCATGGAACTTTTGTTAGTAGACGAAATGTACATATATAGACAAGCACAAATTCCGAATAAAATAAAGACTTTATTCAAATAATGATTTGATAGTTTTTACTATTATACAGGGCAATCATGAATAAAATTCCCCAAGAAATTTATTCCTTTTCCAATTTGAATTTTTTTCATTTCCCTCTTACTTGCTACTGCTTGAAATTGTTTCTCGGGAATCATTTCTCGCAGAATTTTATTCATGATTTCCCTCATCATTTTTTTTCTCTACATATAATTTTTTTATCTTTAATAGTACAGTTCAGACTTTATTCGGAAGAGTTCTGAAAATGCATTTACAAATATAAGGGCCATTATTACAACTTAAAGATAGTTAAAAGTAGGATTTTATCGGAGGTATAAAAACTTTATCATTTGCAAAATTTTACTTTAACCTAAAGTTAGCGATAAATTACAGTCAAGTTTATTCCACCTGGTAAGTTAAATCCAATTTGCAATAATGGAAAGCTTTTTATACGTCCGATAAAATCCTACTTTTAACTATCTTTAAGTTGTAATAATGGCCCTAAGTGTATGTTAAAAACTAACAGCAATTATCTGAAATAAATAGATAAATAAATTATCTGAAATCTTTCCTATTTCGAAATGTGTAATGCAATTCGAACATTTATTGCAGGCTTAAAGGCTCAGTTAGCCGACTGTAATGTAATGTAACTGCAACAGGGAGAAACAGCTGATCGATTTTGTTATGTGAAAAGTAATGAAAATGGTTATAGAGATGTAATGTAGCGTAACCTACTTTTCATACAAAAATATCAATCAGCTGTTTTCTACGTTACAGTTACATTACATTAGCCTTAAGGCTCAGTTACCTAACTGTAATGTAATGTAACTGCAACAGTAGGAAACAGCTGATCGATATTGTTATGTGAGAAGTAATGAAAATGTTTACAGAGATGTAATGTAACATAACCTACTTTTCATATAAAAATTACGATCAGCTGTTTCCATCGTTGCAGTTACATTACATTACAGTCGGCTAACTGAGCCTTTAGTCATAAAAAAGTGCACGTAACTATGATATTGTATTACGATAGTGATTAAAATTATCGTTACTTGTGTAATATATTTTAAAATTTAATATTACTACCAAGCGGATGCTTCTACTTTTTCCAGCATATTTGCATTAGACTTTTTATTACGTTTTATGATTTCTAAATCATTTTGGTTTTTAAATTATAGTTATTAAAAAGTTTTTAAAGTTTTCATAGCAAGAATATTGCATGAAAAATAATACAAAAAAAAGTCCCATAAAAGTTGCAATATAAAGGCCATAAATTACTAATGTTTACAATTTGATAATGTAATACATTTAGGGCCTCATTTTGTAAAACGCCTCGCTATGCAATGACAAATTTTTTTATTTTCGCAAATCGTTTTTTATACGAATTTAAGCGCAAAACATTGTTTTCATGTAAATTTCAGTAAATAACTATTGATTTTTAGACCAAAATTAGTTTATAAATTTCTTTACAAAAATTTGTTTTTTTTTTAAATCATAAAATAAATTTTACTGGCTTTTCTGCTAATTTTCTGCATATTAAAAATATCGATAAAATGTGGTTCCTTAAGAATGACTGCCAATTTGTTTTTACTAATATTAAATGCGTGTCAAAATGATTAAGAATTAAAAAAATCATACTAAATTTTAAATCAAACCTGTTTGTTTGCTGGGCTATATCGAATTCGGTTGTTTTTGGCAATTTTATTTAACCTAGTCTATCTTTTATGTTTGTATTTCGTTTGCACTAATTTCATTTCATTTTTCTGTTTACAGTCACGCAAATCAAAACAACATCAAACTAAAGCAGCAAATACACGTATGTTTTAACGATTTTTTTAAACTATTATTAAATAATACAACGTAAACTTACAAAACACTTACCAAATTGGTATAACTCTTGCTCCCGCCGATTCCAAATATTTGACATATGATGCCTCGATGTAACTGTAATATTCATTACCGAATGCTTTTAGCAAGTCAACTGCAATATCGATACATAAAATCCCTATTATGGGTGTGAAGTTCTCATTATTTTGATGTGATTGCAAAGATGCTTTTGATGTTGACATTGTAATCTTCAAAATTTATTATTTTGTTTTTTCTTTTTTTAATTATAAAATGCAGAATGTTTGTTTTTTATCTTGTGCGGTGTTTGTTGTGGGATTGCTTGCAAATGACTGAGAATAGAAAATGAGTGAATGCATTTATACGAAATGTAAATAAAGAGAGAGAGAGAGAGAAAAACGAAAAGAAAGCACAAACTTTTTAATGCATACTTGTGGGGATTGTGTGATAGCACCAGCGATGCCAACTTGGTGCTTTTGGCACTATTTTTAGTGCTTTTTGAACACTCAAAATGCCAAATTTTGAGCGTTAGTGCCAAACTAAGAAAAAGCACTAAGAAGTGCTTTCAAGAAATTTCTTAAATTACTGTAATAAAAACTTGGTGTGTTTATTTTTTCAGTGTAACGTCTGATATATTTTATTCAGAGCTCGCAAAAAATGCTCAACCAAATTTCTCTGTGCGGTCTTCTCACTGAAAAGACCTTAAAAAGTGAAACGGAATCACTCAGTGTCTGAACAGCAACCCCCTTTTTCGTTTCAATCGTGTTCTCGCTCCAGGGTTATGGGTTGAGCGTAACACACGAATCGATCTCTTACTGACCGCATGTTACGAACAGAATCGTTCGTTGCTCAGCTAGTGAGGGTCAGTAAGTGAGCAAAACAAGCAAAGTGTTCGCAAAAAAAAAATCTTTATTTTTGATGTTGCGTTTGCTTTATGTTGTCGCTTTAGATATTTCATCACATGGAAAGCATTAAAAAGGGAGAAAATAATAATAAATAACAATAAAAATATCTGTAAATCAAACTAAACTCGCAACACACATACATGCTCAAAAGACCGTTTGCCGAGATTTTACGAAATAAAGGGTCTCGAGCGAACACATGAGCCGAGCGATCAAACAAAAACGATCGTTGGTTGAGCGAGAAGCAAGCCAAAGAAGAACGAAGTTTGAGGGTTTTTCCGCGACAGTGTCGTATCCAGCGATGCCAACTTGGTGCTTTTGGCACTATTTTTAGTGCTTTTTGAACACTCAAAATGCCAAATTTTGAGCGTTAGTGCCAAAATAAGAAAAATCACTAATTAGTGATTTTAAGAAATTTGTATATTTCTTTAAATTATTTTAATAATTACTCGGCGTATTTATTTTTTCAGTGTAAAGCATAAATTTTTCGTCTGATATATTTCATTAAATGGAGAATAGCTAAGAAAATTTTAAACATTATTAAACTTCACATTAATTCACTCTATGGATTTTCAGTCGTTTTTCACGAAAGTGCTTTTTACGCTATTTAGATATCAAAATTACGCTTTTAAGTGCTTTTTTTAAATGTTGATGTGCCTTTAGAGTCAAAAAAGTTGGCATCACTGGTCGCATCGTGTCAATGGACGAGTGTTTTTTTTTCTGACAACAAGCACGAGAGAGACCAATTATCGCGAGCTCTGATTTCATTAAACAGAAAATACCTTCGAAAATATTAAATATTTTAAACTTCACTCATTTGGATCTTCACTCCTTTTTTACATTAGTGCTTTTTACGCTTTTTAGATCTCAAAATTACGCTTTTTGTGCTTTTTCAAATTTTAATGTGCTTTTAGAGCCAAAAAAGTTGGCATCACTGGATAGCACAAGCCAACAAAAACAATCACTTTCTATGCTAAAAGGTAAGTTTGGATTTGTTTTAAAAAATATTGACGTTTTTCATCTTCAGCTTAGAATCACAATATTTAAATTGTTTGTTGCTGTTTATGTACATACTCGCATTTACATATAACCCCAGTCACCATGTGTAAGATTGACCACAAAATGAACAGTCTATTTTCGACTCGAAAATTAACGCATAAATGCTCATTTTAATCGAATATGATCATTGATTTCATGAAATGCTGACTGGGACAGTACGCACTTATGTATGTGTTAAATTTTAAAGGCCGATGTTGATTTTGAATAAAACAAATTATTCTCATTTCTTTTTATTATAATAATATGGTATGGTTAAATTATGTATAAAACAAAATATCGGCCAAATGGCCGCCGCCACCTCGGCGGCACACCTCCATCCGATTAACAGTGTTCGATTTCAGAAAAAAGGACGACAAAAATAAAAAAATAAAGTTAATTAAAAATTTAAATTGACCGCACTATTTGCAAGTGAAGACCCAGACTAGCTTAAAACTATATGATTCTTGTATATCTTTCAGTTTGTATGCTTGTATCGGTACTCTAAATGACATGTTAAAAGAAAAAAAAACAAAAAAATACTATGGGTATTTTGTGCAATTTCATAAGTAAATAGAAGGCGTGGTAGATGCGATATTATTTTTTTTTAAATTCAATTGACTTTTGACTTCTTTTTAACTAACACACAAAAACACATTATTTTCTAATAAATGGCAAGTTTTTTATTAAGTGTTAAGCAAAGTGAGTTTTTTTACAATTATTACCAAAGAAACTAACTTTGTCAGACGAAATCTTTTGATATCCATCCGTTTCACCACATCCATAAACGTTTTTCTAATCTTTCAACCTTGCTGTTTTAGACTTTATATAAAATTCCTGCCCCAAGCTGTCCCATTAATTTTTTTTTTCAAAAGTACAATATGAGCAGCAACTCAGAATAAAATTATGTTATTTTTTTATATTATTGTTAATTTATACATTTTTAGATTTTAATTGAACTATAGTGAATTTTTAATCAGAAATAATTTTTAGTCAGGCTTAAGTTCAGTAATTTCAATTCTTTTATTGAATGAAATATTTTTATTAATTAATGTGAGTTTCTAAAGAAGAGAAGAAAAATTAAATTAGACTTTTAAGCTGGGGGAAATACCGATATTTTTCTGTGCAGCAACGCACTTCATCAGCACCCTAGTCTATCTACTTGGGAGAAAACGAGAGAAAGCAAAAACAAAGTAACATAATATCCACTACTATAATACTTTTATGTATGTACCGACGGTACATCGAATAAGTAAAAATAATTAATGTGATGATCGTAAAAAATAAGCAAGAATAGTTAAACATACGTAGGTAGAGTAATATAACTTCGTGCTAACCTAAATGGAAAAATGAAAAAATGGAAAAACAGGGGAAATAAATAGTGATACTTACATATGTATTTACCAAATGTAAATCAATAATTGTACACAACAATCATTTCTCACATTCCGTTTCATTAGAATTTACGTTAAATAGCTGATGTTAATAACAATCTCTACCCAAGTAGATAGACTAGGGTGCTGATGAAGTGCGTTGCTGCACAGAAAAATATCGGTATTTCCCCCAGCTTAAAAGTCTAATTTAATTTTTCTTCTCTTCTTTAGAAACTCACATTAATTAATAAAAATATTTCATTCAATAAAAGGATTGAAATTACTGAACTTAAGCCTGACTAAAAATTATTTCTGATTAAAAATTGTTAATTTATGAAATTTCTTTTACTTTTTTAACCCCCGACTAAAAAAAGGGGTGTTATAAGTTTGTAGTGTGTGTCTGTGTATCTGTGTGTCTGTGTATCTGTGTATCTGTGTGTCTGTCTGTGTCCACGTACAGGCCAAACGGCTGGACCGATTTTCATTTAGTTTTTTCTGTTTGAAAGATGAATTGATCGAAGCTATGTTTGAAAAAAATCGGTCCAGCCGTTTAGAAGATATAACATCTTTTCTGAAAAAAGTCGGGGGTTTTTAAAATTTTTAATTTTTGTTATGTATTGTAAAATATGTTAATATGAAAATACAAAAAATGAGGACTCGTACGTTAATTTTTTACAAATTTATGATTTGTGTCGTCCTAAATTCTTAAATCGAACATTGTGCGATGGTCCAAATTTTCTATGACGCTGAGGCATAATTGAGGTTCTATGCCGTTAATGTGCCGAATTATCTCATCCTTTAGCTCTTGAATTGTTGCTGGCTTATCAACATACACCTTTTCTTTCAAATAACCCCAAAGAAAGAAGTCCAACGGCGTCAAATCAAATGATATTGGCGGCCAATTGACATAGCCACCACGTGAGATAACACGGCCATTGAATTTGTCGCGCAAAAGAGCCATTGTTTCGTTAGCTGTGTGGCAAGCGGAACCGTCCTGTTGAAACCACATATCGTCCAGATCCATATTTTTCAATTCGGGCCATAAAAAGTTCGTTATCATCTCACGATAGCGAACACCATTCACAGTAACTGCCTCATTTTGGAAAAAAAAATACGGCCCGATAATGCCACCAGCCCATAAACCGCACCAAACAGTCACTCTTTGTGGGTACATTTGTTTTTCGATAACCACTCTTGGATTATCATTCGCCCAAACGTGGTAATTCTGCTTATTGACGAATCCACTGAGATAAAAATGTGCCTCATCACTGAAGATGAATTTCTTCGATATGCATTTTGATTTGAACGCCCATTTTCATAATAAGCCTGAATAACTTTAACATGTTGGTCGATTGTGCATCTTTTCATGGTTCAAATTGGGTTAGTCTGAAATAGAGAAATGTCAAATGAAATGCTGGAAAAACTTGACGTTTAGATGTAGTTCACATTCAACATCGGGCCTTAAAATTTAACCACCCTTTATGAGTGTACACTCTGGGAAAATTGGGAAATACGACAATAATATGTACAACATATGCAATAATTAACCGACTTCGAAAAAAGGAGAGGGTTAACAATTCGTCTCTATTTCTTTCTTTTTTTTGAGAACTATTTTTTTTGTGTCTGAGAGGGTATAGCTTCCCATTGGTCCCACTTTAAAAAAGTAGAGACACGCCACGATTTTTTTATTTAATTGTATGATATTCTACTTATTTATTATAAAACACCTTTGGTTCTTGTAATTACACAATTTGAAAGTTGAAAAAATGGGCGGCGTTACTCCCCTTAAAATTTATTATACAATTTCACGCGGTTCTACTTAAACGATCTTTACGAAACTTACCACACACCTTGAGCTCTAAAATAGACACAATCATCATATTTTAAGTGGTTCTACTTTACCGGTTTTTACAAGACTTCACACGCATCCTGAACTCTGAAAAACACACAATATTACATTTAAAAAATGGGCGGAGGCACGCCCATTAAAATTTACTTTTATATTTCACGTACTTCTTCTTATCTTCTTCTATCAGACCTCTGCATTGAATTCGGTTTTTTTTGGGCAGAAAGAATTACTTGTAATTAAAAGTTGGCTGTTCGAAAAAATATTTAGTCCTCATTGGTTTTTAATTTCGGTTGCCGTTCTGTGTCTTTCTTTTTCTGTGAAAGAAATTAGATGGTTGTAAAAGTGAAAGATAATCAAAAGAAAAAATTGTTATACAAAATATCATTTTCTTTCACTAAAATAATAAAATAAAAAAAGATATACGTCTATGGGCGTTTTAAAACTTTACATCTAAAATTCATTTTACGGCCTATTTAAAGTTGCACCCTTGTGTAGTAAAAAAAAAATTGAAAATCAAAGTCGTGTGATACTTAGGTTTTTGGTATATATTGTCTTCAGAATATTTATTCACAACATTACAAGCGGGATTTTCTTAGTATACATTAAGCCTCTAACTCTTCTGGAAATTGTTTTTTTTTAATTTAAAACAAGCAAAAATCGTCTTCAAAACAGGTATCCATGTACATAGTTGAAATATTCTGCGAAAATACTTGTCATGAAATTCTACTATAGGTCTCAGAACACAATTAAGTCGAAAATTCAACTTTAATTCCAGAAATAACCAAAAATTTAAAAGGTAGTTTAAGAGTTGATATACTAGTAGTTAAAGCTGTTAGGCAGTTTATTTTTCAGCTGGGGCACAAAACATACAGAAATGTCAGGAGACGGAAGATACGGGTATTTTTCAGTTTGTCTCGTTTTCCCTCAAATTTTGTCGTCGGTTTTGTTTTGCTACGTCTTTCTAGTGCAATACATTTTTATTAGCTGTGTTAATTGGTAAGTAGTAATACACTTCAGTATCAAATACACTATGCTTTTCTCTTTCTTCCATGAATTTTAACAAAAACCTGATTGCAGCTTTTTTTACCTGTCACTTTCTTCATTTCTGTGTATTCTGTGGCTGGGGTATGACTCAGTGTGCCCAGGGTCTAGTCGAATCTGCTTCCTTTGGATAGTATGTAGATGTTGTTATACTAACACAATCAGTTTTATATACGAACTCACGACTCCTAACTTCTACACTATTAAAAAGTGAAGAGTATGAAGTATATCCGGGAGGTGTAATATCACCTGTTCGGCTAATTTACGAGCACAAAATAATTCGGAAGACTTCGCATTCGGCTAATTCACGAAATAATAAAGTAAATACGGGAGACTTTATATTCGCTAAAATACAGTTTATCTACTGACTAACTACATAGAACAAGAGTCGGTAAAGCTTTCTTACGACACTTTCAAGAGGCCTACTTATAATTGTCGTTCCTACGATCTCGGCACTTGTTGCCCAATTCGTACAAACATTGATTACTTATGGCAACTAAAATATGACATGAATGAGAATGATACCTTGCGTTGGCATGTTGTGGCTCGGTTTCAAGTAGTGGTGGTATTTGCATGTGTGTGTAGGTCGTGCTTTGTTCAGGTATACGGTAAAAGGTACGTGAAATTTCACTACGATATACGGTAAAGGTACGTGAATTTGCACTTTTTAATGAATAAGAGTACAAGTGTATAGGGATCTGTAACGTCACGTTACAAAGTGTAGGCAGTAAAGTGTTGGAAACCCTAAAAAACAATTCGAACAATTATATAATTATTTTTTTAATATTTTGCTCTTTCTGGTATTAAAGTTGAATTTTTTACTTTTTTTCGACACAAAAGTAAAATAAAAAAAAGCATAGGCTGACTTCATAAATGCAGCTTGCAATGCAACACTGAAATGCGTAGTCTTCATAAATACAGCAGAGTTATTTTTGGCAATGCCGCGAGTTCATTATTGCAAGGCAATGCTTCTCAATGCGCAACATCTGTCAAATTTGTGCATTGCTTTCATTTATGATTCTTTTGTGCTTGGTATATTATTTATCATTACAAGCCAATTCGAAAGCGGTTTTGAAAACATTAGCGCATGTTTGCTGAACATTCATTAAAAAAAAATTAATTTTACAAAATTTATGCTTAATGGAACAATTAAATAACTTTTGCGCGTTCATAAATGAACTTACATGTATTTCATTGATTGTCAAAATAGTGTTGCCATAAAGTATTGCTTTGCCTTGTAAATTAATTTCTTTGCAGTGTTGGATTGCAAGCTGCATTTATGAAGTCAGCCATAAATTTCCCAATAAATGTTTATTTATTAATTTTTATAATTAGAGATCATGCTAAATTAATGATGAGTGCATTAATGTCATGACATTTTTTTTTAGGACATTTTTTGTAGACGAGAGTTACATACATATGCAGAAGCATGATGATATGCGTTTTAAAGAGATTAGAATACCTCATTCCTTGTATGCATTTCATTTGTCCCAAATTGTACTATACATTATTATTTGTGTTAAAAACTACTTAAAATTTGTCTAACTACAAATAATTATAAAAATTAAAATTTACCTTAATCTAGGCGAGGAAGCCAAGTTCTGGCCAATACACGCAGTGTGTATATTTACACGAAGCCATTCGAGCTGTTTTTACCCCCCTTATAACTTTGTTCCTCGCAATCGTAAAATTATAGAATTTAAATCATAATTAGAATAAATTCATATAACCTCACATACGAGTTTGAAAGTTTTACAATGAAAGGTTCCAGAGATATAGAGGTGCAAAAAGTACATATTTTAAGACATACTCACTTACCACTGACCACTGACACACTCATCAAATTGATGAAGCACTTCCGCTATCGCTAGAGAGCTAAGATTTGGTACACGAGTTGATCTAGGTGAGCAATGAACCAGAAAAATCTGAAAACCCGAAAATTTTAACCAGAAAGGCGGGGCTACGCCCATAAAAACTATTGAGCTGAAATTCGACACAGAGCTAGGTCTAGGTGAGAAATGAAATAAAAAAATCTGAAAACCCAGGAAATTTGGCCAGGAGGGCGGGGCTCATAAATGTTAAAATTAAAAAAGCAAATCTAAGGCGCCTTATAAAAGTTATTTTATTGAAATTTGGCATATATACTGCGATAATGCAGGGCTATGAATTTTTCATTAAAAAAGTGGGCGTTGACACGCCCATACAATTTAAATATATTTTTCGTGTATTACGGTTCAGCATATTAGATACACTATTTATGTGGGTATTATTATCCTTTTGCAACGAAACTTGACACGAATAATAAGCACTGGCTGAAAAAAATCTTAAGTTTGGAAAAGTGGGCGGGGTTACACCCATAAATATTAAAAACTAAAAGTTGCGCTAAGAAGCTGAAATTTGATATACAAGTAGGTCTAGGTGAGATACCAACTAAAAAAATCGGAAAACACAGAAATTTTAGTTAAAGGGGCGGGGCTGCCCCCATAAACACTACAAATTAAAAGTTGAGATAAAGAGCTGGAATTTGATACACAAGTAGGTCTAGATAAGAAATCAACTAGAAAAATCTGAAAACCTAATAATTGTTTGGTACTAAAACCTTAATATACAGCTTTTAATTCAAACTAATTTAGTGAAAGCTTGCATACGCGTTGCTCGTATACAATACTTTAAACTATCACCTTAAAAAGTGGGCGTGATCAGTCCTATAAAATGTTAGCCTTGTGCTTAATCTACTTCAGTCTAGCATATTTTACTAGAAAATTAGCATGAATTGTAAGCGCTGCTCACAACAAAATTTTAAGTTGAAAATAGTGGGAGGGATAGTACTCATAAAATTTAATTATCGCTAGAGAGCTGAAATTTTATACATAAGTAAGTGTAGCTGCGTAAGCCAATGGGAAAATCTTAAAACCAAAAAGTTTTTTCCGGTATGCGGGCCACGCCTTTGAAACTCCAATTCGCACTAGAGAACTGAAATTAGATACACAAATAAATCTAGATCAGAGATCACTAAGATAAATCTAAAAAACCTGAAGTTTCAACCTGAGGGCGGTAACAAGCACTTTAAATTCAAAATTAAGATAAATTTTATTGAATGAAGCCTTTCATACACATTGCACTTATCCAAAATAAAAATGTCCTATTTTGAAAAGTAGCCGTGACTTCACCCATAAATCTTAGCTTTTCCTTTCAGATACTTTGGCTTAGCAGTTTTTAATTTAATACTCAGGTATTTCTTATTAACTTTTTAATAACAAACTTTGCATGAACCATAAGCACTAGAAGATATAAAAGTCAGCGAGGCTAGGCCCATAAGAATTTTACGTAATATTATACTACACAGAAAAAATTTTAACCAAAATGCTTCCAATTAAATCAAGTAATGCCGATTCAAACAATTTTATAGCTGTCCCAATTAAATTTTGTTGATTGAAAACAAAAAAGTTTAATGTTTGTATAGATGTTACCAAATATGCAAACATACAGACAAATGTTATTAAACTTTTGTACGCATTATTAAAAATTCAAGCAATTTTTTGATTGTTTGAATTAACTTTGTTTAATGAAAAAAAATATTTTAGTTTGTGTTGGTGCTTGTTCATGTTTTCATGGCAGTGTTTCAGCCTGTTATTCTAGAAGTACCAAGTTCGAAGCATGACAGCACTGTAAGTTAAAAAATAAAATAAGAACACATACCTACATATGTGCAATAATTGAATAAAAAATAATTTGCCACGATAGCCTAGTAGATGTGTGCTAGTCTGTTCGAATGGAGGTACCATGTTTAAAGCCTGCAGCGTAAGTTACGGAATTAAACAAATAAATAAAATAATAAGTAAGTTAAATAAATAAATTAAAGTAAATAAATAAAAAAATGGCTTTACTTTTTAAAATACTTTTACTTTTTAAAATTTTATACGATTCAATTACTTTTATTAATTCATTCAACGAACAATTTAATTATTTAAAATCTCTAAATTCAATTATTAATTTAATTGGGCCAATTAATCATTTGTTTAAAATCTCAACAGCAAGAAAACCTCATTTTTAC
Organism: Tachina grossa; assembly: GCA_949987645.1. Classification (NCBI taxonomy): domain Eukaryota; kingdom Metazoa; phylum Arthropoda; class Insecta; order Diptera; family Tachinidae; genus Tachina; species Tachina grossa. The sequence continues at coordinate 20,081,521 of OX465276.1, read as the reverse complement.
AAATTCATTAATTGATATTTATCAATTTGTTTGCAGGACGAAAATCAGTACAGGATTTAATTAATAGTACAAATTTCTAACTAAAATGTTAATTAAAGTTCATTTTAAATTTTTTCTGTGTATAGAGAGATGACATATTGTAGACAAATAGTAATTGATTTACTCAATCAGAAAATCCTAAAATTAAAGCACCAGCTACCCTATTGAAACTTTGCATGCACATTGGGCATATCCTTTTGATATATGTATGTTCTTTGGCTAATCAGACTTTAATATGTAAATTTATTGAGAAAAAAGACGGGATCACGTCCACTAAAATATATGCTGTATTTAACATGTTTCTTTCCAGAGGACTCTTACCAAATTGCGTATACACTAGCGACCCGTTGTAATGACACAATAGTGCATTTTTAAGGTCAACAATCCAACCTCCATCACGCTCTAACCCATTATTTTATGCAACTATGCCATTTTCAACTGGCACAGCGATCATTAATAGAAATAAGACACTAATATAGACACTAGAAATTTTAAGTTTAAAAAGTCTTATTATAGAAAATTTTTCAAAAAGTAGTCAGATCCTCACAAAAACATAAATGTGAAAAAAGGCCAAGTTCCTATCCAAAATTTCGGCCATTAAAAGTAGTGAGATATAAATTTTGACCAAGTTCTTGTTTTGCACAATACCTAACACAGAAATATGCTATACGTTATATAAATTTGTAATCGTAAGGGCGTCATATAATTTTCAGATAGTCTGTTTACTTGGCAATATTTTTACCTTTCTAAAATTTAGAGAATAATGTGTATTTGTTTATTTCTTTCTATTGGAAAAAATGTTGTCAAGTAAGCAGACTGTCTGGAAATTATACCCTTACCCTTACGATTACAAATTTATATAACGTATAGCATATTTCTGTGTTAGGTATTGTGCAAAACAAGAACTTGGTCAAAATTTATATCTCACTACTTTTAATGGCCGAAATTTTGGATAGGAACTTGGCCTTTTTTCACATTTATGTTTTTGTGAGGATTATATATTAAAGTAGGAACCGAAGTAAATAAATGCAAAAGCAATATATTCAAAAATAAAGAAAGCGATATTGGAAATTCCTAAATCATAAATAAAATTTGTAAGTTCCCCAAGCGCTAGCAATGCTTAGAAAAATATTCAACTTATTTAATTTTAGAATATCGGTGGCTGCACTGGGTTCAGACTCAAAGAGATACTGTTGTTCAAACGATGAACGTTTTAAGGCCGTATAAACCGGTGCATAATTGTAAATTAGAGTTAGAGCTTCTTCACTTTCATTCTTAAACTGATGACGATTACGTCTGGCTTCGTTTATAAGAAAATTGGCAAAATATTGTGAGGTTTGAATGGCGCGTGATGTATGTGTGATATTGCGATTCCGTATGAATTCGTAAATATTTTTCTCCGGATGAAATTGGGTACCATAGAAGGGATATCTAAAAATTAAAATGTAAAATAAACCGCATTTAGTATATTATTGTGCAGTTAGGGAAAATATTAGCATTCTTTAAACTAGCTAGGTCCAAACACATATACTCTGATATTTGCATTTGAGGTAAACAGCTTTGAAAGCTCTTAAATTTGTTATTGTCTGTTTGAAAAGTAAGAGCAAGCATTGTTGTCGCCGACCTCTGATTGGCTGTTGTGCTATCGTCGGTGTGAAAGCATAAAACCTCTTTTGTAAAAGTTTGCTCATTTTGCATATGGCTTGGACGTAGCTGCCTTAAACTTACTTTTTATGCTCAATTGTCGATATGAATTCAATACCATTCCAGTCGTGATTTAAACTCAGCACATTCCACAATTCGTTTAGTTTTAGTTTGGCAAATGTCTAAAATAACAACATTATCTATGAGCAAATAATTTTGAAAGATAAAATAATATAGTAATCAATTATTGAGGTCCTGTCCCACAATGTCTACAACATTTTGGACTTGTTGCACACTTTGAAAGTAAGCGTGCGACAAATTAAAAAAAAAACATTTTAATTTTGTTTTTGTTTCAAATTTTAAAATTTTGTCTTTGTTTCAAATCGAGCGTTATCAACATCGTGGGACAGTGTCCCTTAAATAGTTTCACGTCAGTGCTAATGAAAACATTAAGGGCCTAATGTTGTCAGATATGGCACTTTCTCGCCAAACGTGCCAATTTTTCGTGATGTTTGGCGTCTAAATTTTTTATTTGTCGACTTGGTTATTTTTCTGGCGATAAATAAATTTGTTGGCAAATTTTAGGGCTATTTATTAACAAAATTGAACTTCAAAATTTATGTAACACAGGGAAAATTAGTTTAAAAATAAATCCTACTAAAACTCGTCTGCAAGAAATTATAACATTTTGATTTTGGATAAGAATTTGAATGAGAATTTGGATGAGAAAAATTTACAAGAAATAATTTTTGGAGAATTTTTTAAAATCAATTTGGCGAAATAGGTGAGCAAAAATCCGACAAACCTTACCCAATGTTGTAAAATATATTTTAAATTTTTTTCATATAAAATTTGTCAATGCTTAGCGTTGCGTTTTAAAAAATAAGCGCCTCATAAACGTTTTGGAATTAGAGTTGAAAATATTATTTAATACACCCGATTTTTTAATTCTATGATTTTCAACGGGCTTCTTCCAAAAAAAATATACAACCAGTCTGTGACTTCTTTAACTAATTACCTTCTCCGTAAAGCAATACACATGGAAATTTGCTGTAACTGCATAATTTTTCAAAATATCTATAACATTATCGCTTGCATTGCGAAAGAGCCGCGATTCTCTGAAATCTGAAATATAAAAATTGATTCAAATATGAATAAGAAATTTTGTTTAAAGTTAGAAGACTTAACTTACTGTCCTTAAACTCCAAAGGCAAAGCTTGAGAAGACGATGAACAATAGGTTCGTGGTTCGGTAGAATTGGCCGTAAGATAGACAATTAATTCGAAACCCAAACAAGTACCCCAAACGGGGAAGTAAGTCCCATTATCATTTAGTTCCATGGCAATTTCGAAAATATGGCGACCAGCATCGGCATAGCCATGAGATTGATTGAAATATGTGGCACCACCGGGAAAAAGGACACTTAAAAAAGATTGATGTTATATACATATCTTAATGATTTTTAAAATACATTGTATGTATTTCGAGCAGATAAGAGTACTTACCCATTTATTTTGCTTAAAATATCCTTGTAGTAGTCACGATTTTTACCAATCCTATAAAGGAAATCGCAATAATGAAATTACTGTTTATCGTTTTCAAGAAATATAATTTATGTGTTTAATTTTTAGCTGTCTTTAAGTATGTGAAGAGATTTTCCCGTTTGGGACTCAGTTTTAGTTTTTCAAGAAATAAAATCGGAGGAAGAACACGCTTGAGCACGTTTCACAGAATTGATATTTTAATTTAAAAAAAAAATGCTTTATAAGTTGCTTTTCAATATAATACTTGAGACGTGATGTGCTTCATTTCAAACGAAGTTTTGCAGAAATCTAATATTTCAAATATTAGGTTTCTTCATTGGCCTCAATTTTGGTTCATCAGCTATAATATATAGAACCCTAACCGCGAAAATAACGTAACTTACATATATATTTCGTCTTTTGGCAGCCAAGTAAAAACTTTATGAGATTTTGTAAAAAGTAGGAAGTGGTACTCATGTATCTTTTTATTTTGTAAGTATAATAATAACTTCTTTGCAAGGAATAAAATAAATACTTATTTATATCTTTATGTGAAAGTAATTATTTAAGTACCTTTCCAGCTATTAATGAAATATTTATAGACAAAAATTGATTTTAACTTTAAAAGCAAAGAAGATAATAAATTAAAAATAAAATAATTCTGCCAAATAAAAACTGACTTCAGTACAAAGTTCTGATAGAAGAAGATAAGAAAAGATACATGAAATATAAAATTAAATTTGAATGGCCGTGCCTCCGCCCATTTTTTAGTGCATGGTTGTGTGTTTTTCAGAGCTCAGGGTGCGTGTTGTCTTGTAAAACTCGTTAAGGTAAAACCACTTAAAATAAAATATTAAATTTCAATGGGCGTGACTCCGTCCATTTTTTTTTTAATACAGGATTGTGTCTATTTTAGAGCCCAAAAAAAAACCGCGTAAAATATTATAATAAATTTTAATGGGCTTAACCCCGCCTTTCAAATTGTGTAATTACAAGAAGTAAATTCGGTTAAAAATAATTAGTACTTTTCTTATAAATTTTGTACTCAAGTCGGCCGTCTGTGCTGGGGAAATAGGTGGTAACTTTGATTTTACCTTGAACTGACTATAATTTTTATCAAAAAGGTTAACAGTCACATGAATATACGTAATTAAAAACTAACCAAGATCACCAAAACTCATGGTCATGGTATACTTACGGAAAAAAGTCAAATTAACGAAATCAAATCTTATCCAAATATTTTATACAAACTTGCTGCCAATAAAATGCCCCACTTTTATTTTAATTTCGTAATTTTCAATTATTTTTCATAAGTTTAAACATAAATCAGTATATTCCATTCATGTTCCAATCACGCAAAAATGTCAGCCATGCAAGCCCATACATGTAGATTTTTTATACTCACGTTCATGCAACATTGCGTAGTTTGAGCGAAAAGTAAGTCCCAAATCACACTATGCAAGTCTTATTGCTAAGCTGATTAGTTTTAGGGAGAGAGAGACGAGGGGAACAGAAACCTTTCTTTTCCCCCCGTCTCTCTCCTAACAAACTAATCAGCTTAGCAATAAGACTTGCATAGTGTAAATTGGGACTTACTAACGATAAAACGTGATCACTCGGCATAATATGATGCCAATAGATTATATTCAAAGTACTATCAAAGAATATAAATTGTATAGAATGCGCGTCTGAGCTAAAAAATTAAACATTTTTTGCTTACGCTTCAGATGCGGGGGGAAAGAATAAAGCGCAAGCAAACACACACTGAGAGCATTATATTTTTGCTCTTCTCACCAGCGTTGCCGTTGTGCGACTTAAGTCGCATTTTGCTACTTTTTCGACAGCAAAACATGCGGCCAATTGCAAAAAAAAAAAACTATGTAAAAATATCCGAAAGTTGCTGTTGCTGAAATAAAGCTTGTTTTAAGGATGATAAGTGTCCAAATTCTGCAGTTGTAAAGTCAGTGAATGCACCTTATTTCTTCATCTTTATAAAATATAATTTACAAAAAAAAAACATAAAGTATAAACATAAATTAGCGTTACTAAACAACTATCAAATAGACTTAAAGTAGACACTTGTCAAAGATTAGATTCCAATTGAAGAACTTATTAAGAAATACAGGATGTGCAGTTAAGAACTATGCATAATGCCTTGAAAGAATAGTATAACTATATTATCCTCTTCAGAATCGAATTTTAAAATTTTCTACAAAACTTTAAATGGTTTTTCCTGAAAGTAAATTTTTTGATTTATGCTGGTTTTTAAGTAAATAAGTGAGATGAACCAAGTTATAATGTATTTATGCTTTTACAGTCTCTAATTTTTTTATAAATCTTAAGTAATTGGGTAAATTACGGCACACGATATCGAACGAAATATGCATTTAATTCCGATTGGAATTTCATTCGATATGAAATGCAGCAACTTGACCACTCCTTTTTTAGATTTCATGATTTTTTTATATTTAGTAGCTTATATACATACATGTATATACATACATGTATACTTTAAGGCCCAAATTTTGGATTCCAAATTTACTTCATTTCAACCTATTTTAACTTATAAACATTTTATAAAAACTTACTAACTTATAAAAAGTTTTATTAAGATTAACGACGAAAGTAAGTTAAAATACATATTTTTTTAATTGTGATACTCGGAGAAATAATTTGCATTTGGAATCAAGGATTTGGGTATCAGTTTTTTTGCAATATTTTCACGACCCAGCAAAAAATTACACATTACCATTAGAACTACTTGCCATATAATGACTTACTTTTCTGATTGCCAATTTTCATTACTCGCTTACAAATCACATTACCTAAAATTACAAAAAATTACGTGCAAGTTGCTAAATGAAGAGAATGATTTTTTTAGACGAAATAGATTACGTGCAATGTTGACAAATAAAAAAAATGTAATTACTTCTCAAGAATCGATTATTTTAGTCTCACGCCTTGTTAAAATCATTAATTTGGTAATCCAGTAGGGAAGTGCTTCCACCAAAAATGCTTAATTCCGAACTCGATTACCTTTTTTTGAAATTTTTCGCTAGGCATTTATTGGCTTTTCTATCGACCAAAACAATAAAATGATCGACATCATCGAGCCGAATATCGCCAACTGGACGAACAGCTCTTTTTCTAATACCTGTAGCTCGTTTCTGTATTTCTCGCATCGTAAAATTTCCCACATGAAACGAGGGAATCGTAACAAAAACAGTGTAAATTGAAACACAAAATGGCTTTTCTCACATAAGTGTTTCTGTATATTTACTTTGCGAGAACTGTCTGTCATTTAAATAAATTTCCAGCAATTATTGGAAGGATGTGAGAAAAAGTGTTTCTGTAACAATATTTTGTGAAAAGTTTCTCGAAAGAACTGTCAAAACAACTCGCATTTTAAATTGGTGCGAGAACAACCAAATTTGTACAAAAGCATATGAATTTTTGAATTTGTATATAAAAATATAAAAAATAAACTACTTGAAAATATATGCAACGAATTGTTGGACTAAAATATCATTAAAAAATCGATATGTTCACTCTTATTTAGAATTTTTATGTTGTGCAATTGTCTTATGTAGAGACAGTTGATAGAAAAAACTTCTTTTGAGGATTTAACATTCATTTCATATTTTTGCTCATAATTTTATTTCCATTTTCTTGGTAATTATTTCTTTTTTTTTATTGAAATAATATTTTTGTGACATTTTGTTTTCATTTGACACTTGATTACTGGAAATGTTCCAGAAAAAACAGAATCAGTGTTGTCTGTTCTCGCATTCAAATACAGAAACACTTTTTTCTCACAAATCGAGAAACGATGGAATTTTGTGTTTCACACTTCATGTGAGAAATTTTACGATGCGAGAAATACAGAAACGAGCTACTGATATGCTAAGCTGTGTATATGATTGCCCTACGGCATACATTCTGTTAAAATGATACAAAGGGATAAATTGATAAAAGGGTTATAAAAAGTGTCATTGGCACGAAAACGAGTCAAAAGTGATACTTTAGTGTCACAACGGAAACGCTGCTCTCTGCAATGCGAGCGTAGCATACACTGCAGAAAGAAATGAGAGTGAGTACGCTGGACGGGTAGTACTGGAAATACCCGTCATAGAAAATTTTAGCTTGTGTGAGATGCGCATTCTACATGATTTATATTCTTTGGTACTATATAATCATTCAATCATAACCTCACATTATAAGCTTCTAGTGAGTTGCCAACAAATATTCTCAGTGCTAGAACAAATCCTTGTGATTTCGTGGAAACATACAGAACTAGCACAAAGGCATAACTATAAATATTTCTCAATTTGTCTTATTTTAGTGTTATTTCTTTAGCTTTAGTATGTTATATATATATATATATATATATACATTTATTTCTTTATTGCTCCTAAAAATATGCCGCATATGTATATATTGTTTTATCACATACACATATTAATTAGAGACCTGCGTAAACAGTTTTGAAATGTAAATACGTCCGTATTTTGTTATATTAAATTCTCTTCCATTGCGCTGCAATTAGCAAATAAAAAAAGTTTCGTGCAACGAAATTCATGAAATTAGTTATTACTTAAAAATGTGTTGTAAAACATAGAATATGTATATGTTTTTTGTTTTTTTTTTAATTTTTAAGTAAAAAGTAAATGCTTTTTTATTCACTTTATAAATAAAGATATTGTTACGAAAATAGCCGTCGACAGGTTTAAGGCAACATTACACAAAAATATTCCAACAGGGATAATGTAAGTGTTACGCGAAAATATTTCTACAGGGTCAATGTAACGAATAGTCTAGAATAGTATCCAACAACTAAATAAGCATGCGCAGCATTAAACGTTAACAAGCAAAAGCAACAACAAAAAGCGTCTGCTTATTAAGAAGATACACATATTTACACACATACATTCATGCCAATTCAAACGAAAAGCAAAAGATAAACAACCACCGTGTATTGCTTAGTTAATGATGTACACACGTATGCATATACACATGTATGTACATAGTTACCACATGAACTTAATTAGGCAGCATATAAGATGATAATGATCGTCTAGACATTGCTTGAAACTTCTAGTGGTATTGGTGTGAAATATAAAAAGAGGTGACGCATCCAAGAAGTTAGTTAGTTACGAGTTAGTTGCGAGTTAGTTGCGAGTCAGTTATAGTTGTGTTGTGAACGAGTTGCAGTTGCGAACAAGTCAATCAGTAGCGAGTGAACAAGTCAGTTGATAATTAAGTTGTGAATTAATAATAGTCTGCGATACAGGGGTGAGTTGATTGTTAAGAGCAGTCTGTGCTTTATCGTGAGTTGGAGTAAAGGAGAAACTATAGGACAGTCTATAGTGACAGCAAAGTCTGTCGTGGAATTGAGATTATTGTGGAGTCTATCGTGTCGACTGGAGTAAAGGGAACAGCGCAGCGAATAGACGTGTGTAAGGGTGTAAGTAAAGCCAGTGAGTCTTCATTGGTGTATCAACCGTGAGTGTCGGCAAAGTGAGTGCCGTGTGTGACAAACAGCAGACAAAGAGGTATTGGTGTATCAACTGTGAGTGTCGGCAGAGTGAGTGCTGCGTGTGACGAGCAGCAGACAAAGAGGTGTCACGTGAATACTTGCGCAGCCAGCTAAGAGTCGTGCGAAAACTACAGCGAAGAAGGCGTAGTGGTAACCAGTTGTGAATATTTGGATGAAATTCAGTAGTTTAAGTTGTATTAGTTTATATAAGCTCTTGATTAATTTAGTTTAAGTGTATTTGTAAATAAAACTTGTATCATTCTTAACCCTAATTACTACACTCGGCTCTTGTATTCATTTGCAAATCTTCGGTTCCACGGAAAAGCGTTTTTATAGAGAGAAAAACGTAACAATATTATTTTATTTGTCCAGCTTAAGTATAAGTAAAAAATTTAATGCTGTCAAATTTCAAACGAACTGTTCTTTATTCATTTATTAAATCAAAAGTGTTTTAAATTATCTTAAGTATTATTTTATCAATTAAATCAAATTGACATATATAAATTTTGATTGTCCGCTTGGTTTAAATAAATTGATATATATATATAATAGGTGTTTTTTATTGAGGTATAGAACTTTAAGTTGGCATCACTTTTTTAACTGGCGGCCATTTTGTCAGCTGTCAAGTGATTAATATTTAGTTTGGTTTGCCATTTCATCATGAACAGGTTGACAAAAGAACAACGCTTGCAAATCGTGCAAATTTATTTCGAAAATAATAATCGTCCATCAGAGCAATTAATTCGGTTAACCATGGATCGTTTTCGCACTACGTTTACTCTATGTGATAATACGCATCCGCAGAGACGTCGAACAGTGCGCACCGAAGAAACAATTGCCGCTGTAGAGCAAAGTGTTGAAGAGGACCCGAATGAATCGATTCGCCACCGTGCACAGCAATTGGAGCTTTGTCCATCAACTTTATGGAAGATTTTGCGCAAAGATCTTGGCTTGCGACCTTACAAGATCCAGCTTGTGCAAGAATTAAAGCCGCGAGACCATGCAATGCGTCGTGATTTTGGTGTATGGGCCGAAAATGAGATTGATCTCGATGCTGATTTTCATCGCAAAATTTTGTTCAGTGATGAGGCTCATTTTTGGTTGAATGGCTACGTCAACAAGCAAAATTGCCGCATTTGGAGTGAAGAGAATCCACATGAGACCCTTGAGACGCCATTGCATCCACAAAAACTGACTGTTTGGTGTGCTCTATGGGCTGGTGGAGTCATTGGGCCATACTTCTTTCGAAATAATGCTGGAGGGTCAGTTACCGTTAATGGAGACCGGTATAGAGCCATGATAACCGACTATTTTGTTCCCGAATTGGATGGCATGAATGTGGATGAGTTGTGGTTCCAACAAGACGGCGCTACATGCCACACAGCGCACGTCACAATCGATTTATTGAAGGAAACATTCGATGAGCGCATAATTTCGCGGAATGGACCTGTCAATTGGCCACCAAGATCGTGTGATTTGACACCATTGGATTATTTTCTTTGGGGATATGAGAAGTCGCTCGTCTACGCCAACAAACCAGAAACGTTAGGGGACTTGAAAGCCAACATTCGTGGCGTTATTGCCAACATACGGCCCCATATGCTCGAAAAAGTGGTTGAAAATTGGACCTGTAGAATTGGCTTTATTCGAGCCAGCCGCGGCGGCCACATGCCCGAAATCATATTTAAACATTAATGGCATAAAATTATCCTTCCAATAAAGCCAAATTGATGGACATTAAAACGATTTTCTTGTGTTTTATTTCAATTCGAAGTTCTATATAAAAAAACACCCGTTATATATATATATATATATCTATATATATATATATATATATATATATATATATATATATATCTATATATATATATATATATATATATATATATATATATATATATATATATATATATGTATATATATATTTTATTTTTTTTTTAATACAAACACAACTCGCAAAGCGATTAGCTTGTCTGCGAAAACACCCAGGGTCTATGGTGGGAATCGAACCCACGATCTCTTGACTGAGAGGCTAGCATCGCTCCCACTCAGCCACAGGGGCACCCTGTTGTTGCAGTAAACTTATTTTATAATATTATTTGTTATACGGGGTATTCCTATTAGTAATGTTAATCTGGAAATATTCAAAAATCATCGAAAGTCTTTTGTAACAATAATTTGTTCAGTGTATGATATATCAAAAGGTCGCATAGAAAAGGACAATATGATGTGTCCTTAAAAGAACTTTAAAGCTTCAAATAATCAAACAGAATTGCGGCATAAACACATTTTCCATACAAATTGACACAAAAAATAAGCCCAGAAAGTAGTCGAGGGATAGAATCATGGTAAAATTATACTAGGTACATGCACGACTACAACAAAATTACAACACCAAAAAACACATGTATTTTGTTGGTATAAACGAACGTATAATTGTCACAAACAGATGCCTTTTGTTTATAAAAATAACAATTACAGGGTAACTAAAGTACAATTGCAGACGCGGCATTCATGAATCATTATTGTCATTCAGTGTTGCCGATTTGTGTGTAATTACACAGAGTGTGCAATTACTCTCATTTGTAGGCCATGTAATTACATTCATGTATAATCTGTGTGTAATTCTACTTTGGCTTGTATTTTTATTTATTTTTGTTTTAATTTTAACCTACACAAAAGATGTGTAGTGTAATTTTCTTCAACATATAATTGGAAACACAGCCATGTGTAATTTCATTGTCAACACTGTAATCATTTTATGCACACACATACACTAACATTTTTGCAGCTTGTAAACAAAGTTTGACAACTATTCGTATTGTATACCAGTGTCCCGCAAAATAAAATATGTTTGTGTTGGTGAGAAAAATGAGAGTAAAATAAACTTGCACTTGAAGAAAACTTTTGTAATATAAAATACATGATGTGGTTATTAGTTGTTTGAATTTTTTTGTTTGTAAATAAGCAATTTAATAAAAACTTAAATAAAAAGTAAAAATTTAATGACCATTCAACAATTTAGTGTATAAATTCAAAATTAAATTTATTCACAGATCTGTGGATACTATTAAAATGCCTTTTTAATCTATTTTCCCTAATATTTTTTAATGTTTCATAACATAAAATGCATTGCGTATTGCCAAAAACATTTTTAATCACGAAATATTTCCCAGCTTCCATAATTATATTATCAATTTTTTGTCTGTAGAAATTTATTAAATTTGAACTTTAATTTCGTTCCGTGTGCTCAAAAAAACTAAACAAAAAACCAGGAAAAAATTAAAACACGCGTGCACAACTTAATTCATCGCTTGCTCAGTGCGACTAAATGAAAGAGCATAAGCATGTGTGTGATTTTCATCCGCACAATTGTGCTATGGCTTGCGGGTTACTGTTGTATACATTAACAGGCTGGGATTGTGCATGTACCTGTTATAATTGTATCATGGATAGAATTTATTTTATTTTGACACCATTTTTTCTTATTCTCTCACATATAACTAGCGGTCTCCACTAGCTATGAACTTGGTATGGGCATCATGTCGGATATCGCAAATGGCTAATGGAGACCGCTCATGTCCAACTTTCGTCCTTGCTCTGACATCAATGCCCGACCATATGTCTGAGCAAAAATGTTCGCCTTGAGATTTGACGTCCGCAACCATTTGCAATAGAAAGAAAAGAGACAGAACAAAATTGGTAAATATTCCATCTTTATTGCACTTCCGCAAAATACTTTGATATGCCTGAACATGGACATCGCACGTGTTCACCACAACAAGGAAGTTGATGAATTTTTCACAGTTGCTCTGCCGGCGTCATGTCCATGTCATGACCAAGTCGATGGCTAGTGGAGACGTAGGGTAAATAAATATTCTCTCAGAAATGCTACCTTACTTTCAATAATTTTCATACATTTTGTAGGTTGACTGATCTGCCACGGATAACCGTATAATCTCGCAGTTTTTTTTTGTGGAATTTCGTTGACAACCACGTTGCTACTAGTCTCCTGCACAAGACATCTTATAAGAACTTTCAAGACATAAGGGATTTTTCAAATGCTTTACTACAGCGAAATCTTATAAAACAAACGTTAACAACATTGTTTGCAAGAAATTTGTTTGAGTATTGTAGGTATAAGAGTAAAGAAGAAAACACTTCGTGACGGAAGAATTTGTGATACTTGCTTCTTTCTACGCATGAGCGCGTGTATAAACGTCATGCATGTATGTGTGTATGATTTTTTATTTTTCTGCACATGCAAAGGCACACACATGCATTAACATTAGTTGTATGCGGTTAACCACATAATAGCTTACCATCTACATATTACACACAAACTCAAACGTACAATATGAAAAATAAGAAGCATACACTAATCAACAGTACTTCTTTTGAGTGTTTGTTACAAACAAGCTGTCTTGCGACATCGCTTGTTACAACTGATATACACATACGCCAATACATCCATCGTGCTTCGCTTATAGTACGACAGCATTTATTATTGGTTTAGTATAATACATGCGACGTGAATACATTTAAAAATCATGACGTTTTTACATTTCAAGACTGTTTACGCAGCTCTCTAGTTGCTACTTTCTATGTGAAGCCATAGGTCGTGTATGGTCAGCAGTGACCTACGCCGAGCAATTTTGTCGGCGGCGGCGGCTCATGAAAAATTGTTCGGCGGCGGCTGAAAATCGGATGGGTCGGCTTCACAATTTTTACGGTTGTGTCAAAGTCAATTCCCACTTTTTTATAATTATTTATTTTTTGCTCAAACTCACACCAATTTTTTAGCTAAATTTCAGAGAAAAACTGATTTAATATGCGTTGCCACGTTCTTTGTATTTTGTACCACAAACAAAGAATTACTTCCTATTAACCATAAAAACATTATAAAATTGAATTGTTTTTTTTTTTTTTTTTTTGTAATATCATCGGGTGGTCACTGATTTACTGCACAGTATATTTAAAATACAAATATTACTGCGGCAAACCAGATATGACAATTTTCTAGCGATCTTTTTCGCTTTGTGATACAAAATTAGCACAATTCCCTGAAATTTTGCCGATAAATCCCGGTCCAGGGTTGTAATTTTTGAATATGTGCAAATTTTGATGGAAAGCCTTCGGCGGCTCGGCTTAGCCGGCTGTTAGCCGGTCGACGCAGGTCTCTGATAGTCAGTAACAAAACTTGTATATAATAGTGTTAATAAAGGTGCAATCAGACGTGACATAACCATAGCCATAGAAAACACCCGTTCGAACCAAACTAATGGCCAACACTGTATTCGATTATAGGCGACTCACCATAACGCCATAGCCATTACCATAGAAACAAACCAATTGAATTTTGGTTTGGATATGGTTATGGCATTATGGCCATGTCACGTCTAACTGCACCTTAACATCTTGTACATATGGGGGTCTACTCTGTAATTCGAAACGAAAGAAAACACTTTCGAATTTGTATCTTAATAACATGTAAATTCGAAAGCGGTTTCTTTCGTTTCGAGTTACAGAGTTGACCCTTTGGAATAGTTACTCCGCCCATATTTGTGCAACCGTATCCTGCAAATTTACTTTGTAGAATATGTATAAATAAATAAATAAAATATTTCCTGTTTCCGGATAATTACACAGCAATCGGCAACACTGATTCATTACCAATTGTAATGATCAAAAAAATAAATAAATAAACAACAAGTCATTGTTGTTGACTTGCTGACAGGGTCCTGCGCCGAAGGGTTTTCATCGGCGGCGGCTGGCTCATAAAAAATCATCGGCGGCGGCTGAAAATCGGCTGTCAGCCGGCTGAGACAAATTCAACCACAATGCATACGAAGTTCATATACGAACAATACATGTAATTATCATAGGGCGCAGCATCAACCACGTCTACACAGACACAGCAAGTGCAGCAGCAGGCAACGCAAAATGGATCTGGACAGCAGGTTCAGCCTCAAATGGCACAGCCTACCCAAGTTAAAGCCACTTTTGTTAATTCCCAAGGCCAGCCACAAATGACAGCTGCAGGTATACCAACCATCAAATACCATTGTCGCAAATCATAAATTTGCAACAGCTACCGCAACAATTGTAGCAGGACTGCAGGTAACTCTGCATTAAAATAAAACTATTTACGCCTATGTATTTTTATAATAAAAGATATGTTGCAAACATTTCAATGATATAATGTACTTAGCGAAAAATTTACAAAATTGAATATATACATAAAAAACAAGTTTCAGCCGAAAAATATTAAAAAATTACGTCAATCGGCGGCTAATTTTCAGCCGCTTATAAGCCGGAAAAAATCGGCGGCGGCGGCTGGTCAAAAGCATTCGGCGGCTCGGCTAAGCCGGCTCTCAGCCGATCGGCGCAGGGCTCTGCTTGCTGACTTGTTATTTAGTTATGTATGTACATATGTATGTACACAAAAATAAACATTCGTAATGACATGCACTAAATAAATTTGCTTACCAAATCGGTACAACTCGACCACCAGCACCTTCCACGTACTTGACATATGAAGCCGCTATATAACTGGTATAACTCTTGTGAGGATATTTCCTTGAAATAAGGTGAGATACTTCCTGAGTTAATATGCCCAAAATTGGTGTAGGATTTTCATTGTTCGTATTCACTAGAGGATTTTCATTCACATCCGTATACGTAATTTTTCCACCAGCAACTAGATTTGCGGACACGAAGAATACATGCAGAGCGCCGATCAAAATCAAATACTTGTCCATGCTTTTCAGAATGTTTTTTTCGTTGCAAACTGGTGTGAAACTCAACAAGTACTGCTTGCAAAAATGATAAAACGATACTTATTTAAAACAAAACAAAATAGATTTTATTGTTGTTTATTAGTGTTTATTTGTATTTTTTTTTTGCTGTGCTTGTGCAATAGACGGACGGCTGGAATAAAATTATCAGTAGTTTCTTGTATGACAAACGATTTAATGTTTAGAATTTTTTTAAACTTTGTAAAAGATTGATATAGTATTCATATTGATATTTGTTATAAAATGATACCGAATTAGAAATAAAGTAGCATGAATCTCCTAAGAATTTTTTGTACATGTTTTGATCTTCACTCATCCGATTGACAAATGAAAAAGGTTTCATGCAACTAAGTCCCTGTTCACACGTTTCAACTTTTGTTGCTCAACTCGTAATTCAGCTGTAAGAAAAAGAGAGATATTTGTACTTCCGTCTCCGTCTTTCTTACAGCTGAATTATGAGTTGAAACGAGTGAACCGGGACTAACTTCGTGAAAAATTGCATAATGTAAATTCAGTCTAATACACATATCGCTCGTTTAATTAACTTAACTTAATCCCGGTTCACACGTTTCAACTTTTGTTGCTCATCTCGTAATTCAGCTGTAAGAAAGACGGAGACGGAAGTACAAATATCTCTTTTTTTCTTACAGCTGAATCACGATTTGAGCAACAAAAGTTGAAACGTGTGAACTTAAGATAAAAAAAACCTTTACTTTATCTTGTCGCAAACTCGCTTAGTTCTTTCGAACTTTAGTTCTTACAAATTTACTAAAATATATCAAAAAATTAAATATCTTTATGCCATATTCATGCGCTTTTCGAGGATTATATCGTCTGAATAGCCTTACCTTGTGCGAAATCATAGTATTTATGGAAGGACCGGGCTTAAAAGTTGTTGGTTGGATAGAAGTTTAGAATTACAAATTTTCAAACGAATCGAACGATACATTTTCAAAAACACGATTTATAATTTACAATCCAAAAATCTTAAAGGCAAATTTTGTAAATCGAAACGTTTTTTTCGGTTTGAAATTTATATGGAAAAATTATTTTATGAAACGAATTTTCGTTATTTTTGATACAAATTTGAAACGTTTAGAAACGAAATTTTTAACAAAATCTGCTGTTAATCGAAAATATTTGGAATATATTTTTATTTATTTCTGCAAAAACATATAAAAACAAAAATTTCGCAAAAAAAGTCCCAGTTTAAGAGAGTTATGAACAAAAAACTAAAAATATGTAAGTGATATTTTGAAAATTTAATATCTTTTAAATCAGTAATCAGAAAAAATTTAAAAATGTACCAGGAATACTCTTTAGGAAAAAATTGTAAAAATAAAAAAAAAATCAACTCGACCAAATTGGCGTGGAATGCCCCATACAAAGATATGCTAATAAAAATATTTCTTAATTTTTTATTATGAATTTCATGGCGGGATTCTCTGTCAGCTTGCATTCAACAACAAATCCTGTTTAAAGGGACTTCCCATCCAATAAGAAGTGTGAATCCCCTTCAAAATAATTTTTTTTTGCTTGTTAAGAGTATATTTTTTGAGATGAAAAAATATTATTTATTGCAATACAGTTTGATATAATAATTTCCATAACACGTTCGCGCCAAAAATTCTTTATACCGCTTTTTACATATATACATATATATATATATATACATATATATATATATATATATATATATATATATATATATATATGTATATATATATATATATAAGTAAGTACATATATATATATACATACATGTACATACGTACATACATTAGTTTTCTTTAATAAGTAATTAGCAATTAAACTAGGTAAATCTCAAAATCAAAATATTATTGTAAATAAATCAATTTTTAACACGTGTAACAAGTACATATTTTAGATAGACTATTATAAATTATTCAAAATCTCTTTAGTAAACAAAACTATGGTAACGATTAAAATCACGTTACGTAACTAATTGAGTTTGTTACTTGGTCACTACAA
This sequence comes from Tachina grossa, assembly GCA_949987645.1. Classification (NCBI taxonomy): domain Eukaryota; kingdom Metazoa; phylum Arthropoda; class Insecta; order Diptera; family Tachinidae; genus Tachina; species Tachina grossa. Next base: position 20,063,990 of record OX465276.1, on the reverse strand, counting down.
TAAGCATATTAATTTATATTTCTTTATGAAATCTTTATGAAAAACATTTGGAAATAAAGAAAAAAAGTATTTGGAAACATCATACATCTATATATAGATAACATATAATACATAATACATATGAATATACATGCCGTTACCTTAATATAGAAAGGCCCTAACTCATTTTTTTTAAATCGAGTTTTTTGTGTATAGATTAGATAGAAGAACATCTAATGTATCGAAAAATGCGAAATACATCGATTTTGAAAAAAACAATGAGTTAGGGCCTTTCTATATTAAGGTAATAATATTGTTACGAAAATAGCCGTCAACAATGTTAAGCAACATTACACAAAAATATTCCAACAGGGTTAATGTAAATGCTACGCGAAAATATTCCTACAGGGTCAAAGTAAAGAATAGTCTAGAATAGTAGCCAACAACTAAATAAGCATGCCTAGCTTGATTAAACGTAAACAAGCAAAAGTAACAACAAAAAGCGTCTGCTTATTAAGAAGATTCACATATTTGTACACATACATACATGCCAATTCAAATGAAAAGCAAAAGATAAACAACCACCGTGTGTTGCTTAGTTAATGATGTACACACGTACGCATATACACATGTATGTACATAGTTACCACATGAACTTAATTAGGCAGCATATAAGATGATAATGATCGTCTAGACATTGCTTGAAACTTCTAGTGGAATTTCTGTGAAATATAAATAGAGGTGACGCATCCAATGAGAGAGTTAGTTGCAGTTGTGAGTCAGTTACGAACAAGTCAGTCGCGAACAAGTCAGTAATTTGCAAGTAAACAAGTCAGTTGATAATTAAGTTGTGAATTAATAATAGTCTGTCGTGGAATTGAGATTATTGTGGAGTCTATCGTGTCGACTGGAGTAAAGGGAACAGCGCAGCGAATAGACGTGTATAAGGGTGTAAGTAAAGCCAGTGAGTCTTTATTGGTGTATCAACTGTGAGTGTCTGCAGAGTGAGTGCCGTGTGTGACAAGCAGCAGACAAAGAGGTATTGGTGTATTAACTGTGAGTGACGGCAGAGTGAGTCTCGTAAGTGACGAGTAGCAGACAGAGAGGTGTCACGTGAATACTTGCGCAGCCAGCTAGGAGACGTGTGTAAACTACAGCGAGGAAGGCGTAGTGGTAAGCAGTTGTGAATATTTGTGTGTAATTTTATTAGTTTAAGTTGTGTTAGTTTATATAAGCTCTTGAGTAATTTAGTATAAGTGTATTTGTAAATAAAACTTGTATCATTCTTAACCCTAATTACTACACTCGCCTCTTGTATTCATTTGCAAATCTTCGGATCTACGGAAAAGCGTTTTTATAGAGAGAAAAACGTAACAATATATATGGATGGTCACAAGTAGAAAGGCCATTAGTCGTTTTTTTCACGAGTTTTTCATTGAGTTTTTCAGCGATTCCAATACATTTTAACACAAATACAGTTGTACGGTTTATTACATTAGCCCAATTCACAATCTTGTGCAAATGCTCTTGCATCGTTGCATGTGCAAAGTGGTATATTATATTGATACTCACTACTAAGAATTGTTAAGTGGTAAGTATCAATATACTATACCATTTTGCATATGCAACGATGCAAGACGATTTGCACAAGATTGTGAATTGGGGTATTGTTTTTACCTTCTCTAAAGTTACAGTTATTTGAGTTAGGGCTTTTCTACTTGTGACCACCTACAACATTTAAATATGAAAATTTTTATTTTTGTGAGTTTGTATGTTTGGTTGATGTTGCATGTTCGTTCCACTTACCGCAAAAACGGCCAAATTTATTTGGATGAAATTTGGTAGACCGACAGTATGTGTATATATGTATGTATGTATGTGTGTGTATATGTATATCGTCCAGTTTAAAATGTAGGGTTGCATGGGTTGGTATTACGACGAGCATTCGACAATGAATTTTGCTATTGTGAATACCACTGTCATTTTTAAAATATGCAAAATTTTAATCTCAAGAATCATACAAAGTAAAGCTAAACACACTTGGTACTGGGAGACAACGTATAATTGCATCCACCTTGAAAATCTTACTACGTTACATTTAAAAATCAAGGACTTATGGCCACTTAAAAAGTTCTGCATGTAAATGCTTTAGCGTTTCTTCAGTGCTTCTCCTATAAAATATCAAAAATTCGAGTTCCGCCTTTCTTATATTATCGATATACATACATACGTATATACATACGTACATGTACTTACGTATTTTTATGCGGATGCTCCCAGCTAGCCAAGAGCTGTTTAATAGGCGATGTAGTTTAATATACAACTCGTAAAAGAATCTTCTGCTGATTATTTGGAGCGTGATATTGTAGCATTTCAGGGGGTCTATTATGTAATTCGAAACGAAAGCAAATGCTTTCGAATTGTAATGTTAATAACATGCAAATTCGAAAGCATTTTCTTTCGTTTCGAAATACGGAGTAGACCCCCTGTTTGACTATCTCTTATAAAATTTTCAATGTTTAATCGACGATACATTTATCTAAAATATGGTTGTTGCTTTTTTATTTTCATATTTACTGTTAAAGATTGTTATTTTTTCTTCATTTCTTCACTGATGCTTTCATGAGTTTTGAATAAGAATCTCGTCGGTTGTTTCAAGTGTGTTTTTATTTTTTATAATAATTAAAGATATATTAAAGTGATGTACATATTAATTTAATGAGTTTGGTATTTTACATCAAATATTTATTAAATTATTCGAGGTACGTAAAAAGTTTTTCTTACAGCTTCATTTTGTTCACGCCAAAGATAGATAATTAAAAATGCAAAATTCAACATACATATGTAGTAGTAATCATAATTTTCTGGTTGCATCTACATAAGTACATACATATGTATGTACATAAAATAGTCTATAATCAATTAATGAAGAAAAGTTTTTTTATTAATAAGTACTAAAAAATTTAATTTGTTTTATTTTCATATTTAAATTGCAAAATAGAGAGCAGAAGATTATTTTAGGCGCTCTATATTAAACACCATCGCCTGTTAAACAGCTCTTGGCTAGCTGGGAAGGGCTTACAAACTTACCGCAGTGTACAATAGATATGTGCATAAGTACACAATTATTTATAACACACTAAACACGGGAATTTATAAAATTCTCTATAATTAAAACAAAACAACAAATCGCTTACACGTGAAAGTAAGAAAATTATTAAAGTACATACAATCAATTTGTATTTAATAGGGAATTATGAAACAAAAGCAAGCACAAATATGTATACATACATACACGCATACATATGCATTTATTTGACAGTAATAATCGTCTACAAAAGCCCAAACAGCTGATAGTTTAATTATTTAATCATGACATTCATTTTGTTTATTCCGGCAAATTTATAGTACAAAATAATTTATAATTTTAAATTTATACTTTAAGGGCCATTATTACAACTTAAAGATAGTTAAAAGTAGGAATTTATCGGACGTATAAAAAGCTTTCCATTATTGCAAATTGGATTTAACTTACCAGGTAGGATAAACTTGCCTGTAGTTCATCGCTCACTATAGGTTAAAGTAAAATTTTGCAAATGATAGTTTTTATACTTCCGACAAAATCCTACTTTTAACTATCTTTAAGTTGTAATAATGGTCCTAAGTATATAAAATAAACTGGTATAATTGAAGAAAAATGATGTATTAAATTATAAAATAAATTAAAAAAAATATGCATATGCGCTCAAAGCTCCCTGAGAATAGGGAATACATACAAACATACATTAAAATAAATTCACTGATTGCCTTAATACTTCCAGAAGTTTGGATTATGCTCCATGCGTCTTTGGAAGTTGGTATACCAGTTTTGCAATGTAGACAGCGGCACTAAAGTTTCATTAGACAAAGGAGGTAGTTGTTGGGCATTGACCGTAAAGCTGGACGCATAGTTGAAAAAGTTTTCTAGCATCTTTTGACTAAATTGCAAATTTGCATTAGCATTTGTCTAAACAGTAATGAAAATTTTAGTTAAGTGTTCTGTTCAATTTAATTTCAAGCTTATATTCTTCCTTACCACCGCCGGTGTAAGCTGCGTGATATTATTGCTTGGCTCAATAGATATACCGATTTGTGCTGATTGCGAGATTTCCTGAGCTCCAAATACCATGCCGTTTCCTTGAGACTCTAGCTCATGACTTTTCTTTAGTTGAGATATTTTAAATATAGCAGATGGTTTAGCGTTCGAAATATGACCTAAATATTGCCAAGTAGGTGCTGAATAGGCATCAGGCCAACTGAAATAAACTGCTGCTGCTGTACCTTCGGGCAACGGCTGTATGCCGGTTAAAAATACTACTATATAGTTAACATGGTCTATGTCAGGCACGTTAATTACTGCTTTGGTTTCATCGATCGGAGTGAAATCTGTCTGTGGCTATTAGTAGCATTAATATACAGAGATATGTACATTATTTATGTAAGCACAAATTAAATAACTTTATTTCATAACATACCAGTCTTCCAGATATTATTAAACCAAACATATTAAACGTGAAATGCGGAGATAAATGCTAAATACACAAAGTTTTTCGCAATTATTAACAAACTCGAAATTTCTGTTTATCTTAAAACTTCTGGAACAAATTGATCAAAACCTGAAATGCTTTTTGACATTTGAATATTGAAGTTCAAACAAAAAAATTGTCTACCATATGATTGCCAGTATTAACAATGACTCTCAAACTGTGTATTATACACAGAGTTGCTGTTAAGAACTACTCCGTTGCGGTATACCGATTAAAGGCTCAGTTAGCCGACTGTAATGTAATGTAACTGTAACGTAGAAAACAGCTGATTGATATTTTTATATGAAAAGTAGGTTACGTTACATTATATCTCTATAACCATTTTCATTACTTTTCACATAACAAAATCGATCAGCTGTTTCTTACTGTTGCAGTTACATTACATTACAGTCGGCTAACTGAGCCTTGAGCCTTTAATGTAATGTAACTGTAACGTAGAAAACAGCTGATTGATATTTTTGTATGAAAAGAAGGTTACGTTACATTACATCTCTATAACCATTGTCATTACTTATCACATAAAAAAATCGATCAGCTGTTTCTTACTGTTGCAGTTACATTACATTACAGTCGGCTAACTGAAGGCTCAAGGCTCAAGGTAATATAACTGCAACAGTAAGACACAGCTGATCGATTTTGTTATGGGAAAAGTAATGAAAATGGTTATAGAGATGTAATGTAACGTAACCTACTTTTCATATAAAAATATTAATCAATTGTTATCTACGTTACAGTTACATTACATTACAGTCGGCTTACTGAGCATTAAGAACTAATTTGCTAATGTTATGTTATGTTGTCTGTCATTAATATATATAAGTTTAAACCTTCACCCCCATATTCATAAAATTTAGCGTTTGTTTTAGCAGACTTCGTTGTAGTAAAGCATTTGAAAATCCCTCATGTCTTAAAAGTTCTTTTAAATGATATTTTGCAGGGGTCTAATATGTACATATCGAGCCTTTGCTATAATACAATCATAACTCAAAATACGTGATTGTTTTGAGTTAACATGATTTATTAAAAATTTCATACAACTTAACTTTTCAGAGAATAAAATTTTCTTTTTCCATTAATTTGTTAGTGAATTCAAAACTTCCAATTCGTTTTATGCAATACAATTTTTTTTATTTATGACTCTATTGAGGCAAAAGCTCGATATGTGGCATGTACTAGTTATTTGCGCGTGTCGGTCGGGTCGTTTTGTGTTGAGCAAAATTTACACGAAAAATCCGAAACGATTTTAGATGTAAAATAAATATACAAAAAATTAATTAAATTTTCTGATCTTCAATACCATACCAATAATATTTCGTGTGTGTTGTGCAGTATTGTGTTGACAAAATTTTTCGCGTGCGTGTTCCCGTCTTGGTATTCGTGTCGTGCTGGAAAAATTCAACACATCTAAAATTGTTTCGTGTTTTCGTGTCAATTTTGTTCAACACGAAACGACCCGAACACGCACGAAAACAAATTTTTTTGTCACGAACACTTCGTGTTGAGTCGTGCGTGTTCGTGTCACTATAAAAACACGACACGCGCCCATTTCTACTTCAAGCACGAGTTATTTTTTTTCCACATGGTGTTAACTCTTAAATGCATTCCGTACCATAAATGGTACATTACTTACTACACTGTTTTAACGAATTTTAATAAATTTTGATTAAGTTTAATTTTTTAAATAGTTTTTTCTCTCCTTTTGTGTCAAAAAGTGTTGTTTTTCCAATTTTTCACGAAAACCGTTACTTTGTCTGGAAAATGATCAAATTTACATAACACCAAATTTACATAAGAATTTCTTGATCTCAGTCACAGGTTCTGGACCTCATTCATTTAAGGGTTAAAGTTTACGATGTAAAAATCGATGAAAAATTTTGTAAAAACCTAAGATATTGAAAAAAACAACAGTAAATTAAAAAAACTTGGAAAATATTTTCCAAAATTAGCAAAGAAAAAAATTTTAAAACATTATACATATTTATTTTTGCCATAAAACAATTTAGGGTTACTGAATTGATAATTAACAGGAATTCTGCAAAATTAGTTTTTTGAGTTACTACATTTCTGTAAATGAATAGATATTTGTGAGAGTATAATGTATAATAAAAAACTTTTTACATTTTTTTAATTGAACTTTCTGCACTCCCAAAAGGAAAATATTTTTATATTACTTTTTGCCGTCAGATTTAGGATCTTGTGGTTGGTGTGGAGGTGTTTTTGACGTATCACCTTTGATAAGGGATTTCTCTCTTTTTTCTGTGGCTGCCGCCAACGCCTGAGACTCAGCCTTTCTTTTCTCCTCTTTCTTTTTAATAGCGTCCTTATCGGGTTCCGTTAATTCGCCAAAAATACTTACAATAAAATCATTTTGTTCTTGCAAGTGTTGCAGTTTGTTACCAGTTGCAGGAGCGGCTGCACATGGACGACCATGATAATGAATGGGACAACTAAATTTAAATAAATATGCATTAATTTAGTTTATATTTTAATTAATTAAAAACACTCTTTAATTAAATCACATATTTCGTAATACAAAATGCAAAATAAAGGCGCCCAGTTACTCATTAAAAATAAAATGCTCATACCCATAATTTCTTATTAGATATTTTTCTTTTTAAAAAAGTCAACGTTTTTAATTATTTAATTTTTCAACACAATTTTATCAAACATGAAAAATGTTATGCATCATTTCAAGAATATGTATTTAATTGAAAGAATTTCTATTGCGAAAAAAGCTTTTAAAAGTAAAACTTTTACATACTATATGAAAATCAGTTTGAATTATTGATTGTAAAAACGCATCATAAACATTTTTTTTATTAATAATTTAATTCTTTAATTAAAATTCAAAGTATTTTTATTTTAACTTACAACAAAATTTCAAATTTGTAGATATTTTTGTGTTCATAAATTCAAATAAAAATTATTTATATTTTCAAATGTGAACGTGAATATATGCAAAACATGTATGTATGTATGTATGTGCACATCTACATTTGAATATTTTTATTTTACATGAAGATTTTGTATTAAACTTGTAAGAAAAAAGCTGAAATAGCCAAAATCTTTCATATTTTGTTGCCTTGTTCAAGGGGTGGGGGATTTGTTAATAATTTCTTTGATTAGCTGCCAGAAATATATACATACATATATATATGTGTATACTAAATGTGCATACATACATACATATGTAGATGCCAAAAAGAAATTTTTATTTCAATATGTTTTCTAAAAAAAAAAATAAAATTCACTACAATATTGAATGAAGTTCATTGAACATTTTTTAAAAAAATTTATATAAATATATATATATATATATATATATATATATATATATATTTATATAAATAAAATATAAATATGCGAATACATCTGAATAAAATTTGTTAAAGAAATTAATATAAAAAAATTCCATTGGTTAAATTTAACTGACACGAGAAAAACGTTGAAACCTCTTCTGCAATAATAAGTTGTGAAAACACTCATTTCATCAGAATCCGTTTATAATACTAAATATTTAAATAGGTATGCGAAACAGTGGGAGACACGTTTTTACAAATAGCATTTAAGAATGTATTGTATGATTTTTAAACAAATTTCCATTGTTCTTATTGAGAGACCTTGATTCACTATTATCCATAAATGTAGAAATCGTTTTTAACAAAAATTTTATAAAAACATCGATGGTCGCAAGTAGAAAGGGCCTAACACATATTTTCACGAAATTGAGTTTTCACACAAATACATCTCATCACAAAAATTTATTGCAAAAGTGTAAAAAATAACGCTTTTACAAGCAGTTGTACAAAGTTCACATGACAATAGGTGCGTTTGAGTACTTTTCCAGTAAAATCCAGTAACTGAGTAAATACTGAGTAATTTAAAGAAATTACTCTCAATAAAAAAGTTTGCAGCTAAAAGTACGCGAACGGAAAAATTGTAAAATCCAGTAAAACATACACAACAGCTGATAGACAATTTGGCGCTAAAAAAATTATACATAAGTATGTACATATGTATATGCAAAAAAACCTGAATATAATATTGTACTACGTGGTCCAATCGAGATGAAACAGACTAGTTACATTATGGTTCATGTAATGCAGTCATGGATCATGTCGTTTTCACACAAGCATTCAATGCAATATGGAGTAGTTTTGGGGTTAGGCCGATGTAATGCAAATTTGGACCATTTAGTCCAACCCTAGGACATAAACCTCCTTTTTTCACATATTTGGAGTTTTGGCGTATTCCTACTCCTCTTTGGAGTATTTACATACATGTATGGAATAGTCGCATTATCTGCAAACAATATACAAAACTATACATACATAAGTATATATTATTGCTTCTGTGAAGCACTTTGGTAAGGCAAAAAATTATGGCTTTTTGGAAGCTGAATAAATTGCTTCTAGCTGGCGCATCTCGCACAAAAAAAATCTCCTTATTCATGCGCAACACCAAGTGATTCTCTAACATTATCTCCCTTACTCGCGGTCTCTACCTGACATAAAATAGCTAACTTTAACATTAACTTCTAAGAATTGTTAAGTGGTGAGTATCAATATACTATACAATCTTGTGCAAGACCATTTGCACAAGATTGTGAATTGGTCTATAGTTTTTATGTACTCAGATGCAAAAGTTACTAGCTTGCAATTTTGGTAGAGAGCCTGCCTTATGTTAGTGCTTTTCAGAAGCAGTTTTCGAAGCTTTTGTGAACAAGTAAACAGTACATTGCTTCCCTCAGTTGTTAGTGCTTCCAAATCAGATTTTTTTTTGCTGGGTAGTTACTGGCTAGCCGCATGGAAAAATTATATGGTTTTGAGAAAATCGATGAAGAATGTTTTTTTCATTTGTTTTATAAAAATACACCATAGTATATTTTCTTTAATAATAAAAGTAATAGATACATATGTTTTTATTTGAACTTACGGGCCTGGCCCACGATGTCGACAAGAAACTTTCTATAGCTTACTTGCCGACATCGCGCGTCAGGCCGTTAAAGTTTCTAAACTTTTTACCCTCCACGTGAATAATTAGGATGTACAGAAAAAGACAAAAATGTTTGTTGCCGCTTATACCAATCATCACAACAATATTGTTCACTTCCTTTCAAGTAGTTCCAATGAGTGCATTTATTAAGAGAAATATACAATGGGAAAAGAACTTTATATATCCTAATATATTCAAGATATCGAAAAACTGAAAACAAATTTAAGAAATGTACACATTAATCATATTTAATCGATCAATAACTAAATTTTTTGAATATTCCATACGGGGAACCAGTAACCGTCCGACTATATGTATAAACAAAAATTTAACTATACAAATCTATTAACTTTATTCACGTTTAAAAACAATCGGTTATGTTCTGCATTTCACGTGAAATTACATCGTTGGGAAATTGTTGTTATAAATGCATATTTCCAACAATTCTATGAAAAATCCACGCGTTTTAATTTCCCGTGGAATACATAAAACATACCCTTTTTTTCTGGCATCAAACTTAAATAAATGCAATATTGTTCATAACTTAATACATTTGTTTTTTGTTATTTTTAAAATTTCATGAAAAACCAAAAACTTTTGTTTCCCTTTGCCATTGTTTGCTTATATTTAAAAACATATGGTTTCATTTTACTGGATATTACTGGCAAAAATTTGTCCAGTAAAAACTTGCATTTACTCAGTAAAAGAACTGTCATTTTTCTCTCTCAATTCGCCCTCTCATTTACTGGATTTTGTGTACTCGAACGCAATCCAGTAAAAAATAGTAAAAATTTGTAAAAACTTTTGAGTTCTCGAACGCACTTAATATCGATCAGCTGTTTCCTACCGTTGCAGTTACATTACATTACAGTCGGCTAACTGAAGGCTCAGTTAGCCTTTTTTAAATTGGATAAAGTACTCATTATTTCATCATGAAAGTACTCGTACAAAAGAACAAACTTTAATTAAAAAATAAATAAAACAGTCTATACGTTTTTATGGATTTGATGTGTTGTTTTGTGCGCGAATTGTGATATTTAAGTACTCGATTTCCGTTCTGTTTTTCTTTCCAACTTAGGATTTGTAATCTGCATCTTCCCACTGCTCCATAGAATTCTTCACATGAATCTGATGCCTTCCTAGACCTGGCTCTCACCAATTTTTTTACAAAGGCAACAAAAAGTAGAGGCCACCCTTTTACCAATTTGTGTGTGAACGACCTTTTGAGGCAATTATTATTTTATCTACGTCCTTAGACTGCGTCATCAATTACTGGAGTCATGCCTCTATTATCTTTTTTTCCTATTTCCCATCTATGGAAGGATGCAGAATTCTGATAACCTTTGTGAATAAAGGTTTCAAAATTCCTCAAACTCATCTGGATGCCTCCGTCTGCTTATTTTATGAAAAGTATTAAAATTTGTGATTTGAACGGGCTAAAGTTCGTATCGATTTTTTAAGCCAAATTACATGTGATAATTATTAATGAACAAATAACACCAAAGTCTGTTGTAAATATTCTGACTAACAACACATAGTTGAACGGAACAGCCAGCCGTTTTCGAAGGCCACTAAACCTTCATCATCAGCGTTCTTTTGTGTTTGGTCCACTGTGTGTGGTGTCAGTTGATGTAGATTTCTGCTTTATATACTTAGCATTTTATTGCAAATGGAATATGTGAATTGTTTTGATTCATCGTATTTCAATTTGCTGAAAGCTTTTCTAAGCTGTTTCTAAGATTTGAACGATTAATAAAAATATTTCATTCAATAAAAGAATTGAAATTACTGAACTTAAGGCTGACTAAGAAATTATTTCTGATTTTTAATTTTTGTTATCATACATTCATGTTAATTTGTGATGTGCCTAAATGTACACAAAAACAGTCCAAATAGCGAGGATAATATCTTGGCTGAAAATCATTATTTGTTTAAGGCGGGGAAAAGACAAAAACACACGAAATCTTTAAAAATGCAAATCATATATACTAGGTACTAATCTATGCATATACATACATATTTACATACTTGAGTATAATACAAACAGTGGAGGACTCAGGTTTAGCACACTTTTAATTAATAATTAATAGATTCGTCATTATTGAAGTGATGAAAATTAACATGCAAAAACCTTTTAAATCAGGAAACATGCACGGGCTCATCACCGACTTATAAAAATGATTTATTTTTGAAGCTTTAAAAAAACGTCTTCGAATCAGAAAATATGCATTTGTTCGATTCATCAATTGATTTAAATTCCCGCACAAACACATGATCTCCCATGACATGCTAATTAGAGCTGTGCCAAATCGTTCTTTTTACTGACCGGTCATTTTCGTTCAATTAGCAAAAAATTGACCCGTTCGTTCAATCGTTCAGTTTTGAACGACATTATGAAATAATGCTATTTTGTAAGAGTAATAAAATCGGTTGTATATACGAGTATTTAAATAATACGAATGAATGAATTGAATAATTTGTTAAAAAAAGTTGAATTATTTATTTAAAAATATTATATTTAAATTCATTTTATAAATAATTTCTTGTTCTTTCGACTAGAATTTTATACATTTTATTTTGGCTTAATATTTAGTTCAATATTAACATCTTACACAAACAGGGGGTAAGAAAGGTACTTTTGTTTGGTTTTACTAGTTTTTTTCTCTTTAGATAATTAAAAAAAGCATTGCAACTCTTTTGTCGTTATTTATATATCAAAAGCGCAACAATGTTTGAATGTTACTTCTAAAAGTTTAAGTTAAAGATTTGTCCTCAAAAATATTTTACCGGAAACAAAAAAAATCTCGAAAGCACTACAAATTCATTTTAGATTCAGGTAATGAAATGTATGTATAAACATATATCTAACATCTTTACTTTGTAAAAACACTAGTAAAAATACTTCTTGTGAAAAGACTGTTAAATCAAATTATAAAAAGAAGGATAGCAGTGCCACAGCGATGCTAAATAAAATTTAGTATACACGACCTAAACTTTTAAAACACAAAAACTCAACTCAAACAAAAAGACATAACATAAATAGCAAATATGAACAAAAGCAAATTTGACATAAAAGACTTGAAACACAAACTAAAAAAACGAAAACATCGAGCGGCACACTACTGATCCAAAAGCGTTCAGTTAAATCACCGGATCAATTCGTTCAATTAAGTGATTCGTGCAATTTAACCTGTTCGTTCATGAGCTACCCAGCTCTAATGCTAATGTAAAAATCGTACATGTCTCCATTAAATGGAACCAGTTCGTCATGACTTGAACAAATGATTGAACGCCATTTTTGTTAAGTTTTTTTTTTGCTGGGATATGAACATTTTTAATAAGATTAGGTCATTTTAGGTTGACAGGTTGCTGTGAAGAGAAAGTAAGTTTTGAGCTCACTTGGGTCCAAACAACAGGACCAAGGTATATCAAACAGGTAAGAGTACATCGAGATTACTCATCAGTTGATTTTTTGTATACACGTTTATAACGAAGAATTCTTTTGACAATTACTTTTTTGCCTTGCTTGATGCATAAAATTTTTTGTCAATTACTTTGTGAAACTTCGTGAGAAACGAAGAGTTGCATCTAATACTTGTACAATAATGATCACAGCAAAAATATTCGTATATCTGGAGGCAGTTTGGTAAGGTAGAGAGAGCACAACTCTCGCTTACCAACCTCCTTCAGTGCCACATGATTTTTGTTCGTGATGTCCCACTTGGTAGATCTGCAGGTATGAGATTCTAAATACATATATGATGTGCTGAATGTATTTAAATAAAAATAATTGCTCTTTGCATCGAAATTTTATATCTACTCTTAGATTAACTTCCAATACTTTATTTTCTTTTTATATATGCCAATATCCTCCTCTTGAATTTTTTTGAACAAAAATTCGTTCAACATGGCTCGATAACGATCGCCATTGACTGTAACGGCCACTCCTTGCTCAATGGCCCAATTATGCCTCTGTACCAAAATCCGCACCAAACAGTGACTCGTTTTGGGTGCGTCGGCTTTTCAATATATGCGTGCGGGTTTTCTGTGCCCCAAATGCGACAATTTTGCTTGTTTACATACCCGCCAAGATCAAAATGAGCTTCATCTGAAAAGATGATTTTTTTTGGCAAAATCGGCATCTTCTGTGAGTCGATCGCAGGCCCACTTAACGAAGCGAAAACGCATTGGATGGTCAGTTGGCTCGTTCAGCGTAAGGATAAAACTAATTATCTGTCAAATCAGATATGAGCTAAGTGTTACCATTCAGGAAATAAGCACTAGTTGAAAAAAACGTTAGATGGCGGACCCTATATTTATTATATATTAAATACAATAACAAATCAAATACATTTTGTTCGCGCGTTGAATCAGGAGTCGGATGTTAGGCTCGAACACAACCCACTGAACTTGCGAAGCACATATTTATTTTCCTGCACAATTCAATTAAGAAATAAAAAATTAAAACACGAAGTAAATAATTCACTCGCATTCAAGTTTGTATCCAGTACCCCTCGTCACGAGAAATTTTTCACTTAGAATATGTAAATGACACAAAAATTCCATAAATTGAAACAAACAGCTGTTTTTCTCACTGACCTGTGTGTGTAACTTTTTTGACGAGTAATAGCTGTCACGCAAGGAAATTATTCTACAATTTACAGAAAAAGTGTGTCTGTAAAATTTTCGTGAGAAAAGTTTCCGCTTTGTACTGTCAAATATACTCGCAAATAAAAACGAGGTGAGATAAAATTTTAACCAAAAAGTACATGTTCAAAATAAAAAATGCAATGAAAAATAACGCAAAAAGGTAAGAATTTGTTCTGTTCTGTTGTTCATTGTTAAATTATTTTAACAACATATTTATTTATTTTTTTTTATCAATTTTGTAAACAACAACCATCAACGTCACACCATACATTATTTGTTATAGCCGACGGTTGTATTTTCGCCGCCGTCGTTGAAAGCTTTCGACTTGTAGTGAATTTTGGTCGACGTCAAAGACATTTTTGATAAGCTTTTACAAAGTCTGCGATTTTAAATCGTATATTATGAAATTTTTAGCGTAATGACGTAGTCAATGTTGATAGTTTTCGACATGAGTTACACATCTTTCCGACGCGAGAACTTCTCACCAAAGTTACAGAACGAAGCGAGAGAGGATGTACTATAAAAAAAAATTGGAGAATTTTAGTATTAACAGCCGACCAACTTCGTAGTGTTTGTGTTAAATTTCGTCATCCAGTTACGTTATTGCATCCTCGTAAGGCAGAGAGGATGCACTGTGTGCTTTTCCGCGCTTCCGAAACGCTTCTTTTTTTTTGTACAAAATATGCATTAGAACAGATTTAAATTTTTATTTGGATAGTTGCCTTCTAGGCAGCCAAAAATACAAATTAAAAAAAAAAATCAATTAAAAAGTCATGTAGTTTACTTGACCTTAAAATTAAAAAAGAAATGTTAACAAAATTAATTTGTTCTTTTGCAGTTAATAGGTACCAAATGTGCTAAATTTATATCCATCACTGTATGAAAATAATAGGTATGTAGCATGCACTTGTAAACAAAATTTTGTAAGCTCTATATGTGTGAACATATGTACATATCAACTACATACATATAGAACTACAAATGTTTGTAATTAAAATTTATTGCATTTGAATTAAGACTAAGAATTAATTGAATTAAAACTAAAAAGCTAGAGAAACCCCGCTGCATAGAAAAAAAATCACAAATGTTTATAAATAAATGTTAGATTCTAGTGGCAATTTTTTTATGCATTAGACATCACGATTAAAAAAATTTGCGCGAGATCTGGCAGGTTTTATTGTTGACGGAAAAGTGAATACAAAAATATTTCTCACATCTCATTGTGAAGACAAGTTCAAAATCATTTTTATTTGATAATAAACAAACGAAAGAATTTTAATAAAATTTAAATACTAAAAAAAATAATATACATACAAACATACGAAAACATACAATAAATATTTATGTACATATATTTATTCAAAAAGCAGAGTAAAATTGTTTTAAAATAGAACTCAAGTTAATTAGAGAAGCGCAGCACGAGAGAGTGAGAAAATTATAAAGAGCAGTGAAAAAAGTAATATAAAAAAAATAAATTGTAAAGAGATATTTTTGTAGAGCGTTTGTCGGTGTTCGATAAAAATAGGTCAAACTTTGGATAAATCTATGGCATCAGCTGCTCAGCCAATCGAGACCTTCATACAACGTCTAGAAACTATACCTGCTCAGCAAGATGTAAAAAATTCCAATGGCGTCAATTTAATAACGCAATTATCGACTGATGATTCATATAATTCACCCCCAACTACGTCAACTCGTTTTACGTTTAGCTATCAAACCAATAATAATTTAAATGGAAATCTATTATTTCCTCTAAACGAAAATACAATCAAACATTCTCAAAAAATATCATGGCATAATTTACTTAAATATTTAAGATCTCAACGAATTGTGAAAAATATTGAAATATTTAAAAATTTTAAACGCAAAGCAAACCAAAATTTAAATACAATTACTCAACAATTTCCGTTCGAAGGAAACCAGATGGAAATTGAAAAATTTCCTTTTAAAAATAATATAAAGGATAATGAAAGAAACGAAATTGAAAGGAAAATTTTAACTTTTCCCTTAATTCGAGCAACAAGTCATACCAAAAGATTATTAACATACAACAGAAAAGTAATGAAAGGAAAAAATGACAAACTTTTTAAAGTACGAGTACATCAGTTAAACTCTAAAATGAAGCATCAAGCAAATTTGAGGCGTACTTTAAGAAAATTGTCCATAGACATAAATTTAAGAAAATTTTCTTGTCACAAAGCTAATTTTTTGAAAGCCAACAAAGGATTTCCATTGTGGCATAATTTATATTCTGTACATAGAATTAATAAATTAAAAAGCTTTCCTTTAAAATCATCTCAATTTAAAGGAAAATTTCCTACTGCAAACAAATCTCAAAATACAAAACAACAATTATTCCAATTTGAAAGAATCTCGCACACGTTACAAAATACGAGTATAAAAAATTTTGAAGAGCGCCCCAGCAATCAAAATTCAATTGAGAAATTTCCATGCCAACTGGCGGCAGCACTTAATAGTTGCGTTTCAAAATTTCCCATTAACAATCCATTAACAGAACACGAGCATTCATTTAGAAATAATCTTGGCAATTTGGCTGCAGCAGACTTTTGTAAATATCCAAAAACATTAAATTCCTTGCCAAGATTAATAATGACGCCGAATGATCGAAATGTAAAAAATACTGAAACTGAACATGTGCTTCTTCAAGTTCAAGACGCACAAGTTCATATAGAGCAAAATCTACGATCATTAACAACAAACGCAAACAAACAGCAGCGACCACAAATAGCAGCTGCCAACGGAATAAACAATGACGTTAATTTATTAGTAGACATAAATTCTATAAATAATACACATCCAAACGAAGTGGGTTATTATGCGGAGAATATTGAGCGAATACAAGATGCCATCTTTGCTCTATTTGAGAAAATTCAAAATTCTTTAGCCAGAAAATATAACAGCGAACACGGGAGCACAAACGCAGCTGATGAATATGATCATGGGAATGTCAATAGACGTTTCGCATCAACACCCACAATGAGCACAACAAGTGTTCGAAATACCGAGAGCAACAATCATAATAAAGAGGTTCTTTACAAAAAATATGATTTTACTGATCTCTGTGACCAAACGCTTGGTCAAATTGTGGAATGCTCAGATGTACGCGAAACGTTAGCTGAAACGGTTGATTGCGGTATCACAAAAGAAATAACCAATAGTACGGGTAGTTTTTTGGTGAAAAGTGAAGAACCAACCTCCCCAAATTCCCTTATCCCAAATCCATTAAAAGATTCTAAATATACGTCACTTGAAGATTATTCAAATGCCAGTGAATTATTGTCAAATATTAATGCAATCAAAGTGAATCAAGAATCAAAGAATAATTTGGAACGTGATTCACATACGAGAAATATAATTGATATACAAAACAAATCAAACGATTTAAAGGAATTTACAATTGAAACGGTTTTAAATACGCGCGAAAGTGATTTGACAATTCCCAAAGCGAGTGAGATGACAATTAATCGGCTCAAAAAGAAAGAACCAGAAAATAACTTACAAACCAGTGAATTAAATGAAATGAAGTTCGATATGAACAGAGCTAATAGTGGCTTACCAAGTTCAGTTTCGGAACGATCACTCGGTAAACATGATAACGTGAAAACAGAAATGAACTCAACAAAATTATCTACTGCACATGCTAGAAATCACTATGCAAGCTCGTATAATCCCAGTTTATTATTGAAAAATGAAGGCAGCTCCTTAGGTAATACGGTTTTAAAGCGTTCTACATTGCCTACACCTCTAGGACAAGATGGAATTACAAATCATTTACCAACTAACTTGGGCTCTTTAAAATCCTCAACTGATTTAAGTAAAGGCCTTCGTCGGCCTTCTTTATCAACTTCTTTACTCTCAGTAGATTTACCAAATGTTACACCATTGACTGCTGTGAGACCTTCCGATAAAACTGCTTTAGTAAGTCGTGGAATTTCAAAAGATTCTCCTTTAAGTGATGTTTTGCCTGAAAGAACACGCT
The DNA here is from genome assembly GCA_949987645.1 of Tachina grossa. Taxonomy (NCBI): domain Eukaryota; kingdom Metazoa; phylum Arthropoda; class Insecta; order Diptera; family Tachinidae; genus Tachina; species Tachina grossa. The sequence goes on along the minus strand of OX465276.1, from coordinate 20,045,780 downwards.
TACGTCGACAGAGGCGCATGCGCAGTCAAGACTCTCAAGATGACGCCGAAGATACAATTGAACGTTTAAATCGTTTAAAAGCTCGCATATCGGCATCTCTTAGCGAAGTTAAAGGTGTTCTAAAGCAATACAGCACTGACGCCGAAAATGAGAATGAAAATCAAACTACAACTGCAGTGCATAATGCAAGTGAAATTAAGCAGGGCGAAAATAAAGAAGGACCAATAACATTTAGATTTGTCAAAAAAATACGCAGGCGAAGTATTTTTTCAGAAGATGATGAAAATGAACAAAAGCAAGCAGAATTAGAAGCACTAAAAGAAGCTACTGATGGTGAAAAACAATTAGAAATGAAAGACGAAACGGATAATTGCAAAGTAACAATGGATGTCACACTGCCAACTAACAGTTCCGCTATTGTCGAGGTTGCCAATGAAAAGCCTTTGGAACCACTAATCCAGGTAAAAGATAATCAGCCACTGTTGGAAGTGAACGAAATAAAACTTGAAACAAATTTCCATACTTTAAAGGAGGAAAATCCAGAATCTTCTGAAACTAAGTCACAAATGACAATTATGCAACAACAAACTCCTAGACAGGTGCCTTCAGAACTGAAGAGCGCAACAAAAGGAGCCATACCTAAAATGGAAAATGATGCTATACATGATATAGCAAAGAAATCAAAGAAAAAAATAATTGTAAAATCCAAAGACTCGTTGCGTAGAGCCTCTCTCGCGGCTATGGAGGGATCGAAAATTAGACCAGCTGTAAAGCTGGCAATACCCGAAAAGATACAAAGACGTCCTTCTGATTCCGAGGCAATGGTTCAAAAGAAATCAATTACCGGTAAAATGAATACTTCCGGTGTCGTTGAGGAAGTGACGCCAAAGCCGAATATTGTGAAAGTTAAGAAATCCTCTACGAAAAACAACAATAACCCACAATTGGCAACAGAGCAAACTAAATCGAAAGAAGAAGAACATACAATTGCAAATGCGAAAAGTGATAATCTTATTATACCGATGAATGAAGACAATAAATCGATATACGCTGATAAAAACAAAAATGTTTTTATGCCAAAACAACCAGAAACTGGGCAGCAACAACAAATTAATAGTGCAATCACTCGCCAAACAAATTTATTGCTGCCAATGCAGTTAGTGATCAATGGGACGGCGTCATTAAATGAAAAGACAATAAAAAATTCAATGTTACCGCCAAGACAACAGCAGCAACAACAACAACAACAACAACAGCGAGAGCACAATCAACAAGCGACAATAAGTTATACAACTACAAATTTTATATCAAAAGATTTACAAGCCAAAGGCGTCATGTTAGAAAATGCAATAAGCGGCGTGCTAAGTTCACCAACAGCCAGCGAGACAAACGGTCAAATAAAGCGCGAAAGCGTTGTGCAACCACAACAAGAAGATTTTCACGATTTCTTGGAACAAGAAGCAACCATAATCAAATGCTCCCCCACAAACAAGCAGACTGAAGTGAAACTGGTAAATCAAATTGGAACTAAGCAATTAAAGTCTACAGATAACAATGATAATTTGGAAGGAAGCCTAGAAAGTGTTCAAAGTGCAACAAAAGATCAACAAGAAAAATCGACATTACTACAGCAACAGGTGATTGCAACAGCGGACCTTGTGCAAGTTAAGAGCAACGACGACAACAATAAACACGAAGATATCAAAGCCAAAGTGTCGTTAAAAGAGCCTTGTATAGATAAAACAACAACCTCAACCCACGTCGAGGCAGAGCATCATCAGCAACGAACAGGCGACGAGCAATCACTAACGAATGTTGATGATACAAAAGCCATAAGCTCTCCGCACATTTCCATTAGTAGCACATCAGACATTATACGTAAAACAACAACTGCATCATTACTATCTTCTGCATCAGTAGTCGAAGAAAAAAAGGCTGAAGTATCAGCCCATCAACAAAAGAATACAATGCCTGAACTACAGTTGACACCCGCGCCCGTTCAAACGGCCGATATAATATCTCATCCGGAACTTCACAAGAAAAACACTATTATAAAAGATATTGTACTTCCAACGCCTACAGATAAACTTAAAAAACCCGAACTGGTAGAAAACACAAAGTCCACACAAATTACAATTGAGCCTTCCAAAAAAGAAGCTGCAGATGTTAAAGGTGAACCAAGCTCACAGCAAGAAACTATTCCACTTACAGATGAAACGAATTCAGAACTCGCTAAAGACTTATCGACCGAAGAATGTTCAGAGTCCACTGAAGTAACGGAATCTTCCACTTCCATCTTTTCCGAGCAAGTAGCAGCCACACAAAAGCCCAAAAAAGAACGTAAAGTTAAAAGGAAAGTTATTATTAAGAGAGAAAAACGCAGACTTTCAGTGGGTGATAATTTCTTCCGAGCCGGTACCGCTGGAGAATCACAAAATGCTGAAATCGAAACTTTAGAAAAACCCATATCATATGTCAGTGACGACGAATCTGAACAATCGGGCGGAGAAGATGAGGAGTCAAAAAAGACGAATGCAGGAGACGAGGAAGAAGCAAGGAAACCCTTAAAGTCCTGCATCCTACACAAGGAATATAATATCGGCGATGAAGTTCTCTATGCCGAGCGCTTCAAAAAGACACAAATTAAATGGCGCCGTGGACGCATTAAGGAACGCATTACCAGCATATCTTACCTCTTGGATATCGAAGGCAAAGATGTGTCATCGCACATAAACTATTTGAAAAAATTCACCGGACGAAAGGTGAGTTTTGGTGGCAAGGAATATTTAGAAATCGACTATGAACAATTGGCGGAGGAAGAAGAAAAGGCCGAAAAGTTGCAAAGACGAACTTATAGCATATGGAATATGGTGTAAGTTAGAACTTTCTATAATTAAAAGAAAATAAGTATGTTTAAACGTTTGTGCCACAATCAAAGTGAATGATTTAATTTTGATTAACGCTTTGGTAATATTGCCAACAAAAAAAAAAAAGGAAAACGATTGATTAGTTTACTGCTACAAATGAACTTTGAAATTTATGATGGAATTTGAAAGGATTTCTTTTAATGCAGTTTATAAAAACAAAATATTAAAGGCGATGACAAAAGTAAAAAGTGAGAGTGCAATATATGTATGTATGTACGGTTGCACCGAATATTATATACCCTACATTAAGATATAAAAATTAAATACTTCTCTATGGTTTTTTGACAGATCAATCCAGTCTGGGATTGCGTACGTACTAAGGCACATTCATTTCCAGGTAATATCAAGATTACCAAAATACAACAATGAAAAAAACAACAAGCCTTACTAACTAAAAGTTGAGCAAAACTGTTCAAAATAAAATTTGTTTAACAAAATAAAAATTAAAATTATTGAACAAATTTCTACCCACGGTGGCTATCACTAAAGGCCGTGATACACTATCCTACATAATTATGCGAATTTTGAGAAATACAACCCTGGTATGATGGAGTCTATGAAAATTTCCAAGGACAATAGCAAGTCATCAGATCAGGTTTGTCTTTTTTCGTAGGTCCTCTTATTGTGTACGATAGTGAGGCATGGCCTTAACAAAATTTGCCACGTTAACTTTTCAAAATTTTTTAATTTAATATTTTAATTTAATTTTAATATTTTTAAATTTGTTTACAGAGTTTTTTTTAATAAAATATTTTTCATGTTGAAATTTAAAAAAAAAAAAAAATTCCTTTTCGTAAAAAATTTTCGAAGTTTTCGGGCAACTCTTCGCTACTACCTGGTGAATGTGCCTTGATACATACATCCATTTCGACATATCAAGCCTTTGCTCCAAAAAAGTCATAACGCAACATAAATTATTTACGGAAATGAGTGCTTTTCATACAAAAAAATTAGTGCTTTTCATATAAATTTTCTACTCAAGTCGACCGTACGCATTGTGGAACCAGGGTAATAATTTCTTTATATGAAACTCTTATAAAATTTAAAAAATACGTCATGACCATAAATTATGTAGTCTTAATTAAAAATTAATTTCTTTGGTGTTATGAATCTCTTGCTGAAAATGTTCGATGCGTGAATCGATTTTCCTGATTTCCAACAGCAAACAATGAGAACCAAAAATACTGACTGATCGAATATTTCCCGTTCGTACAGGCAAACATCGATAAAATATTCGAAACATATCATGCCATAACCACCAAAATAGCTTAAGCGACATAATTTTCAAACCTCAATTTTTGACCAAAACCGATTCTTTGCGATCGTAAATAACTAGTCGATTTTCGTCAAAAAAACGAAGTCCAAAAAATGTGTAGCTTAAGCTATTTTAGCGGTTATGGCTCAATATATGTACATATATCGCACTTGTTCCTCTAAAGGCCGTCAACAAAAAAATTGCAAATTTTCAATAGAGGCAAATAAATGTTTTTATTATAATTGCAGGTTCACACAAATGAATTTTTAAACATGTGGTAGAGAGAGAAAGAGGAAAATATTATCTTCTCCAGCGTTGTCAACTTTTAAATTTCAAAAAGCACTGAAACCAGGAAAAAAGCGCGTAATTTAAGTAAAAAAGCACTAAAATAAAATATTTTGTTTTATAAAAAAAATTTGTATATAAAAAATATAGAGATCGGTTGACCTTGCATTTTATCCCTAAAACTTCAAACTTGAAGCATTCGATACACATTTTGATTTTATGAGAATCAGTGAATTCTAAAATCAATTTGACGAAACCTTTTTAAGTTATTATAAAAAATTTAATTTTTTTCGTCAACGGAGAAATAAATCACCTGAAATTAGTCAAATTAGCAGCATTTGGCAAGTCTTTTTGACTTACTGATTAGATTTTGAACTCGATGGGAGTAGTAGTTAATTTTTTTAAAATCAATACTTTCAAAATTTGATTTTTATTAATCAATGCTGTGGAAACATTCTTTCACATCAAATGCAATATTAATAACTAAGTTACAAAATTAAAAAAAAATAATTTGCAAGTTAACCAAGTTATATAAACTTAAATTATATGTACTATTATTTTAGAAAAAAGGAACGAAGCTCTATTAGCAACACAATTTTCTCGTTTCAGACCGCTTTTATTTTAGACTTAAATAAAGTAATAAGGGCAAATACGTGATCAACTTCTCCGTTTAAACATTAAAGTTTGATGGGAATGCAATTTCGATAATGCCCCAAATAAGTTTATATCAAATGAGTCGTTATAAGACTTTATTTCTTCCCAAAACTCGATAGCGAACTCAAAGTTTATCCATTGCATTAAGTGAATTATTCTCTATTTACTGTATATACTAGAAATTATTTCGCTATTGGACTATATTTGCATTATGTCTTCTTTGTCGTGTGGCAAAACACTGTTTCCATTAATTGTGCTTAGAATGTGAAAGTTTGAGAATAAAATGCACGTATTTCTTCAACCAAGTTTTGTACAATCTTATTAAAATATTTTTAAATGTTCCATTAACTTCAGTGCTTATGTTTTTTAAATGTTAAGACTTCTTTAAAAATATATATATATTATATAAGGAAAATTCTTTTTGAATTTTGGGTTTAGTGCCACCGCCAAGAAATAAAAAGCACCAAAAATTAGTTAAAAAAAGCACCGAGCACTAACTTCAAAATTTTTCGCGTCGAAAATTTCAAAAAGCACTAAAAACGGTGCGAAATGCACCGAGTTGACAACGCTGATCTTCTCCCTATCTCTTTCTCTCTTATAAAAATGTCCCCAACAAAAATTCATTTTATCTCATTTTAAATGTGAAAACATATGAAAAAATTTTCAATAATGAAATTTTTTACAAAACAAAAAATTAAAATTAAATTTCAAAAAGCACATTTTTCAAATTCCATCATAAAATATTTCCCGTTCATAAGTGACAAATTTTTTTTAAAGCTTAATTTTTGAAATTTATATTCCCCCTAAATCCTTTCGTATCATCGAGAGTGTAAATACAGTTGCGGCAAATTTTTTTATTTTTGTAATCTTAACTTGTTAGATTTAGTAGTTTATTTTGAGTTAAATTAAAAAATTTTCAATTACATATAAAAATTTTTTAATGATCTCTTTAACATTCGTGTATAGTTATTGTGTGTAAATATGTAATCCAATCTGATCTATGTATGTAAATATTAAGTTAAAATTTTAAAATCATTTTAGTGTAAATACAGTAATAGTATAAATTAATTTATTTTGATTTTTCTATTTCGTTTATATATTTTTTATTATTATTTTTCATTTGTATTATTAAAAAAAAAGCATCCCGTTATATTGTAAATAAGATTATAATCCTTTAAAAATATCCATAATAAAATTAAAGAATATGTATTTATTAATTTAAAAAAAAAACACACACATCATTTGTTTTACTTTTTTTATTATTGAAAATTGCATCATTATTAATGTTTCTAAATTTCAGTTTTTTTTATTTAACCCTAAAAAGTCAGCAAAGTCTTTTGTCAAAAGCAGAAATTGAAAATTGCTTTTCAAGCTTATTTAATAAATAAAAATACATTTTAAGAGATTAATTTTTTAGACAAGTAGACATCGGCCAGCATTCTGGCAATGACATATTGCCTACCTTGTAATGACTTTTATTCCAGATTTTTAATATTTTATTGCATATTTGAAAATACAAATTATTGTGTAATTTTGAAAAGTTCTGCCTTGCTTTCTTGTTGCAAGTTTCTGCTGGGAAAGTAAATGTACAGACCTATTATTATTTACATCGCTCCCTTTATGCTGCATCTAAAAAAGTTCATTAACAAAAAATGTGAATTTTTATTTACGTGAAATGTTTCCATTCCCTAAAATTTTTTTGTGTTGTTGTTGTGTCACGTGAACGAAATATTCGTCTTTTATTCCTGATAAGGGTGATTATGCAATGTACGTCAAAAAATATTGGATTTTCCAATAAGAGTATCCATTATGATATGTAAAAAATTGATATTTTGAAGCAAGCTCATCGGAAGTTTGTTTAAGGAGGTTGTGAGATTCTGCTATACAATACCGCAAAAGTAGGGTGCGTTGATGTTACATTAGGATTAGGATCCGCTGAAGTCGGTGTAGTTCAGTGACAAGTGTCAATGCCTTCATCACTTGAACTTTCCTACAACAACTGCTACAAAGGGACACTAATTCTCATTAGGAAAACGGGTAGTATTTTTATTTTAATACTATCGCAGATGGGGCTCGAACCCAGGACCTCCTGGTTTGTAGCCAACGCGCTAATTACTTCAGGCAACGCCACCCTCATGTTTCGTCATGGCAACGCTCGGCCACATGTTGCGAGACCCGCTAAAAACCATTTAGAAAAGCGATTAGAAAGTTTTGCCTCTACTACTATTTGCTTTGATCAGAACAGCATACGCGAAATTGGCTTGATTGAAAATTTAGCAAAAATTCCGCATTTTAAATTTATACACCCGCAAAAAGATTTACAACTCCAGCTGTAATGACATGTACCTGATTTACATTAAGCATTTTTTCATGAAATTTCATGAATTTTGTTGCACGCAACTTTTTCTATTTGCTTATTGCAGCGCTATAAAAGAGAATGTTATAATTATAAAAAATTGCGTAGAATGAATCTCTGATGTATTTTTGACACCTTTTTTCGATATAAGTTGCTCCTCCAGTCCTCCTATTGACAAATAAAAATTTTTCATGCAACTAATTTCATGAAAAACATGCTTAATGTAAATCAGGTAATGAATTATAAATAGTTTTAATTTTTTCCTTTGTTATAAGCGAATGCCCTTCGTGGTAGCTGTTATTTAAGTACTTTTAGATCAGTCACCTTTCAATTATTCTCTTCATAAATTAAATGAAATTTTGTTAAATATGTACATAAATAAAATTCCTAATGTTCAATGCAAATAATATTTATAAAAAAAATAAAGCTCTCTACTAGTTGCGCCTTAAGAGCTTTTATTCACGTAGCTTTCGTGAAAAATTTCAAATTTTTTTTTGTTGGCCTTAAAAATGGAATGCGTGTTTATTTTAAAATTTACAACTCTATAAATAGGATTTTTTCTATGATAGCAAATATTGAAAAAAAAACTTAAAAAAAAACTATGAGTAATAATTTTTTTAAAAGTATGTAAGTGGCTGTTAGTGTTTTTTTTGTGTGTTGGCGACAGTTTTTGTCATGCTTATTACATTCAAGTCCAATGTTAAACACAAACAAATTTGTGTGTTGGGTGTGTTTATTCGAATATAAATTATTTCACTCATTGGTAAAGATTTTTTTTATGTTTCGGTATATTTTAAGTTATCGTTTAATGAAGTCTATTTCAAATTTCAATAAGAAAATATTGATGTTTGTTTAATATATGTGGTTTGATAAAGAAAAATGTACAAGCCCACAAGAAGATTGTTGCTTAATTCCTTTAATAACTATTGTGGTCTATGTGGTCTTGACTTACTCAATTAAGATCTGGACGCAAATTACGGCACTCGTTATCGAACGAAATTGCGAAATATTTCAATAGAGTTTATATGGAAATGTTTCGTAATTTCGTTCGATAACGAGTGCCGTAATTTGCCCCCTGATTTTTTTTAAATAATCCATTCGATAGCTAAGGGAAATACTTATTTGCAATTAAAATGAAAACTCTTATAAATCATTTGTACTTTTGTATGTATACATATAAATTTTCTTTTCGCCCAAGGAAAGTTCATCGGAGGGAAAAAGTTCAATGAAATTTGCTTATGAAGGAAAATTAATGAACTCTTTTTTTTTCTCAATAAAACATTTATTTTGCAGTTATTTATAAAGACAAAAAGCAAGAAGTTGTTTTTAATCAGTTTTAAAATATTTTATTGTGGTGGAAATTTCACGTTTGTTATCATTCATGTTTACAACAAAGTGTGTATGTATATGTACACAAACTTGTAATTTACAAATTGGGCAATCATAAGTATCCGACCGAAGTAGTAAATACGATTTACAAAACGGTTGTAAGACCAGTTCTTTCGTATGGGTATGTTGTGTAGTGGGAGGCTTTGAAGAAGAAAATATCTTGCCATGGTCTAGAGGTATGTTTCAATGGGTATCACTGGTGATGCAAGAAATAATCCTCAGATGGATGTCATTCTTTATTTTTTGTTTATCGAGGACTATTTAATTGGAACGACCGCAAGCAATTTCTTTAGGCTTTCAGAGTCGAATTTAGTGAGATTAAGACCATTGGGATACACGAGAATTCTGAATGAGGTTAAACTGGATGGAATTCCTTCCAATAACTCTAAATTTACGATCTTCAAAATCGCCGAGATTAACTTAAGAAGAACACTATCAGTGGTTATACAAGGTAAAGATTTGTTGGATCAAATCGGGTATTCTCTACGAGGGTTGTGCTGTTTTTATTAATGGTTTCAATATGGAAATTGAAACGGGCACTGGAACCTATATTAGGGAAACCGATGTCCATGAATCCTCAGAAACTTGCAAACAAATTTGTGGCTTTCCAGACATGATACATCGACAGTCTATCAGCTCGAAAAGCTTTGAAGACGCATCTTGTCAAGTCAAACAGTAGTGACTGTAAAAAGACCAGACTGATGAACTGGGTTTCAGGCCATTGCAATGTTAAGGGATTGATATTCGATGAGGCTTCAGTGAAACCACTGATTAGCCACTATTTAAGGGTATTCAATCGGGGAAAGAATAGGCACCAGTCTAGTATGGAGGATTGTATGTGTGGAGGTCTCGCGGACTTTACAGCCAAGGATTAACCTGTCAAAGTCTAAGTCTAACTACTATCGAGTATGAACAAGTTGGTTCTAGTGGTGCTTATAGTAGTCTTAACTGGTCATTGCTTGGTTATAATAATGATCAGCAGAGTTGTGGGGTGGGGGGGGGGGGGGGGGAGTTTGAAAACAACGAATGGTTTCGTATAGGTGAAAATAAAAGCATATGCTGAGGCTTGTGTCACAAAACTTGACATTTGGCTTTGAAAAAACCACCAGTCACCTCAGTTAATACTAATGGCGTCCGCGTACTCAAAAGTTTTTACAAATTTTTACTGAACTTTACTGCATTTTACTGAATTGCGTTCGTTTACCCAAAATACAGTAAATGAGAACTCAAATTGAGAGAGTAAAGTGACAGTGTCGTAGTAAAGTTTAGTAAGATAAAAACATATGATTCTAAATGTAAACAAATGGAAAGTAAGCAAATGAAAAGTGTAAATATTTTAAAAGAGGTTAAATGAAAATCGTGAAAGTCATTAAAAAAATAATTAATTTATAAATCACAACAATAATAGCTGTACATACATATTTTTTAACATATTTTATACAACCTTTTGTTTTGCAATTTATTTTAATTACTCAGAGTTGTAAAAGGAAAGGATTTTCATGTAAATACATGTTTTCTGCCGTTGGTCTTAGATCAACGTAAATGAAATATCTTTGCGAATCAACAAATTTGTGACAAAATGGCATCGATTTGTTGGTGCATATTTTTGCATGTTTTATAATAAATACATATTTTTGCATATTTTATTATAAATGTATATTTTTAGTACATTTTTTAGTTTTTTCTTTTTGGTTTTTTTGTTAGTTGTAAAGTATTTAAAAGCTGCAGTTTTTACGACTGTGTAAGAACAAAAAAATGGGAAAACGAGAAAAATTTACGATCGTATTTTTGTGATATTATTCGATATACCTTGGGTTAAGTCAAGAATACCAATACCATTGAAAATTAAAAAAATAGCATGGGATAATAGCCCTTTTAAACACAAAAATGTTTGTGTAATTTTTTTCAGCGCTCTCTACTGGTTCCGCATTAATTTCGTGTGGATAGCACATTTGGGTGTTTCAGCATTTAATGAAAAATATCAAGTGATGTGTTATGGATACAACCTATAGTAACCAGATGGGGAACGTGGCAGAAGGCTGTCGGATACTAAATTTCTATTAATAAAATTAAAGAAATTTTAAAGTCAAAAAACTTGCACCCATATGCAAAAATTAAAGTGTGCTTGAAGAGTACGGTATATTAAAATTTCCATACAAAAACTGGTTTTAAGGCTGCAAGTTTTTTTACTTTAAAATTTCTTTAATTTTATTAATAGAAATATAGTATCCGACAGCCTTCTGCCTAATTGATATTTGGGTACACATAGTACATATTACTTTCTTGTTCACACTATGGGCCAATTAGAGGCTTTCGTTACTTTAACACATCAATTAGAAATAGTTATACAAAAAAATTATAAACTTAAAATATATGCAACAAATTGGATCAATAGTTTATAGTTCTAAGAACGAAAATTTAGAAACTGAATATTCCACAAACGAAATAGCAGCATTTAAGTACGCACCAATAACTTCTGCTGACGTGGCACATTAATTTTTATTACATAAAATTTTTTCAGAAAAAATCTGCAAAGATTTATTTATCTTTGACAATAAAAAAAATACGTAAATAAAAGTTCGACTGAACTCTATTTTGTATTCCATATGATTTGACAAAATATTTATTAATAAGGCATTGAAGCTGAGCTTTTTATGTTTTTTAAGTTTTTAATGACAAAATGTTTGTTAAGAAAGCAATGAAGGTGATTTTTTAACTTTTTAATGTTATTAAATGTTTAAAAAAAAATTGATAAATGCATATTTTATTAGTTTTAAATACATATTTTTATATTTTTACTGCATATTTTATGTATATAAGACGAGATTTTAAATGCATGAAAATCCTTTCCCTAGTAATCAGTAAAGCCTACTGCATGTAAAAAACCACATGCGCATGTAGTTCTGACGTAATTTTGACGTCATCACGATGCTACATTTGCTACATGCCGTGTACTAGCAACATATGTACATGTAGATATTAACATGCTTACAGACGAGCTGCCCCAAAAAATTTCTTCGATTCGGCCACATGTGCCAAATATGTATTTTGGAACAAAAATACTATAAAATTTTTACGGCATCTAGCCACTACTAGTAATTTTAAAAAATGCAACGAGCATGCTGAAAATTCTCGTGACGTCATCGCAACATACGCATGTGGCTTTTTACATTCCGTGCACTGTAGGCTTAACATTAACAAATAGTCATGTAATTTTTAGTAATTTAGCCAAAAACAAAACAAGGAAATAAAAAAGAAATTAATTACAAATATTACATGAAATAAATTACAGAATTTATTCTTAGATTGTCCGTGATGTAAAAATATTGTATCGAGTACCAATAATTAAAAGAGTTGCATAGTCAACAGGTTATATATTTTTCAACACTATGTGGAGTTAGAGTCAGCTGTTTCTTTAATCTTAATAATTTTTACTATTTTTCCGTTCGCGTGCTTTTTTGGCTACCGCTCTTTTTGAGAGTAAATTTTAAAATTTTCGCAGTAACTACTCATTTAGTGCATTTTACTGCAAAAGTAAACGAACACACTTACTGACACATGATAAATGCGTCTGAAAATGGTTGATAGACTGGAAATCAATTTATAAATTTTATTTATTATTTTCGGAATTTTAACTAAAATTGCTTTAATTTGAATGTTGTGAATACATAGAAATTCGTGTGTGATTTTTTAAATGTCAGAAGAAATACATACATGCAAGATAAATTGCAAAGAAAATTATTTTTCAAACAGAATTTTCCTTGTTATTTTCTATAGTCGCTAGAAACAAATATGACTTTAACCCCATTAGTAGTGATTAGTTCTATGAGGGCAATAGAATTTTGGCACACTTTCATTAAATTAACAAACACTTACATATATGTGTATACGTATGTATGTATGTGTGTTTATTTAAATGTATGTATACGTATATATGTACATATGTATGCACATATTTTAAAATAAGAAAATTCTTTTAGCTTTTTTATAGAGAACTCAAAAAAAATTTCTAGATAACAAAAATTAAAAATTTTAAAACCCCCCGACTTTTTTCAGAAAAGATGTTATATCTTCTAAACGGCTAGACCGATTTTCTGCAAACATAGCTAAGAACCCTCTCGATCAAGTCATCTTTCAAACAGAAAAAACTAAATGAAAATCGGTCCAGCCGTTTGCCCTGTACGTGGACACGGACAGACACACATATACACAGATACACAGACACACAGACACACACTACAAACTTATAACACCCCTTTTTTTAGTCGGGGGTTAAAAATAGAATTGTTCAATATTTGAATCCAAAAAAAAAAATTACAGATGGTGATGACTGTTATCTCATATTTCAATTTTTAATATCGTTGATGAAACTTTTTCATTATTTGACTTTAGTTAATGATAGTCTGTGTACTATTATAGTTAATAAAATGCAAAAGTGAGAACTGAGAACAAATTACGGTAGTCGAAATCGATCGAAATATTTAAATATTGCCATGTAAACTCTATTGAGATATTTTGAAATTTTTTTGCCTACTAATTACTCGCGGGCATTATTTCATTATATTTTCATACAAACATCTGAAAAAAAATTTCAAAAAAGTTCAGTGTCAAAGGCATTTCGTCTAGAAACCTTGTTAAGATGATAAAAATAAATTAAATAGTGCAAGAAAAAACATTTTTAAAAACCATGCAAAATTTCATTACAAAATTCATATTAGTCACGACTGAAAAGAATTTGTATCAATTTAATTTATTAAGCAATAAATATATTACAAATATTACTGAGTTTGATTAATGCGTTTTCAATTGCTAAAGAAATGTTTTATTATAATAAAATATCTGAAATTTAATAAATAATTGCATAAATTTTCAATGCCACGATTCCATTGATAAATTTATAAAAACATGAGCGTAACTGAAACGTAAAGGTATGACTTCTATTCAGATTAAATTGAGTTAAATTTCGGTCTTATAGTGTGTTTACAGTTGAGTAAAATCTACAAGATTTCGGTCAAAATTTAGCAGATTTCCTTTACAAATTTCCAGAAAAATTAAATAAAAAAATTTTCGGGAAATTTTTAACTTATGCGGCTACCAAAGCGCTACCTAAACGGTGTTAAGAATCATTCCTAGGAAGTTCATATGTTCTAGAAAGTTGTTTATTGTGATCTTAGGTACATTTTTTTAGATGATTGTTTCCTTAAATTTTGAACGGTGTGCTACCTATGGACCTGAACGAAAGAACAAAAGGTAAAAAATCTAATTTTTTTAAATTTTTGTAATTTTGATCTTGAAGATGAAGTGTTTTTGATTTTATATGTTCACAATTTTTGTTCTTTATGACAAGAGCTACAACTTTGCCTCACAGAGTAAATCAAAAATGTAAATGTGAAAATGCAAAAATGACACCGAGGCCCCAAATCTTTGGGGACCTATAAAGAAAAGTAGATGATGTGGGGCAAAACTGAGAGACACGGGTCCTCAAACAATTTTGTAAAGAAGAGAAAGAACTCTTTTAATTATCTGAACTGTCTACATGCATTATAATAGCATGTAGCTGCAGTTGCTTATTATGACGGTTTACTTTTATAGTTAATCATTAAACGCTTTACTTTTCTATTCTTTTAATTGTTCGCTACAAAACTACAAAATTCATTAATAAATAATTAAATAAATGTCCTTTAATAGTGATTGGCTAAACGTATATATGTATGGGAAAAGTGTGCCAAATGACATCTCAATTGATTTTACACAATAATTGGATGGCCCTGATCTATAAAAATAAATTTAAAAAAAAAATAGAAAATAAAGCGCTTTGCGAGAATTGACAATGATATTTAAACGACTACAATGTATTTGCTGAAATAAACAATTTTTTTGTCAAGTTTTTGTTCTTCCCATGCTAAACTACCCATGTGTATTTCCTCAGAACGAACATGAATGTTGTGTGTGATGGATCATCAGAATCGAGAATATATTGGCGCTTATGTAAAACAAACTTACGTTTTTCCATAGCAGACATTTAAATGTAACTATACAAAAGTTCCAAATAAAACTAAGGAGTTAATATTTTATTTTATTTATTTATTATACATATTATACAAAGTAAATTTGCATAATATGGTGTTGTACAAATATGGGCGGGGTAACTAGACCATATGCCCAAGATGGTATTAACAGTATTTTAAAAGGTTTTGTGACTGACTGTACCCGACCTATGCCTTCACATAGGAAGTAGCAACGTGGTTGTTAAAGAAATTCCACAAAAAACCGGAAGATTATACGGTTATCCGTGGCAGATCAGTCAACCAGTGCGAGCGAGACGAAAAACTCTCGAAGGCCAAACAACATACACAAGCCTGACCGCGCTTAAGAAATAATTGCGATGACGCGAGAGATGTTCCTCAAACCAGAGCTGCTTTACGACTGTAAGGAGTTAATATATTTTTATTTGTTGCAATGAATACAAAAAAATTGGATGCTCTAGGACGTATTGAACATATTTTATGCTTGAACATACTCATACCCATTCATTCTTATACTTGTGTATACTCATGCGCACTTTATTTCATAGCTGAATGTGTCAATGCCCATTCTTCTTTATATCCTACCATATATACGCACTACAGGCCTGCCTAAACAGTCTTGAAATGTTTTTAAGCGATGTTGCGAAGACTTCTTGTTCGTAACAAATGCTCCAAAGAAGTAGTGTTGATGCGTGTATGCTTGTTATTTTGCATATTGTACATTTCCATGTGTGTGTAATATGTAGATGGTGAGCTATTATGTGTTTAAAGGCCGGTGCACAATGAATCCGTTATACGTTATACTTCGCCTTTTTCAACTGACATTATCGCAACGACGTAGAAGGTTGGCACAATGAGTACTTTATTGACGGAAGCATTTGAACAGCAGCAATAAGTTGATTCTCCATTTTATTTATTAAATTCAAATTTTTTTATTTATTTCGTTTATTTCTTTTGCTTAATTTTATTTTTGCTGCCACAAAACACATAAACCTAATTCAGAACATACCAAAAAAAAACCACAATCTGTGTGTGTATGCACATGCATGACGTTTGTATACGCGCCCATTCGTATGAAGAAGCAAGCATCACAAACTCT
The DNA here is from genome assembly GCA_949987645.1 of Tachina grossa. Taxonomy (NCBI): domain Eukaryota; kingdom Metazoa; phylum Arthropoda; class Insecta; order Diptera; family Tachinidae; genus Tachina; species Tachina grossa. The sequence continues at coordinate 20,029,789 of OX465276.1, read as the reverse complement.
TTCGTCACGAAGTATTTTCTTCTTTACTTCTATACCTGCAATAACTGAAATAAATTTCTTGCAAACAGTGTTGTTTAGCGTTAAAGCATTTGAAAAATCCCTCATGTCTTAAGAGTTCTTGTAAGTGGTATTGTGCAGGGGTCTAATACACACAGCTATCGTTATACCACTGGACTAATTCTGTTTTGTTTATAAATGTTGTCAGAAGAATTTGTTTGTAAGTGTTGAAGTACAAAATTTTTTTTTATAAAAAATTCATTGCAGCTATTTGACTTACAATTAGAATATGAAGCAACTGACGCATCTTCCCCTACCAAGACCTAAAACCCATTGAATCTTTTTGAAAGGAATCGGACCGAAGAGCGTGAAAACGTTCAATATCCAATAAATTTGAGCTAAAAGCAGCATTAATAGCAGAATGCTTTAATGGCTTGGAGAAGTAACTCAAGATAAGATTTTCCCGACCGAAGAACCTTTTTTTGCTCTTTTCCACAGAATTTATAAATACTAATTTCTGAATAGTGAAACGAACGCTTTGAAAAGCCATAATATTATACTTCGCAAGTATATTACAAGACTTCTTAGTATTAAAAAAAATTTAAATGCTCATATTTCTGTGATGAAGAACGCGACCGTCGTACACATTTAAAGTAAAGAAAGTCGAAATAAACACGTAAAAATTAAACTTTCATTTGAAATTGCAATCTGTTTGTTCTCTGAAGTTTTTGATAATTTTCGCATTATATTTATTTTTTATACTCAACATATTTTGATGAAATATTTTTTACACTACATACATACATACATTAAATTTTTTTACATTAACCTATAAAAAGAAAATACCAGCTTTTCAACCGGAAATGCAAAAGTTTCCCATTTATCTTGTTGACGAGACAACAACAAAAAAACATATAAAAACCACAATAATTTAAAATTTTGTTTAAAATATCATACCAAAATTAAACGCTAAATTAATATTTTTCAAAGTTAAAAAAGCAAAACGAACAATTTCTCTTTATTAGCAAATATGTCGGTAAATAAATGTTTTGTTTTGGTTTTAAATATTTTGTGATTTTGTTTTGTCACTTAAATTTGTCTTGACATTCAGACAAGACATGTCATCTACGCACACTTTATGCTACAACAATAAAAAGTATTTGGCTTCTGTTCTGGCCATTTAAAGAGAACTTGGCACAATTTCCTTTATTTTTTTTTCTTTTTCTTAATTTATTCCCTAAATAATATGAAAAATTTTGAAATTTGAAATTATTCTAATATAAGCAAGCGCTGGTAGATTTGTTTATAGTTAAGACAAAATATGTTGTTGTTGATTTCTTTGATTTTTGTTGTTAATACTAACAATACTATGAATATTATTAATAAATATTTTGAGAATTTTTATTTTGATATTTTGTGGCATGAAATTATTTAACATATATTTCTATTATATGCATATAAGTTTTGTTTTTAAAGTGTGAAAATTTGCAAACTGGATGTAGAACAGTGTAACTAATTTTGCTTTGCATCTGAAGGCGGTGTCAGATACAACTTCAACGCTTTGCGTGACGTTTCTAACTTTGGGAAAAAAGCGTGAAGCAAAGTGTGCATGACACAATGAAAACTTTGACAACACTCACTGTTTGTTTCACTTATCTGTTTTATGTATAAAACACAGCACAATTCGATTACTCTGATGCCACGAACTCGTTTTTTATGTAAATTTACCCATATTTTAATAAAAATATCATATTTTCATGCGAGTTTGGTCCAACAAATTAAAAAAAGTATATCAACTGATTGTCAAAGCACGCAAAAAATTGAGAGTTGCCTAACTTTTCGCTTCGCTTTGTGTTAAAAGTTCTCTATGTGACGTGTTTCATATAAACATGTACATTTCATCTTAATCCTACAGTACACGGCATGTAAGAAACCACATTCGCATGTGGTTCTGACGTAATTTTGACGTCATCACGATGCTACATTTGCTACATGCCGTGTACTAGCAACATATGTATGTACATGTAGATATTAACATGCTTACAGACGAGCTGCCCCAAAAAAATGTCTTCGATTCGGCTACATGTGCCACATATGTATTTTGGAACAAAAATACTATACAAATTTTACGGCATCTAGCCACTACTAGTAATTTTAGAAAATGCAACGAACATGCTGAAAATTCTCGTGACGTGATCGCTACATACGCATGTGACTTTTTTTCATGCCGTGTACTGTAGGCTTTAGATGTCAAACCGAATATTCAACGCAACGCGAAGCAAAAGTTTTATCTGACATGGGCTTAAGGCCGAGTACACACTGTGGCATTTTGTGACAAATATGGCAAAAATAACAGTTGGAAATAGTGGCAACGTTTGCCATTTTCGATATTTTTCGTTGTGGGGAATTACGAAACAAACTGTTTACGTATCTGATGTAAACAGTTGTGAAAATAAAGGCTTAGTTAAGGTTCAGTTAGCCGACTGTAATGTAATGTAACTGCAACAGTAAGAAACAGCTGATCGATATTGTTATGTGAAAAGTAATGAAAATGGTTATAAAGATGTAATGTAACGTAACCTACTTTTCATATAAAAATATCAATCAGCTGTTTTCTACGTTACAGTTACATTACAGTCGGCTAACTGAACTTTTAGCCGACTTTTGCAATTGTGGTTGAAGTCCACTTATGACTTGCTTAAGCAACAAAAAAATGCATCTAGACGTGCTTAATCAATAAAAAAAAAAATTAATACAAATTTATTATTCTCATTTGGACTGTGGCTTAATTCGTGAACTAGTAAAATGGAGTATTCGTTAAATCGGGAAACAACTGTAATTTCAGTTGATTTTTGAAACGTTTTAAGTTGTGACTGTTTTTTTTTTTAATTTGTACTGTTTTCATAAAAATATTATCTCGTGTGTTTTAAGGCGTCGTTTTAAATATTTTCAAACTATCAGATTTTAACAAGCAAATCTTTACCTTAATATTGTTTTTTTTGAAATCGAGATTTTTGCATTTTTCGAAATATCTGTGGCAATAAGGAAAAAGTGCTTAACTCATATTTTATTGTTTTGCTGAAGAGCACTTTTAAGCTTTCAAGTCGATTTTCAAAAATTCATGTCTTTTACAGTTAAATCGGAAAATTCCCTTTTAACATTTATTTTTTAAGCAAATATCGTTCTACACACTATAAGTGATACATTTAAGTTGAAATATACCAACGTATTACCTAAATTAAGCAGTTATCCAAATGATATTAGAAGTCTAAAAGAGATAAGTCGCAAGTCATAGTGCTATAACTTACTGAAAAATCCCACAAATTAATTGAGATTTTGACCAGGGGTACTTTCGAATATGCAGATTACGGAGGTACCAATAACTCAAAATTTTCTTATCTCGACTTAAGCACTTTTTCCTTTATTACCACAGATATATAAAAAACTCGATTTAAAAAAAATAATGAGTTAGGGCCTTTCTATATTAAGACAACGAAATGTTCATTATTCGCTACTAAAATTACGTTTAAACTATTTTGTAATATTTTTTTTTTAATCAGGGAGTCTACTGTGTATTTCGAAAGTATTTTCTTTCGTTAAAAAAAAATATTACAAAATATTTGAACCTAATTTTAGGAACGAATAATTAACTTTCGAATCTGTATGTATGTTTATAACATTATTTTCTTTCGTTTCGAGTTACAGAGAAGAGCCCCATAACTGCCTGAATTACTCTTACTTCCTGTTTTCTTTCTGAAAATCCATTCTTTCATTTAAAGAAAATTTTTAATCACATGTACTTATTTAATCACATGTATTGTGATATGTATGTACGTGTGGATAAGATATAATTTTATAACACTCAACATTTAATATTTCGTACCACTGTGCTAATATGTGCGAATTATATTATACATCTATAATGATGTTGTTTATTGAAAAAATAATTTTTTTTCTAAAACTTAAAATTAAATTTTAACACGCTCATAATAAATTTACGAACAAGCATGCGATAACAAATTCATAAATATTATTGTGTATGTATATGCATTTTTTTCTTAATTAGAGCATTTTAAAGTTTTCAATTAAAATTAAAATAAATTGACGGAGATAGAAAACAAATATATGTATATGTCGTTACCTTAATATAGAAAGGCCCTGACACCCATTCAGGGCTATCATGAATAAAATTCCGCGTGAAATTTTTCCCGGGGAACAATTACAACTAATAGCAAGTAATAGGGAAAACAAAAAATTCTAATTGGAAAAGAGAGAAATTTCTCGCGGAATTTTATTCATGATAGCCCTGAATGGGTGTCAGGGCCTTTCTATATTAAGGTAACGACATATACATATATTTGTTTTCTATCTCCGTCAATTTATTTTAATTTTAATTGAAAACTTTAAAATGCTCTCAAAATATAGAAAAAACTCGATTTGAAAAAAATAATGAGTTAGGGCCTTTCTATATTAAGGTAACGCGATATGTACATATGTATGTAATTGCTTTTACTTACTCGTCGTCTTCATCCATGGCTGTATAAAAACGTGGCTTCACATATTCCCAGCAACCCTGATTTTTATGCTCTTCTTGCGCCCATATTATTTCAGCATTTTTATATTTGTTCAGTTCTCGCTTTACCAAATCATAAGGAAATGGGCAAATCTGCATAGAAAATACATAAAAAAATAATCTTTAATCTAGAAAAAAACTTGTGATGAAAAAATATTTTACAATATGTACATATATTTAAATACACTGTAAAAATTTCATCTTAAAATTAGTAATTTAAACTTAAGCTGCACTTATTGTAACAGCGCACAGTGTATAAACATTCATACCTGTTCAATTCTTTCCAAAGCAATATCTTTTGCAGCATTTTTATTCTCTCTAGCTTGCACTAAATCAAAATATACTTTTCCAGAACAGAAGACTAATTTCTTAACGTCATCCGGATTTTTGGAAGCGGGACCATTTTCCTCAATAAGACGTTTAAACCCTGTGCGTTCCGTAAAGTCTCCGAAAGGACTTTTAGCCAAAGGATGCCTCAAACCCGACTTGGGCGTGCATATAATCAACGGCTTGCGAAATGGCAAAGCTATCTGACGTCTGAGAATGTGAAAAAAATTCGCCGGTGTAGTACAATTGGCAACAATCCAATTGATGTCGTTTAATTGTTGCAAAACTATATTATCACATTTCGGCGGCAGAGTATCTGGATCGTCACTGCACATTTGCAAAAATCGTTCGGGACGAGCGGATGAATGTTCTGGGCCCATACCTTCTAGACCGTGAGGCAATAATACTACCAGTCCGGATTGTCTCACCCATTTTGTTTCACCACTGGATATAAACTGATCAATTATACATTGAGCTGTATTGCAAAAATCACCAAATTGTCCCTCCCACAGCACCAGAGAATAGGGATTACACATGGAATAGCCGTGTTCGAAACCTAAAACTCCAAATTCACATAGACTGCTGTTGCAGACTGTATATTGCGCTTGATCGGGATACAAATGTTGCATGACATTGTAGGTGACTTTATCGATCGTTTGATGATGCAACACATGGTGGCGATGCGAGAATGTACCACGCTCCACATCTTCGCCAGAGAGACGAACATGTATGCCTTCTTTTAATAGAGAACCTAAGGCAAACGCTTCACCTAAAGCCCAGTCGGCGATTTTGTTTTTAACCATTTCCTGGCGCGCCTGCAAAATGCGCTCAATTCCTCTGTGAATTCAATTAAATTTATGGTCATAAAATAAATTTTAAAATTGAATAATATGTAATTAAAAAATTTTATAAAGATGGTTTGCTTAAACAATGATATATGTAATTGTTCAAATGTTTTTGTAACAGGCTTCTAACAAAAACGAAATCTACACAAAATTCTAAGAAAATTTGTCTAAGAAACTAGGGGTCTAACATCAAAACTTAGATCCCGATGAGAGGCATCAAAATTCAATGGCTTTGCCAGTTGCCAAAAATTATATTACTTATCCCAACTGACAACTAATAGCTGTTAGTTTCGGTAACCAAAATCGAAATAAATAAGGGCCTAATTACGAGTGTCGTATTTCCACTTCGACTACGACGATCTTATACTAGACTAAAGAACATTGCAACATTTTTTTCTTTAATCTAGTACAAAATCGTCGTAGTCAAAGTCGAAATACGACAGTCGTAATTAAGCCCAATATTGGCAATCTCAAATTTTTAGTTGCTGGATAGTTTAAAGCAAAAGGGTAGTAAAATTAAAAAAAAATTTAAGCAAACTACTCAACTACATACTTCTTTGGGAAAGAGAAAAAAATCAATTGTTAGTCAACGTTTACTCATAGTATAGGATTCAATTGTCCCCTGAGTACCATCTCATATATGTCACATTGAGTACTTCCTTGTCTTCACCGAAAAATAATTACACTGAACTAATCATCTTTATTATGAATAATTTTTTAAGCATTTTTACTTGACAGTTTTCTGCGCTTGTGTATATTTTATATTTTGAAGCTTTGTTTACATTATTTTCAGCTGTCAATCTGTTTTCTGATAACATTTAGGTAAGTGGAGAAAGTTGTCATATATAATACTAATTTTAATTTCGGTTGCGTTGCCAGTTGACAAGGCAACTGAAGTGCGATTTCCATCCATAATTGAGCCACAAGTAACAAAAGTAACATTTTGAATATTTTCGCTTCCGATTTTTATGAATCTTTGAGGGAATGATGACTCCGACAAAATTTAATCATGAAACGTTCTAGTTTGCAAAATATAGGGACTTTGTTAAATTTTCCCATTTTGCGTAGGATGATGGAAAATCGTCAAAACTAAGGAGAACCCCGTTGGAGGAAATGCACATCTCTCAAATTAGTTATCATTCGTCGAGAGACAGCGAGAAAAGCAACCAGCTGCCTTGGGGGTTTATTATGTAATCAAATTCGAAAAGAAATGTATTACAATTCGAAGACGATTCGAATAGAAAGAAAATGCTTTCGAATTCCAATATTAATGACATAAAAATTCGAAATAATTATATTTTTTTTTTTCAAAATATAGAGTAGAACGCAAATTGTGAAGCCATACTTACTTGTGTATTACAAACTTCGCCTCTGGAGGTGGTGGTGAAGCAAACTTATTACCAATGTGCATTAATGTTTCTTCCTTGACACCCGTGCTAGGAATTTTTGTGAAATCGCGACCTTCGAAAAAACCCGACCATGGCGAGTCTATCCAATCTTTATACTTAATAAACAAATATTAACTCCAAAGTATAAAATTAAAGACAAACCAGCAAAAACTTACTTTAATAGACGTCTCTTTAGCAGCTTCAGCGAATCCAGCTTCCAATATTTTGTCATAACTATCCACCTCAGCCTTGAACTCTTCGGCACTAATCACATTCTCCTTAATTAATTGCTCGAGGTACAATTGCAGGACTGGTTTATGTTTTCTGATATTCGTATACATCAAAGGTTGCGTGAACATGGGCTCGTCTGTTTCATTATGACCATTACGGCGATAGCCCACCAAGTCTATGACTACATCTTGACGCCAATCCGCTCGCCACTCAGCTATAATTTTGCTAAGAAACACAACAGCTTCCGGATCATCGGCATTGACATGGAAAATGGGAGCATTCACCACACGCGCCACGTCTGTGCAGAATGGTGAAGAGCGATGAAAGCGCGGATCTGTGGTAAAGCCCACCTGGTTATTGATTACAATGTGTATGGTTCCATGACTGGTATAAGCCGGCAAATCACTTAAATGTACACTTTCATAGACAATACCCTGACCAGAAAAGGAAGCATCACCATGTATGAGTACCGACATAACCTTCTTGCCTTCCATGTCGCCTCTATAGAATTGTTCAGCTCTTGTTTTGCCCTGTACCACTGTATTCACAGATTCCAAGTGCGAAGGATTGGCTACCAAAGTAATGCGCACATTTTTATTTGTAACACGATTTAGGCGTTCCGTAAAAGTGCCCAAATGATATTTAACATCGCCGGAACCCTGTCCATATACATATATTGCATTAAAATACAAAATAAAAAAATTTGAAAACGTATTTAATCAGGGCAATCATGAATAAAATTCCACGTGAAATTTTTTCACTTTCGAATTAGAATTTTTTGTTTTCCCTATTACTTGCTATTAGTTGGAAATAATTCCACACAAAAATTTCACGTGGAATTTTATTCACGATAGCCCTGAATAAGTGTCATGTGCGATATATTTTGCACCTGATCGGATGCTGATAAACCTAAAAATTGCGCAAATATACACTGCAAGGGCTTGCGACAAATGTTAGCTAAAGTATTCAAACGACCACGATGAGCCAAACCAATAATAAAAGATTCACATCCTCTTGTCGAAGACACATCTATGATTTCTTTAATACAAGGTATTAAAACTTCACAACCCTCCAGGCCGAAACGCTTTTCAGAACCATACTTTTTGGCTAGAAAGCTTTCAAAACTAAAAAAAATAAATGTAATATTAAAAATACTTTTTCACTTCACACAATGGATTTACCCAGTAGCTCTGATCAAACGTTTGAGAATTAACTTCTTGTGCTCTTTGTCGAAATTCATAACACCGGGTAATTCTATCTTTTTTCGTATCCAGTCACGTTTATCAGTATCGAATATATACATGTACTCGATGCCCATTGTACTGCAATATATTCTCTCCAGACGTGCTATAATTTCCCTAAGCGATGTTAGATTTCATAATAAACTTTCTTTAATTGATGCTTAATACTATCAGTTTCTTACCGAAAACTTAACTCCTTTTCATCACCATGAATGTATGTGGTTTGCGGCAGTTTAAATTTGTCATCTAAATATGTGGCTTCTGTAATTGAAATTTAATTGTTATTCGTATTTTAACAAACATTCACATAAAATTGTTTCTTAGAAAGTTAAATTTAGCTTAGGGCAGCTAAAAAATTACGGATTTGGTTAAAACAGCTGAAAATAAAACCAAACAGCCAAGATACTCTATAATTCAAAAAAAAAAAAAAATGCTTTCGAGGTTGTATATTATTAAAATCGAGAACAAAAGGCGGACAGCACAGAAGTTTCACGTGAACAAACTGTTCGCAATTTTTCCCCGAATAGGTGGAATATTGCAATTCGAAAGCATTTGTGGCCGCCTCAAGACTGATGGTAATCTCCCAATTACTACCAGTCTAGAGGCGCGCAGCAAGAGAACATACAATCCAATAACAAAAGTATAACACTTATACCACCCAGCGGTAACGTTACCATGTTCTGCTTAATAAAAATACTAAGTAGATCAGAAAGTATGGAATAAAAGAGAGCAACAATAAAACGGAATAACCATAGAACTGTCACATACACAGATGTGTTAAAAATTTGTAAGCTGATTCTACGGCATGAGCCTGTCGGATTATAATACGAGTACAATCTTTCAGACTGAGATTATGGATATTACTGAAGGTATTGAGTGGCTAAGGGAAATTGACAGCAGACAACCAATCCGCATCTTTACGAATACTAGAGAAGCTACCGAACTTATAAGAAATCAAAAAGTTTAATTTCGAAACATCCTTCATTGCAGGTATTGTGAAAATATCGAGATGATGTGAATTCCAGGGCATCGCTGGAAACGAAGAGGCAGATAACCCGACGAGGATGGGGTCATCAGTAGAAAGTGCCAAACCTTTTCACAAATTCAAAAATAAATTAAAACAACGGGCTATAGAAAAACAATATGTGTGAAGATAAATTTAAATTTAACTAATAGAGACAAAAACCAAAAAATTTTACAGAGCTCATTTTGCAGTTAACAGCGGACTATTAAGCACTTAACAGTACTAGTAAAATAACGGAATATTATTTCGGTGGCGAAATCTTAGAAAAGGGACTGATAATATAACCAAAAATTAATGGAAAATATGGTCCGAGATCTGAATAATGAAATTATGCTAATGGAATATACAACAGATATAACAATAACACAGAAACCTTATTTTAAAAAATATCCTATTTTGGAACGAATATTGGTCATTGTGGGAAATAGAAGATGAAATGGTGCTCCTGATGGCTCGTTAAAGTGCAAATTAAGTGGCATATCTGTAACCATTTTGGGACTTTAGAAAAATTGAAATTAAAAAAAAGTCATATTTCTGGAGAAGATTTCGTAGAATTTGGTTGTGTTGAATTGGGGTAGAAGTACATGAAATACAGTGCTAAACATCAATGGGCGTAACTCTGTTCACTTCTTTAAATGAAATATCATGTTATAACGATAGTTCGGTTGCTTTACTTCTAGTAATTGAAATTACGTTTAATTTTAAATGGTATGGTACCGCCCATTTTTCTAAATGTTAGACCATTATAAAAGCCCATTGTTGCAACATGCAATATTCAGTAAGAATTGGTTAAGACTCAGTGACTTTTTGAAGAAACACAACTTTTTATATAAAAAGTTATTTTACTTTTTAACATAGTCTTCTTTGAGTTCTATACACTTACTTTTTTATCCCTTCCAAAAAATACGATTTGTCGAGGTCATCAAAATGAGCATTTGTTTGTGAGCTGATTCTTCGTTGGAGTCAAATCTCTTTCCACCGAGCCATTTCTTCAAGTTTGAGAACAAGAAATAGTCATTCGGTGCTAAATTTGGAGAATAGGGCGAGTAAGGGAGCAATTCGTGGCCCAATTCATGGATTTTTGCCATGAAAAACTACACATGCGTTTGTAGTCGATTGTGAGTAAACATGGCACCTATCTTGCGGAAAGCTTTCTCATACCCAAGTGATCATTCAAAATTGAAAACACTGAGCCATGTCTAGAACGTTCGGCTTGTACGGCCGCAACGAAATTCAATAAACCACTTTTTTACAATTGAAATTGTTGGTGCCAATTTCTCAAACAAGAGACTGACTGTGTTTCATAAAAGTTGATTGAATAGAAATACATAATATACGATCTTAAATTTTTATAGGCCAGCATTCCCCTACTTTTTGGAGAAATTACTCACAAGAAAGCATTTTTCAAATCGGCTAACAAATGATGTAGTTCTGATATGACAACCATGTAATGTAAAATAAATACTTATAATACAATCTACTTGAGGTTGTTCTTCTTTTTCGATGTCGGTTATGCTGTGAGGTAACGCCTAATCGAAAAATATTTGTATTCAGAAGAATACAAGGCATTCAAGCTGAGTTTTCCCATTTATTATTAGCTAAAATTAACTAGAAAGTTATCCTTGAATTTTTTCCATTATTAGAACTATACAATACAATTTATTTTCTAATGTTGGGGTAACACTGCAGATAATAAGTGTGTTCGTTTACTTTTGCAGTAAAATGCAGTAAATGAGTAGTTACTGCGAAAATTTTAAAATTTACTCTCAAAAAGTGCGGTAGCCAAAAAAGTACGCGAACGGAAAAATAGTAAAAATTAGTAAGATTAAAGAAACAGCTGACTCTAACTCCACATAGTGTTGAAAAATATATAACCTGTTGACTATGCAACTCTTTTAATTATTGGTACTCGATACAATATTTTTATAACATGGACAATCTAAGAATAAATTCTGTAATTTATTTCATGTAATATTTGTAGTTAATTTCTTTTTGATTTCCTTGCTTTGTTGTTGGCTAAATTACTAAAAATTACATGACTATTTGTTAATGTTACTGAGTACCTTAAAAGCAAGTGCGATACTAAGTACCCAGATACTTTACAGTTTTACAACTCTGAGTAATTATAATAAATTGAAAAACAAAAGGTTTAATAAAATATGTTACAAAATATGTATATTAACACCTATTATTATTATGATTTATAAATTAATGATTTTCACGATTTTCATTTAAGCTTTTTTCAAATTTTTACACTTTTCATTTGCTTACTTTCCATTTGTTTACATTTTGAATCATATGTTTTTGTCTTACTAAACTTTACTACGACAAATTTCTGCAGTAAAAATTTGCAAAACACTCAGTCAAGAACTGTCACTTTACTCTCTCAATTTGTGTTCTCATTTACTGTATTTTGGGTAAACGAACGCAATTTAGGGGCTGTCCATATATTACGTAACGCTGTTTTTCCCGATTTTTTAACGCTCCCTCCCCCCTAGTAACAGATATGAAACAAATTAAAGAATAATAACCGTTAAATATATCAATTTTCAAATTTAATTTAATTGTGTTATTTACTTTAGTTTTTTAGAGATGTAAGGTTTATGTATATGTGAATACTTATTTCTGCATACTATTCAGGGTACCGAGTAACAGAAATCAAATATTGATGTATTTTCCTGTGCCATTTACCCAGAAAAAATAAAACTAAAAACCAAATACAAACTAAAGATTTCACACAACTTCTATTTTAGAAATATGTATGTATATATTCAAATTTATAATTATAAAAATGCATGCATCAATTACCAAAAATATGTATTTGATGTGTTTCAAAAACAACAAAAACATACAACAATATTATCAGATGTTTTGATTAATCTGCAAATTTTTGCAATTTTTCCGTTCGCGTACTTTTTTGTGCAAGAGATATTTTTGAGAGTAAAATTTTCAAATTACCCAAAATTTACTCAACTACTAGATTTTACTGGAAAAGTAAACAAATGGACCTATTGTAGCCTCAAGTTGACCAACAAAAATGTTAAAACAGAAGAATTTGATATTTTCATGTACATATATGCAAGAATATATTTTTTGAAAGGACACTTTTTTGTCCATGAGAATTGCAAGAAACCTTTTCTTAAACTTCTGCAAATACTATATCCTTCTATGTATTTGTTAGATTTAATGTTAATAAATGTAGCAGTTTAATATGGAAAGAGGTTTTTATTTACATGCATACATTAAGAATATTTAGAAATGTAAATGGATAAAGATGAGGAATTCAGAACCATGTATGTTCAGTTTGACTACAATTTATTTAATTTATTATAAAAACTTTCAAATTGTTATTTATTCAAATGTTATTTATTCAAATGTTATTTAAATTTTTGGACAGTTTTCATAAACTTTAATGTACGTGGACAGAATTATGAACTTCTTTTCTATACACGTTTTTTTTATTTAATTTTGCAGAATAAAATAGACCCCCAATTAAATGTCCATAAATTTCACATACAATTCGTACATACATACATTCGTATTCGCGAATATCGTTTTAAATATTCGTATTCGCGGATATCGTTTTAAATATTCGAATATCAAAAGTTGACATTCGGCAGATGTATGTAGTATACATACTCGTACATAATAATATTATATGTATGTAGGCAACACGCACGATCAATTAAATAAATAAATGAGAAAAACATACGTATTTTTGTACAAAATTAGTAATTTTTTCTGTTACGTAATATTTTCAAAGACCCCCTCCCCCCCCTACCATAACAAATCGTAACAAAACTCGAACCGCCCCTCCCCCCTAGAGCGTTACGTAATATATGTACAGCCCCTTAGTAAAATGCAGTAAAGTTCAGTAAAAATTTGTAAAAACTTATGAGTACGCGAACGCAATTAATATTGACTACTTTTAGTTGTGAAAAATGTGCAGTGGCAGCGAATTTTTGTTTATTTGTTGAATTGAAAGCACAATGAAATTTTTGTTTAATTCTATTTGTATGATTTTCTTTTATTTATTGTTTGGTTTATGTTATATTTTGTTCAAAAGTTCAAATATTTTAAATTTCGGATTAAATAACAAAAATTAAAAATTTTAAAAACTCCCGACTTTTTTTCAGAAAAGATGTTATATCTTCTAAACGGCTGGACCGATTTTTTTCAAACATAGCTAAGAACCCTCCCGGTCAAGTCATCTTTCAAACAGAAAAAACTAAATGAAAATCGGTCCAGCCGTTTGGCCTGTACGTGGATACAGACAGACACACAGATACACAGACACACAGACACACACTACAAACTTATAACACCCCTTTTTTTAGTCGGGGGTTAATAAAAATAAGAGATTACAGTATTTTAAATTTGTATATCTGACATAAGGCTGTTACTGAAGTTACCGTATCTTTAGTAGACAATATGGCAGCTTAAGCTTAAAGTTAAGTTATTAAGTAGTTTTTTTTTTAAAGAAGTATCCATGGTACAATTATACTAGGTACATGCACAACTACAACAAAATTACAACACCAAAAAACACATTCATTTTGTTGGTATTAACAAACGAATAATTGTCAGAAACACATGCCTTTTGTTTTTAAAAATAACAATTACAGGGTAACTAAAGTACAATTGCAGACGCGGCATTCATGAATGATTATAGTTGTGATTATAGTCATTCAGTGTTGCCAATAGGTGCGTAATTACACAGAGTGTGCAATTACTCTCATTTGTAGGCGATGTAATTACATTCATGTATAATCTGTGTGTAATTCTACTTTGGCTTGTATTTTTATTTATTTTTGTTTTAATTTTAACCTACACAAAAGATGTGTAGTGTAATTTTCTTTAACATATTTATAACTGGAAACACAGCCATGTGTAATTTCATTGGCAACACTGTAATCATTTTATGCACACACATACACTAACATTTTTGCAGCTTGTAAACAAAGTTTGACAACTGTAGGTATTGTATACATTAACAGGCTGGGCTTGTGCATGTACCTGTTATAATTGTATCATGGAAGCATCTTTCGAAAACCGCATGTACTCACCTCTAAAAAGTTTTGAGTTTTGTAGCATTACTTTTTCATTAGCATTCAATTTCATGCCAGATTTTGTAAGAAATTTTTCGCTTGTCGTTATGCCCAAGGGATCCAAATTTGCAGCCAAAAAGCCTCTTGTTTGATAACTTCGTATAACGTTCTGGACTTGCAATTGATCTTCTATTTGTTGTTCATTACAGCCGATACTAGGGCTGCCACAGCAAAACTGCGATATAGATTCCAAATTTCGTTGTGTGTGATAATCGGGTGGAACAGCTTGATACGCACCCGTACGAAAATACGCATCCCAAGACTAAAGCAATCGATATTAAATTTTTTTTTCTAAATTTCAATTAAAAGTTAAACCTACAGGGTGCACACAGTTGCGATCTTGCAGCCATGTATTGTACATAAGTTCTATATAACTGGCACTGCTGCCATCACCTACCGTGGACTGGTGCGATTCTGCAACTTTTGTTACCTTTTTGGCAGCACTTCTATGATTGATGTAATTTGTTGGACAATTGAAAATCTAGATAAAGATATACAAATATTTTAGATATTTACCGGGTAGGCTAATCCTGAGGATCTACTGTGTAATTTGAAACGAAGGAAAATACTTTCGACTTTGTATGATTATAACCAAGGCACTTATATATAACATGTAAACTCGAAAGCATTTTTTTTCGTTACGAATTACAGAGAAGACCCCCCGACGTTGTTTAATACCGTTTTCAGAATTCTCCTAGTATTGAGCAATTTACAAGAATTTAACATTTTTAAATTTTGTTGCTAAAAATTTATTTTACTTTTTTATTAGATTTTTTATATTTTACTATGATTTTAAAAGCTTTAAAAAATATTTGTATTTTTTTTCTTCCAAACAAAGAATGAAAAGTAACGAGTTTTTATTTGAGAGTTGCCATATATACATTATAGTGGATACACACTTTGCAACGTGTTTACGCAACACGTTTATATTACATGTTGCATATTTTTATACAGACTATGCAACCTGCAATGCAACCCATAAACATCAAAACATTTTGATATTTTCGAAACTTCGAACGCAACTTCGAATGCAACCATAAACAGGACTACACACTATGCAACCGACAATGCAACCTGCCTGGTTGCATAAACACGTTGCTAAGTCTGTACCTACCATTAAGTTAACTAGTTCTAGTTTACACGATTATTTTTCAATTATTTTTTCGGGTAGCTGCAATAAGTTTTACTCAGGACCTTATTTTGTAATAATGACCAAAATTTACCTTATTTCTCAACTAATTGAAATATAAGGATATAATTGCACCACACTGCAATAAAGTTATACAGACTTATTTCAGAATTAATTGAGAAATAATGACATTTTGGTTTATTACTTATGACTTTATTGCAGTGAACCGACGAAAATCGATACATTGTGCAGATAGTGGGATCTAAGGTTTAACGTTGCATTTTAGAAAATTAGGCCCTTGATGTTCTGATGAATTTTTATCATGAATGTCAAATTCAATATACTACTATGTACTTACAATACTAAATAGAATTTTAATTATCATGACATAAATTTATCAGTTGTGGACACTAATACCTAATTTACATTAAGCATTTTTTCATGAAATTAGTTGTCAATAGGAGGCCTGGAGAAGCAACTTATATTCTACGTCCGTCTTTTTATGACACTCTCTCTTATAGCGCTGCAATTAGGAAATACAAAAATGTTTCGTGCAACAAAATTCAGGAAATTTCATGAAAAAATGCTTAATTTAAATTAGGTATAAGTTATGGTCTAATAAAACACAAGTTAATACTTTAGGCTGCTGCCAAAAAACCTATTTTAAGTTTATAACATACATGCGTGCATTAGGGTGTATAGCAAAAAAAAGTTCGCGGTATACCACCGAATATAAAGTATTGTGGCTATACGACCTAATGAACATAATATGTACATATTGTTACGTTTTTCTCTCTATAAAAACGCTTTTCCGTGGACCCGAAGATTTGCAAATGAATACAAGACCCGAGTGTTGTAATTAGCGTTAAGAATGATACAAGTTTTATTTACAAATACACTTATACTAAATTAATCAAGAGCTTATATAAACTAATACAACTTAAACTACTGAATTGTACACAAATATTCACAACAGGTTACCACTACGCCTTCCTCGCTGTAGTTTACGCACGTTTCTTAGCTGGCTGCGTAAGTAATCACGTGACACCTCTTTGTCACACGCAGCACTCACTCTGCCGACACTCACAGTTGATACACCAATACCTCTTTGTCTGCTGCTTGTCACACACGGCACTCACTCTGCCGACACTCACAGTTGATACACCAATAAAGTCTCACTGGCTTTACTTCCACCCTTACACACGTCTATTCGCTGCGCTGTTCCCTTTACTCCAGTCGACACGATAGACTCCACAATAATCTCGATTCCACGACAGACTTTGGCGTCACTATAGACTGTCCAATAGTTTCTCCTTTTCCCAACTCACGTGTAAAGCACAGACTGCTCTTAACTATCAACTCACCAATGTATCGCAGACTATTATTAATTCACAACTTAATTATCAACTGACTTGTTCACACGCAACTGACTGACTTGTTCACAACTGACTTGTTCGCAACTAACTAACAACTGCAACTAACTAACTCATTGGATGCGTCACCGCTTTTTATACTCCACACAAAAATACCACTAGAAGTTTCAAGCAATGTCTAGACGATCATTATCATCTTATATGCTGCCTAATTAAGTTCATGTGGTAACTATGTACATACATGTGTATATGCATACGTGTGTACATAATTAACTAAGCAATACACGGTGGTTGTTTATCTTTTGCTTTTCGTTTGAATTATCATGTATGTATGTGTGTAAATATGTGAATCTTCTTAATAAGCAGACGCTTTTTGTTGTTGCTTTTGCTTGTTTACGTCTAATCAAGCTTGTGTATGCTACGCATGCTTATTTAGTTGTTTGCTACTATTCTAGATCATTCTTTGCATTGACCCTGTAGGAATATTTTCGCGTAACACTTACGTTAACCCTGTTGGAATATTTTTGTGTAATGCTGCTTAACCTTGTCGGCGGCCATTTTCGTAATAATATTATGTATGTAATTCTTGTCAAAATTCGTGTGACACCGTTGACGTATGCTGCACGCAGTTTGATAGTTAATTCCGTTTTAAAATCAAAATGTTCGCGATTCACTGATAGATAGAAATAAATTCATTAATCTTTAACGTCTAAGAAAAAAATGCAAATGATACAAAAAAGGAATTTAAAACTAACTCTGGTTTTAAACTCGGCAGGTTTACCTGCTCAACTTTTGATTTAGTATGAGAGAGTTGAGAAAGTAAAGTAAAGTTGTATTTCTTTCTCATTATAAAATCAAAAGTTGAGCAAGAAAGGCAGCCGAGTCTAAGACCAGAGTAAGGGGCATAAAAAATGGAAAAGCAGTCGCAAAGGGACAAAATGCTACTTTAGTCGCAGAACGGTAACGCTGCTACCCTATTCATTATCTTCTTGAAGAGCAGGCGAACAAAACCAGACTAGGAGAAGGAAATAACTGAACTACCGAGATAAAGAATAGCAAGGAAAAGTCAGTTTTCTTTATTTTTTTTTTAAGGTAGGATCGAACTGGTTTTGAATGAAGATATTTTGTGACATCATAGATGTATTGGAGAACCCGAAAAAAATTTAAAAAAATCGTGTACTAAGGACATGTCTAGTTTTGTTCGCAGCTCCTCATTTATTAATGAATAAATAACACCGTTTTCTTTTCTAGAAAAAGTGCAACATTTTTTGACTTTTTATTAAATAAAATGCATTTTAGCATTTGTTTAAAGCAAAAACTTGTGCTCATTTCAAAAAACAATTTTGTTGCGAATTTTGACTGAAAAGTGCAATAAACGTAACATTTTTTTTTTAGAAAAGAAAACATCATAAAATTTTCATGTGTAAAGCCGGTGTTAGCAGTCTATGAGTTTGGTTTGTAAGCATTTTCCAACCTTAGCGTTTAAACTACTTATCCGATTTTAATGAGTTATTTTGTTGATTTTTCCACTACAAATACAAAACGTTTTTAATTAGACCAGACAAATCTCTACTTCATATATGTAGGTATAGGTCGTTTACAGCTTTCGAAGGAAACCCCTACATGTTGGATAACATGGCTCCGTGCCTTTGCCATTTTTGGTTCTAATTAGAACACAGAATCAAAAGAGAATAGTAAAATACAAAATTTAATTCTTTAATCATGTATTTCTTTATTAATACTTTTTTTTAATTCATATACATACATGTACTGTGCGATTATAATTACATAAGTATGTAATAATCTTGTATGTATTTTTTTAAGTTTTAATTTGTAAAAAAAATTATGTATGTATGAATGTATAAATTTTCAAACAGGTGCAGACTAAAACATTCCATCCAAAATAAGGATATGGTGTTTTGTAACATATTTTTTAGAACTTAGTACTCTTTGCAACAAATATTCTAAAGAGATTTTTTTACCTTTAGCTTGAGATTTTTTTTTTTTTTATAAAATATTAAAAAAAAAATTAATTTCAAGTCATTTTATTTTTCTCCAAACACACACTCGGTTTCAATTTGCTTATAATCTTTACCAAAAATGGTAAAGGGGACATTAGGTTTGTCATTCCGTGTGTAATTTCTACAATATTCATTTGCGACCCCATAAAGTATACATTTGTATATATGTATGTATATATTTTTAGTATCGAATATAATTAATATTTTATTTCTAAGTTACGCCAAATAAATAACATCCTTTATCACTCGATCATTTTAAATGTAGTTTTCTTATTTTCTATGTGATATTTTTAGAGAGGAGTCCTTTATATCTAATCTACGAATACAAATTATGCTGGTGTGGGGTTTTTTATTATTACATACATTACATTACATTGCAAATAGCTTGAGATTTTTTCTTCTCCAAAATTGTAAAGAATTCGTTTAACTAAAAGGGCCAGTCCCACGAAGTCGACAACGCTCGACTTGTCGCACAATTACATTCAAAACAAAAACAAATTTTAATATTTTATTGTTGTTTCAAATGTAAGTGTGCGACAAGTCGAACGTTGTCGAAATCGTGAGACAGGCCGTGTTTTGTTTTATCCAAATTAATACACAAAATTACCCACTGTCGACTTCGACTTACGTAATTAGGATTCGAGTATGTTCTCACACTCTTATCTTTTATACTCGCCATTGTGGCTGGAGCTTGCAGGAAGGGTGTTTTGTAAACCTAAATTGCAAGATATTTGGCGAGTTCAAATCGCAAGAGTGAGCTGGTTGATATATTTAACCTAAGGCCAATTAAAACAAAAAACAAAAAAAAAACAAAATTGTAATCAAGTTATGGAGTACAATATACTAAATTACGAAATTAAATGTGTTTTGTTTCACTTTGAATGATAGAAAATGCCAGTGGGGAGAAAGACGACCCGTGCAGAGATATAATGAACACATAATAGACCTAAAATGTAAGGGTCACATGCTTTCCCCTACGGACTCACCGTAACAATGTGAAAAAGTATGGGAAAATGATTATATAGATTCAGGCATAAACTTTCAAAACGCCGATACATGTGTTGTTAAAACTTAATTTTTTTTTTTTTTTTTTTTTTTTTGGTAGTGTAATTTAATTACGTATCGCATTCAATATGCATTTTTTTTTTCATTTTATAAAACTAATGGCTTTTTCTTTTATGAAAAATGTATAACATTTTTTAACTTTTTATTAAAAAGAAATACAATTTAGCATACGTTTAAAGAAAAACTTTAAGCTCACAAGGGATGATGCAACAATTTCTAATAAAATGTATATTTCAGAAAATCATTTTATTGCGAATTCTCATTGAAAAGTGTAAAAGTGTAACATTTTTTTCCAGAAAAGAAAATGCTATAAGAAAATAAAAACACTTGAATAGATTTTGTTATTTTTAAGAAGAGGCACAAGGATTTTATTCTAAAAATAAAGAAAGGAAATAGAAAAAGAAATATAATAATACTTGAACAAAACTAAACTATAAGAAAAAAAAAATATTTACTTTTTTACATTATAAGTATAAGTATGTATGCATAAAATTAAAATGATGAAGACAATAAAAAATGCCGTTAAATAAATCCCTGATAGTTAAAACATTAACGTATTTGCATTTACACAAAAATAAAATAATAATAATAATAATAATAATAATAATAATAATAATAATAATAATAATAATAATAATAATAATAATAATAATAATAATAATAATGTGTTTCAAAATCCTTTCACGTTTGATTTTTTTACTCTCTTTTTTAATAATTAAATAATAATGTTTAAAATAAATAACTAATAATATTTTCTTTTACATTCAGTTTTCATAAGCAATAGTGTTTTTGCTGTTCACTCACTTGCTTCGTTAATTTTTTCACTTTTCGATTTTTGTTTTCTTTTTTAAAATTTGATTTCTTACTGTAAAACTAAATAAAGAGGAGATTTTCGTTAAATAACTGTTTTTAACTCTTTTTTTATATCTTACAACAATTATCTAAATTAAATTAAAACTTTCGCTTTCATATTATTAAGTAATTAAAAAGCTTGTTAATTTAATTTATATATTTAGCTTCTCATATGAAAAACAAAATATCTAAAAAGTCAGAAAAAATATATGTATGCATATGTATCTCTGGGAAATACGTGTATGTAATCATTTTAATAACATTAAAATTAGACAAAAAATATCTTTTTTAAATATGTTGTATGCGTGTATATGTATTTATGTGTTTATGTAGCAGAACAATTTTAGTCGTAAGAATTTGCCGTTGGACTTAAAACTATTCCAATCAACCATGATGATAACTACAAAACTATGTCACTTCATGCACCAATGTGTTCGTTATAAATATAATAATCAAAGATTGAAGTATTTAGATACTGATGGCATCATTTAACAGCGCATTCAATTCACGTATATGTTGAGCCTTGGAGCCGGTTGCAGTGGAAGC
The DNA here is from genome assembly GCA_949987645.1 of Tachina grossa. Classification (NCBI taxonomy): domain Eukaryota; kingdom Metazoa; phylum Arthropoda; class Insecta; order Diptera; family Tachinidae; genus Tachina; species Tachina grossa. Next base: position 20,008,069 of record OX465276.1, on the reverse strand, counting down.
ACCACATGGACGTCCAGCATAACTATAATAGAATTAGAGATAACATAATTATATTTCATAATAGTACATATTAGTTGGAAGAGCGCAAGCAAACTTTACAAACATTTCGTATAATACTTAAGCATTCGAGTAACATAAAACATTTAGATTAGAATTCATGCAAATGAAAATTATAAATAATTATATAAAATAAAATAAAATAAAATTTCTTAAAAATAGTCTTTCGATATTAAAGTTATTTAAGGATTCAAAATATTCAATGCAAAACCTTTTTAAAATTTGCCACAATCAAACAACAGAAATTAGTGATATCACCACGATTTTCGAACATCGAGCTTTCATCGGATCTCGACGTTTTGAGGACATGGGATTTGTATACTGACTACATTTACGAACACACACAGGTATTTTTATACACAAACGAACAACTGCATCGATAGAATTCGAATTTCAGGATTTATATATTTATTTTATATTCGGTTTTGAGTATTTTCGACAATTTTTGGACATATTTTTTTTAACATGGAATTTAAAATGCTAAACCGATGTAATGCAAAATCTAATCAAAAACTCAATTAAATTAGAGACTAAGCATTAAAGATGAGCGTTGAAATGCCCATTAAACAAAACCCCAAACGGAAGTCATATCTCAGCAATGTCCAATGAGCACTTCCTTTGTCATTGTCCAGCTTTCCCCCAGGACGAGATCCCGTTATTTTGGCGATGACATCTTACCGGACATTACCCACCTTAGGGATATTGAGTGGAAAAGTTTGAGCGACTAGGTTAACGATACTGAGTAAAGGTGGGGAGCGAGCGATTTATAATTCACACGAGAGCGCACAACAGGCCTATAATGGCTTATGGGTATGTCTCCTTACATGAGCGTAATGGATAACAAAATTTTATAGAGAGGTTGTAAAATTTAGGAGTTTGATCTTAGTCTTCATTTCATTTTGTTCTTATTTTTTGTTGTGGTCATATAAAAAACGTCGCGCATGAATTCAAACTTGCGTCTAAAATGGAGAATTCAACAGAAATAAGTGATTTTATATAATTGTACAGAAGTTTGCGGGGAGGAATTGCTTATGTGTATGCACCGGAACTTTTGACAAAAGGTAATTAAATACTTCGTCTGACATCCACGTATCATATAGTTTTTACAGTCCTTTGGCTACCTTTCTTTTAATGTTTTCAACAGTTTGTTGTTAGAATAGGTTTCTTTTTATATAAACCACTCCTTTAACCAAATTGTTTTTTACTGACCTTTTTTACGTTCTTCTTCTTATTTTTTACAAAAAAACATCAACTACAATGCGCGACATAGTACGAGATGTCATGTTTACTGAAAAAAAAAATTAACAAATAAAGTTGTGCACTAATGTTGTACACGTTGTTGAATAGTTTTTGTGCAAAACACACAACTTGGTAATCAAAAGTGTTGTACCAACGGTCGCAAGGTATGTGGCTTGCAGAAGAATGAGTTAATTTCCTTTTACTATAAATATCACCACCGAAATCAGTTTTTCCATTGCTCTGGAATCAATGAATATATTTCATGTAAAAGATTATATTAAAATCATTAGAAATGATTCGCATTTGCTTATACACATTTGTATATAAAAACGTTGTATGTGTTTGTTGGTAACGCATGATATCTGGAACTATAAGAGCTGTGGAGCTGAAATTTTCAACACAGGTTCGGGTCAATACTCGGTAGGTTTTGGATTTGTTTTTGACCCAACAAGTGACCATTGCGTAGAGCAATTTGTAGTTAAAAAAATAATTGTATAATAAAAATAAATTTCAAAATCATTCTTCTAATTTTAATTATAAGTTAAAATTTTAATTTATTGAATATGAAATTTATTTTCATATACATAACTCATTGGTGCCTTTAATGGAATATGCTTACAGAAACAAGAAACAGTTAATATATTAATTAATAATAATATATTAATTATATTATAATTGCATGAAGGATGAGTGGTTACAGAAAAGCACATGAAAACGTAAAAATGAAATATGTACAGTGTGATTCAATAAATTGAAGCACATAACATGCATTTTATCGACATTAGCTACAAACAAAACACATAAATACATACTTATTAACACAAACAAAAGTGTATAAGCTACAAAAGTTAACCACTACTGATGACTGACTTATTAAACGTAAGTATGTTTACAATTGGCCTTGCATTTAGGAACTAAATGACACGTATTACTGCAACGCGACATGAGTTTAGGAAGTCAGCCAAATCAAGAAAAAAATTAGTGTTTTTTTGGGAACGGTTACAATTTAAGTTTAACATTTGTTAACGCACTAATAATCCCAATTATTTTACTTATTCAGTAAAATATTTTTAATAAAAAATAATAACAATAATAATCGTGAAAATTTATTCCCTCGAAAGATTTCCACTTTTCACCAAATTGTAATCGTAAAAAAGTTTTCCCTTGTTTTGATTTCCCTTATCGTGAATAATAATTTTCACGTGAATTTTTTCAATTTTCCCTCAGTTCACTTTATTTTTGCAGGCGATTTCGATAATTTCCTTTGAATTTTATATATTTATTTATTTAAATTTTTTTTAGTTTAAATTTTTCATACTAACTTTTCCTAAAATGGATATCAAATTCATTTGATTTTATTTTTTAATATGGAGGTAAAAGTTATAAATATTTATTTTTAGGACTAGTTTAGTAAGCAAGGTTTACGATTCTTAACAATAATTCCCTGCAACACCTTTTTCATGGAGTATGAATTTCTTTGGTTCACACACAGTAAATTCCATGGTGGTGCACCGCGGTGGTATACTAAAGAATTTTTTTCCACTGCACGTAGAATATTTAAAAACACAACTTTAAGGTTAAAAAAAATTAATTTGGAACCTAACATTTTTGTATTTCTTATAATTTAACGTAAATTTGTCTGATTTTCAATTGATTTGTAAGCTTTCCCTTTTTTACATTCACTGGTACTGATAGCGGGGAAAAAATTTCACGGGGGATTTACGATAGCGTTTTTCCCTTCGAGGGGAATGAACAAAAGTTCCACTTGTTATTCGCGACAGGGGTGAATAATAATATGCGATTATTATTGAGTTAACAAGTGTTAAAAAAAAAATTTTTTTAACAAAATTTTAATCGTTTCGTTATGGAAAAAATAATTAAAATATTTCGATAGTTGTATAGTGAATTTTCTGTATGCCGAGATATATTTTTTGGAAACTGAAAAAGTATTAAAGTTTACGTTTAATCTCTCGAATTTATTAAAAATATTGTACAAGATTGATTTTACTATTACAAGAAAATTAAATTAATTAGAAGTATTTAGAAAATCAATCGATTAGATTTTAAATACAGTGGGGACCATAATAAAATTTTTGAACAAAAAAAAAAGACACAAAGGGTTTTCATGAGAATGTTCAAAAGTCTCGCAAACTGTGCAATTGTGCATTTTTACACTCTCGTAAATAATATGTCAAAAATTGTATAGAAATTTATTTACACAAACCTTTTAACTTTGCTCAACAATTTTCAGTCGTAAACTTAAGCTGTGCAATTGTACATTTATTCAACAACAACTTTTTGGTTTTTTTTGCTTCCTTGAGGCATTTTTAGATACACACACACACTTTTTATTTTAAAAGAAATATATATATATATATATATATATATATATATATATATATATATATATATTTAATTTAAAAACTGCTTGAAATTTAAATTTTTATTTATATTTTATTAATTTTTTTGACATTTTATTCAAATTTACTAAACTGTTTGTGCAAAAGTTGAAGAGGGGCTTCATGAAACAAATCTCGCATGTTTGCCCAATTGCACAAATGGGAATTTTAAGAGTTCTCATGAAAACCCTTACAGTAAATTAATTGTAAACCAATAAATATATTTTTGGAACTTTATTTTGTAAAACGCAACCCTAAGCGTTAACAAAGTTTGTATGTATTTTGTTTTTAATATAAAAATTATTAACGCTTACCGTTCCGTTTTACAAAATAAGGCCTTAAGAAAACTTTTAAACAATTTTAGTTTATAAAAAATGTGGTAATTCCATTAGATATTATGTAGAAAGAAAATATATATTTTTATCTTTGCATTTACCCAATATACATACATACATATATATCAATATATAATATCAGGTGTGTCAGAGAAATTGTACGAACTTTCAAATTTTTCAATTCGTACAGTTATTGTTTTGCTTCTTCAACTTTCATTCATTATCATAAATCCGAAAAAAAGTCAAAGCATTGCCTTTTTATTAAATATGTTATCTCTATTGAGTAAGTGTGAGTCAGTTTGAAAACATGCTTTAAAAAAGCCCTGTATGTATATAGTAGGGTGGGTGATCGACTCGGTTTTTCAATCGGTTTTAAAACCCGGTTTTTTTACAATACGGTTGTCGGTTTTTTTAAAATGTTGATTTTTCGAATGTCGAATAGTCCGGTTTTTTTTTACGATTTAAAAACCGGCTGAGTCGAATACTTTTCGATTTGTATATTTTGTGTGTTTTGTTGATTTTCGTAAGTTTTTTTTAGTGTAAAAGCTCTAAGCTTTTTTTGAGCATGGCGATATTTACTGAAACATGAAATTTAAGAGAAATTATTTTATGAGTTAATAGCAGAGACGAATTTAATTGGCCTTATGGTGTGCAATGGATATCAAAATACAGTTGCAAAAAGTGTTAAAAAGTGTTTTAGTTTTGTTGACATTTTGCTTCATATTTTATATAGATATCCACCTTGTCCATACATTCACATGTACATATACATATACCATTAAGGAATAAACTCTACATACACCCATCATTTTTGGGGTTTGAGGAAACTTGGGAAGAAATTTAAAAAATTAAGTATGTCAATATTTAGGGTGCTAATAAATATGTTTATACAAAAAATAAAAAATTCAAAAATAATTATAATAACAATAACATATTAGACCATATTTGGATGCCATTTGTTGATGGTTTGGTACCAGAAATCACAGAATTTTCAAACAAGTTGACAACATCAAACATATTGCACGTATTTTTTCATGTATTTTATCCCTGTATGTATACTTTTTTCCTATTTATTTTGAATATTTTTGCTACTGTAGGTGTTACTATTATTTATTTTTTTATTTTTTGTATAAACATATTTTTTAGCACCATAAATATTGGCATAATTAATTTTTTGAATTTCTTCCCAAATTTCCACAAACCCTAAAAATTATGGTTTTATGTAGAGTTTATTCCTCAACTGTATATTATATATACATATTTATGTACTATACATACATAAGTATATGAAGTCAATTTTTATGCTTTACCTTTAATTTTTGTATTGTTTTATAGTATTTACATGAACTGTTAACTCTTTTTTTTTTAATAAAGCAATCTAAAATCAAAACTTTTGTGTAATAATTTTCTTACTTAAAAAAAACCGGTTGACCGGTTTTTCCTGAATTGTAAAAACCGAAACCGGGTTTTTCATAATTTCAAATATTCGAACTATTCGAAAACCGGTTTCTAAAAAAAGTCGAATAATCGATCACCCTAGTATATAGGCCTGTGTAGCGGATTAATAGTCAGAGTATTTTTTTATGCACATGCGTGTGATTGTAGCTCACGCACTCTATAAATTTCAGTTATAGTTGTTTGTGCTGCGTAATTTAAAAAATGTGTATAAACAAAGCTGGAAATTAATGCGTGTGTTTGCATATGAGCGTTTTTTTTTATTTTTAGCTGTACGCATTCATAGTTCTTTGACGGCCAATACTCAAAAAGTACTTAGAACGATACTTTTGTCTTTCTCTGGTATGTATGTATATGCTGATATAATATACATATGTACATATGTATATGTATATATATTTAGTTACATAAACTGGATTCTTCAAATAGTTATAGGTATTTTTTTCTACTTTTTTATCATAATATCAATTATAATACAGTACAGCAAGAGAAAAGATGAATTAGTGAGGAGCCACAGAATAAAACGTACTTTTTTATTTAATATTAGAAAAATAATTGATTTATTCGGCAGCCCCTCACGATATGTGCTAGTAGGAAAGTAGTAGTAGTAGAAGAAGAACCCTCACCTAATTTTGCGTCCAGTTTTCGAAACACGCACACCAGGTGCCGCAGAATGACCCGCCGGTCTATTGAAATCTTTACGAACATTTTTCAAATCAAAATGTTTAACGTCACCGCATTCACTAGTCCGCTGCTGATCAGCAGACTTGCTACTACCAGATGTAAACATGCGACTTAACCAGGGTCTCGAATTGTTATCGGAAGTTGACTCATTAGTATTGCTAGTGTTGGTAGTAGTGGAAGAGGAATTAGCATCACTGGGGCTGCAACAACAATAACACATAGACACACAAAAAATAGGAAAAACAAATTTGATTGTTTCTTTTTTTTTAGATGAAAAATAAGGATTTACTAACTAACAATAATTTTCAATTTGTTTTTTGACTTGAGAAAAATTTAGAACATAAAAAACTTAAAATTAAAAAGCAATTAATGCTATTAAATAACCAATTTAAAAGAAAAGCAAAAATTTATACGCCCAAACTCACAGCCTTGGTTTATTTATAGACGGTTCAACCAACCATATGTATGAGATTTAGAGGGCCTTATCGTGTTTGGCGTATTTCGACTTCGTGACTAAAGAACAAATGTTGCGTTGTTCTTTAATATACTTTTACAAAAACGTCGCAGTCGCCAACCACTGTAAGTGGGAATTACTTAAACTGAAGACTGTGAATTTGGCCATTATAACTATAAAAAAAAGGATGTATTGAGCATGAATGTGATTCAAAATTTTCATGTTTCTGTCTAAGAAGTGTGCAAAAAATCCTTCTTATCGCGGTAGGCGTTTTTCGACTTTGACTAGTATGTTTTTGTAATAGATTAAAAAGCATCGGAAATTTTTTTTTTTTTTACCATAAGACCAAAATATATTCGGAGTCGAAATACGCCAACCACGATAAATGTTAAAATATGTATGTTAAAATTGACAAATGCTAAAAAACTGTTTTTTTTTAACTACACGTTCGACATGAAATGTGACAATTGTATTTTTTAGTAGCTGAACGAGAACGCGTGGTTAAAATTTTTTACTTTGCAAATGGGCAGAGTTTTATTAAAACCGTTATCATGAGCAGCGTTGCCACGACCAAAAAAATTTTGTAACCAAAATACAAAAAAAAAGTAACCAATCGCAAAAAAAAAGTAACCAAAATTTTTATGTATTTAAAATACTGTTTTATTTGTACTTCAGTTGAAAAATATACATACATATATTAATATATCTGTATATATAAAATCGTAGTGTGAGTTTGTTCCTAACGCATGATCTCTGAAACTATAAGAGCTGTGGGGCCGAAATTTTCAACACAGGTTCGGGTTAATACCCGGCAGGTTTTTGTTTTGTTTTTGACCCAACAAGTGACCACTGTGTGGAGTAATTTGTAGTTAGAAAAATATAACATAATTGAGGGTAATATAATGTTTGACCGGCTCAGCTAGTATTATTATAAAATCATATAACATAAATGAACCATTACATTTAAATTTTTACTTCAGTTTTATAAGTATATCTTATTAATTATGATAACAATCAATAAAATCATTTTTGTAAAAAAAAATACTTCAGGTAATATTGTTAGAAATTCCAAACCAAAAATATTTTTAGTAACAAAAAAATAATAGCGGAGTTCGATGTTTGATGCAAATTGTCTTGCGTAAGTGCAAAATATCGTAGCTTTTCTTTAAATTGTGAGTGTATTTTGTTGTTGGATTTGAAAGAAACGCTACGATATTTTGCATTTGCACTTACGCAAGACAATTTGCAACTAAAAATCGAACTCCGCTAATATGTAATTTAATTACATTCGTTATCAAAACACAAGACTGTATAGATAAAGTATTAAATTTGTTAATATTAAAACAAATCTTTGGCAGACCAAACCTAATGGGAATTGTTTCGATTGATGAACGATACTTTAGATTGCATTATTGAGTTGTATGTTTTGAAACGGCGTCCCAAAATTCAACTATGTCCATATCAGCACTTACTTCTAATTTAAAAAATCTGCCAGCGGCGGCTGTTAGCCGACTCACAGCCGATCGGCTTCGTTCCCTGCTTGTTTCGTTCTCAAACTTATATATAAAAAAAATGTAGCTTTTCTTTCAAATCCAACAACAAAATACTCACACACAATCCAAAGTCCGCTATTAGCGGAGTTCGATGTTTGATGCAAATTGTCTTGCGTAAGTGCAAATGCAAAATATCGTAGCTTTTCTTTCAAAATCCAACAACAAAATACACACACATTCCAAAAACAATTTGCATGGAATACACACACATTCCAAAAACAATTTGCGTGGAATATCGAACTCCGCTATTGTGTTTGACGTTTAAATATTTTGCAACCAAAAAAGTAACCAAAATGAAAAAAAGTACACAAGTACACATTGGAAAAAAAGTAACCAATTTTGGTTACAAGTAACCAAAACGGCAACGCTGATCATGAGTTCCATTCGATGTGCGAAGAATGTAATAAATGTAAAATTTCGTTCATTCAGTGTTTCGCATGAGTTGGTAATTTTGCATTGCTTATCGTTAGTTACTTTAATATAAAAAGGCTCAAACTCACTATTTTTTTTTAAATCGAAATTTTTTCACTTTTCTATACATAAGATGTTATTCTATCGAAATATACAAAAAACTCGATTTAAAAAAAAGTAATGAGTTAGGGCCTTTCTATAATAAGGTAACGATACATATGTAAGTAGAATTGCGATGATAAAATTCCTTTTCACATAATAAAATAAAATTTGTCAAACTAATTTTTATGTGCGAATATATATATATATATATATATATATATATATATATATATATATATATATATATATATATATATATTTGTGATCGCCAATATTTAAGTTGTTGTTCGGCATACTATTTTCTAATTTTGTTCACGGGAAATATTTCACGTGAACAAAATGTTCGCTTTTCCAATAAGAGTGAATAAGTTATCAGCTCACTTGGATTCAAATAACCGATCCCTTCATATTAGTGCAAGCACAGAATGTGAAGTGTTAGAATTTTAAATAATTTTTCGTTTTTACAACTCTGCTATTGTTAATTTTTATAGCATCGTTGCAGCGCCTCTGGTGTTAAGTAGGCGGATTACTTTAAGCTATGTAGACATTAGTTATTTACGAAGAAGGGTGCTGCGATAAACATTAATGCATATCAGAAAAATCTATGATGTTGGTATGACTGGGTTTGGCCATTGTTTGAACTAGGGCTCTCAAGGCGAATTTATATCAGGTTATCTCAATTCAGCAGCTGGTGATAAGCACTTAATTTATCTTATGTCAAAGTAAAGCAAAATGTTAGAAAATTTTCTGACAGCAGGAGTTGCAAATCGAGACCACCTGGTATCAAATTGCCTTGAAGGCTCTTGATTGCCGTCATTTGCTTTGTAATTGACGCACTAACTACTTCGGCCAGAAGTGTTGGAAAAAGTTGCCAGTCCAGAATACGGCTCGTCGCCCATATGCCCGAATTCGTTTTCAAATGTAAATGTTCGAATAAACTTTTTTTCTATTTTGTGTTATTTTTTTACAGCTTAAAGTTCTAACGGACTTAATTGTAACCGTACGAGGATATTCTGGGTATCGTGGAATTTAAAACGTCATTTTGTTTTATTCTTTATATTTTAGACGCCTGACATATTTTCTTCAATCACAATAAAAATCACTTAAATACTTAGTTTCTTTAATTAGTTGATTTTTCCGCCTTTCTTACAGCTGAATTACGAGTTGATCAACAAAAGTTAAAGTGTGTGAACCTGGAATAAATTCTGAGAATTGTTCTTCCCAACACGCTCATCTCTTAGCGGTTGTACTCTTTAAATCTAGCAGAGACAGCAAACTAGCACAATCTATTTTACTCTAGAATTCTCATTAAAAGCGTAGAATAGAATAGAAAATAGAAAATAATGAGTTATTTTCTCTCATGATGTCCAGAAATTGAAATCATCTCGAAAAATTTTAATTTGCATTAAATTTGCATTTGTATTAATTCAGCTGAGAGGAAGACAGCAAGAGAAACCAGCTGAATTAAGACAGAGAGGGAGAGAAATACTTTAATTTAATAGTAGGACATCACTAATGTCCCGTTCAGACACGCAAAGTCTTAATTCAGCTGTGTGAAAGACAGAGGGAGGAATCCTTTCTCTTTCTGGCTGTCTACCAGCTGAATGAAGACTTTTCAAAGTAAACTTTGCGCGTCTAAAAGGGGTGTAATGCTGTTTCAAAATGGTTTGTGATTTAAAATCTTGTAGTATTCAGAACTTGCAGAACTGACAGCTACAAATAAAATTTTGCTCTTTGGTTAGAAAGTAAATAATTTTATATAAAATATTTAAACAAATAGTGGGCGGTGTGCAAAAATTCTGCTATACCAAACAAGTGTAATAGAGAAAGGTGAGAGTTTGAAAGAAAGGTTTAAGAAAAAAGATTTTGCAAAGACAAAAAATTAGGAACTAAAAGCACATTTAAGTTATTTACATTAAGTACGAAGAGAATCAAATAAAACTTCAAAACTTAAGCACGCTGAATTATTATGATAAAATGCATTTTTAAACTAAAAATCTAAATTTAAGCATAATAAAATAACAATTTTATGGTTCAAATATTTTTAAAATAATGAGAATAAACTGATAGTTTACCTTATATCTCTTGAGTGATTGAGGGCGGTTAAGAAACGTGGTTGCACATACGACCAACAGCCTTGATTTTTATGTTCCTCTTGAGCCCAAACTAACTCAGCGTCTTTGTAAATGTTTGCTTGTTCCTTGATTAAATCGAAGGGGAAGGGAGAGATCTAAAGCAAATGAATTAAATAAAAATATTTTTAGAAAATTATAATATTCATTCAACTGAGAGTAAGGTTTATAAAGTTACTTGTTCAACACGAATAATAGCAATTTCCTTATCCAAGCCTTTATCCTTGCGCTGTTTAGTCAAATCATAGTACACGCGGCCGCTGCAGAAAATCAACTTTTTCACACTGCTAGGGTTTTCACCTGCAATGCCTTTTTCGGGAATAATACGTTGGAATTCGCTACCTTCGGCCATTTCGGTGAATGGCGATTTGGCTTCTGGATGACGCAACAAAGATTTGGGTGTAAGGAGAACCAAAGGCTTACGGAAAGGTAAAGCGATTTGACGACGCAAAATGTGGAACAAGTTAGCAGGAGTGGTGCAGTTGGCTACAATCCAATTAATATCATGCAATTGTCTAACAGCAAACTCTTCAGATTCTGGGGGGAAATAGTCGGGATCGTCCGAACACATTTGCAAGAAACGTTCAACGCGAGCCGACGAATGTTCAGGACCCATGCCTTCCATACCATGAGGCAACAACATAACCAAACCAGATTGACGGACCCATTTGGCTTGACCGCTAGAAAGGAATTGATCAACAATACATTGAGCTGTATTGAAGAAATCGCCGAATTGGGCTTCCCACAAAACTAAGGCATTGGGATTGGTCATGGAGTAACCATGTTCGAAGCCAAGTACGGCATATTCTGATAAGGAACTGTTCGACACAGAGTAGGGAGCTTGATCCGGGTACAAGTGTTGGAGAGCATTATAAGTAGCCTTGTCAACTAATTGATGGTGCAAAACATGATGACGATGAGAAAAAGTGCCACGTTCCACATCTTGACCGGATAGGCGGACATGTACACCTTCTTTTAGAAGCGAGCCAAAGGCCATGGCTTCACCAAGGGCCCAATCGGCCACGCCTTCATCTACCATAGTCTTACGGGCGTTCAAAACACGAGTAAGACCCCTAAAGAAAGGGAAATTAATTTAAAAAAACTCTAACTGGTGTTCAAAAGCAACACCTACTTGTGAATTACAAATTCAGCAGCGTTTGGTGGTGGAGAAGAGAATTTGTTGCCAATGTGCACCAAGGTTTCGATCTTCACTCCTGTGGGCGATACCTTTAAGGGATCCTTGCCTTCGAAGAAACCAGACCAGGGAGAATCGATCCAATCCTTGTACTTAATATGTGTTTCCTTCTTGGCCAACTCGAAAGCCTCTTCGCAAATCTTTTCGTATTTATCAGCCACAGACTTGACTTCCTCTGCAGTGCAAGTACCTTCGGCGATAAGTTTATCGGAATAGAGATCTAAGCAGATCTTGTGTTTCCTTATCTTTTGGTACATAAGAGGTTGGGTGAACATGGGTTCATCAATTTCGTTGTGTCCATTACGACGATAACCGACCAAATCGATAACGACATCTTTGTGGAAAGTGTTACGCCACTCGGCGGCAACTCTGCACACATGCATAACAGCTTCAGGGTCATCGGCGTTCACATGGAAAATGGGAGCATTCACCACACGTGCCACATCAGTGCAGTATGGAGAGGAGCGTGAGAAACGAGGATCAGTGGTGAAACCAATTTGGTTATTGGCAACAACGTGAATAGTACCATGTGTAGTATAGTCGGGCAAATCGGACAAGTGCATGGTCTCATAGACAACACCTTGACCACAGAATGCGGCATCGCCGTGAATTAAAATAGACATAACTTTGTTGCCTTCCTGGTCGCCACGATAAAACTGTTCGGCACGAGTCTTACCCTGCACCACGGGATCAACGGCTTCCAAATGGGAGGGATTGGCAACAACAGCCAAACGAATATTCTTGTTTGTCACACGGTTCAAACGTTCGATGTATGTACCCAAATGATACTTAACATCACCAGAACCATCGTCAGCAGCTTCCAAGCCAGCAAATTGCGTAAAGATTTGGTGCAAAGGTTTACGACACACATTGGCCAATGTATTCAAACGGCCACGGTGAGGCATACCCATTATCACAGATTCAACACCGAGTTCGGTAGAGGCGTCAATGAGTTCCTTCAAAGCTGGAATCATAATTTCACATCCTTCCAAGCCGAAACGTTTCTCCGAAGAGTATTTCTTAGCTAAGAAGCCTTCAAAGCTAATGAGGGTAAATATATGGTAAATAGTATATAGACAAATATTGTTAGTGTTAAGAATAAAAAAGGAAAAAATCTTACCCAGTAGCACGAGTCAAACGGGCCAAAATCAAACGTTTCTTTTCGGGAGAGACATTCAAGACACCTGGAGTTTCAAAACGTTTACGAATCCAATTACATTGCTCCAAAGAATTGATGAACATGAATTCGACACCAATTTTGTTGCAGTACACATTTTCCAAACGATTTAAAATTTCTCTAAAATGTTTAAATTATTTTTTTATATAATTAACTTACGTATTTAAAAAATCGAATTTTATCATTAACATACCTGAGTGGCAGTTGATTTTCCTCACCACCAATGAATGTTGTACTCGGCAACTTAAATTCACGATCCATGTCATGTTCGCCTGTTTTAATATATTTTTTTTTTCAAAAAAGAGATTCTTTTATTATTGATTTTCTTAGTTTAGTTTTTAAGTTTTATTTATTTTTAACCCCCGACTAAAAAAGGGGTGTTATAAGTTTGTAGTGTGTGTCTGTGTATCTGTGTGTCTGTCCGTGTCCACGTACAGGCCAAACGGCTGGTCCGATTTTCATTTAGTTTTTTCTGTTTGAAAGATGACTTGATCGAGAGGGTTCTTAGCTGAAGAAAATCGGTCCAGCCGTTTAGAAGATATAACATCTTTTCTGAAAAAAGTCGGGGGTTTTTAAAAGTTTTAATTTTTGTTGTTACATTTGTTTACTGAAATTCGGAGACTATGTTAATTAAAATTGTTATTGTTATTATTTTATTCTTCTTGGTGCATGCATTTATTTCCAACACATTTTTCTAAACTAAGAAAATCAAATGCATTTTAACCCTTCTACGTAGATTTACAAGATATATGTACATATCTACATACATGGAAATGAACATAAATATCGCTCTTTTATTGTAACAGAGGTATAACTCAAGAGAAAAAAATAGTTTTGTACAGTATAAAAGTTTTTCTTTTGTAAAGAGAAATTTTCACACAAGATTAAATGTGATATAACGATTTTTTCTGCATTATTTATTCCAAAAACGAATTTTTGAGATATGTCTATGTTGCAATAAAAGAGCGATATGTATAACTTCAAAAACTTTACCACAAACAAATATTTCATCTGTTTAATGTAATTTTTTTTATAATTGGTTGTTAGGCAATAAATAACATTTTTTAATTTTATTTATTTTTTATTTCGAATTCATTTAATTAAACTTAATAAAAACATGTTACACTGTGTATGCAAAAATGGTCATGAATTTACGGTGCAAATAGATACAAAAATAAGCAAAATGTATAAAATCAATATTGCAAAATTGTGTAGAAGAGTCAAAGCAAGGTACGGGATTTATGTTTCATCACGATAAGAACATATGAATATACATATTGCTTTTAAGTTGGAATAAATTGAAGATTTGTCAAAATCGTTTCTCTGTAAAGAAAAGTTTTGTTTAAATTAGCTCACTTTAACCTTTAAAGTTCATTAGCATATCCTAAGCAAGTTGTTTCGAACTGCAATATATCGAGCCATAACCGCAAAAAAAGTTTGAGACATATTCTTTGGACCTCGTTTTTTTTAAGGAAAATCGAAAAATAAAATTGTCTCGATTTAGCGGTCATGGCACGATATAGACACAATTTTACGTATAATTTGTAGGCAAAATTGAGAACTTTAAACACTGCTTGAAAACGCGTTGAAGGTTTCCCGATCATGTGACTTCTCGAAGAAGCGATCCTAATTGGACACTGAGATCTTCTGATGTACACTTTTAGACTTTTTTTTATTTGGGGCTACGTGAAATATAAGGTCTATACCAATGGCGCGCAGTCGATTCAAAACCTCAAATATGGAATTCGCAAATGAGCGAATCAGTGATAGAAAATTTCATAAAATAATATGGTCATGCAAGCGTCGCCGTTGCGGTCATTTGAATAATATTCACCCTTATCGGGAAAAAAAAGTTCAAGTGAAATGTGTTTCCTTTCCTTTTCATATTATTCTTCTCCAGATAATAAAAGAACAAACAAAAAAAGAATGGGGGAATCGGTCCAGTCGTTCACGTGTGATGCCGTGGCAAAAGGAAAAGGATATATGTATGTATATATACGAGTACATATACATACATATATTCTACTGTACTTGGGTATGTCACTGGGTGGCACCCTGGATAGTTTAGATTCACAAATCAGCAAGCCAGATGGCGCTGCAGTCGGTATCTAGGTTATTTATCTATACTGCAACTAACGTCTGAATCGACTTGAATGAATTTTGGTATATACATACATATGTATATGTATATAGATTGTAATTTTATATAGTATTTATATTTATATAACAGTAATTCTATTCACCCTTATCGGGAATAAAAGTTCAAGTGAAAAGTGGTCCCTTTCCTAAATTTATATACATATTAATATTTATTTTATAAATAAAGACAAATTCTAATTTAAAAATATATATATATTCACTATGAGAAACAATTTTGACAACTATCATGAAATTTAAAATGTGTAATTTTCCAGGACATGTAACAGTAATAACAGATTGTATTAAGTATTGAAAGAAAATATGTACAATTGAATAGTTAAACAAAGTATTAAAATTAAAAGTATTAAAACACATGTAATAATTATCTATTATTTAGAAGCAAAGAAAAGAAAACACAACAAATAACGAATTTATTGAAAAACAAAAAGAACAAAGACATTTTAACAAACAAATTTGCAGGATATTAAAAAATATTTAAATTACAAATGTAGAGTATAATAATACATAACTGAAGAAGGACGGGACGGGATACTCTAAAGAGAAATTCTAAATCAAAGAAAATACTACCAAAGAAAATAAATTACTTACCAAAACTGAAATTAGCATAAATAGCTTTAGTTGTAGAGTTGCCAGGCAATTCGGGAATACTAATTTCAAGAGGATCGAGGTGAGCTATGTTATGGCCTCGAATCTAATGTCAACATATTTATATTGGTTTGTTTCGATTATAAACAAAAATATATTTTTTTTGTGTGTGTTGGAAGATACGGAAATTGAATGACAATTTTAAATATATGGTAATTTTCAACAATTTTGAAAACAAAACCCAGTAGAAAGAAAGAGATAAAGCCATAAAACAAAAGAAAAAGAAAGTCATAAGCATTAAGTTGATTGGTTAATTTAATTTAAGTATCTAAATAAAAATAAAAAAATAAAAGTATATGTTTAACCAAATAAATACTTTTTGTTTATAATTTTTTAAATAAAGGTATTCACATCAGTTTTTTTCTTGTTGGAAAAATGTAAAAATGTAAATTTTTTACAACAAACACAGAAAAAAAAATTCCACCTAAAGTTGAGTTTTAAAATTCAACTTTTGGTGAATTTTTTCCCTGTGTTTGTTGTAAAAAATTACATTTTTCCATTTTTCCAACAAGAAAAAAACTGATGTGAATACCTTTAATGTTAAATAAGTTTTAAAAAAATTAACAAATATCAACGTTGAATTAGGGATTAATTATGTGTAAATAATGGGGTTATTACAGTTATTAACAATTCACCGAAATTACAAATACAATATTAATAAAAAAAAGTACTTAAATAATGTTAATAAATCTACAATAAATAATATTTATGTAATAATAATACCAAAACCTTTACTACAATATTTTATGGAATCTTAAGGGAACCCTTCTATTAATTAATTGAAAATGCAAGCCATTGATTATAATTTGTTTTGTGTTTAAATAATCAGACTTTTTTTATACTAAAATAACGTATGTTGTAATATGATTAAATATAACACTCCGAATTTCATTTCATATGTATGCATCATATTAAGAGATATTATCAATTTTATTCGTTTCCTTTTTTTTGTAAGTATTTTGCCAAAAGTTATATGGAAGAAACGAATTTTATATTTTAAAAGTAAAATTGTAAAATTACCAAACAAAAAATCAGAATGCTGACGCAAAACATCTTCGTTAGCACGTCGGGTAATACCATCCTTACCCCTGGTCTTTTCAACAGTTAAAATTCCCATGGGATCCAATTCAGAAGCCAAATGACCACGAGACTAAATTGTATGAACATAATGGTAGCAGGGATATATAAAACAATATTTTATGTGAATGTAGGATAATGTTGTTGGTTCTTTTTTTTTCTAGTCAGTATAAGGATTTTGTAAATTATAGTGCATGGTGTAGGAATTTATGTATGTGGGAGGTTGAAATGAAAAACAAACGTTTTTTTTAGCAAAAAAAAAATAACAAATTATTAGCGCCAATTCTGTTAGTTAAATTTTGAATTTACGATTTGCCAAAATTAAAATTCGTTATGTTAATCGAACCTTTACGTATATTATACTTATTTAGTTTAAAGGTTAATAATAATTTATTAAATGTATTAAACACCCTACTACAAGGAATAATTTTTAAATTAGTTCATATTTGTGTGTGTGTGTGTGTGTGTGTGTGTGTGTGTGTGTGTGTGTGTGTGTGTGTGTGTGTGTGTGTGTGTGCGTGTGTGTAAGTAGATGCACGTATAACTTTGCTTTTGCCATTTCATTTTCTTTTTTAACTTTTTATTTCATTCAAATTTTCGAGAATAGAGTTTTCATCAGATCTCAATGCTTTGACGTCAACGAAATCTATTCTGACTATTTTTACGATGATGAGTATGTACAACTCTCACGACTTAAAAATGGTTGGTTGAACCCATGGGGTTCAAATTCACTGTGTTCTAAATATATTGACTTTACTTAAGTTTCGTGAGACAATGAAGATTTCATGTATTTTCAAAAATAAAATTCGAAAAATATTTTGTTCGATGGCTCCGTTCCATTCAGGAGATATCACTGACAAAAAATTTCGAAAAAATAGGATTTTATTTATTTATTTATTATCATATTAACTCATAATTAATTATCATAATGGGCCTTATTACGAGTGTCGTATTACGACTTCGACTACGACGATTTTGTACATGACTAAAGAATATTGCAACATTTTTTCTTTAATCTAGTACAAAATCGTCGTCGTCATAGTCGAAATACGACTCTCAAAATTAGGCCCATAGTGAATTAATTGTTTTTAACCCCCGACAAAGCTTTTAAAACGTGAATAAAAAATTAAATAAATAAATGCATAAATCATAAACGAAATTTAAATAAATAGCTAAATATCTTACAGCCTCATTTATAAAACATGAAAAGACTTTATAAAGGCTTTTTTTAAGAAAAATTTTGTATGAAAATTTGTTTTAAAAAATCTTTATGAAGACTTTTTAAGTTTTATAAATAAGGCTGTTAGTTTTTACGAAACCATTTTATATTTTATATTATTTACTGATGATCATCAAAATTTTGGGTAGTTTTTATTAACTTTAAACAGGAGTATGAAGTTCTTTTTCATAACAATTTTTTAATATTTCATATTGCAAGCGTAAATAGAACCCTAATTTAATGTCTATAAATTTCACATTAAATATTCGTATTCGTATTCGCGAATATCGTTTCAATTATTCGTAATCACGAATATCAAAAATTGACATTCGTTACATCACTACTGCCTACATGAGCAATTTTTTAACGCCAGAAAAAAAGCAAAGGCGAAAGCAAAGCTGTACACTCAGCATTATGGTCGTTATTAAGACTATACTACCAAACAATGATTGATTGCTTGAAAATATGTAAATGCACGTAATAAATTTTTAGTAATAGCCTGATAATTTAAACAAAAAAAAAGTTACTACAGATTTTCTATTTCTAACTATATATGTAAATAGTTAAATATTAGATTATTTTTCCTTTTTCAAAATAAACTTTATGTTAGAAACTTTTTAGTTTTACAAAATCTTAAATTAATAGACAGATTTTGTAAAAAATTCTTTTCTAAACGTTTCAAATTTGTACGAAAATTCGTTTCAAAAAATATTTTTTTCCATACAAATTTCAAAACTAAAAAATCGTTTGAATTTACATAATCCACCCTTAAATAAATAAGAAAAAATTAATTAAAATGGACTAGAAAAAATTATAAGACTAGCAAAATTGTTAAAAAAAAAATACATACTTATACAAACAGTGAGTGGTAATAAATAAATTAATATTAAATCTTAAGTATTAATTCAGAGTGATTTCAACAAAGATTGCAAAAATGTTGTTTCAACTAAACTACTTAGACAAAAATAAAAAAATTGGAAAAAATATGTTACTTCTTAAAAGGAAAAACTAACTAATAATTTATTCCAAAGAGAAATTCATAAAGACCGTTATTACAACTTGAAGTTAGTTAAAAGCAGGATTTTATCGGACGTACAAAAAGTTTAACTTACAGACAGGGACCGAAAATAATTGTTATTCTTGAAAAGAAATAAATCAAGTACAA
The DNA here is from genome assembly GCA_949987645.1 of Tachina grossa. Taxonomy (NCBI): domain Eukaryota; kingdom Metazoa; phylum Arthropoda; class Insecta; order Diptera; family Tachinidae; genus Tachina; species Tachina grossa. The sequence goes on along the minus strand of OX465276.1, from coordinate 19,988,610 downwards.
GGAAATGTCGTAGAGCCTAGGCAATCATACCATTTTGAATATTTTCAATTAGATTTTTCAAAACTCAAGTGATTTAAACCTTTTTGATTTTTATTTTTTTGAGCAGAAATAATTGTTATTTTATGATTTTTATTTTTTTGAGCAGAAATAAAAATCAATTTCTGATTTTGAGCAGAAATAAAAATCATTTTCTGATTTTTATTTTTTTAAGCAGAAATAAAAATCAATTTCTGATTTTTATTTTTCTGAGCATAAATAACTGTTATTTCATGATTTTTATTTTTTTGAGCAGAAATAAAAATCACTTTCTTATTTTTACATTAAACGTAACAAATAATTTGTATATGCACATGTTGTACATTGTATATACATATGCATGTACATAAGTATATAGCTACTACGATGAGATCAACCTGTGGACATTCCGCCAACGATAAAAATATGGTGGACACTAAAAAGGGTCGTATTACTCTTTTTATCACTGTCATGATATGGGTATCAAATGAAAGGGATTTTCGAGTAGATGACCAAAAATGCAATGAAAAGTGGCGGAGGCGCCAAAAAGTGGACATTTGTGTCCATTTATCACTTTCATGAAATGGGTATCAAATAAAAGGGATTTTCGAGTAGCTATATATTTATGTACATACATATGTATGTACAATGTACAACATGTGCATATACAAATTATTTGTTACGTTTAATGTAAAAATAAGAAAGTGATTTTTATTTCTGCTCAAAAAAATAAAAATCAAAAAATAACTAGTATATTCTGATTTCTATTATAAAATGCATAACATTTACGGTCCCTGCTTACAGATAGCATAAACTTGACTTTCAGTTACCGCTCGCTTTAAGTTAAAGTAAAATTGTAAATGAAAAAATTTGTATACGTCCGATAAAATCGTACTTTAAGTTGCCATAATGGCCCTAACGGTCCTTTTCACAATGTGCAATCAAAAGCTAACAGGGACTTTAACGGCAAGTTTTGTATTGAAAACTTGCAGTTAAAATTCACGTGAAAAGGGACGTTAGAGTATTAAATCATAAAACTAGAGATCATAAGCAAAATTAAATTATCTTTGTTATCGAAACTAAATAAGTACTTTTATAAAAAACCCCATTAAGTTTATATTTCATAAATATGTAAGTTGTCTGAACAACATTTACCTGATAACTTCTGATAATGGCCTGTACAGCCAAATGGTCATCGATAGTTTTTGAATCGGGGGCAGCGCTACTAACCATACCGGTATAAGCTGTTACGGGTAATGTATTATATTGCTGGGGAGCCAGATTTGGGGGACCACAGTAAGAGTTATTGCGGAAATATGCATCCCAGGACTAAATTTAAAACAATAATAATAATAATTCAATAAAAGAAATAATTTATCGTTTCTGTTAATATAAGAAAAAAAAACCCAAACTTACAGTATGTACAGAAGTGGGATCACGTAGCCAGTTATTGTACATTTCCTCCACATAAGAAGCTGTGGTACCATTGGCAAATGGTTCAGCTGCTGCCGAGTTGTAACAGCGTACAGCGGCCGCAGCCATTACATTCTTAACTATCTGTTGCAATGCAAAATAGATAAATCAAAAATAACAAAGGTATTCACGTCAAAAGTTGCACTGTTGCAGAAAAGCAAAATTGCAAAATTTTCAAAAAATATAACAGCAACCACATAGAAAATTATTTTGCACAAATGATGTAAAATTGTCAGATTCTGAGCAAGTGCAAGATTATCAAGGTAAATTCTGCAAAGTTGTGCAACTTTTTATGGCATTGTCAATCCAAAAAAATGGACAAAAAGTACTTTTAAAATCAACCATACACCAAATTACAACGCAGAAATACCTAAATGTTTTTTCTTTTAAATGAAAAAAAAGTCGTTGAAGATATTTTCGATACAGATAAATTAATTTAAAAATTATAAAATTAAAAAATATTTAAAAATTCTTAGTTAGAAATTATAAAGAAATCTTCAAATTAGATTTTCAGATAACAAATTCATACATAATTTTGCTATTTTCAAAAGACGTATGTATGGCTCAAAATAGTTATTTGAATTTTATTAAATAATACCAATATTATTAATATTGATATTTTATTAGTGAACGTTTCAGCGTTTAAACAAACATACGAGTACAATATATCTATGCACATATTAAACAAAATTGGTTGCTCATGTCAGAAAGTGCAATTATGCATTTTTGCACAGTTGCAAGAGTTGACGTGAATACCTTTAACATAAAATATTCTTTACATTTTGTTAAAATTTTATCTAAAGTAATTAATTACCTTTTTATTAGATCCATTTAAAAGCCATGTTGCAAAATTTTTGTGTGTTATTGGCGATAACGCTAAATTAAATGCTGTATTAGCTCTATGCATTGTGGCTTTGAACTACAAGTAAATTAAAATAAATGAAAGGTTTAATAATTAGTAATGTTTATAATTAATGGAAATAAAATCAAGTACGATTTTTTTTTAACAATACACTTGCATTTTGATGAAGTACTAATATTTTTTGTTGTGGTATTAAAACATTATTAACATAAATTTATTTGAAACGTTTTATTAATGAACAGAGTTCTTGAATACAACATGTTAAAGTTTATTTTCAAATAGAATTTCATTAATTGAAGGTTAGCCGCGAATAACGTTGTAACTGATAAAGTAATAATTTTTCAAAAAAGTCTTTAAAGGGCAAGAAATTTTTTTTTTGTTAATTTCTTTTTTAATCATCAAAAATAATGAAAATTAAAATTAACATTTCCTTCTGTACCTCTATTACAATTTATCAATTTGTTTCGACAATTACGTGCGTATCATTTTGTTAGTTACATACGAGTACTTAAAAAGTAATTCCACTGACTGACTCTTTGTAATTGTATTTTGATGGCAATAAAATGCATAATTTGGATGGTTTGATGTTTTGAATGCTAGAGAATACTAGAGAGTAATATTAAGGGTAATTAAGGGTACGACGTCGCTACGATTGTCTCCGGGTACCACTAACATCAGTACAACATTCGTTTACCAATATTTTGATGTACTCATAACATTAAAATGATAACGCCGATTGACCGTCCTCCGATTTTAGTTTTTAATGTTGTCACAATACTTTAAATACAAATTTATAAGGTCGTCACAATGAAAATTTCCCAACTTAAGCGAAATTTTTGTATTTACGGTGTTGCAGCGGTAAATAATTATTGTAAATGGGGTATTGGGAAACTAACGTCGAATTTTTTTATATAAAGTGTTGTACTGGTATAGCATAACTAAGAACGCAGTATTTGTAAATGTTAAGTCATATTTTTGTGTTTACAGTACTGTGGTGGTACAAACATTTTGTAAGAGTCGTAAATTTGTATTTACAGTGTTGGGTGGTACATATTTTTTGGACAAAGTCACAATTTCTGCCTGGGTAGCTTTGAAAACTTTTTCGTTTACAATGTTATTCGAGTTTTTCCTTCAATTCTAAATTTATTGTACCATAAGTTTTATACGGTCTTAAAATTAAGCAATAACAATTTTATAGTCTGAATTTCAGATGTACGTTCACCAGCTGAATTCTGTGTTAATGGTCAAAACTGCAGGCAAACCTCTTCAAAAAAAAAAAAAAAAAAAAAAAATAATTAAAAAAATAGGTTTGCAAATAACAGAGAGAGTGTCTACAAATATAAGTAAAAAAAAATTAGCAATGTATACTAGCAATTTTGGCACAAAATTTGCTTCTTATAATTTTTTAATATATTCATTAAAACAAAAAAATGTTCCATAGGCGGTTAGTGGCGGGTGAAAGAATGTATATAGGCTTAAAGAAGAAGCTTTCATCTTTCTCTGTATGGTTTCGTTTTTCTATCCCTTCTGATCTTCAAAAGTTATATACCACTAAACTTAAAATTTTGCGTTACGCTCCTGTTGTGAATCATTATAATCACAATAATGATTCATAACACTCCTTTGAACTTAAATTTTCTGAAAATTAAAATTTTATCGGACTATCTCAATAAAGTTTGTTTTCAATAACAGAAGACGCAAAATTTTCAACAACGTGTACTCAGTGCAGCTGCCATTATTAAAAAAAAAGATTGATTAATTATGTACATATCTTTATAAATAACGTAGACCCCCTGCTACTCTGTAATTCGATTCAAAAGAAAATGCTTTCGAATTTACATGTTATAAACATAAAAATTTTAAAGCTTTTTCTTTCGTTTCGAATTACGTAGTAGACAGCCCGGTTTTACAAAAAAAAAAAACTCTAATGCCATTTTTTTCAGAGTTTTTATAGATATCATCAATGGGTTAAAATTCCTATATAGTCCCTCCTCATAAATTTTAATTTATAAATGAATTTGAAATTTATCTAGGCGCACGGCAGTGCGCCAGGCCAAGTTCCGGCCAATGCACGCAGTGTATATATATTTACAGGAAGCCATTCGAGCTGTTTTTACCCCCCTCATAACTTTGTTCCCCGGAATCGCAAAATTATGAAATTTAAATCATAATTAGAATAATCACATGCAAGGTTTGAAAGTTTTACAATGAAAGGTTCCGGAGATATGAAGGTGCAAAAAGTGAATTTTTTAAGACATACTCACTGACTCACTGATCACTCATCAAGTTCATGAAGCACTTCCGCTATAGCTAGAGAGCTAAGATTTGGTACACGTGTAGATCTAGGTGAGTAATGAACTAGAAAAATCTGAAAACCCGAAAATTTTAACCAAGGGGGCGGGGCTACGCTCATAAAAATTTAAATTTGTGCTAGTGAGCTGAAATTTGGTACAGAGCTAAGTCTAGGTGGGCAATAAACAAAAAAAAAAATTAAAATCCAAAAATTTTTGACAGGAGTGCGGGGCTACGCCCATAAAGGCTAGAATTAAAAAAGCAAATCTAAGGCGTTTAATGGAAGCTATTTTATTGAAATTCGGCATACATACTGCGATAGGGCAAGCCTAAAAAAGTGGGCGTTGACACGCCCATATAATTTCAACCTCATTTTCGTGTACTACCATTTCTGTATGCATTATTATCCGTTTGCAACGAAACTTGACACAAATAATAAACACTGGCCGAAAAAATCTTAAGTTTGGAAAAGTGGGCATGGTTACGCCCATAATATTAAAAATTAAAAGTTGCGCTTATGAGCTGAAATTTGATACACAAGTAGGTTTAAGTGAGAAACCAACTAGAAAAATCTGAAAAACCAAAAAAAAATTCCCAGAATGGGCGGGGCCACGCTACTATTGTTTGAACCTGAAAACTTACAGCCATATTAATAAAACTTATTAAGGCTTTCTAAGAAAAATTTCTTATGAAAATTTGTCTTAAAACCCCTTTATAAAGCCTTAAAAAGTTATATTAATAAGGCTGTTAATATACAGCTTTTAACTTAAGCCATTTTAGTGAAACTTTGCATATACGTTGCACGTATACAATACGTGCACCGTATTGTATACGTGCACCTAAAAAAGTGGGCGTGATCACTCCCATAAAATTTTAGCCTTGTGTTTAATCTACTTCGGTCCAGCATATTTTAGAAGAAAATTAGAATGAATTATAAGCGCTGCTCACAGCAATATTGTGAGTTTAAAATAGTGGGAGGGGTAATGCTCATAAAATTATAAGGTATAGTTCACGTTAAAGAGCTGAAATTTTATATACAAGCAATTGTAGATGAGTAAGCCAGTGGGAAATCTTTAAACCAAGAAGTTTTATCCGCTAAAACTCTAATTTGCGCTAGAGAGCTGAAATTTCGTACACAAATTAATCTAGATCAGAGATCACTAAAAAAATTAAAGAAACCAGAAGTTTCAATCAGGGGTTGGGAACAAGCACTGTTAACACAGAATTAATGGCTCGATTATGGATGGCAACTGAACTTTGGTTGCGTTGCTAGTTGCCGAAATAGTATTACGGAAGGCAACTGGCAACTAACAGCTGGTAATTTCAGTTGCCATATTGGCAACCACAAATTTGTAGTTCCTGCATAGTTTAAAAGCATAAAAATTTGAAAAATTAAACAGTAATTGCAATATTATTTTTATTTTTGAATTTCTTCTATGGATATGTAAAGAAAATATGCTTTACAGGTAAAACAGAGATTGTTCAAACTTATTTTAGGCAACAACATTTACTCACAGTAGAGGCGGTAATTCTAAAGAGTAGTCTAATAGATTCAACTTTTGTACTTCCTTCTCTTCGCCAATAATTAATTCCACTTAACTAAAAATTTTTATGATCAGTAATGTTTTTAAACACTTTTACTCAATAATTTTCTTTTTAGCACTTGTATTTCTTATATTTTAAATATTTTTTCAGTTGCCAATCTGTCATAATTGTATTTTCGATAACTTTTTGGCAACTGGAGGAAGTTGCCATACATAATACAAATTTTAAGTTCAGTTGCGTTGCTAGTTGACTCGGCAACTGAAGTTCGGTTGCCATCCATAATCGAGCCATAAGTTAAATTTTATTGAAACTTTTCATACACATTGCACTTGTCCAAAGTAAAAATTTCGTTTTGAAATTGGCCTTGACTACTTTCATAAATCTTAGCTTTTTCTTTCATGTACTTCGGGTTAGCAGTTTTTAGTCTATTACTCATGTATTTCTCAATAGCTTTTTCCTACAAAACTTTACATGAATCATAAGCACTAACAGATATAAAAGTCGGTGGGGCCAGGCCCATACAAATTTTACGTAATATTATACTGTAGAAAGCTGACATTTTGTAAACAAATAGTCCTAATTGATTTACTCAATCTGAAAATCGAAAAATTAAAGCACCACCTACCCTATTGAAACTTTGCATGCAAATTGGGCATATCCTTTTGATTTATGTACTTCGGCTAAGCAGACTTTAATATGTAAATATATTGAGAAAATAGGCGGGATCACTTCCACTAAAATTGACTCTGTATTTTACATGTTTCTTTCCAGAAGACTTAACAAATTACGTACACACTGGCGACCCGTTGTAATAACACTATAATTAATTTTTACATAATTTTTATTTTTTTATAGCTTTACTCAGAAGACAACATTTTAGAAAGTTTATTTATTTATATAAAAAAACCTGGGGGCAAATTACGGCATCCGATACGACTCGTAATTCAAAAATATTTCAATAGAGTTTATATGGAAATATTTTTAAATTACGAGTCGTATCGAATGCCGTAATTTGCCTCCTGGCTTCAAATCGTTACATACGTGATCGTATCGGCAATCGTACGAAAACAAAATAAATGATACGTCAATCGTATAAACTGAATGGGATTTCAATACGTTCACGTATGTCATAATCCGAAAATTGTGTTTTTACGTGATGAGTTGTACGTTCACGGATGTAAAGATTTGACCCCTGTTTAATTTTTTTGTTGCTTTTTATATTTGCATTAAATATTTCCTTATTTATAAATTATTTTATAATTAAATTAAATTATAAATAATTTGTGCTTTAACAACAAAATTTTACACAGTATTTTTAAATAATAAAAATTTAAGGCAAATGTTCTATTGAAAATTATTTACGCCATAACGCTAAACAAACACAGCTGGGGGTATGGATGCAAACTTTGCATTAACGTCAACGCATCGGGTTTAATAAACATTGCGCAACTACAAACATAAAATGTTAAGATATTGCTTCATTTTTATCTCAGTAGATTAAAAGATAGATAAAAGAATAACAACAACGTCAAACGCTTGTTATACCTCTGCCTGGTAGAATCATAGCCAAGTTTTTCTGGCCCGCTACTCTAACGCTCAAAATTTGGCTACTGAGTCTTCAAAATGCACTAAAAATAGTGCTGCTATCGCTGCTTATGCCTGGTTGAAAAATTATGCCAACCACAACACCACTCTCTTTGCCTCTCTCACTAACAAACTGATATGTTATGCCAGCACAAACTAAAATGTCTACAGCAAATTTAAAATACTGTTTATTTTCAAACTTTATTTATTCTGTCTGGTGACGTTGTATATAGTTGCGACTTTTTTTATTAGACAGTTGTTTGCAATATAAAGATAAACGTACTTTGATTTACATACATACATACATAACTTTTGATTATTGCGAAATTTATTTAATAATAAATTATATAAAATTATTGCACAAAAAAGTTAGAAGGAAATTAACACATTTAAAATTATTAAGCTTTATGTATGGTTCAATAAGCTTATCCCTAAAACTTTGTCTCTGAACTCCACAAAAATAAAAAACAAGTAAACGAACTTATAAAAAACCTGTAGTAATTTATTTTATCTTGTTTTTAAATGTATTTAAACAATCACTTGCAAAAGTAAAAGTATGATGAATGAATCACTTTAAACTTATTATAGACAACTGATAACATGGAGCCTACGTCAATGGAACACTCATTTAGAAATCTATTTGAATCTTAGTTTGAAAAGAAAAATAGGGAAATATTGTAAATAACTCAAAAAAATAAAGCTTCAGGAAATTAACTTGTATTAATATTTGCAAGCTAGAAAAAAGTCTTGTGTATTGAAGCACCTCCAAATAAACAAAAAACTGTGATAGAAAATTTAATTCTATAAAACCGTTATTCTCGGAAATGCATATTTGCAAAGTTATGGACTCACATTTTCGGAGTTATGGACTCGCATTTTATTGCTAAATTTTTTATACAGTATAACAATGTCGGTATCATATGAAAGCTTATAAAAATTACTAGAAAGAATATCTAAATGTAATTTTTTAAAAGACAATAACAATTCATCAGATCAGTGTTGAATTTTTTCACTTAGCAACAGTAAAATATTCATATTAAACACGAGCAAGTAAAATATTAATTTTGAGAAAGGGTGCGACAAAAATATTAAATTTTTAAATTTTGCGCTCATTACAGAACAAATATTATGAAGTTAAATCCAACAAATTTTAAAACTTTACGAACGAAATCCAGTAAAATCCAGTAACAATTTGTATAAATTGGTATAAATTATGAAGAATGAGCACATATTTAATGCGTGTATTTACAATGAACACATTTTTGTATTGTTTCTTTCTTCAACATGGTGTAATGATTTCAATTTAATTGAATAATTAACAAAAAAAAAAATGCGCTTGAGGTCTTATTAATTATGGTAGCAAACAATTTTCACAAAGAAAACAAATGAAGGCCTTATTGTAATAACACCATAAAGCCAGCCAGCCACTCGAATTGAAAAACTGGGTTTATGTGTTTTTCCTATTGATTATAACAATAAGATTTAAGCTATTTTCCAATTAGACGACAATTGAGTTTTTACGTTTCAATATTTTTGTTGAATTTTTTTCGTAATAACATCATAAGCCACACCAATTTTTGAAAGCTTAGTTCAAAATTTTGAATTTTGAAGAACTTATGTATCATGATTTTTTTAATCACGCAAAAATGTGTGGGTATGCGAAAACGTTTTGTTAGGGAACGCTGAATTATTCATGAAAAACCCGCAAAATGTGACTTTTTAATATTTGAGGCGGGGTTATGATATTTTTGCTGTAAAAAATTTAATAATTTATTTCAATTTTGAATTTTTTAGTTTAATTTTTTTTAGTTTTGAAAAAAATCTAATTTTTTCTGCAGTAACATCATAAGCCACATTCTGAAAACAGCGATTTTCGCTATATTTCTGTTGTCCAACGATGGATATGTGATAGTAGTCGTTATAAAGGAGTTCTGGAAAAGGGTGTGCAGTATAACTTCATAAAAGACTTACATATTTTTAATATTTTTTAACTTGAATGTCGATTTTGTCAAAATATTGTTTTTTGTGACATTTGATGTTATTACAGTAAGCCCTGCAAATACGAATTAGAGACATAAAAGGTATTCACATCATTTTTTTTCTTGTTGGAACAATGGAAAAATGTAATTTTTTACAACAAACACAGGGAAAAAATTCACCAAAAGTTGAATTTAAAAACTCAACTTTAGGTGGATTTTTTTTTCATTTGTTTGTTGTAAAAAATTTACATTTTTCCATTTTTCAAACAAGAAAAAAACTGATGTGAATACCTTTATAAATATTTTAATGCACAATATTCTAAACTTTTGCTAAAAAATTTTAATATAAAATTTGACAAAGGCACTTGGATATATTTTGTACTTGTTTTTAAATTGAAAAATTATAATAGTTTCAATTTGAGCTAAGATACTAAGGAACCAAATTTTTTCAATGCTAACTTGTTTCCATGTAAACATATGTATGTATTCATACATTAATTAGTTTAAGTCACGTGAATTCCAGAGATAAAATATGTGTAAAAATGTTTCTATTAGTATATGATTTTTTTAACTATATATATTAGCATTGTATTTAATAAACTGTCAAGCAAACGTCACAATTAGCAGTTAATCAAACACTGGCACAAAATCATTTAACAAGTGTAAACAAACGACGACCTTGGCCTTTAATAGGGTGTAAAATTGGAAAGACATACAAATATAAACGGAAAGGAAATCCAACAATAATAGAAAATTATCGATTTGTTTTTGCACATTATATAAAAGCCAAACAATTTGCACACTACAGTCGACTTCCGAAAAGAAAACACAAAGTAGAAAAAAAGAACAAAGTAAAAACAAATAAATATAAAAAAACTAACATGCAGTCACATAGAGACTGACATTCATGAAATCACACATGAAATTAAAAGAAAATGAAAATGTATCTTTTAACAGGTTTCTAGAAGATTTGAATTAGGCTGTTAGATTTATTTTTGCTATTAAATTTTTTTAGAATTAAAAAGCTGCTGCAATTGTTACGCTTTTCAAAAGGTACAGCGAACAAATTTTCATTTTCACAACTCTTACATAACAAATTAATATTTGCCCATTAAATTTTCTTTTAGTTATTATTAGTAATTATAAAATTTATTCTTATTTATTTATTTTAGTTATAAATGTATTATTTTCTATTTTTATAAAAAAATTTAAATATTTTGCATAAGTTGTTTTTAAATACTCTTGTTTGTTTAAACATTTACTTTTTGTTTTTTTTTTTTTTTTGTAATATTATTATTTTTTTAATATTTACTAACCGTTTTTATAAATTTTCTAAACAAATAAAAATTAATAAGTGTTGATTTAACGACGCGTTAAAAATGATTGTTACTTTTACTTTTTCTGGCTACGATCTTGACGTTGGAAGTGCTACGCGTCGACTGAAAAATAATTTGTGGGAATTTCATTAATCTTTAAAATGAAATTATCAAGAGCACTTTTTGTACAGCTTTTGATAAAGCAAAATATATAAATGTATAACACACAACAGCAACAAACACAAATTTTTAAATAAAAGAAAGCAAAAAAAGAGTCGGTCAAGATATTACGATAAATTTCGTTAAATGAAAATAAACAAAACAATAATTCGGCAAAATTAAAAAGAATACCCATGACTATTGGCAAACACATGACATTAACACTGTGCTCGAATCGGAAACTTTTTTGTAGCAAGTGGGGCAGCCGGCGGGTAAACCGTTTTTTAGGTTAGCTCTTGTTTAAAAAATAAGAATATATGGAAAAAAATTATTTAGTATACCACCGCGGTGCACCGCCATAAAATTTGCTGTGTGTAGACCAAAAAAGAGATTCCTACTCGACGAAAAAGGTGTTACTCAGAATTATTGTTATCAATCGTGATCTTTATTTACTAATCTTGTCCTAAAAATAAATATTTATAATTATATATTTAATTTGAAGGGGAATATCGAAATTAAAAAAAATCCCCGTGAAAAATATTCACCCTCGTGAGCATTTTTTCCCTCGATATATTTCCACTTTTCACCAAATTGCAATCGTGAATAATTTTTCTTTTGTTTTGATGCCCCTTATTGTGAATAAGATTTTTCACGTGAATTTTTTCACTTTTCCCTTGGTTTTGTTCACTTTATTTTTGCAGGCGAACTGAATTATTACTTCGAATAATTTCGATATTTTCCTGTGAATTACACGGTGCGACAGTCCAAAAAACCTGGGATCGGATATTAATTTTCTTGTAGGTCTGGCCGAGTTACAGAAGAATACAATAGTGAAATAAGCCGGACACCTCCAAAATCCGGATTTACGGTTAAAAACCCGGTTTTTTTAATCTTTTCGCACTTATAAGCCTATAACTTTGTTGATAATGATCCGATTTTCAATTCCTTACTAGATTTGGAACCACGGTGATATAATAAATAATTTTTCCCACTGCATGTAGAATATTTAAAAAAAAAAACTTTAAAGTTAACAAATTTCATTTGGAACCTAAAATTTGTGTGTATTTTGTTATAAAACTTAAATTTGACGGATTTTCAATTATTTTTTAAGCTTTAAGCTAAGTCTAGACGATATGTTGAATCAGCATATTTATGATAAAAAATTTGTTACCATTGCCAACATATCGTGCAGACACTAAATTTTTTTCAACATACGTATGCTTAACCACATATGAAGGGCATTTGTTAATGTTGTCAACAAACGTATTTTCAAGATTTTAGCATATCGTGTAGCCACCATATTTTTCCTTTGTAACAAATTTCCTATGTATGCTGTCAGATATGTTATTTGTTGAAAAGCCTATGTAAGCTTTTCAGCATACGGAAAATTTGATAGCATATAGAGTTGATATTTTAACTCTGCTCATGTATGAAATGTTTCCTAATTTGCCATTTTTAAAATAAAAATAATGTAAATATTAAAATAACAAAAATAGTAGAATAAAAGCAAAAAAAAACACACAAAAATTCTACATTACGCGAAAAATATACTGCAGAAATGTTCATGGTAAATTCGGGTGAGTAAAAAATTAGGGAAATTAAAATTTCATAAAAAAAATTTCAGGCGATTCTGAAGAAGGCAATCAATCTTATTCCAGCTTCCTTTTGTTTTGTAACTTCTCGCGAATTTTTGCAAACTTCGCAATAAAAGTGACTTTTTGCATGCTTTCAGCCTCCTAAAAGTTTTGCCGATTTTTAAAAAATATTGGAATTCATCAATATCCCGCTGTTAGTAAATTTTTGCGAATTTTCGCTATTTTTGTGCCTTTTATTGAATTTTTTATATTCCTTACAGTTTTGGCGATTTTTAATCAACATTATGGTTTGTTTAAAATGTTGCAACTTCTCGCGACTTTTTGTAAAGTTCGAGATAAAAGCGAATTTTCGGATGCTTTTAGCCTCTTAAAATTTTTTCCGATTTTTAAGAAATGATGGAATTTGTCATCATCCCGCTGTTAGTAACTTTTTGCGAATTTATGTAATTTTCGCGATTTTTGCCGAATCTTTTGCATTCCTTACAGTTTTAGCGGTTTTTAATCCTTATTATGACTTGCTTAAAATTTTGCCAATTTTTTACGATTTTTTGCAAAGTTCACAATAAAGGCGGGTTTTCGCGTGGTTTTTAGTAGTTTTAACAATTTTGAAGAGTTTAAAACATTATTAGACTTTGTCATCTTGCTGTTGTAGCTTTTTGCCAATTTCCGTCATTTTGCGAATTTATTTTTGTTTATATACATACATGTATAATTGCACCAATTTTTATTAACCAAAAATATAATTTTTTGCACTGAAAGCGATAATTGAATGTGTACATACATAAATTTATAATAAAGAAAAAGAATTGTCAAAATTTATTTTATATCTAAGCAAATGCTCACATGACTCAACATATATATTAGAATACGAAATTCAACATATCATGTAGACACAAAAATTGTATGCTAATTCATATGTTGTATTATCATTTGCTGACATATGTTGACTTTAAAGAATGTGGTACTTACATACTGTGCATACGGCTAACATATATATATGCTGACAGCAGGATTTGTTGTTATTTTAAAGCATATGAACATAAGCATACATTTGCTGATTCAACATATCGTCTAGACTTACCTTTACAAATCTTCTCTTTTTTACATTCACTGGAACTGATAGCGGGGAAAAAATTTCACGGGAGATTCACGATAGCGTTTATTCCTTCGAGGGGAATAAAATTTCACGTGAACAGAAATTCCACTTGTTATTCACGATAGGGGTGGTTGTTAAGAATCATGAACTTTAATTAATAATATTATAATAATTTATTCGACCTTTTATGTTAATTATATATAAATTTTATTAAAACTATAGGTCTTTTGAAATCAATTTACAATTTTATTTATTTTATCCAGTATTTCGCTTCAACTTTGTGTAGCTTCTTCAGGAAATAATATTATTATTATTACAAATCTTGTCCTAAAAATAAATATTTATAACTTTTAATAAATAACACAGTGGTACAAAATTGAATGAAATAGAAAAACCTGGGGAGTGATATGTTTTTTCTTGTAGGTCTTGCTAAATATCTTTCCACCGAGCCATTTCTTTAAGTTTGGAAATAGTAAGTAGTCACTAGGGGCTAAATCCGGAGATGGGGTACCAATTCGGAGCCCAATTCATAGTTTTGTCATTTAGACTGCACACGTGTGCACTCGTGCATTATCTTGATGAAAAAGAACTTTTTTCTTTGCCATATGGGGTCGTTTTCTATTTAAATCCTCATTAAATCTGTCTAATAAGTTGGAATAATATTCACCGTTTATTGTTTTTCCCTTTTGAAGGTAATCGATGTGGATTATCCCGCGTGCATCCCAAAAAACTATTGACATCACCTTATTGGCCGACAAACTCACCTTGGCCTTCTTCGGAGCAGGTTTAGACTGCTGCTTAGTCTCCGTAGTACATTAATGGATCCATGTTTCACCCACAGTTACGAAACGCCGCAAAAACTTATTCGGATTGAGGTTAAACAACTCCAAACAATCCTTTGAAGTTGTGGGAGAGCAAACGCGGCACCCATGTTACAGAGAACTTTCTTAAACCCAGCTGATCATTTAAAATCGCAATCACACTGCCATATGAAATGCCTATGGCATCAACAATCTCGCGCACTTTTACTCTTCGATCGGCCAACACCATACCGTGGATTTTTTCAACATTTTCGGGTGTACTGACCTCAATTGGGCGTCCAGAACGTTCAGCGTCATTTGTACTAGTGCGACCACAACGAAAGTCAGTAAACCACTTTTTTACTATTGAAATCGATGGTGGAGAGTGCCCATAGTATTTATCAAGCTTTTCCTTGGTTTGATTGACGGTTCTTTTTCACAAAAAATAATGTTTAATGAGCACACGAAGTTCACTTTTTTCCATTTTCCAAAAGACGAGGTATTCTGTTATCAACCGCTGCCAAACACAAACTAAATCACACAGCTTGTTTATACAGGAGTCAACTGACAGTTGCTTCTTGACAGGAGCAGTGTTGCCATTTCAATCAAGAGGCGGGAAATTCAAAAAGACACTGAGTTAATGATCCACCCTCATATGTTAAAAAAAAATTAAAATTTTGTTTTTGCTTCAAATGTAAGGACCTGTCCCACGATGTCGACAACATTCTACTTGTAGCGCAATTACATTCAAAACAAAATCAAGTTTTAATATTTTATTGTTGTTTCAAATGTAAGTGTGCGACAAGTCGAACGTTGCCGACATCGTGGGATTGGCCCTAAGTGTGCGACAAATCGAACATTGTCGGCATGGTGGGAGAGGCCCTTAATAATAAAAATATTCTCGTTTGCCAAGCTTTTTGTAGCTGTTGCAAGATAAGTGAATATGTATTTAATAATTGCATTGGGGTTATTAACCTTTAAAGATTTATATCAAATCGCTTTTAATTATTTTAATGCCCCAGAGACAATAAAAAGTAAAGACAAGTTGAGATTAATGATTTATTATTGCGGTGTTCAACATTAACTAGTGTTAACTAGTTTTAAAGCAAGATAATTTTAATTTGTTATATAGTGTTTGTACAATTTGCTATAAAATTTTTGTAAGACTCAACATGGAACCTCCTCTATTTGATCAGCCTAACTTTTGGATACATTTTTTAATAAATCTGGCTGTGTGGCGTCATTGAATATTGCCTTCAAATGCTTTAACAGTTGCTGGCCTGTCGGCATAAACCAATGACTTAACATAGTCCCATAAAAAATAATCCAGATGTGTTGAATCACACGAAGGAGAGGGCCAGTGAACTGAACCACTTTTGGAAATAAAGTTGTCGCCAAATTGATTTTGCAATAAATCGATTGCTAAGCGCACTACGTATATGGCAGCTCCTTGCTTCTTGCACTACAGCAGCAATATTCTCTTCAATACGCATATTTATTTGTCTTGTTAATGGTTTTGAATCGAGAAGAAAAAATTAGTGCGAAAACGATCAATAACTGCACGAATTGGTGGCCCATTAAGTAAATTTCCACAATTCGGAAGCGTTGTTCTGGCGTTAAACGATTCATGATGACATGCCAAACTTTACTGCATAGAAATGTCAACACTGTTTGACATTTTCAGCTGTCAAACCATAGTCACCGGTATCGATAGTTCTCATATAGCTAAAAGAAACATCAATCTAAATAGTTACGTAATGAAGGGGAATATTTCACCAATAGAAATTTCTTTTGTATATGAAAAAATCTTTAATTTCTCCTGTTTGTAATTATTATATACATACAATTATATTATGTATTATAATTTCCTAAAATTTTTTGCGAAATTTAATAAATTTGTTTACTAAATATGTTCAGTGATACAAATTGTTGTTGCTCTGTTGTTTAGTTGATTTTAAAAATATCTGGCTAACGGAAGGTATAATTACTTTGTGTGTTACTCTCAGTTTATCAATGAATAAATAGCATTCAAGTACATACATACATAATAATGAATATAAATACAGCATATTCCTTATTATAAAATAAAAACAAGAGAAAATTCATAGATAGAAGAGTATTATGTATTTGTTTATAACGCGTATGTGTATGTACACGAAAACAAATATTAGACATTAGAAACGAATTGGTGACGTTTTAAGTTTTATTAAAATTTTTTTGAAATTTCATCATTATTCTTGGATAAGTCACACATTTCTGTTGTACATTAGTGTCCTGCACAAGATATCTTATAAGAACTTTCAAGACATGAGGGATTTTTCAAATGCTTTACTACAGCGAAATCTTATAAAACAAACGTTAACAACACTGTTTGCAAGAAATTTGTTTCAGTATTGTAGGTATAAGAGTAAAGTAAAGAAAACACTTCGTGACGGAAGAATTTGTGATACTTGCTTCTTTCTACGCATGAGCGCGTGTACAAACGTCATGCATGTATGTGTGTATGATTTTTTGTTTTTCTGCGCACATGCAAAGGCACACACATGCATTAACATTAGTTGTATGCGGTTAATCACATAATTAATAGCTTACCATCTACATATTACACACACACTCAAACGTACAATATGAAAAATAACAAGCATACACTAATCAAAAGTACTTCTTTTGAGTGTTTGTTACAAACAAGCTGTCTTGCGACACCGCTTGTTAACACTGATATACACGTACACCAATACATCCATCGTGCTTCGCTTATAGTACGACAGCATTTATTATTGGTTTAGTATAATACATGCGACGTGAATACATTTAAAAATCATGACGTATTTACATTTAAAGACTGTTTACGCAGGTCTCTATTGTACACATGCCCGAGTCAAACTTAGATCAAAACTTGGTCGTTGAGTAAACTAAATTTCATGAACCAAATGAAAAACTATGTTTTATTTAGCGAATAACAAATTTAATTTTTGGAAACACGAGTAATTTCATCTGTTATCTGCAAATACAATTTAATATGGTCTATTCTACAAATTGACCGTATAAATCTCGTTTCTTAAGCTTTTATCATTTCGGAAGGTGATATAGATAATATATTTTTGAATTTTTAAGGTGTAAATAACAAAAATAGTTACTAAATTTGTATGTTAACCTTACGAACCTTGTTCCCATTTTTACTTTTTATTTGCTTATTTTTAACCCCCGACCAAAAAAGGGGTGTTATAAGTATGTAGTGTGTGTCTGTGTATCTGTATGTCTGTACGAGTCTTTTCTGGTGTATCGGGGGTTTTTTAAATTTAAAATATTTTTTATTATGTATTTCAATAACATTTCGTTAGCACAAATTTCAGAATGAAAAAGCATTACTCGTAATCTCATTATCTTTGAACTGTACTCGTAAAGTAATAAAGCGAATTATTCAAAATCTTAGATAATAAAGTTTTCAGACGTTTTTTAACTTATCAGTAAAAAGATTGATAGAATTTTGGACAATGTCCATTCATTAGTTGAAATTGGACAAAAGCATTAAAAACATTTGGCATGAAGAAAAATTATAAATTTTTCAAAATATATTAGAGACCTTGAAAATTTGGTATTTTTTGAAGTAATAAGATTATTTGAATGAAAAAGTGGGAGTGTTTGGGAAACGCTTGAAAGATAAAACTATATATATGTAATAAATAATCTGAAAATTTTGCTCGGTTTTATGGTTAAGTATTGTCTATATGCATTTCCCAAAAATTTTTGAACTAAAATATGCATAGACAATGCTTAACTATAAAAACGAGCAAAATTTTAAAATTATTCATGTATGGTAATCAATAATCTAAAAAAAAACTTATATGGAAATTTCACATAAGTACATATTAATCATTCATGATAAGGCTATGTTTCCAATCCAAAAGAGGAAGTTTTTAAAGAAATACGTATGCGGTTTTTTTTTATATATTTAAATTGTACTTTAAAGGTGCACAAAATATACTGTGTGTAAATTAAAGAGTTTCAAATGTGTTAAAAAATGAAAAATAAGTACTCGAATATACACATCGTGCCATAACCGCTAGAAAAGCTTAAGTGACAACTTATTTCATATTTATATGCCTTTATATGAATTTTTTTGCAATTATTATAGTGATTCACGGGCATGATGCACAACTTTAATTTTTGTTTTGAGTACGTCATATCTTTTTAACATCGGAACGATCAGTTTTTTTAAGATTAAAAAAGAGCAATAACATAAACGTTTAATGTAACAGAATTTTAAAATCAATGAAAAAATTTCTTAGATCATTTTTCGCATTTTTTAATACCATTCACCCGTATTGTGTATGTCGAGGCGAATACTCGCCTACGATAATTTTTTTCCAGATTAAAAACATTAAACGTTCCCTATAATGTAGTACAAAATTCTCGTAGACAAGTATTCTACTCGACATATGCATATGGGTGATTATAAGTCTTTAGTAAACTCGAAACCTTAGGCTCATTTTTTTTTGTAAAAAAAATCGAGTTATGACGATCTTGCAGCAAAGGCTTGTTAAATATTTTTGTAATATTAGAAAAAAATAGTTGTTGGGCAAGCCCCCTAAAAAAAAATAAAAATAAAATCAATAAAGAAAACTAAAGATATTTATGCAGGTCATTAATATTAGAAGTGAGCAATTAAAGAAGCTACACATTAAGTACCGATATGCATTTATAATGCCAAGCCCCCAAGCCCACTAATACAGGTTTCATGCGACTTCTGCATCAGACCACGAATTATTCTTCAGTTTGCAAGAAAATTGACTAGATTGTTGTACACATGTACATATCGTTGGTCACAAGTAGAAAGGCCCTAACTCAAATAGCAGTAACTTTACACAACGTAAAAACATAATAATAAACAGTACAATTGCTTATACAACTGCTTTGTAAAACTGCTTGTAATAGCGTTATTTTTTGCACTATTACAACAAAGTTTTGCGACAAGGTGTATTTGTGTAACGTATTGGAATCACTGAAAAACACAATTTCGTGAAAATAACTCGGCCCTAACTCGCCTTTCTACTTGTGACCATCGATATATGTATACTATATAGTTATATATATTGATTGCACATTTATGAAAAAGAGGGATCATGATAGAAACTCAACACGTGAGTATAACTAAAAAAAAGATGGGTGAAGTCACAATGCTGGTCAAAAAAAAACATGACTCAGATACATTTCACACATGTTTCCGCACACATTCATTCATACATAAGCACTTTAGCTACACACATAGTTATTTTGTAAACGTATCAGCAATTAATCAATAAAATCAGAACTGATAAGATTTTTATTCATTCAACAAGATCTTTTGCATCTTGGAATATAACACAGGTGTCTATAAACACACATGCATACATATCTATATACATACATATACCTAAAACCAAATGCACTCAATATAGTCAATGCACACACCTTGCACGCAATTGCATACAACTAAACACATGCACCCACACAAATTACATAATTTCAAGCGTTTTGCAACTGAATTTATGAATAGAATGTTAGATTTCCTTTAGAAACAGACATTTGATAACAAACTGGTTGTCTAGCTAAATTCCATAATTATTACACAACTTTTTCTTTTAAAACCAATTAGCCCACAATCACACGTCACTTGACCTGGTTTTTATATCGATTATTTCACATATACGACGTATTATCAGAAACTATATTTAATACATAAAAATTGTTTAAATTCTCGTTGTAATTTGCACTATTTTAATATATTTTACGTTGATACTTTATTCAAAAATTTCTTATTTTTTACCTGAATAGGATTTGCAAAGCAACTTTTGCTTGTATCGAAAACCGAGTGTAAATTATTTTGCTCTTAATTATTTTGCAAACCGCTAGTTAGCGCTGAAAATGTCAGATTAACGGCGCTGCCGTATACGAAAAAGTTGAAATAAGGATGCCAGATATAACAAATAATGTTAGGATGAGGAAATATAAACTGCCCAGTATCTACACTGGAATACAATATGGTGTAATGAATAACAAAATCCATAATTGAAAAAACCAACAAAAAATTGTACAATCTTTTTCATATAGAATATATATGATATTATAACAATATAAATTTATCAGGTAGATGGTACTCACTGTCCTTCACACGGGTGCGACTTTTGAGAAAATACGACCCTAGTAAGATGGAGTTTATGAAAATTTTAAAAAGAAAGTCAGACGCTTTTCTGCTTGCCTATACAGGCAGGCTTTTTTAATTTGTTGGTGAGGCTGAGAAGCTTGCGAGGTAAAATAAGAGGCACGAAATAAAACTTCGAGGGTATTTCAGGGGTTGGAGCTATATGCCCGAAACTTAAAGTCCCGAATTCAAAATCTCATATTTCAGAATCACGAATTCGAAAACCCGAGTTCAAAATCTGGAATTGCAAAATCCCGAATAAACTAAAACTGTAAAATTGACAAAATTTCATAAAATGTTATTTCAATAAAAAAAAAAAAAATAATAACTTACAAGAAAAATAAAATAAAATAATGAAGAAAACTATGAAATGAATGAAAAACGTTTAAGAGAAATTTTTCTATCAACTGTCTCTACATAAGACAAATACACAATGCGAATTGCTATAACAGTTCTTGCGAGAAACTTTTCACAAAATATTGTTACAGAAACACTTTTTCTCACATCCTTACAACAATTGCTGGAAATTAATTGAAATAACATATAGTTCTCGCAAAGCAAATATACAGAAAC
Source organism: Tachina grossa (assembly GCA_949987645.1). Lineage (NCBI taxonomy): Eukaryota > Metazoa > Arthropoda > Insecta > Diptera > Tachinidae > Tachina > Tachina grossa. The sequence continues at coordinate 19,967,140 of OX465276.1, read as the reverse complement.
ACTTATACGAGAAATTAATTTTGTTTCAATTTACACTTTTTTTGGTACGATTCCCTCATTTCATGCGGGAAATTTTTCGATGCGAGATGGTATTCCACTTACTGTAATACCAATATGTCTGGCAACTCGTAATTAATTTATGCTCATTCTTTCCAATGTGCTGATTGAGGTAGTTTAGACGAGAACAATTTTTAAGCCGCACAATTTTTTTTCTTTTCCAAATTACACGAGACTAATTCATCTGGCACAAAATGTATTAGTATAGACAGCTGTGTGTGTGTTAGTGTTTTTAGTATTCATTTAACATTTGCTGTTTTTTAAGTTGTATGTGTATTGGTTTTATGCTGCTAATGCGGGGTTGTAGCTGGTTGAAAAGTTATGCCAACCGCAAAACCACTCTCTTTGCCTCTCTCACCAACAAACTGGCATGTTATGCCAGCACAATTATGCCCGTGTAAATCAGCGCATTTACTTTAAAAACAGCAAATGTTAAATGAATACTAAAAACACTAACACACACATAGCTGTGTATACGAATACATTTTGCGCCAGATGAATTAGTCTAGTGTAATTTGGAAAAGAACAGAAATTGTGCGGCTTAAAAATTGTTCTCGTCTAAACTACCTCAAAGTATATAGCAATCAAAATGACTTTGTATATTAAAGCTGGTTGTTATGAAAGCATTGTTAACACTGTGAAACAACTTTGGAAAATGTGTTACAGCATATATCACTGTAATGAAGTTCCTTTTGAAAAATCTGTTAGAGCATATACATACACCCAACTCCTATATTACAAGGTACTTTTTTACACGATTTCGAAGTACGTAAACGGTTCGAAAATAAGAACAAATAAATTTTTACCGAGTTTTTAATTTGCATTCATTGCTTTATTTTTACAATGCCAAACAGTGTTACCAGGAGCTAGAAAATGAAGATTATCTAGCTGAATAAATATTTCTGGCCTCGAAAAGGATAATCAAATTTTCCTAATAATACGAATATCTTTGTAAAGCTTTTCCCTGGTCGAATAATGTATTTTTCTTTCGAAGGAGTTTTATATAATTTAGAACGATTTGCCGCCATCGCACGACAAATTTGATTGATTGATCAACTTACCGGAGCCATCTTCCCAAAAAGTCCAATATTCAGTGCAATATATGTATATATGTAAATATCATTTGAAGAGTAGAATTTAAGTAAATATTTTCAATTTGTACTGCATTTGTTGAGGAGAAACTAAGTTTTTCCTCAAATTTACAAAATTAGTTTTCATGCGTTTATTGGCTTTAACGTTACACACAATTTGGTTAAGGATGTGAAAAATCTGGTCTTAAAGTCGTTATTGAGCTACATATGTACACGTACGTACATAAATAAAACTTGTTTTTGTTCATCAGCATATGTCAATATGTTAAATACATATACATATGTGTGTGAGTATTTTGTTATCAATGTTAATACACAAGTGCAATATGATGTGGATCTAATAATTTCTTTACATGTTACTTGCACTTTTTATGCAACTCGTTTTTTGTAGTTTTCAATCTTGCATTGTTAATTTACCAGTTACTGTATAACTTTACATGATCGAACAGTGTACCTTTGCAGATTTACAGTGGGGCCAATCGCACAATATGCTACATATTACAGGTCTGCGTGAATACATTAATTTGTTAGATTAAACACAAATAAAATAATATTTATCCAAATTAATACTTAAACCTCAATGAGTATAAATCATTGAGAGTTAACCCAAGGATCCTACCCATATATTGAATTTTCCTATCCAGTGTGCTAGAGCACCCTGTAGATCGTTTCTGTATTTATCGCATCGCAAAGTTTCTCGCATGAAGCGAATGAATTGCAACAAAAACAGTGTGAATTGAAACAAAAAGAGAATTTTCTTACGCTAGTGTTACTGTATCTTTATTTTGCGAGAATTATCTCTTTATTTAAATAATTTTCCAGCAATTATTGGAAGAGTGTGAGAAAAATTTTTTCTGTGAAAACATTTTATGAAAAGTTTATCACAAGAACAACATACATACATACATACATACATACATATGTACCGTTAATTATGAAAGTAGTCTAAGGGCTCAGCCGAATGTAATGTAATGTAACTGTAACGTAGAAAACAGCTGATCGATATTTTTATATGAAAAGTAGGTTACGTTACATTACGTCTCTGTAACCATTTTCATTACTTTTCACATAACAATATCGATCAGCTGTTTTCTACTGCTGCAGTTACTTTACATCACAGTCGGCTAACTGAGCCTTAACTCATATACATATTTCTTTGGTCGAGATAGTTAGTAGAGTTCATTTGAACAAATCAAAAAATATTTTTATATTATGAAACATTTTAATTTAGAAATGTACTAATCTCGATAAATTTATTCAATATTTATTAAATATTTATTAAGTTTTTATTAAGATTTATTTAATATTTCGAAGCAAAAATGCATATGACTTAAACCACTTTCATAATAAAGGTCACAAATTTGTGTATGCTTATTTATTTATTTAATTTATTATTTTGTTTTATTAATAGTAAAAAATTACAATTTAATTTCTAAGTAAGTTATATTTCAGGAATCTTTGTAGTTGTACAGACAAATTTACATTAACTATTATTTATTGATCGCGACTGTGCGATCTTGCAATAGAAGCAGACGGAGTTACAAAATAATCTTTCAATAAATTACGAAACGCAATGTATGCAAGTCGTACTTGAAAAAAAGGCTCAAACAAACAAGAAAATGTTTGTAACAAACCAAACAAGTTGGCAAACAAACAATCACACATTTTGGTAAGTTTGGAAAATTGTGCAAATTTTCATTTTCATTTCATATAAAGTGTTTAAAGAAAAAGGTCGTAGTCTTCGGTTTGCTTAACCCATTTGTATTTTCTTTGTGTCGTGATAATGAAAATTTTACAATTCGTGTATTTAAATATAATCGGTTTGATAATAGTCCCACTGACAAGTGTACAAGGATTTGGTTATAGGAGTTACGATGCAAGCATCAACAAGGTTTTTATTTATATACATATTTTTATTTTGGTTGCTTTTCTTTCCTTCATAACAAGTTAACAAAATAATATTGGAGTGAAAGCGTAATTTCTGTGATGTTTAGTAATACGTTTGCTCTTTCCATTCTGAGATCCAAAGTGATCCAAATATAAGAACACTAAACTAAACGAACCAAACGATCGTTCAGTTGATAACTTTAATGAAAGTTCTATACATAGATGTGGGTTTAATGACCAATATCTAACGAGATGATCTCGTCAATCCTTGTCACTACGTCGCTTAAGAGTTTCTGAAATATTTATTTATTTAGTTAATAAATATTATAAATGCAATTACTAACTATATATATACATACTTACGTCCCTTTTCACAATGTATGATTAAGAGTTAACGTGAACTTTAACTGACAGTTCTTCATGCAAAACTTGCCGTTAAAGTCCCTGTTAGCTTTTAATTGTACATTGTGAAAAGGGCCGTTACTTGGCGATAAAGTTCCGGATAGTTAATCCTAAGTTTAGCAAAGCTGAACTATAAAATGACGTTTAAAATTTTCCCATTATTAAACATTTCTGTGGATATTGTGGATGTTGTCTATTCTTTTTTTTGTGTGTTATTATATGTTGGTATTATATTGTTTTTGCTTTGTGTTATATTTTGTTCAAATGAAATTTGGCTGTAATATATAAAATATAAAGTGTGGCAACATATGAAGACGTGGCAACTTCAAATTACTAAGGCTCATTATAAAAATTACAGGTAGGGTGAACTTGCCTTCAACTTATCGCCCACTTTTGGTCAAAGTGAAGTTGTAGTAATGAAAAAGTGTTTATTCATCCAATAAAATTCTACCTTTAACTAACGACAAGTCATAATAATGACCCTTAGCCAGATTAGCAACCTATTCTCCTCAATATAAATACTTTCTTAGGTTTTTACAGTGTGAATCCCTAGGATATTCCATATCTGTACCAGGATTCTGTAACATTTTGCGAACAGAAAATCCCAATATTTGTCAACATATTTATGTATACTATAATTTTTTTGTCGATAGCGTACATCTGTGTTTTACTAATTGTATAGCATGTGACATCTCTGCATACAAAATGTCAAAATAAGCGAAAAGACAAAGAAGAATTAAAGAAAATCTTGATGAATTTGAGCATGGTGTAATTATGCAGTTAACAGCGTAAGAATTTGTATTTGTATTTTTGTATTTGTATTTGTATTTATTACGCTTATGATTTCCTAGTACAACAAGACAATAATATCTTATAAATTATAGTACTAGAATCAGACAAGTTATATATGTATATATATAAAGTGTATGATAGAAAGTGTACATATCTTATGCTATAAATACAACTAATAAAAAATAAATAAATAAATAAATGAAAATAATAAAAGATGAATGAAAAAATAATATTAACGATTAATAAGCTTGAGTAAGATTACGATACAATTGGAAAAGTAAATTTTTAAATTTAATTGCGTTGCTTGTATTTTGCAAATTGGGAGTAAGTTGGTTCCAGAGACGTATTGTTAATATATAAAACTGTCGCTCAGATGCCGTATCATTATGTCGAAATTGGATAATGCCGTTTCCTCTCGAGGATCTAGTAAACTGTAAGCGGCCATAAAGATATTTCGGGTTTTTCATCATAATAATTTTATGTAGCAGGACAAGATTTTTTATCATTAAATAATTATTAAATGAAATATTAAAAATACGATTGGAATACTGAGTTACATGATCAAACTTCTTTAGTCCAAAAATGTAGCGTACAACGTTATTAAAAGTTGTTTTGAGTTTCAACATGTCCTTCGAATTACACCCATAAAAAACCTCTGACGAGTATAATAGGGTTGGTAGTATGTAAGTTTTAGCAAGTGTAAAAGGTGTAAAATACTGCGGTGTAAAAGGTGTAAAATACTGCGTAGCCCATAAACTCCTTAGCATACTATAAACTCTACCGCATGATTGATTAATATGATCAGACCAGGTCAGAGTATTGTTGAAAATTACACCAAGGTTTCTTACAGAACTAACTATATCAATTTTAGTACCTCCAAGAATAATATCAATTTCGGATTAGATTTTGACTGCTTTTTTACAAATTAATAAGCATTTAGACTTTTTAGGGCTAAGACGCAAGCCATTTGTAGAAGCCCAGTGAAATATACTATTTAAATCAGTATTTAGATTACGAACGTTAGAGCTAATTGAAGCCTTAGAACTACTTAAGTAAATTTGAATATCATCAGCACATTTGTATACTAGAAAATTTGAGTTGTTGGGGTATGTAATTCGCATACAGTGAGAATAATAATGGTCCAAGAACTGAGCCCTGCGGGACACCTCTTTGTACTCGCATAGGATCTGAAACAAGTCCTCCACATGCTACACTTTGCACTCTATCCGCTAAATAAGATGAAATTAACCTAACAGCTGATGTAGAAAAATTGAACATTTTTGAAAGCTTCAAGCACAGTATAGAATGGTGAACCGTATCGAAAGCTTTTGAGTGATCAAGCAAGACTAAAAAAGACATTTTGCCAGCATCCAAGTTACCTCTTATCTCTTCAACAACATCAGTTAACGCTGTTACACAGCTATGCTGAGGTCTAAACCCTGATTGACGCTCAGTAAGTAAATTTCTTGTATTTACGTATTCAAATATTTGTTTTTGTAAAAGATACTCAAAAACTTTGGATAGATAAGGTAGTATTGAAATAGGACGGTTTCGCTATGTGTCTTTGGGACGGGAATGACTTTTGCATACTTCCATTCCATTGGAAATATACTTGTAGTAATAACTGTGTTGTATAAATGCACAATATATCGAATTGTCCAGGGTAGGATTAATTTTATAAATTTAGGATCAATATCATCTAAGCCAACAGCATTAGATTTAGCTTTATAAAATCCTTCTGCAACATCTGAAACCGTAAGACAATTGAAACTGAATTTTACAAACGAGTTATCATTTGATGAAACTCTATCATAAAAATTGGAGTCTGCGGAGGGCATGGGGATATTAACAAAACTTTCATTTAGCTTATTCACATCAACATCAATCAAACGACTTTTAGACTTACCAATACCAATATCTCGTATTTGTTTCAATGTCTTTTGTCTTTTTGGTGTCAACTGCAATATTAAATTATTAAACACATTTTTCGTGCTTGATTTTTGAAACTACAGCTTTCCTAGCCAAGCGGTACTGCTCATAATACTCAGGTGTTCTGTATCTTTTCCATAATTGGCACTTACTATCACGACTTTGTATTAGTAACTTTACGTCATTAGTAAACCAAGGTCGAGCACTAGTTCTTATAGTTTTTTTTTTTCTGATTGAAGCATGCTTATTATATAACCATAAGATTTGGTAATTCAGGAAAGTTAATTGTTCATTAACTGAAGGTAAGTAAAAAATATGGTCCCATAAAATGTTATTAAGATCATACTCAAGGGAAAACATATTTATATTAATAAAATCGCGAAAAGTAAACTGTTGAGCAGGACTTTCAGTTGCAAAATCATAAATGGTAAAAATAATATCATGTTTTGAAAATGCAGGAGCAGCTAGTTGATCATAGTGCAAAACTTTTCTACTATTGCTGACAAAAAATATATCAAGCAATGTGCAGTTATTGTTTGTTAAGTGTGTAGGTCTGAAGTTATTTATAGGTAATAAGTTAAATGGAGACATCATGGTCACTAGACTAGTATCTAAGAGTACGTTACAATTAAAATCACCAGCGATAATAATTTCTGAGTAAGACACTGATAATAGCTCTAACTGAGCAATGAGTTTATCCAATCTTACGGTCCTATCCGGCCGGTATACGCAACCAAGTAACATAGTGGTTCCCTTACAGTTCAAGTCAATAAAGATATATTCAACATCGTTCGCTTCATTATAACTACAATTAAGTTTGCATGGAATATTATCCTTAACAAAAATACAGCAACCATGGCTGTGCAAAGAACCGAAGAACGTCAAAAGCACAAAAATAATTGTACCAAAACCAAAACAAAACAAAGTTTTTGAGATTCGTCAGCTATAAAGTACATATACAGTAATAAATTATCAGCTGAAGTAGCTCTACCACTTGGTTATATACATTTTCAATTTGAGCTTGTTATTTTACTTTTTTTTTTACTTTAACCGACAGCGAATATCGTTAAAATATGTTAGTTACTGGATAGAAAAATCAATAAATTTTCGTTTTATTTATTATCGTAATAAAAGTTACTGATACTGTATATAAGTTTTATGAAGCTCTTGTTTTACTGGTATATTTTCCAGATGGAAGAGTTGTCTTCTAATTTGACTGAATGCTGGACAGTGACACAAGTAGTATTCGAGAGTTCCATCATCTTCCTGGCAGGTGACATTTTAACTCTGTATGTCCTGTTATTATGCTAACCAAATTTCGAAGTATAAGCTTTTTTGAACGTACGAGTAGAATATCTATTGTTTTTTCCAATATTTAGGTTTCCCAGAGAATTTCGGTCACTCTTCCAATCTGTCAATCTCTGGTGTGTTATTCTATATCCCATCGTTTCAGTTAATTTTTAACTTCTTGAAAAAGTTTGGCGTTTTCTAGTGTGATGTTATTCATCAATGATCCCATCATTTCCAGAGACACCCTAATGTCCTGGAATCCATATTACGAGCTTATCTAATTATTTTTATTGAAGAACGCTTCGAAATTGAACTTTATGATTTCTAAAGGGTTCGCTAACATTTTTACTATCCGTAAAGATACGGATTGGTAGTTTGTTGTCAATTTGTTTTAGATATTAACTGATTTCTTTCTGGAATATGGTTTCTTTAAATATAAGCTATGATTTGACATTTTATGTTATTAACATGCGAATTCGAAAGTATTTTCTTTCATTTCGAGTTAAAAAACTAAGTCTTTGGAGAAATTATATTGCGCTATCTATCATTCTAAGATCTTTTGAGAAGTAAGACACTAGACAGACTAGTAAGCCCGGGATTTCTCAGAATATTAAACGGACAATCGGTTACAGAAATTTATTATATTAGCCTTGTATAACCCCAGAAATGCATGAATCTTATCGAATCTCACGGAAAATGACGAACAGGCTAATTAAGAGATGCAAATCTGAAAAAACTGAATTTTCTGCTGTAACGGACTGAAAATAATGTGCAAAGCAATCCGCAAAATTGGAATCGGTAAATTTAGTAATTATGAGTCTCGTGAAATTGAGGCAGATGTACTGAATGATTTTTTGAATACTCCTGTAGTTGCACTTATTTTTCATTAATTTTTATTTTTCAATTACATGTTTTGTCTATTCTGTTGTCAGTTAAGTCCAATGCAATAGAAGTTGATGGCATTGATTCACAGTTTCTTAAGATTTTCGTATCACAACTTCTTTCCATTATAACGATTGTTTTCAACAAGATTTTTACCAATTTGTAGCAAAAATCTTGTTTATTACAAAATATGGAAACTGGCGAGAATCATTCTAATAAGGAATTCAAGCTCTTAGGTTATGCAGATTGCCAGTTCAAAGATAAAAATACACCCACTCGGGAACAAAGACATGAAAAGAAATCAAACCATTAATATAGACCTGAGAGCAATTTTTAAAGATTATTTCATAATCAGATGATTCGTTATCTTGAAAACAACAACACTCCTACAAGCTTCCAATCTGGATTTCGTAAACGCATAACGGCTGTAGTGGATGTTGCGGAAGATTTACTTCTTGATCATAATATTCTATCAATAAATTGAAATTTTTACATAAGTTTTCATAAGCTTTTACTAATCTGTTTTTTTTTAATTTGTTAATTCAGGTTCCTTAAAATCAAGCTCTTTGTCGCTAAGTTGAGGTGTTCCTCAGGCATATGAGCTACTATTGCAACACTTCTGGGCTCACTATTGCAATACTTCTTACTTTATCCGTCAGAAATTTCACTGCATTGGGGAATTATTGTAATATTGAGTGAATTATTGTGATATTGAGTTTACACTTCTTCGACATAACACAATAATAATTTTTACATTCAATCTCAATATCACAATAGACCACTCCAAAATTCCCCAACACTCCAAAATTTCAGACGGATTGAAGCAACGAAGCTTATGATCACCATTTTATTGTTGTTTTAACTTGCATTCGTTTTCTCAGCAAGTTCTTTCAAAAAGCCTACAGTACACGGCATGTAAAAACCACATACGCATGTGGTTCTGACGTAATTTTGACGTCATAACGATGCTACATTTGCTACATGCCGGTACTAGTAACATATGTACATGTAGATATTAACATGCTTACAGATGAGCTGCCCAAGAAAATGTCTTCGATTCGGCTACATGTACCAGATATGTATTTTTGAACATAAAAACTATAAAAATTTTACGGCATCTAGCCAGTACTAGTAATTTTAAAAAATGCAACGAACATGCTGAAAATTATCGTGACGTCATCGCCACATACACATGTGGCTTTTTACATGCCGTGTACTGTAGGCTTTAAAATGATATCCATATTGCAGAAAAGCATAAAAAATTTAGTCCGTCATTTATAGAAGTTCGCCATACTGGATTTAGATAGATCTCAATTTAATTTCGAATGATTCACAGCAAAGCACTTTTGCTTGATACCCATGTTATCGAAAAGCATAAAAACTTAGTCCGTCATCTTTAGAGGTCCGCCATATTGGACTTGGATAAATTTAAAATGATATTAAATTCCCAGTTCTTAAAAAAAACTCATTCATTTGATGCCCATATTGTACTAGTGCGATAAAAATCATGAATCAAGAAAACAAAATTGTGCACACAAAATCATGGAATCTAAACAAGTGTTTGTTGTAAAAAGTGTGTTTGAGATAGAGAGAGAGGGAGCACATTTCACACACAAATGTATGTACTTTGTTTACAACAAATATTTTATGTCTACGTCACAAGCAGAAAATAAGATAACGGGCCTGCGAAATCTTATTTTTTTTATTCATGATTGAAAATAACCAGTCCGCCATTTTGGGTGTGCCGCCATGTTGGATTTAGACAGATCTCGCACAGCAAATCACGCACTGTCATCCAAACTAAACGTTATTTTTTTAATGTAGGACAGCCGTACTGGAGGTCGAAATAGGCCAACCGCGATAAGGCCCAACTAAATTACATATTCAAAAAATTTTAGTATCTTATTTCCAAATTTTTTTAAGAAAAGTTTTAAGCCCACCTAAACATACATACACACCTGCATAACAAACATTTTATCAAAAATTTTGCTACAGTCCTTAGAAATCTCTTAAATTTATTTTATAGAAAACAAAATGCCTTAACCCACCACGTACGGCCAGAAGAGTGGAAAATTTCATAAAAGAGTGTCAAGAGGAAGTCAAGAATAAATTAGTTTTGGGTAAAAGTTTAATATTTGTAAATTTTAAAACCGATCTTATTCATTATTATTCCATCTATATTCCTTATCACAGAGGCTTTTAACATACTAAAACAAGAGCTTCATAAAACTTATCCGCCCATCGATCCAAACGATGACAGTATTGATTTGATTAAAAACGTGGAATTGCCGGCAGTTAGTCATAGCGATATATGGAAAGAATCAATAACCAATAATCATCAGGATAATAGTGGCGATATAGTGGATTCTGATAACGATGATCGTTATGAGTATTTCATTGAAGAGAACTCGGCTCAAAGACGCATGATGGGTTTATTGAGACGTATAAGCCATGTGGGCGACATATCGAATGGTATTTATCATCCGACATTAGTGCCATCGGAGGATAAGCGTATTGCTGGGGTAAGCACACACATGTTTAAATTTTTTTTGTTTATTATTTTTTCATATGCATGCATACATACATATTTAGCTGGCAAAGATATTTTATTTTATTGAAAAGAACGTTTTACAGTGTACCAATTCATGTAAAAGAAAAACTTAATATTACTATAATTTTGCTTTACACAAAGTAAATTTACGTTGGCAGTAGTGATACCAAAAGCTGGAAAGAAAATTGTTTAAAAAAAATCATAGATGCAAGAAGCCAAAAGCGTAACATACATATTTTATTTGAAAATGTCAGTTTTATTAGCGACATTCTCAGCAAAAAATTTGTAATGACTTATATTAAGCAAAACTTGTTTTTTACACAAACTGCTTACCGTCTGCATTACTTTACAGCAGTTATGTAACAACTAAAAAGAAACTAAATAAATTATATTTATGATTTGATCAGGCTAAAGTTCGTATCGCTTTGCAAGCCAAATTATTATTTCTGTGATGCAGTAGTAGAGCGTGTGCTTATTTTTCAGATATTTTGATCTTCAAACCCTGCCGAAGGCATGTGTGTTTTTTTTTAATTTGTATGGGTTCTTAAAAACAAGTCCTTAACGCATATTAAATTAAATGTCCTGTAGACTAGGCTTGACTCCAATTACAGCAAGCTCGAGTTCAATATTTTTCTAAGTATTGATATAAGGAAGTTATTACTTGTAACTCGAGATTGTAAGTGCTTCCATCGAATGACAACACGTAGAAGTAGTATAAAGTATGTACTATATCCCAGCAAAAAAAAAAAATTAAAAAAGTAATCAAGTTTGGAATTAAGCATTTTTGGTAGCAGATCTTCCCAACTGTATAACCAACTTAATGATTTTAACAAGGCATGAGACTAAAATAATCAATTCTTAAGAACTGGTTATTTTGTTTTATTTGGAAATAAATATTCACTGGAAGTAGCCATATTTAAGTTTCCTTTTCATCAATTACATTAATTTAAAAATAAGAAATTAGTTCAATAAGTATTTATTTCTTTTTTGGTTTTGTGTAAATTGTTTTGTATGCCAGTAAATAAATTTTGGCAAATTCTGTAAGCGAGTGTACAAGTTTGGCAAACACAAAAGTAAGTCATTGTATGGCAAGTAGTTCTTAGAGTAATGTCAATTTTTTTTTTGCTGGGATGTTATTCAAATGTTTGTTAGAGCCCGTTTAGATGAAGGGTGATATAGCTGCGACACGTTGGCTGCGACTCGTGTTTGCTGGGTAGAAGTGAAGATAAGCTTGCGGGGTAGTAAACATATCTCTTTCTCTCATATTTTTGTTATTATATATATACGAGCAATGTTGCCAGTTAGATCCAATTTTATGGTGTTGGTACTCATAAATTAGTGATTAGTTAATTTGTAACGTGCATGAATACACAGTTATAGTATAAAAATGATGAACAAATAAATTAAAAATTATGGTTTGTTGGTAAATTAAAAAAAGTAAAATTATATCGGCATATTAATTCTATATTTCCCTTTATGGCAAAATTAATATCAAAAAGTCTCCTGACTATTGCAACAAAAAATCTTCATGTAAACGCGCGTGGATTTTAAGGTTCAATTAAACGTGCCGTAACCATAACCATAGAAAGCAGCTGTTCGAAACAAACTTATGGGCAACACTGTATTTGATTAAAGCTTAAAGTAGACGCGCCATAGTCATAATGCCATAGCCATAACCAAACCAAAATGCTTATGGCTTTATGGCGAGTCACCTATAATCGAATACAGTGTTGCCTATAAGTTTAGTTTGAACAGCTGTTTTCTATGGTTATGGTTATGGCACGTCTGATTGAACCTTTAATGTGACTCGCCATAACGTCATAGCCATTACAAAGAAATCAATTGGTTTTTTGGTTTGGTTATGGCTATATGGCACGTCTAATTTAAGCTTAAGAAGGGACTCTAAAATAAAGCTCTAAGCAATTTAACTCATTACTTTTCCATAACATTTTTTGGTGGGTTGCTCTGCTACTCTGCGTTTTTTAATATACAAATTTGAATGTTGCAAATTGTTTTTCTGCTATACCCACAGCATTTACATTACATTTTAACGTGCCATTGATTTCTTCGCACATAAACAAATCTTTGCTAGAATAGTACTTAGTATAGTATCTTAAGTACTCGTATGATAAAAACTATTTCAGTATAACTACTTTGCATAGTATGTATCCTTGTTTTTCTCTATTGCAAATGGCACCTGTTGGCAAGATATCAATGTTGGAAAAAAGTGTTCTGACAACGATGTTTAAACAGCAACATGACATAAACAAGAGCGGCCCTTACAAGCCAAATTCAGGTGTAAGAAAAAATTTTGCTTTATGGCTGAACAACATGATGTCTTTTCAAGACGTAGTGTTAGGATGCTTGATAGTAAAACAGGATGTTATGAACGACGACTGGTGCTACAAATAAGACTTACATACATTAATAACATAAATGTCGATTTATATTTTACATTGTCTTTGAATATAATACTCTACTTTATTTCAAAAAAAGAAAAAACTATGTTTTAAGTTTAAAAGCCAAACACAATTCAAAGCAATTATGTGTTTAATTGCAAATGTTATTAATTACTTGGTGCTTAACAAACGCAAGTTTAAATTCAACAGATCTTCCAACTACAAAATAAAAATAATTTTTTTATTTATTTTTTATTACAAAGAATAATCAAAATCAATGTTGGGAAATTAAATAAAAATATTAAAACTTTTTGTATTGTATTATAAAATAGAATATTTAAAAAAATAGTTGAATATACAATACATATTAACAATGATCATTGACGTGTTTGAAACCTGAACGTGAGTAGTACAAGTCAAAGAAGATTCGTTAACAGCATGCGAAGGTTTTTTTTAAGTTTAAACAATAACACAAAGTCAGGGTTTTGTAGGCCCTGCTGGTCATGTTATATATTTCGGAAGGTTTGTCAAGCTACGAGTAACTATTTCTTTTGAAAAGAAGCATACATGTTAGAAGAAGACTGTTAGAAATAAGGAGAGAGAGATACTCGCGCTCTCTTAGTATCGTTGTAAAACGACACATAAAAATTAAAATTTTACATTGAAAATATACCGTTTTACCCTGTTACCGTATTATCACTCCAACGTAAAACTGTCATTCTCATCTATCGTCTTAAAACGATACTTAAACGTGATTATAGCAATATGGTTCCTTCTCCAACTTTGGCCATAAAAGGATCTCAGAAAAAAACGACAAAGCAGTTTTAGTATTTCCTTTTACTGATAAAAATTAGACTATCCAGTGAAAAAAATTGGAAGTAGTTATTCAGGAACTACTCTTTCTTTACTTCCAAGGAATGAATAAGTGTGTATTTTTGACTTTTAAGCAATCGATTATTAACAACATCCATATAATTATGAGAAGCTATTTCACTTATGCAAAATTGGAGATCATTCGAAGTTTTCGCAAATAATTACAATATGACTTGATTTTTTAGGGAAATGAAATCCATGCCACGAAGTATTTGATTTTTTATTTATAAAAAATAAAAGAAATTTAGAAAAAGAAAAAAGAACCAAGGAAAAATCGGTTTTACTTAACATCACGATCATGACTTTGCAATCACTGAAAAAAATTTCAAAAAAGGGTTTGGAATTAAGCATTTTTGGTGGAAGCTCTACCCTACTGGAGACTAAAATAATCGATTCTTGAGAAGTACTTACAATTTTTTATTTGGCAGCATGTTCACTTCATGTGTTTAATGTAAAAGAATTATTCTTCTCATTTATCAAGTTGTACGTCATTTTAAGCGAGTAATGAAATTTGCCAACCAGAAAAGTAAGTCATTATATTGGTAAGTAGTTTTGATGATAATGTGCAACTTTTTGCTGGGTATATATCAAAAGAACTTCTTGCAATGACAAGCCTATGTGAAAATCATTAGAAATTATCCGAATTTTCACTACTTCCGGATTACAAGTTCACAATCTTATTGACTTCCTTGGATACTCTTTTTATCTGGGTATTATTGAAATAATAATAATAATAATAATAATAATAATAATAATAATAATAATAATAATAATAATAATAATAATAATAATAATAATAATAATAATAATAATAATAATAATAATAATAATAATAATAATAATAATAATAATAATAATAATAATAATAATAATAATAATAATAATAATAATAATAATAATAATAATAATAATAATAATAATAATAATAACGTTAACTATATTTATTTCTAACAGTTCGCCGTTTCAAAACAAAGTGAAGAAACATAACTAATTTAAGCTTAGGCGATTTAAATTTGATTTTTCGACGTAACCATAACCCGCTGTTTGCTGATTAGGCATATTTGTTTTTTGTGTTTTTACTGTTTTTAATTTCTGAATTGTTTAGTAAAATTTGATTTATATTTTTCTTTTTTACTTCTTTTAGTTAATTTTTTTTTATAAATGTTCATGGTTATGTCAGAACTAATAGTTGAATCAATTATAATTATAGTTATGGCATTATGGTATGGCACATCTGAGTTAGAGCTCTCACGTAAAAAAAAACATCGATGTTTTTTCTCATTCGATTCATTATTAATTCACATCGATGTTATTCGATGTATCGATTTAAAAAAACATCGATGTTTACGATGCATCGTATTGATTAATTGGAACAAAGAAAATTTATTAAATAAATAAAAGTCGATTTTAAAATTTCAAAAGTTAAGAAAAGCATGTGCGCAAATCACGGTATGTGCTTCTTTTTTCAAAGGCCAGTTCTATAGCTTTGCAAATCGGACCAAATGTCAGTTGTCAAAGTAATATTTTCCATTGTGTGTATTTTAGTTTTCAATGTTCCTGATAAAGCGTCATATTTTTTTATCAACCCAACGAGTCACAGTAAATCTACTTGGAACTTTAAAATGCGCTGATATAACTTTCACTAGGTGTCTAAAACCTTCTGTAATAGGAATTTTAAGCAAATATATTATTGATCTTAACATCAAATATGGAAAAAGAACTTACATTGCTGATTATTACCATACAATACCAAGAACATTTTGACAATTTTTTCACAATAAAAATATATATTTGGATGCTGTAAAGTAACGCTGTTGCTTCGATGACGCTTTGTAAATTGACAAAAAATACCTATAGTATTGTGTTGTTGTATCAAGCGATTTTAAAACAATTTTAAAATTTAAAAAACGTTTCAAAAGTCATTCTTGGACTAAATTAAATGAGTTGCAAGCATCAATATACTCAAAGTCGTCTTTTCGATACATCGAATAAAAACATCGATATATCAATTAACATCGTATGATACGATACATCGGCATTTATTCGATGTGTCACAACCAAAACATCGATGTTTGCGATGCATCGATTAACATCGAGCGGCTCTAATCTGAGTATACAGTCCGATTCACGATGAGGCTGAATGTTTAATTTTAGTGTGCGTATTCATAACTCTTTCTCTAAACGCAGGATTGTGTTATTACAACAGACCCAAGTATATGCAAAGTATTATAAGAAACTAAACAAATTTATCATTTTTCAAATCGGTTAACAAGCGACAGACATAAAAACATATGTACGTTCGAGTTTTAAAAAACGAGTAATTTGAAACAACCTTATTTTAAATCGTCTAAAAATAAAAAAAGACCTCTCTTATTAAAATAAATCTAGAGTGAAGCTTTATGTAGTTTCTAGGACAAAAATAAATGAGTTGATATCCTGACAAATTGCAACAGATAATTTTGGAACTCAGTTCCAAAATATTGTAAGTGAAAGTAGCCCTAAAAATAAGAACTTCTGCATCATTCGTTTTGTCAAGTTGGCTGCATTGATAATGCATTGATAATGGCCATGCGAATTTTTTTTCCTCAAGATGGGTGAAGATGTTCATTGAAATATGAAACATCTCATGTCAAGCTTGCCAACCCCCAGGGGAGTGTATGGATTAGTTCTGTAGACTACGGGTGTGGCAATCCCGGGGCCCCAGCTAGGGTAATGTAGCTTTTTCCGCTGGCGGACCTTTGGCTCATTACCCGTAAAACTTATGTGTTACTACCCAATCTCTGAATATAAACAGAGTAACGGATGTGCACATATTTATAAAAGGAAAACAAATATTGTACGCCCGTTGTTGTCAGCTAGGTGCAGCGTCACCTAGAATTGCCCCTGAGTTCAAAAGACGATAGAGGTGAAGCCCTTGTGGTGGAACTTCGAGGTCTAACCAGAGGCTACTTCTGGTACCACGGGTGCCGGTTGCCCGACAGCTGGGCTGCTTAGAGATAAATGCATTGCGGTTGTCAAAAATTCTGTGCTAAAATGGCTTTTCGTCCTGGATACGACCCCAGGACACTCTCACTTTTTAGTGTCGGGTCTTAGTAGGCGCAGAAGTTTTGGTGGCGAGCTTGCGTTCTTCTCGCGTGAGTGGTCCTCGCTGCTCTGAAGTTTTGAGTGCATGTAGCGGTCGTCAGTTTCCTTTGCTAAAATGCCGAGTTCGTCCTACCCCAAAGGGGTAGACCCCTAAGGAGTTAAAGGGATGATTTTGGTAAGGGTGGAGTAGGCACTGGTTATTTGGCGACACAGGCATGCGTTCTTTATGGATGAGTGGTTAGCTGTGCCGGCAATGGTTGAGGAATTTTCTTGGGGACCTCGCTTAGGTGTATACACACCACCTAAGCGTGGAAGCCGGAGAATTATCGTGGTGGTTGTGGTTTGCTACCAAACATCGCTGGGAGAATAGTCTTGGCTTCCCAGTGTTAAATCAATGCTAGTGGTTGGTGTGACGCGGTCAGCCAGACACTGTTCTAGGTGCTGTTGCCATTCAACAGAAGCTGCTATGGGCACGGACATAGCAGCAGAGTTTAGATAGCTCAAATTACCTCAGCAAGGTAATTGAATATAATACAGGGATAACTATATTCAAAGATTGCAACCTATGTGCCCTATGGAATGGGCCATAGGTTCATTCTAAAAGGGTGCATGGGGGCGTTGGTCTGGCGTCTAACCCACACCCGGTGCTTTGGCACACGTGAGATTAGGCCGTAATGGCAGGTACTCACGTAAAGCGATTGCACATCTGTCAAGCTTGCCATTTTAGCACTTTTAGTGCTAGATTTAGCTCTTTTTTCTTCGTTTAGCACTAAAGATTTTGAAAATAATGCTAAGTGCTAGTTTAGCACTTTCTTAAAACTATTTGTCATTTGTTGCACTTTTTATTTCATTAAATTTATAAATTTTCCATAGATAATTCGTTAAGACAAATGGCGATCCAATTAATACTATACGTATGTTTATCAAATTTATTTATCTTCATTAAGTGTTTAGTATGACAGGAGGCATATAACTGAATACACATTAAAGTACATTATTTGAAATACCAAATTAACAAAACTAGTTTTAAGTTTTATTTCTTTTAAGAGCTTATACTTGCAGTGTTAATAAGCCCTGCAGGAAATTTAACTGACACAAAACTAGTCACGTGACCGGTCGGTCCCCAAGTGATAGGGACTAGTCCGAGTTCTAACACTTTCTATGAAGCGGACCAGTCACTTTTACATGGGAATGGCCTAGGATGGGGTTAATTGATACTTTTTATGCACCTTGTGACTTGTCACTGAACTATCCCATAGGGACCTATTCGGTGTAGAATAATATAAATTATATATAGATGTCATTTGGACATTTAACTGTAACAATGAAAATTTATAATTTTTTTTTTATTGTTACAAATGACTATAATTTATTTTTAAGCAGAAAATTTTTTGAGATTCGAACCGACAACCTAACGCATGACAGGCTAGCACACTACCCACTCAACCACAAAAGTATAAATACCAGTTAAGCTTAGGTTAATATCTCAATATAGTTACGGGACTGGATCCAGAGTCACATTGAAGGGAGCAATTAACATTATATTTACGCTATGTAAATGTATGTATGAACATGTATACTACAATATTGCACCGAGTCCAAATTAAATTAGCTCAAGATCAAGACGATATATCATGAAAATGGTGAATATGTAACCATTTACACGATATGTCGTTTTTTACCATACACTTCCTCGTACTTTTGATAAGACTCGCATTTTCTCAAGTCATAGGACGAGTACGTTTGGATCAATTGTCCCAAATTTTCTGCAGGGGGGTTATTGATCAGCTTAACAAAAAGCACAGTCAAAGCTAAAACGAGCCCAAGACTTTAGTTGTCGGTTATACGCTTCAGTAAAACTATACAACGTGTGCAATTGGTATATCTGTTAGTTAAATCGGTTCATCTGATTTATCTATGTAGAAAATAAATATATTTTTACTTAACTAATCTATTTAACATTCTTAAAGAAAATAAAATTCCTGACGAAGCTACACAAAGTTGAAGCGAAATATCGATAAAAAATAAATAAAATTGTAAATTGATTACAAAAGACCTAAAGCATAAATAAAATTTATATATAATTAACAAAAAGGTCGAAAAAATTATTATAATACTCTTAAAGATTTAGGGAATGTCCCACGATGTCGACAAAGTTCGACTTGTCGCATAGTTACATTAGAAACAACAACAAAATTTTAAAATTTGTTTTTGTTTTGAATGTAAGTGTGTGACAAGTCGAACGCTGTCGACATCGTGGGACAGGCCCTTAGTCTTGATATTCTATTCGCAGCTGGATTCAAAATTTATAAATTAAATATTTCACGCGGCCTATACATGGAATATTATTGAAAATTGCATTGTTCACTTCGTTAGGGTAACGTAAAAAGGCCAAATCTTGCACAATTTGCGGAACACCATCAATAATATTTGTCGGTTTGACTTATACTATGGAAGGATTGATACAAAAATTTAAAAAAACATGGCGAAATTTTTTCTCACAGTAGAAAACTTAACATAATGCTATATAATTTTGCGAAAATATTACACAATATAATTCTATTTTCTGTATTTTGAAAAACTGTAATGTGCCACCTATGATATACACGTTAGTGATGATATAGAATACAAAAAATTCGCAATTTTATTGCAAGTGTATAGGCCGCTTAAGAAATAAGAGAAACTAAAAATGGTAAGTGATTTTGGCACTTTGTTGTGTGTGCTGTAGAACATTTTAGCACTTGTTGTCATGTTGTTGCTTCAGTCTTTAGTCCAAAAATTTGTTTGCGTTGCTCTAAATGTGATTTTTCAACACATAATAATTTTAAGCTAAACGGTCGACTCGTTACTGAGTTGTAGGCCTTTTTCTCAAAAGTACGTACAAGAACAAAATAGAAACACGGACACACTGGTAAATTATGTGAATAGCGCCATATTACCGGTGTTGCTGTGTTTGGATTTTTATAGTTTTAGATACTTTCAGAAAAAGCCTTATAACTCTATAACCAATGGAGCGTTAAGCATATTGGGTGAAATTTTAGACTAAAAACTAAAACAACAACATGAGATTTTTCATATTTCTATGAACATCTTCACCCATCTTGAGCGAAAAATCCGTATGGCCATTAAATTATTAACGCAGCCAACTTGTAAAAACGAATGATGCAGAAGTTCTTAGTTTTGGGGCTACTTTCACGTGCAATTCTCAGAATTGTGTCCCAAATCAATGAGCTGAAAAATGTTGTACTGTGTTATTTTTCACATTGTTGTTTCAAATTCGATTTCGAATTTTGTCGCATGATTCAGCAGTTTATTTTGAAATCCATATAAAACCTTAATAAATTTGCGAAATCAATAAGTGAATTGTATCAAATTAAAGAAAGATTACTTTGAAAAAAAAACTAATTTATTTCTTCTGTTATATTTAAAACACTAAGAAAGCCTGCTGAAACTTTTAGCAACATGTTTGAAAAACTTTAAATTTCCGTAGGGTGTCTTTTACAATCAGCAAATTGTATCTGACCTCTGTATACAGCAATTAACTTAAGTTTATTATTTAACAAAAAGAATTCACACATTTATTAATTGTGATATTTTATCTACGTTTTGTAAATTAAAAACTGATTTTTTTCTCTTTATTTACAGTGTCTATTGCATTGTGTTTATGCCAAAAATAATGCCATTGATAAACTGGGCTGGCCTACTTTAGATGGTTTGGTTGATTTCTATTCGGGCGGCGTTAATGAGCATGGCTTCTTTATGGCCACTTTAAGATCGGTGAATTTGTGTCTACGTGCCATGACTAACAAATATCATGTGGATCGCAGAAAACTGCCCGAAAGGGGTGACAGTTGCGATTTGGCTTTTGACGTTTTCGACTGTATTTCAGATCAAATCACCGGTTATTGTTTAGATCAATATAAGTCTTAAATGTGCATATAGCTATTATTATTTTTTGCGCATAAGTACGAGTATTATTAAACAATTTTGTTTAGTTGATAAATTCTTTTATTTATTTTTACCCTAAGTATTTATTATAACACTTGTAAATCGCATTTATTTGTTATGTTATTTTTTAAATAAAAAAACTTTAAAAGAAAATAAAAAAAAAATAATTTCACCAAGCATCACGTTTTCATTCCGTACCAGACTCAATATCGGCCAGCCAGTAAATTATTCAGTTAGTGTGTTAAAACAGTTAAGTCTTATATTCTTAATATGCTTTGGAGTTTAGTTTCAATTAATATTTGAAATAAATAAAAATCTAAGCCAAGTAAATTATATTTTATTATTGCTTTTCGCTATTCTTCTCATTTTATGGTAATAGCTTTATACTTCCTCACCACAAGTCTAGGTCATTGTCTACCAATTGAAAAACAACTTTGTAAATGCACTTCTTCTTCTGCTTCATAGCTTTTTCATACAATGTTCCTTGTAATTAGTCCAAAATGTACGTCAATTGTTAGAAGAATTGTTTTCAATTTTCGCTTTTGAAGTTTAAGTGTAATTATATGGCAACTGTAATTAAACTTTTGCCATATTATTTGCATAATTTACAATAATAATAATAACAATAACATCAGCAACCTCAGCAACGTGGGCTACAGCAATTTTAATTATGAGCGCAAAATTGATAACGACAACCACATATCCGTTGTGGTGTTTTTAAAAAGTTATTTTGGTGTAGTTTTGGCTAGAAAAAAAAAACAAGTGAAATCATTACTTGTATGAACTTTAATAATGAATTATCATTTTGTTTTAAACTGAATTGTCCATAAGAAGTTGGAGAATTTGGTATTTAGGTAATGGAAAGCGATTATTTTCAAAACTATACTTTAGAAAAAACGTGTGATGAATCTGATCAATCTGATGTTATTGACATGCAAAACCAAATTCAAATGAAATCTAAAGCGTTTTTTACTACATACGCATTATGCTTGGAAATAAAAGACAGTTTGCACAGTGGTACAAATGTCACATCTAGGCAGTCTAAGACAAGATTTTTTTAAATACACTACACCAATGGTTCCTAAACTGGGGCCCACTGCGTGAATACAGAAAACTGTGTTTTTAAAAATAATATAAGATTTTACTTTCATTCTACATACATACTTTTTTATGTTTTATTTTTTATTTTTTAATTTATACAAAATTACTACCCGAGCCCGTTTTCTTACCCTCATTTATTTTTTTAACTACAAATTACTTTACACATGGGTCACTTATTGGGTAAAAACCAAAACATACCGGGTGTTGACCCGAACCTGTGTTCAAAATTTCAGCTCCACAGCTTTTATAATTCCAGAGATCATGCGTTAAGAACAAACACGTACAAAGATATTATACAGGGTGGGCCAAAAGAAACCAAGGGGTGTAAAAGTTTAATAACTTTTTTGTTTATTAACTTTTTTTTATTTTTTTTTTCAGATTATATAATATACAAAATGGAAATTTTTTTACACTAAGTATGAAAATGATGTCTCTTAAATGACCACCGTTTTCAGCTTCGCACTGATGGGCTCTTTTTAGAGCATTTTCCATAACATCTTTCAAAACTTGTGGCTGTAGCGTTCGAATTTCTGCAACAATGTTTGCCTTGAGTTCAATGATTGTCTCTGGCTTGTTCACATACACTCGCTCCTTCAAAAAAACCCCAAAGAAAATAGTCGGGTGCTGTCAAATCTGGCGATCGCGCTGGCCAAATAATTTCCGAATTTCGAGAAATTATTCGCTCTCCGAAAATTTGACTTAAAAGTGCCATTGTGTCTCGGGCAGTATGGGCAGTGGCTCCGTCCTGCTGAAACCACATACCAGGTTTGTTTTCAAGAGCAGGACGTAAAAAATTTTCTATCATAAACCGATACCGCTCTCCATTTACGGTTACAGCACTTCCATCTTCATTCTCGAAGAAGTAGGGCCCAATGACATTTTCAGATGTGATCCCACACCATACTGTACACCTGATGGGGTGCAATTGGCGTTGATGAATGGCTCTTGGATTTTGAGAACCCCAGAACCTACAGTTCTGCTTATTAACAAAGCCATTCAAATGAAAATGAGCTTCATCACTCATAATCAAATTTTCATCTCTGGTTTAAATAATAAAATTCTATTGTTCTGGTTCTCTGTTCAGTTGTGAACCTCTCCATTATAAATTCTCCAAGTGTTGTCTATATAATCTGAAAGAAAAAATAAAAAAAAAATTAATAAACAAAAAAGTTATTAAACTTTTACACCCCTTGGTTTCTTTTGGCCCACCCTGTATATATATAGATTTATCTAATTTTTCGACCTTTTTTATGTGTTCAATGAACCTATTTTATTGAGCTTTAGTTTTTTTTTATTTTGATATTTCGTTAACCTTTGGTTGACTTCTTCAGAATATTTCTTTGAAAAAGACAAAAATTAAATATCAAAAAAACAGAAAACAAGACATATCCTGAAGAAGTGAAACAAAGGTTAATTAAATATCTAAATAAAAAAAAACTCAAAATATATAAATTGACCTAAAGCTTAACAAAATAGTTTCATTTAACTTATATACGAGTACATATCGTCGGCTTAGAGTGTATACCTGCTAAATACAATTTTTATAGTATATCGTCGGCTTAGAGTGTAAACCTGCTTACTTACTTCCAGTAAATTTTAAAGAAGAGACAAAATTCTGTTAACGGTTTCTTCGACATATAGATCTTCAAATTAATATAATTATTTTAACATTTTAGCAAGTCGAGCGGCATTAAAATGTCAGATGTTATAAAAAGCGGCTTTAGCAGGTTTACACTCTAGGCAGGTTAACACTCTAATTTGAAACTCTACATGTCGAAAAAACTTAATGTAACTATTTGGCAAATTTCTTGAGCTATGTATTGAACATTTTAGCAGTATTTTGCCTCTCCTGTAAAATTTAATTGAAGTGAGTTAGCAGGTTTACACTCTAAGCTGACAATATATATGTACGTATGTATGTTTAATCAGTTGTAAAATCTTCAAACAAAAATAACCAATTACACTAGTTTACAAAATTAATTTTTTTCATGTACAATTGATGAGAGATGGATTTCTTTATGTATTTTCTTCTGCTGAATTCGAAAATCAAGGTTAATTTTTTTTATTTAACAGATATTGTAATTTTCTCATTTTTTCGACCTTTTTTCACTTGACAGATCTTAACTCCATAAAAATAGGGCACATTTTCAAAAAAATCATATTTTACAGTGATTCTATGCCGACATAAAAGTTGAAATCGTTGAAAAAAATCTGGTTTCTGTTCATGTACGTAAAGATAATACTTTTACGTAAGACCTAAGACCAACCAGAAGAAAATCGACCGAAAAATGACAAAGTTATAAGCAATTGAGTGCATAAATCCAAATCCCATATTTCCGAATATTTGATTTTTTTTCGACAATTTATGAGTTCAGTTGCTCACACGCAAATATATTTAATTTATTATTTGTTATTTTTATGTATTTTGACTTTCTTATTACTATTATTTATTTACTCAATTGCTTATAACTTTGTAATTTTTCTAATGACAGCATTCGATAATGTGCAGCCATTCGAATGCAAACCTTGCGTGTTTTTACTCGCAAGCAAAAAGGCATTCGAAATCCTGTTTAACATAGATGTACGTACATACACATGTTTTTACATACATACATATATATATAAACATATGTTTTTTCTTACAAATTTAAGGCCCAGTTAGCCGACTGTAATGTAAAGTAATTGCAACAGTAGGAAACAGCTGATCGATATTGTTATGTGAAAAGTAATGAAAATGGTTATAGAGATGTAATGTAACGTAACCTACTTTTCATATAAAAATATCGATCAGCTGTTTTCTACGTTACATTACAGTCGGCTAACTGAGCCTTTATTCAGTGTTGTGAAATTAATTTATTTGCCTTTTTCCAGTACTGAAACAAAAACTCGATTCGTTTGGTATCGAGTGACATCATCGGAAAATTTCTTGCTATCGAAATTAATTTCTATTCGAATGTAATTTCGATCACGACTGCAGGAATTAGACCCCAGAGCATTACTGTTGCAAGTTTAGCATTACATCGGGTCGCCGGATTGTTAATAAAAAAACCTTATCTGTCTTATCTTCTCATAAGAACATACAAAAAGTGCTAAAGAAGAAGAAGTTTAATCTTAAATCGAAGCCAATTCCTCAAACTTGATTTATACTATTTTCCTTTTATTGTGGCCGACAATTACTGAAATTTTAAAAGGAAATTGTTTATTTAAAGAAGAAAAAAATGTGTGCGCAGTCAATTCCTGCTTCAAACCAAATACTCAAACATTTCATAAACAAAAGACTTAAGCAGCAAACTTGAAATGTGTTTTTATTGAATGTCATTTCCATTTCTTAGATTTTTTACTCTTCAAATCATCTACATACATAAAACAAACAAAGTCAACACTGACATTAACTTGAATGCAAAATCAAAAAGAAAACTTCCAACACAATACTAATTGGCGGTTTGTGTATGTGTGTGTGTGCGTGTGTGTGTGCTTGTGAGGCATAAAGTAAATATCCTCTATGCTACTTTGTACCACAACATAAAACGTTACTGTCCCCTAGAGCTACACTCAACGATTTTCTGGTTGCTGCTTTTGCTACTGCTAATGCTGCTGCTGCTTGTTGTGTTGAGGCCAAAAGGAAAACCACGATAATTCCTGACATTAAACAACCGCAACATTAACAAGACAACGTGTATGTATTTTACGTTAAAGATCCGACAAATCTTTTAAAGAAAATAATATATGTATGCATTTGAAAAATAAAGAAGAAAAAAATACTTAATACCCCGTTTTATGAAAATTCTAACACTTTTTGCTGTGAACGTTTGCTTGCAGCCAATAAGCCATAAGTATATTTCTTACCATCTAAAACTGTAGTAAGAACAAATTCTCTTACAAATTCTTTACTTTCAGTTAAAAAAAAGTGTTAAAAATATTGCAACGCTTCGTTGCACATTGTTTACATTGGCCACCTTAGCAGTTGAAAAACTGGTAGAAAATTTGCAAACTTAAACTCTAAGATGCCACTAAATGGTGGAAAAATACACAATCAAACAAATGTTTCGGAAAAACACAGTTGACTTCAAATGCTTAAGTTTTTCAATGTGAGTTGTAAATTTTCTTTTTTTTTAATTACATTTTCTTATTGTTATTGTAGTCGGAGCAGCAGCAGAAGACGTTGTTGTTATTTTTTTCCCTCACTTTTGCTATGGTGGGTGGTCAGGTGAAACAATATAAGAAAACAACTACAATAACAGCAATGGAGCACCAGCAACAACAACAACAACAACAATAAAACAAGTGGCATGAGCAAAAAATAAACAAACAAACAGAAAACGCACACACAATAAAACTTCATTTGAACAATTTTCCTGCTAAAAGTTTGAGAATTTTATTTAAATACGTTGAGCATCTGTTAGAAAGCAGTCAGTCTTTTCATCGTTCTTAATCTTTGCGGTTCTTCTTCATTCTCTGTACGATTTCCACTACAAATCACTGATGAAAAAACTAAAATATTCTATAAGCCTTAAAGTGAAACTAAAGAATAATTTATTTTGCTACCGAAATTGTTTAAAGGACTAAAAAACTTAAATATTGATTTTTTTAATAATGTCCAAAATAATTTATATTGTCTTTAGTTATACTGTGATATTTTTGAATTTGTGTGCTTTCGTTTATTGTGATATTGACTACAATACAATTAATGAGGATGGATCATTTCGATTTGGGTAAATGGAAAATATTGTATTAAATTATCAACATTTATAAATATTTATTTGTGATTCATAAACTGAAAATAAAAAGACGTAGAATGGAAATTATGGCAAATAATTTTTAGCTAATTTATATTGTATTTAATTGACTAAAGTTATTGAAAAAATAATAAGGTTTAAAATTATCAAATAACAAAAATTAAAAATTTTAAAAACCCCCGACTTTCCTCAGGAAAGATGTTATATCTTCTAAATGGCTAGACCGATTTTCTTCAAACATAGCTAAGATAGATCAAGTCATCTTTCAAATAGAAAAAACTAAATGAAAATCGGTCTAGCCGTTTGGCCTGTACGTGGACACGGACAGACACACAGATACACAGACACACACTACAACTTATAACACCCCTTTTTTTAGTCGGGGTCAAAAAGCTAAAACGTTAAAATCCAGCCTGTAACTATAAAAAGTGAAGGCATAGATGTAACTCAAGGTTTCGGAGGCAGACGTTGAGGAGCATAGTTCAGATCAAATTTAAAAGAAATCATATAAAATCAAAATGTGTTTATCTCATTGTTCAAATTAACATCAATCAATATCAACATACTATTAGTTAAAATTCGTTTTCTTTTCTACCTTTTCATATAAAAATTTCTTTAATGTTTGCTTTCAAAGTAAATGTTTGAAAGATATGCTGCAGCTTTTTAGCGGCAAAGAGACATAAGGGAAGTTTTTAAAAATTAATTTTTTTAAAGTTATCATTTTAATTCTTAGCCGACTTTAACAAAAGGAGGATGTTAACAATTCGTCTCTTTTTTTTTTTTTTTGGCAGTGCTACTTCATAACTCGGTACATATTAGACCGATTGTAAATTTTTTATTGTCTGAGAAAGTATAGCTTTCCATTGGTCCCATTGTTAAAAAAAAACTGGGAGGGGACACGTCCACAATTTTTTTTTTATTTGATTTTATGATATTCTACTTATACGATTGCTGCGAAACCTATAAAATACTTTTAGTTCTTGTAATTGCACAATTTTAAAGTTGAAAAAAGCCCATTAAAATTTATTATTATATTTCACGAGGTTCCACGCGGCTCTAAAATAGACACAATTCTACACTTGAAAAAGTGGGCAGAGTCACGCCTATTAAAATTTAATATTTTATTTTAAATGGTTATACTTTACCGATTTTTATAAGACTTAACACGCACCCATTAAAATTTAATTTTATATTTCACGTACTTCTTCTATCAGATTTTTGCATTTACTTCGGTTTTTTTTGCAGAAAGAATTATTTTAACGTACTTTTTTGAAAGCACTTGTTTAATTTATTTTTGCAAAAGGTACTATTTTACTATTTTTTTTTTTTTTTTGAAAAAGTACTTTCGGAAAAGGTACTTCTAAAACGGTACTTTTTAAAGAGAAGTAACACTCAGGCAATGAATGCCTAGTTGTTACCTTCATTAGAAAAGGGATAGTGATATAGAACACAGCTGATAAAGGAACAGATAGATTAAACCTTCATTATTTTACAACTCTGCTTTTTGCAAGTTTTTTCAGTAATACACTGTTGCAGTGCCTCTGGTGTCAATGAGGCGTATTAAATTTTTGAAGCTGTGTTTAGTAGCCATTTTATTAGTTATTGTACTTCGCCGATGATTCTGCTATATAATACCGACAAAAGAGGGCGCTCTGATATTACATTAGGATTAGTATGCGCTGAAGCTGGACCAGGATCTATGCTTTATCACTCAAACTTTCCAATAACAACTGATACAAATGGATACTAATGTACATCAGAAAAATGCGTAGTGTTGTTATTTTTATGACCTAGGTCGAACCCAGGATATTTGGTTTTGTAGTCAACGTGATAACTACTTTCAAGGTTGAAAGATACTTCACAGGGTGCCCCTGTGGCTGAGTGGTAGAGATGCTAGCCTCTCAGTCCAGAGGTCGTGGGTTCGATTCCCACCATAGACCCTGGGTGTTTTTCGCAGACAAGCTAATCGCTTTGCGGGTTGTGTTTGTTATTAAGAAAAAAAAAGTACTTTTTGTAAAGTTACTTTTAATAGGGTACTTTTTTTTAAAACATCTTTTTAAAAAGTAATTTAGTTTTGCATAGGTCACTTATTTTGTAAGGTACTTTTTGTAAAGGTACTTTTAAGAAGGTACTTTTTTAAAAACATCTCTTTAAAAGGTACTTTAGTTTTGCAAAAGGTACTTTTTGAAAAAGTACTTAAAAAAAGTAAATAGTTTTTAATAAGGTTTTTTAAAAATGTATTCCTAAAAAATACTTTTTAGAAATGTTACATTTTAAAAGGTAGTTTTAGATAAGGTAAATTTTTATGAAGTACATTTTTAAACAGTACTTTTAGAAAGGGATACGTTTTTACGAGGTATATTTTTAAAATGTACTAAGTGCCTGTTTCATGATATCGAAAGAATATTTTTGACTTACAATTTATATTGAAAACAAGAACTAATTTCATAAATGTATTGAACATTTTTTTTATTTTTTAAGAAATTTTTTTTGTCGATGTATTTTATTTATCGGCTCAATATATTTTTTAGTAAATTTTGACTTTTATCTTTTTAGTGACACTTTTTCAAATGCGAGATTTTGTCATTAAAAGTGTATACAAAACTTCGAAGGAATGTAGAATTATGAGAAATATATTGGATTTAAATAAGCGCAGAATACTTTTTTAAATGCAAGCTGTGTTATTAGTATGATCCCAAAGTTTCTTCAAAATCAGCTAGCTAAATGTTTATTAACAGGCTGTTTTTGGAAAATTAATAAATGTATGTGTACATAGAGAGGGAAATTTCCCGAAATCAACTTAAAGCCAAATTTTTTTTCAATAAGTGGATGGTTGTCATCGTTATATCGTCAGCCCATTATTGGTTTGACCCACCGACCATTTAAAAAAAAAATGAGTTAGTTAGTTAAAGGTTCAATGATGACACCAGCGTTTAAACCGTAGCAAACGATGCATTTTTCTGGAGGTAATGGAGTCTGTAGAGTCCGTTGTGGACTGGTTTCATTTTATATGAGGCTATTGTGGTTATTAACAAACCCGTTTAGCTTGCTCTGATCGGCCATTTTTTATAAGTTGTTCGAATTAATGAACGATTCTTATAGTAAATTGGAATAGTATGGTAGCACCAATCCATTCATGACTAGTTGCCAAATTATACTGATCATGAATACGAAAAATTCTGCTCAGTGTGACAGTTAACTTTTTCATAAGTTCTATCGGACATAAACAAACAAAACAATATACATAAATACATTTAAATATAATATTAACTTTAATGTACATTTTATTTTTATAATCATTTAACAGACATCGAAATGATGACTTTGGTGGCTATTATCACAGTGCCAGTGGTACGCCAGACAATATAGTGCGAGGTCGCTATGGTTCACGTAATCCAGCCACTGGTAAATTAGAAGAGACAACCTATACGGCGGGACCAAGGGGGTAAGTACACCGTATTTACAGATTCATATAGAAATATTCGCAAAAATAATGATGAAAAAAGTTATTAAAGAACAAACTATTCGTATTGTGTTTATTACAAGAAGTAACAAATCATTTTGTTTTGTTAAACTCCAGTTGCCAAAGAAGTACTTAATGTTTTATAAAGTTGTTATACTTATGTAGCCTAGAGAACTTACTGAAGCAGAAATTGAGCAATTCTAACACTTAATCAAGATACTGACTTGGGTTTTTTCTACTTGGCATAACTTTTTATCATACGTATTGTTTGGATTTTTTTTTTAAATTCAATTGTTGGACTTAAAGATACGACTGTTGTTCTTACTACATTAGTATTTTTTTTTTTTTTTTTGATATTGTGCTAAAAGGTTTGTATCATTTTGTCTTAATTAAAGTTCAATTTCAAGCTAAGTACACTCTATAGGAAATTGTTTAACAAATAAATCAAATATTCTTTGAACGAAAAAATAGCAACACAAGCTGAAAAATAATGAATAAAATTAAAAATAATAAATAACTTCTTATTCGGGCTTAAGCTCAGTAATTTCAATTCTTATTGACTGAAATATTTTTATTAATTAATGTGAGTTTCTAAAGAAGAGAAGAAAAATTAAACTAGACTTTTTAGCTGGGGGAAATACCGATATTTTTCTGTGTAGCCACGCACTTCATCAGCATCCTAGTCTATCTACTTGGGTAGAGATTGTTATTAACATCAGCTATTTAACGTAAATTTTAATGAAACGGAATATCAAATATCTTGTCTAATGTAGACACTTTTGGTTTTTTTAATTATATTGCTTTATTTCGTTTTGCAAGTTTTTTTTTTGGATTTTTTTTTATTTTAGCGATTTCATTTTGGCTATTTTTTCGTTTTTTTTTTTGTTTTTGGCGATTTTTTCGGTTTTATTAATTTTAGCGATTTTTTTCGTTTCTGCGAGTTTTTTGTTTGTTTTTTTGTGACCTTTTTGCATTTTTTTGCCTCTTACGATTTCCAAGATACAGTAAATTGTCAAAATAACATTGACTGTTATAATACCTTTTAATTTTTTAAATTTCAGTATCTATTGGTGTAGTCTACATAGAGATTTACTTTGAAAATTTCAAGATTTACTTACTTTGAAAATTTCAAGTGTTTAAACATAATTGTCTGTATATTACATTAGGATTTCAACATGTTTCGTTGTACGCTTTAGAATACCCTTAAATATTTAACTCTCATATATTTTTTGTTGTATTGGCCAACGATTAACATATTCTGTGAAAATTTCAGGTAGCTCTTGCCGTAGTTCTTACCGTTCTCGAGAAAACAGCCTGTGACAGACAGACTGACGGACATCGTAACGAAAACAATAGGGTTCAGTACGAATAAATCTATGAGGGCTGATCAATAAGTCCGTAACTTTTTGAACGAAACACAGTTTTTTTTGCAAAAAAAAATAATTTTTCAACATAATCTCCTTTTAACTCAATACACTTAGTTCAACGTTTCTCGTTTTTGTATCCTTTCCAAAAAATTTGATTTTTCGATGTCCTTAAAATAGGCAATAATTTCATCGTTGGAGCTAAGGCCCTTTCCACCGAGCCGTTTCTTTAGGTTTGGAAATAGGAAGTAGTCACTAGGAGCTAAATCCGGAGAATATGTCGGATGGGGTACCAATTCGTAGCCCAATTCAAAGAGTTTTGCCATTGAGACTGCACACGTGTGCAGTCGTGCATTATCTTGATGAAAAATAACTTTTTTCTCGGCAATATGGGGTCGTTTTCTTTTTAAATCCTCTTTAAATCGGTCTAATAAGTTGGCATAATATTTGCCGTTTATTGTTTTTTTCCTTTTGAAGTTAATCGGTGTGGATTAACCCGTGAGCATCCCAAAAAACTGTTGCCATCACCTTATTTGGCCGACAAACTCACCTTGGCCTTCTTCGGAGCAGGTTTAGACTGCTGCTTGATCACCGGGGTACAGTAATGAATCCATGTTTCATCCACAGTTACTAAACGCCACAAAAACTCAGTCGTATTGCGGTTAAACAACTCCAATCAATCCCTTGAAGTTATCACACGTTTACATTTAAGTTCAATTGAGAGCAAACGCGGCACTCATCTTGCAGACAACTTTCTTAAACCCAGCTGATCATTTAAAATCGAAACCACACTGCCATATTAAATGCCTATGGCATCCACAATCTCACGCACTTTTACTCTTCGATCGGCCAACATCACATCATGAATTGTTTCATCATTTTCTGGTGTACTGACCTCAATTGGCCGTCTTGAACTCTCAGCGTCATTTGTACTTGTGCGACCACAACGAAAGTCAGTAAACCACTTTTTTACCATTGAAATCGATGATGTAGAGTCCCCATAGTATTTATCGAGCTTTTCTTTGGTTTGATTGACGGTTTTTTCTTTGCAAAAAATAATCCCCCTTATTGTGAATATTGTCACTTGTCTACTCTTTATCGGCAATAATTGGCTCTTACTGACAATCTCTTATTAATCTCTAAGGTTTTGTAAATTAATGGAACATGTTAATAGTAGTCAATTGTTGTCGACAAAGTGTAGACATGTGACAATTTTTACTTTCGTCTTGATGTGACTTCGACGATGTCATTCACAATAAGGGGGAATGTTTAATGAGCACACGAAATTCACTTTTTTCAATTTTCTTCTCAAAAGGCGAGGTAGACTGTTATCAACGGCTGCCAAACACAAACTAAATGACACAGCTTGTTCAAATTTAGACAGGAATCAACTGACAGTTGTCTATTGACAGTAGCAGTGTTGCCATTTGAATCAAGAGGCGGGAAATTCAAAGAAACTGAGTTAATGATCCACCCTCGTATATTCAATTGTTTGTTAGACTTAATTTATTTTTATTGTTTATTTTTATTTTTATTGCTTATTATTTTTTAATATGTATTCATCTAAAATCCCATTTGTAACATACTTATGTAACTAACGTTTCATAGCGTTTCACATAAAAATATCGATCAGCTGTTTCCTACCGTTGCACTTACATACATTCCATTACAGTCGTCTAACTAAGCCTTAACACTGGGTATTTGCAAATATAAAAAATCGCGCGTGTATTTCTTTAAAGATAGACGACAGAAATTGTTGTGAATTAATCAATTATTTTTTTTAAGTCGTCCGTCATTCAAAGCATCAGTGTAAAATTTTCGTTTTCAAAAAATAATGCTTCTCAAATATCTTGTTTTCTTATGTAATCTCCAACTTAAAGCATTAAGGTTTAAATTAAATACATACATACGAGTACATTTTTTATCTTACTCAAGAAAAAACTCTTATTCAAAAAATTCGTTTGCCAATGATGAATGATGATAGTGTAATAATTGTAAGCAAAAATTCTTGTAAATATGAATTTCGATTTTGATCATTGTAAATAAGAACTACTTAATGCTGAAGATGATCAATGAGTGTTTGTGTGTGTGTATGTGTATTTTTCTATATTATCAAATGCACATAGAGTAAAAACCTATAAGACA
Source organism: Tachina grossa (assembly GCA_949987645.1). Taxonomy (NCBI): domain Eukaryota; kingdom Metazoa; phylum Arthropoda; class Insecta; order Diptera; family Tachinidae; genus Tachina; species Tachina grossa. The sequence goes on along the minus strand of OX465276.1, from coordinate 19,933,146 downwards.
TTTTAAAGCGCCACATTTGATTTATATCTTCAAATACTCGTACATACCGAATTAACTCAATGTTCTGTATATCCGTTGCTATTGTAAGTTATAGATAATCTTTTCATATTCTATTGTTTACGAGCTGACTATTGTATGAAGGTACACAAAAAAATAATTTATTGCTTGCACCTAAAAATGTACATACATATATATCGTTAGTTAAAATGCAAAAAGGCGTAACAAACAAAAATATAATTTAACGAGAGAAGCAAAAACTAAAAAGGCGCCGTTTTTGATCGCAGAAGTCTAAAATTTTATCAAGACATGTAATTTAATGTCATTCATAATAATCACTCAAAAATTCGATTTTGCATTTGTTGTTAGTTACGACTTTTTGCATTCTAGCTAACGATATGTACATATATTAGATTTGTATTTTTTTATATTAAATAATATTAATAATAATAATAACATTAATGACAAAAATACAAGTTTACTCAATTAACTTATATTATTATTTTTCACAAGCTAAGGTGTAAAATGAACAATAATATTCAATATTTTATGTGATTTATTTTGTCTTTTTGTTTTTACTCAAGACAAAGTGCGCCCACATTTATGTATAACTTTTCATAAATTGTTTCTTTAATTCAAAGAAATCCGGTAAAACAATGAAATTTTACATGTTCGAATTTACTTCCGTCAGCTTTGTTTTCTATTTCTTAAGTTTTTGTTATAACAGTGGAGTTTGGTTACAACGAACTCGTACTCCGTTCGCTTAAAGCGACGTCCATTATAAACAGCGTAAATAATTTCTACAATTTAAGCAGAACGTAAAACCTTTTAAAACATACATTAATTAAATTTAAGTCAACAATTAAAAGTTAACAAGCATTTCTGTAATTAAAAAAATAGAGATCAGCTGTTTTAAAAAATACCTTTTTTATTCATTATAAATGCATAAATATCCCTGCAGTTTTATTTACAAGCCAAAAATATTTCGTTCGTTATAATCCCAAATTTTTTATAACCAGGGGCTCTACTCTGTAATTCGAAACAAAAGAAATTGCTCTGAATTTGCATGTTATTACGAGGGTGGATCATTAACTCTGTGTCTTTTTGAATTTCCCGCCTCTTGATTAAAATGGCAACACTGCTCCTGTCAAGAGGCAACTGTCAGTTGACTCCTGTCTAAACTTTAACAAGATGTGTCATTTAGTTTGTGTTTGGCAGCCGTTGATAACAGACTTCCTCGCCTTTTGAGAAGAAGATGGAAAAAGTGAATTTCGTGTGCTCATTAAACATTATTTTTTGCAAAACAAAAACCGTCAATCAAACCAAGGAAAACCTCGATAAATACAATCGGGACTCTGCATCATCGATTTCAATTGTAAAAAGTGTTTTACTGACTTTCGTTTTGATATCACAAGTACAAATGACGCTGAACGTTCTGGATGGCCAATTGAGGTCAGTATACCCGAAAACTTTGATAAAATACACGATATGGTATTGGCCGATCGAAGAGTAAAAGTGCGTGAGATTGTTGATGCCATAGGCATTTCATATGTCAGTGAGATTTCGATTTTAAGAAAGTTGTTGTTGAAAGTTGTACCGCGTTCGTTCTCAATTTACCATAAACGTAAAGGTGTGACAACTTCAAATGATTGTTTGGAGTTGCTTAACCGCAATCCGAATGAGTTTTGCGGCGTTTTATAACTGTAGATGAAACATGGATCCATTAATGTACTCCGGAGACCAAGCAGCAGTCTAAACCATGATAGCAACAGTTTTTTGGGAAACACTCAGGATAGTCCACATCGATTACCTTCAAAAGGGGAAACAATAAACGGCGAATGTTATGCCAACTTATTAGACTGATTTAACGAGGATTTGGAAAGAAAACGACTCCATATGGCCAAGAAAAAAGTTTTTTTTCACACGAGTGCACAGGTGTGTAGTCTCAATGGCAAAACTCTATGAATTGGGCGACGAATTGGTACCCCATCCGCCATATTCTCCGGATTTAGCCCCTAGTGACTACTTCCTTTTTCCAAACCTAAAGAAATGGCTAGCTGGGAAGAGCCTTAGCTCCAACGATGAAATTATTGCTTATTTTAAGGACCTCGAAAAATCCAATTTTTTGGAAGAGATACAAAAACTGGAGAAACGTTGGACTAAGTGTATTGAATCAAAAGGAGATTTTTTTTTGCAAAAAACCGTGTTTCATTCAAAAAGTCACGGACTTATTGATCCGCCCTCGTAGCATAGAAATTCAAAAGATTTTTTTTTTCATTTCGAATAAAGTCAACCTCCAGAGTTCGATAAAAGAATACATTTGTATGAAATATTCTAGAAAAACTCGTTATAACCGAACTCCACTGTATTACGCGTACTTTACAATATTTATTATTTAAACTTACACATTAATAGCTATTTTATTTTCAATAAGTCAATAAATAAGCATTAAACTATGGTCTAAAAAATTTAAATTCAACATAAAAAAATTTCTGAAATATGCATTTTCAAAACACTCGTGTCTTAAAATTATTCTAATATTTTTCCGATAGATGTTTATGTTATAAATAAAATTAATTCTCCACAGTTAAAGCCTGAAATAACCAAATGCATAAAAGCAAAAAATATAAAACTCAGAAACTTAAAACAAGTTTAAACTTCAATTTAAGAGTGTGTTTACATATAAGCAAAATCTACACTCAGGGAAAAGCTGTCACATTTTTTCAATAATTTTCAATAAATTTTTCAATAAATTACTACTAAACGTCTCTTTTCACAATGTGTGATTAAATGTTAACGTGTGCTTTAACTGCAAGTTCTTCATACAAAACTTGCCGTTAAAGTCCCTGTTAACTTTTTTCCATATTGAAATAAGAAATTTCAACATTACTAGACTTTCGTTAATGTTTCTTGGTTATTCAATATAGTTTTTATTGATTTTAAGCTGTTTTTTCTCTGGATGTAGTACTTACGCTTTTTCAGGCAAAATCTAGTAGATCTCCCATACAAAGCTAAATCTACTTCGTCACTAGATTTTGTCACAATTTGTACTTACAAAACGGTTTTTTTTAGATGAAAAATTTTGATAAATGTCAAAAAAAAAAACTTGATGTAAGCGGTATAGATTTTCATAAACATTTTAATTAAATTCTACCAGATTTTGTACAGGTGTGAATGCCGTATAAAACATAATCTCTTGCTTAAAAACTGCCTCTTATTATTCCATTTTATTAGTTCATGTATATTTCAGTGAAAATGGCTACTTTAACGCATTATTCATATCGCTATACGTAAAAACCCATAAATAAAAACAAAATCATCAACTTTGGACATTAAATTAGTTATTTCGTTTGAAATCGGTTCATGTAAAATTAGGAATTACGGTTTTTATGGAGTATGAAAACACACACATAACCATAAATAAATATAGAAAATTGTATATAAAAAAAAATTATAAATAAGAATACATACCGCTCATTTACTCAAACAACTTTTCACAACCCATTGACATTGACAACGGGAGCAAAAATAGTTTTAAACGAATATGTAATGGCTGAAAATGACTACAAAAATGTTTCTTATACAATTCTGCTGTATCTCTCCAAATACATTGAAGCACAAAAATCAACTTAAAAAAGCGAAATAAGTTAAAGCTTAAAATGCATTTGACCATTTTCACAAAAAAGCACCTATACGGAGAGGAGTTAGAGAATTGAAATGTTCCATAAAAATTTAATTCGTAAAATTTTACATAAAACTCCCACAGCATATTCTGCTTCAATTTCAATTAAAAGCTTTGATAGAATTTTATTACAAATATTTTGTATACACTGTTTGCCGACTTGTTAGGGGCTCAATCCCTTTTCACAAAAATTACAAAAAGACCCATACGGAAAAGACTCAGAGAATTAAAAGAGTTTTATAGTTTCAAAAGTAATTTTACTCCAGCTGCTCAGTCGTTAGAACGTTCTTATTTTTCTTTAGTGTTATGATGTACAACAACGTGCTTGCATAAATTTATTCACGATACCATCCCTTGTTAGTAATTCAAAATATTTGCAATATAAAGCCTAATCTTAAATTTGAAATGATATGAGTAATTTATAACACAATTTTTTATATTCGATCAAATATATTTGCTTGAATCAAATTTTTCTAGAACCGTGATTTTATTAAGATTTTTTGTTGCTTATTTTAAATACCATATTCAGTAATTAATATGCCTATCAACATAAGAGTACATATGTACACATATAATCGTATGTTTTCATATGTGTGTGTGTTATCTTTTTGTATTATTATTTAGTAAGCTGAAGTCGTTTTACAACTCTGCTATTGTGCGTTTTAATAGCATCGTTGCAGCCCCTCTGGTGTCAAGTAGAAGCATTACATTAAGCTATGTAGCTTAGTATTAGTTACTTTTATTTCGCTACAAATGTCGACGAAAGAAGGCTCTGTCATATGCGTTTGAATTGACACTAATGTATATCAGAAAAAATCAATTATGTTTATATGAATAGTTCTGGCCAGGAATTGAACTCCGGCTTTCGAAGACTGTCATTTACCCTGTAGTAAACACACTTAGTACTTGAGCCAATAGCAAGCAGCCCTAAAGGTACGGTCACACTTGTCAAACATTTGCCCAAAAAAAATAACCACTAAATGTTAATTGAAAAATCTTTCAATTCAGAGAAAAGTTTGTCAAGTTAAGTAGCAACCAATAGTGTGGATTCTATGGCATTATCTATTACTTGTGTTCGAAACTGTTTAATTTGATAAACAAGTGTCTGGATCAAAACTTTTTTCATTAGTGTTTGTTGGTTACACTTTTTTGGGCAAATGTTTGACATTAAGCTTAAGCTTAAGAAATAATTAGCTTTTATCTCTAAAGAACTCACAGTCATACGACATAAATTAAACGTGCAAACGACAGCCGTTAATTTTCATGTAGCCAAAAGCTAATATAGAGAGATTTTTAGTACGCATATTGCCGTACCAATAACCTGATGCTCATTTCATTCATGATTGCTGCTGGCGATCAATTTAAATTAACACGTGTAACTAAAGACTGTCAATTGGCTGATATATATAAAAACAGACGTAAAGCTGAAGATTATTATATTATTTATATTATATTACATATCGTCATGTGAGAACTTAAGTGTCCAATATCCAATAGTTTATAGTGGCGTATTGGACACTTAAGTTCTCACATGGCAATATATTAAATACACATGTATTTGCTTTATTAAGATTAAGATATTTTTTTTAAACTTAACGTTTGATGCTCTAAACCGTAAAATAATTTCCAACCAACAGTTTATATTAAAAAAAAAATACACAAATTATTTTGCGTTTTAAAGAAATTAATAAGCTATACACAAGTAGTAAAATATGATTTTTTTTATATAAAATTGTTAACATCCTACTATAGAAAGTTACTGAAAATCGAGTTTTTATCATACTTAGATATTTCGAGGTCCGTTCATATCGATTATATCCGTATGCTCAGTCAGCATGTGGAAGATTGTTTCACCAAAATGAGTCTTTTTCGACTACCATATATGATCAAAAACTGATTAAAATAAGATACGAAAATGATTCCCAGATATTCTTAGAAAGTGATTTGCTTAAACAACAAAAACAAAACACACAAAATTTTCGCAATCATAAATTGATCACACCAATGCTCGAAATGTAACTGTTTTAATCATTGTTTCTTTGGCTGAATCAGGGCAAACAGACAGCGAAAACAAGTTTTTTTAAGTGAAATTTCTTTTGATAGTCGCAGCTACCGTACTACTTTCTCCCGAAAGTACAGTCATCTTCGACTGGAAAACGAACGCATAAATTATAATTTTAATCGTGCAGTGATTGTGAGTACTACCACAAACTGTCTCGAAAATTAGTCGAAATTGATCAGAAGCTCGAATCAGAAAATACTCTTTTAGAAGAGTTGCGGCTAGGATACCATTTTCTCCCGAATTAACAGTCATTTTCGACAAAACGATCGCATAAATGATTATTTTAATCGCGCAGAGGAGTCGAAAGAAAAACTCGAATATGCTCGAATATTTCGTCACCTAAAATGAAAAATAACCAGAAACAAGAAATTCATTTTGGATAAAAATTATCCGTTTATCAAATTAAAGGCAGAATTAGTTTTTATTTTCTGTTATGTTACGAATCAGCTGACTCTTTTCTTTGTTTATAGAAATCTAATACAAGTCGTTAGTTTGTTAATTGTTAAGTAATTGTAAGTGACAGCATAAAAAGATTTTCAAATAAATTGTGAGTGTGCTTTTATAATTTAAAAAATTTAGTTTTTAAAAGATAAATAATTAATTACGATTACTAAAATCGAAAAGTAATCTAAATTACTTGAAATTACTACAAAATAATCTAGAAGAATCAAAATTAATCAAAAACTAAGTACTTTCAAAGATTACTTTTGATTCTTTTTGATTATTTTCAAACATTCTGAATTAAAATTACTTTATTTTGAAAAAGTTCTAAAGAAATTTATATAATTAGATGTTTTTTGTTTAAGAAATTCTTAACATATTCGTTTATATACCAACATTAATAATATCAATCTGAGAAAAAATATAAAGAAAGACATAAAGTGAAATTTTTTGCTGGTGGTTAAGCATTGTCTGTATGCATTTCATAGTCGCTTCGACAAAATTTCAGTAGACTTCAAAGCCACAAACTTCTTGTCTTATTCACAGACTTTTAAAAAATGATTTGAGAATTCACAAAAAATACTTTTGAAAATCACATAAGAAAAAAAACATATACACGCCAATTTTTTGAAAGACTATAAAAATGTATCAACAGATTCTTTCAAGCTTTCCTCAAAATTTTTGCTCATTTGTCAAATTATTAAATATTTTAAATTTTAATATGAAACGCAATAAACTTAATAAATAATCAAAAATAATTAAAAGTAATCCTTAGAAGTAATTGGATTATTTTTTTAATACTTTTGATTCTTTTTGATTATTCTGTAGTGATTTCAAGTAATTCAGATTACTTTTCCATTATTAGTAATCGTAATCACGATTACTAAGTACGAAACTGAATATAATATTAATTTAATCATTACTTCACCTTAAAAAAAAGTAATCAAATTAGTAATCATTACGATTACTAATCATTACTTAAACGATATAATTTGAACCCTCTAAACTATATGAAAAAACGAAAGCTAAAATAAAACTATGGTTTTTATTAACAATTGAACAAATTTGTTGGGTTTTTTACCTTTGCATATTATGTTTTCAATACTAATTGAAAAAATTTTTTTTTTTAGCTTTTATAAGGACTACAAAAAATAGTATTTTATTTTATTAAGAGAGAATAACTTAATAACAATAATAAGATAATCAGCTATTAATTTGCTAGTTACTCAAAAGGTATATGTAATATCATAGAAGAAATGACAGTCTGCTGGAAGAAAAGATTTTAGATCTTGCATATGCTGCTTTTTAGAAATGGTAAGCTTTTGCGAATGTAATCGCTTAGGTTGCTGACTCAGAATTTCTGGTAGTCATTTGTGGAAGAAGATGATAGTCATCCTTAATACTGGTTTTGTAATATACGAATCCTTTTGGATCGTACTCCAAAGTATATTTAATATGTTGTATTGAATCGTAATCAATAAAAAAAATTAATTTTGAATTTTTTGATTATACGTTATTTTGCATTTTAGGTGACGATATGTATGAGTGTAAATGTGTATGTATCTATGTATGTATGCAAACACGTCATAACTCTCTAGTCAACCTAGAACCATATGTCTCTATGTCAATAATCTTTCTCCAGCGACAATTGCACTAGTTAAAATGTCGACAACTTTCCTTTTATGCGCGAGTAGAGATACGTTAGAGACGACAGTTCTAGTGTATTTCTGGTGATATTGTCAATGAACGCGTCAATAGTTTGTTTTTCTTTTTTATTATGTTGTGCAATAATATTAAATAAATATATGTAGACGAGGGTCACTAAAATCTACGAGTGAATCTTCGGTTCAAATATCTCTATATAGTCGTAAAAGAACTACCTTCTCAATAGTGCTAAAGTCTACTGATAGATTTTGAATGACAACCCTATGTTATTTGTCAATAGGCATTTGCATTGGCTGGGGTACACCTAGTCAGTAGCACTATTGAAAATGTCACTAGAAAATCACTATAAGTTTACTATTCACAACGAGTGGGATATATCAATATTGTAGACTAGAGCCCCTAAAATTTACTAGTGAATCTTTGGTGCCAATATCTCCATGTGGTCCCGAAAGAGGTACTAAGTCAGTAGTGGTGAATTTTAAATGACAAGCTAATGCTAAATGTCAATAGATGATACCATTGGCTGGAGTACACCTGATCAGTAGTGCTACTGACAACGTCACTAGTAAATCACCACAATTTCACTATTCGCACTTTCTGCAGGGAAGTTAAGAACGGGTAGAAGGTTCGGCAGCGAATTTTCCGCACTCGAAAGATGTTGAGCTCACGTAGTAGATTTGCTAAAATAGTGAATCCGTTAATCAGCTGTTATCCTCAAAAAACATGTCGATTGCTGCCAATTTGACACAAAATGCTAGATTTGTTTCAGAGATATAGTTGACGAAAAATTTTGAAAACTCGTTTTTTTCTAATAATCTCAAAAGTCTTCGTTAAACTGATTTGAGTTATTCACTGATTTTTAAAGACCTGAAAAGTGTAACGCATGCCACAAAATTGATCAAAAATTCGAAGCTTTGCGGGAAGTTTCAGGCATGGCCTACAAAGTCAACCGATTCCCATATTTTTTTTTGTTTTTTATTATTTCATTATTTCTTTCTAATAAACACTTTCGTTTGATGGCCACATAATTCCTTTTTGGATCATACACCATCAGGCTTATCATGAATAAAATTTCACATGGAAATTTCCGAACGTGTGAACAATTGGTGTCAAAAAACTTCACAAGATTGCGAAATATTTTGACAATTTATGAAGGAAATCATTCACAAAGATTTGTATGTTGGGAAAATTGGAAATATGCCCTACAAGAAATGAATGACTGAAACTAACACAAACAACATTTTTTTACTAACACATTTGCAACAATTTTACATTTAATTCAACAGTTATTACATAGCGTCTATACCTGATATCAAATCTGATATAATATGAGAGAGAACGTCGGCAGAATGAGAAGAAAAATATATTTATATTAATATTAATATCTATGTTGGCGAAAACGTACACTTGTAAATATCATAATATTTCATAATTATCAGGCAGCCGTGCAGTGAACATCTTTGTTTATTTGAATATTAATGTGTATTTCATAAAAATTTTGCGATTTCCTTAATACATCGTGTATAATTAAAGCATTTCATCACTTTTTTTTTATCAAAAAATATTCATTTTCATTTAAATTCACAAAATTCTCTTCTCGTATCTATGTATATGTGCGTTTTTGACACTTGATATCATAATATTGTTTTGTAAATATATATTACGAAAACAATATTATAATACATATCTGATATAATATTAATATAATACTAATATTGCAGTCCACACGTAATATAATTCGCTCTGCTATCAAATTTAACGTTTGCTGATAGAAATATATTTGATATTATATCAGGTATAGACGCTATGTTATAGTTGCTCTACTCTAACATATATGTCTAATGTACATAAGTCAGAATTTTTAAAATATTGAATTTTACTGAAAATAATTTATATTTCGTTCAGTTTGTAAAATAAAAATGTTTAAAAGTGGTAAAAAAAAAAATATGGTGTTTGTGAAAAAGTAAGATAAAAACAATAAAGAAAAAAAGTTCAGTTTAATTAAAAATATACATACATACATATGTATGTATTCGTTTCTTTTTCAGTTTTTAGATATTTGGAAAGATCAAGATGTGTTGGGGTTGAAGAAGGCGTTAATACAATTCATATCGTCTGGGAAAAGTTTACAAAAGTGTTAAAAAAGATAAGTAAAATAGTAAATAAATGAAATTCACCATGTTTAATTTAATATGTATATTTATTTTCAAAATTTTAGATAAATATTTGTAAAGAGCAAGGTGCGTTGGTGATGAAAAGGCGTGAAGAGGGATAGATACTGCTGAAATTATTTGGTTTTTTTGTTTATTTGTATTTTTTGTTTTAAAAATGTTAGTTACGTGTGTAGTTAAAAGTTATTTTTTATAATAAAAAAGCAAATAAAATAAAAAGTACATTTGCTGTCAGTATATCAATCAAGTGTGATTTCTCAATTGTGGGGGATATATTATTCAATTATGAACAGTCAAACTTGAGTAATATCTATGCTACCATTGATTACTAAAAAGCATCGGAGTGAGCAGTTCAACTATATGTTACATTCATTGGTTAGAGAGAGATGCAACATCACACGTACACAAAAGTTTCCATCACATTTTTCATTTTGCCTTTAACAATGTGATAGAAACTTTGTTCTACGCATTGATGAATATATCCTGCATGACTTCCGATCAAATGAGCAGTCAATTGAAGATACGAATTTAAAATCCATGTGAACGAAAAATTTCATTCGGAAATTTTCACATGTGGAATTCAAGATAAGGCTGCATATTTGATTCAAATATGATATCAATTAGTTTTTCGAATTGTTCTCAGCAAACCCATTTATTTGATACCCATATAATGGAGTTTTTAATGAAAATTGCTTTGTCCACTATCTGGGATCTCGATTACAGTGTGACCTCTCAGCGCCAATTGTAAATCATCATTCAAAGAACCACTGAAGTTCAATTTCATACACATGTTTACAAGAATTTTATATTCAATAAATATAAATTTATATTAATTTTTTTGTTTAAGACTGCTTTATTTATTTATATGGAATTATAGAATTTAAAATTCATTCATAAGTTCTTCGAAATATTCTTAAGGTTTAAACGAAAATAAAAAATTTGTACATTTTTTTGTTTGTTCTATTTAAATACTATCTATTGTTTATCATTTTCAGCAGTTAAGAGTCTAAACGAATCATATGTAACAATTTTCTTTAATCACCAGTTTAGTGATATCCGTCGTAAGATTGTTCAACAGTTTGATCATGACCACCGATGGGAGCATAAAAGTTGTCCTGTTCGTGGTTGTAGTGATGAGCTGGTGATGGTTCAGGGTCATGGTGATGAACCGGAGCTGGGGCGTGTGAGTAGTGGTGCGATGGGGCATGGTGGTGGACTGGTGCAGGGGGAATATAAGTTCTTTTGGGTTGTGGGGGTGCTTCATATACTGGGGCAGGTTGACGGTGGTGATGTGAAACAGATGTATGGCGCTGAGCTGAAGCTGATGAAGATGTATGGTGATGAGCTGGAGGAATGTAGGTTTTCTTTGGTGGAGCGATGTAATGACGCGATGGAGCAGGAGCATGATGATGAGCTGAAGCGGCAGCAGAGGCATGGTGGTGAGCTGGGGCTGGTTTATGGTGGTGAGCTGGTGGCGGAGGAATGTAGGTTTTCTTGGGAGGGGAGAGGTAATGTTGTACTGGAGCAGGAGAGTGATGGTGCTCAGCTGGGGCATGATGGCGATTTGAGGCTGGAGTAGGTGCGTGGTGGTGATGTGAGGGAGTCGATGCGTGATGTGAAGGAGCAGGTGCGTGATGATGTGAGGAAGAAGAAGCACGATGATGGCCGGAAGAAGGAGCATGATGGTGCGCTGAGGAGTGAGCTGGTGCATGGTCGTGTTCTGGTTCAGGTGGGATATATGTGTGCGCAGGCTCTTCATAATGATGCTGTTCATGATATTGTTCCTCATGTTGCTCGTGATGTTGCTCATAATGTTGTTCATGATGTTGTTCATGGTGTTGTTCATGCTGCTCATGATGTTGTTCATGTTCATATTCCTCATGGTGCTGTTGAGGGTGTGAATAATCATAACCCACTAATTCAGACACGTCGGCCATAGCGCCGGCCACCAAAGCCAATCCAAGAAGGACGAATAATTTCTATAAAATTAAACATAAACATGTTTTTTATTTAATTTATTTACAAATGATCGTCATCGCTTCAGTTTTAGCCAATATATGCCGTGTTTTGTAGAAAGCTGAAGAATATCAAAAACTTACCATTTTAGTTAGTTAGTTGTTGATTCTTTGATTGTTTCACAAGATGTGATATAGATTGGAGCATTTAATATTGTTATTTATAGCAAAATTCTTTGAAGATGTAAAAAAATCTTTATTTCAAAATTATACTAACGCAAGTTCTACAACATGGTTTCTCTTTTTTCTCTGTCGCTCTCTTTCGTTAAGTTATTTGAATCGTATCTTTCATAAAGGTTGTTGTTTCAAAAACAAACGCACCGTTTTTATTTTGTCACTATCCGGTTTTTTTTAAGAAAAATCACTTAAATATATAAAGAATCAATGAAACTAAATGAAAAAATTTAAATTTCTTACATGATATTACAAAGTCATCGCGACACACAAATGATTTACAGTATAAACTTTTGGTTTTCAAGTGCATGTATGTATATTTTGATTGTGTTGTTTTAACCATACATATTTAATTATGCGTTATCTTAATATCATTTGTGCATTATGCTTCCTGGCTTCCATCTAAAATCGTTGGTACTATTCTAATATTTGCACACAATGCACACACTTATAAAATGTGACTTTTATGATTTTTTTTTCTGTTAGAGTTTAGTTAGTTAGTTTTATTTTTGTATTCATTTAAAAGATTCTCCATAATGGCTTTGATTTTAAAATTGACAAATTAATTATGCAAAAGTATTTATGTAAAAGACCTTGGAGAGTTATAAGAAGTCAAGGTATAAAACGAATTCAGTTTACCCTTCTGTTCACTTATGTACATATGCACATATACAGTGATAGAACAACCTTTATAGTCCTGATGTAATTTGTTATCAATGCTAGACAATTGTCTTCATTTTCGATCCCCAGATACTTTTCAACATTACTATGCCAATTACTGGGTGCTTTTGTGACGATCAAATAAGGCTGTCAATCGGCGTATATGTACACTAAGAGACTAATTACGAACAATTAAGAACAATATTCTTGAATTTAGATTGCAGAAATCTTAATGTTTCAATCCAGAAATTTGGTCAGTAAGATTGATGTTCTCAAATTTAAGCATAAATTCTTAATTTATAGAATGAATTCTTAAAATCAAGAACGTGGTCTTAATTTTAAGATTATATTCTTACAGCCTTATTTATAAAACTTAAAAAGGCTTTATAAAGGTTTTTAAAGAAACACTTTGTATGAAAATTTGGTTTAAAAAACCTTTATAGTTTTATAAATAAGGCTGTTAAATTTTTAAGAATATGATCTTAATTTAAGATTTTTATTAAGAACTAAATCTTGAATTCCATCCTTAAATGAGATTTTATTCAAGATTACAATCTTAAATAAGTTCTTAAAAATATTAAAATATTATTCTTGAATCAAGAATTTTTGCATTTAAAAGACTATTAAGATTGAAATGATTTGATTTTGAGCGTAAAAACTTAATTTTAGCACGTTTTTTCACTTAGTGTGTGAGTGTCGTACTCTTGTCGCTTAAAAGGAGACAAATAAACAGTCGCCATTTGAATGTTGGCTCCGATAGCATTCCTATCCAAGTATGTGATTGGGTGCATTTATAAGACATAGCTATTGCGCAACCGTTGAGTGCTTGTCTTAGAAACGGATAGTTAAGTAGTTCCGCTCCACTCAACAGTTGAGTAATTTTCCATCATGAAATTTTTTCGCTACCTATACTCAACATGTAGTGCTCAGCCTGAACAGATGATCGAATAAGGCTTTTCCTTTTTTATGCTATGTTAGGTGGCATGAACAAATATGTGTTAAATTTTACATTACAAGTGCGATGAAGTAACGAAATAAAGATATAACATAAAATTATATCCATCAGTCCGTTTCTAAGATGTAAAGCTAAATTTACACTATTGAAATTTTCTTCAAAATTGCTCTTCAAAATGCTTTAAACTCGTGTAAACAGCAAAATTTCTTCAAAATTTAATGATCAAAATTTATTGAACAAAACTTTTGAAGATTTTATTGATGACGTGTAAACAGGGATGATAAAGTTGGTACAATTGTACTTTTTTTGGTACAATTCAAACCCTAAAAGTACGTTGGTACCCCTGTGACTCATTTAGTACTATTCGAAAAATTTGCGAGACTATCCCTTGCTTTTTTTCACACAAAAAATAAATCGCAATCATTTAAAGTATATCCAATTGGAGAGAAAAGTGGCGAATTTAATATGTTGTTGAGAGATATGCATTACACTTGTTTGGTTTTTTATAAAGAACTACATCTAACTTCACCGATGTTTCGTTTTCAATGTGATAGCATTGTCTTCATTTATTTTATCTATTATATTATCATAAAATTTATAAGAAATAAAAAGCTTGCGATATTAATAACATATCAATCGTTTAAGTGATGAAAATAAATGAAGCTAGGTATGGTACATACACACATATGTAAACGATTAGAATTTACTTTGAAATGAAAAACTTTATTTATCTAGAAATAAAATTAAAAGTCGTATAGTTACAGATTTTAAAAGAAATGTTAGATAGTTCTATATAACCTCTTGCGAAACTAAAGAAAGTTAATTTTCATGACGAAATTTTAACGTGGCTAACAAAATTCACTCCCGAAAATGTTACTAGTATCGTACCTTTCTTATTAAAAAATATTCTGAAAAGAAAATGGAAATTACGACGGTATAAATAACGAGTTTCGAGCTTTGAAAATTTAATTGGATGTGCTAATGTTTCCGTAGCTTTCAAAAGTTGAAATGCCCTAACTCGCATTTTTTACGAAATTGTGTTTTCAGTGATTCCAATACATTTCACACAAATACACCTCGCCACAAAAATTTATTGCAATACTTTAAAAAATAACAATTTTACAATCAGTTGTACAAAAATATTACAGAAAGAATATTACAGTTTCTATTGTGTTTTTACCTTCCCCTGTAATGTGTATTGTGTTTTGGGAAACTAGTTTTTTTTAGTTATTACGTTATTTTAATAAATGAGCGACATGTTCTAAAAATATAATAAAAAAAGTTAAAACACCAAAAAAAAAAAAGAGTTTAGTACTATTGGGGTTGAAAAAGTACAATTTTAATAGCTAATTGGTACAAAATTGGTTTTCTAATTTATCATCCCTGCGTGTAAATAAGCATCAAAATCGCATCTGGCACTATTGATAAATATAAATAATTTGACTGAATTTTCATTCTTTTGATTCAATACATATTATTGTAGTTCGCGTCCACAAGCGCCATCAAAACAATGCTGTTTTTCTTTTTATAATTGAAATATACGCTTCCACAGTGTGCAGGTGCTATAATATCGATATGTTTTCCATATAATTACGCGATTCAATTGGGAAAATTCCACGTTTTATTTTTTCTTTGGGAAATACTCTCCCATTCCTCCTCTGTTGCTGGCATCTGTACCAATACATATTATTTTTGATATATTTTTTATTTAATAAATTAGGTGTTACCATTAAATATTCATCTTTTAATACTTTATATACTCGATGATCTTGATCTTTTAAACAAGAACACCAGACTTGCGTAACTGTCCCAGTCGCTAAAAATCTCAAAGTAATTGCCAGGCGTTCTCCGGAGCATATAGATTCCCGCATATTAATATTGGACTTTTCTATTGATGGGGTGAAGATTAAGCAAATAATCAAAATCGTCTGGTGACATCCGCACAAAATTTTTGTACATATATGTCGGGATCATTCCTTTTCAATCGCTCCCTAAAAGAGACATACATACCATTACCTTCCAAAAGAAAAGGTCGAACCCAATGTTCCTTTTGTTTTCTTCATTTTTTGCATTATTATCAGCTACTTCTTCCTCCAATATTAAAAATGTTTATGTTATGATGATTGTGTCGTCCTCCATACTTATGAATTGTTTTTTTTTTATAATAGTAAATTATTTCACAAAAGAAGCAAAATAGCTGATCAAAGTCAATATTTTCAATATAAAAAGTTTACCAATAGTGTAAATTAGCTTCAACAAATTTTGATCAAATTTTTATCAAATGATTTTGAAATGTATTGAAAGAATATTTTGATAAAATTTTTGAAACGTGTAAATAGAACATCAAAATAATTTTTCAAAATTTTGATAAGACTTCAAAATGCCTTCAATCGTGTAAATCTAGCTTAACTGTTGAGACCAACAGTTGACAACAGTTTCAAAACTGTTGAGCTCAACAGCTACGTCTTATGAATGTGTCCATTGGATAATGATTTTTTTACTAGCGGCAAGTGTAGTTGTGTTAAAAAATATATTTTGGCGTTTTTTTGTTTTTGGTGATTTTTTTCGTTTTTTGCGATTTATTTTAGTTAACGATAATTTGTTAGTTCTGACGCTTTTTTTGTTGGCGATTTTTTCGATTTGTTGTTTTTGTTGTTTTATTTTGGGATTTTTTTAGTTTTAGCGTTTTTGAAAATTTCAAGAGCTTTGTGACGGACAGATGGACATCGTAGAGAAAAAAATAAGGGTCATTTTCACCTTTGTTGTATGGAACCTTAAAAAGGAACAGTTTTGCAAACGCAAAATGTTTTATTGGAATTGAAATTAAATAAAGCTTGCAAGCGCCCTCGCATGGTATTTGTTGCATGAAAGATCTTATATTTTTAATTTCTGGGGTGTTCTTGAGCGTTGTAGAATATAATCTGCTTCATTGTGGTTGGCGTATTTCGACTCCGACTATGCTAATTTGGACTTTGATTAAAGAAAAAGAGTATTCTTTAATATTGGAAAAACTGTTGAAGTTTTATTTAATCTATTACAAAAACGTCGTAGTCGAAGTTGAAATACGCCAATCACGATAAGGCATTTCTGAGGATTTTCAGTTATTATTTTTTATCTATTTTTCTTCTTTACATCTCCCACTGGCAAATAAAAAAAAGTTTCATGAAACTAATTTCATAAAAAATTCCATATTACAAATTCAATAAAACTGATTTCAAAGTATATAATCATTCGGGTTACAAGCAGGGTTGTCAGATTTTTTCCGACCTATTTCGCCAAATTGATTTTAAAAATCGCCAAAAATCAGTTTTATGTAGTTTTTCTTAGTAAATATTTGATAATAAATTTTTTTTATATAACAATTTTTTAATATAAGTTTTTATAAAATTATCGTATCAAAATTTATCAGAAAATCGCCAAAATTAGATATAAAATCGCCAAAAACTTTCTTGTAAATTTTTCTCATTAAAATTCAAGGACTACAATTAATATAAGAAAATTCATCAAAATCAAATTGTTTTAACTTCTTGCAGACTAGTTTTGGTAGGATTTATATTTGAAACTACTTCAACATACTAATTTTCATGAATTAGAATAATTTTGAAGTTAAATTTTGTTTAAAAAATAGCCATAATAATCGCCAACAAATTTATTTATCGCCATAAAAATTGCCATGTCGCCAAACCAAAAATTTGGACGCCAAACAAGTTGAAAAATCGCCACGTTTGGCGAGAAATCGCCATATCTGACAGCCCTGGTTACAAGAACAAAATTTGTACAAAGGTGAAGATGAAAGTGTTTTTACGTTCTTCAGAAAACGTACAACGCAAAAATGTTGCGTTTAAAACTCATTTCCAAATAATAAAGTGAAATTGATATTTTGAAAAAAAAATTTAAAATGATATTTAGTCCTATTTTTACTTAATTTGTGTCTTAAATAAGGCACAATTAGTTTTTCTTCAGTAAATTTTATATATTTCTTAAAGTTTACAAAATCAAAAAGAAAAAAGTTTGAAAATTAATAAAAAAAAGCATTGCTATTTTTTATTGTTTTCTATTTTTTTTTCAAAGATGCTACTATTAAAGCACCGGGCTTATTGACACTAAATTTTTTTAAGAATAAAATTTAGTTTTAAACAATTATATCTATATATTTTTCTGTTTTATTCTCTTGTTATTTTGCTTTTATTCGCAAAGCAGCTGTTCAACAGAGTTACCATATTTAATAAACCAAAAAATGCTTTTTGGGGCATTTACAACTGCAAAAGATCAAACAGAGTTTACTTAAAATCTTTATTGAAATTTTCAAGATATTTTATCCTAATTTTCCAAAAATACAACCAAACAGCTGCAATGTAGGAGTTGAAAATTTTCGCTATCGCAGGTGTGACACACCTGCCCCTTATTCCATAATTGGCTAAAGCTAAAGCCAAATTCGATCGCTTAAATGCTGTACAAATCAAAAATTTTTTGCGATGACATCAAACACTAAAATTTTGGCGGATTTAATTTTTAGGCCACTGCCAGATTTAGCAAGCAATACACGTTTAGAAATTTCATTCACAGCTGAAAATAATCTTAAACTTTTTAAGAATTTAATTTTTAAAAAGTCGCACTAATAGCTTCCAAATGTTTAACAAAAACATGCTTGTGATAACAATGCAGTGCATACAATGTGTCTAGTAATACACAATAGAATTCTCATTTGTTTAATATATTAACGAAGTAGATACATATATATGTATGTATGCATGTAGATATATTAAGTTTTCGTTTCTATCATATTTGCATCAAATATTAATAAAATAAATGGTTAAAAATTTGTATTATAAAGCTTAGTTTTTAAAATTAAATTCAAACTTAACAGCAAGGCAAAGTTTTTGTTAAATTTAAATTTGAAAAGATAACAAACATAACTGCGCTTATCAAAATTGAAATAATATCATTGTACTCGAAAATTGCGTCCACCAGTCAAAAATCTATTACAAAAATGAGCCGCTTAAGCTACTAAGCACTATTTAATTAATTTGAAGGTCACTCAATAGATTCCGTAACTAAATAAAAACGAGTTCTTTTTCTATTTGCATAAAAGTTACAGTCATTTTATTATAACAAAAAAAAAAGAAACCTTATAAATAAAAGAAAACCAAAAATTCTTAAAAGCCGAGTTTTATGAACCCACAAAACAAAACAAAAAATAAAACAAAACAAAAAAAATTAAGACAACAATGTTTTATTAATAATTTAAAACAAACATAAGAGACTTTAGAATTTCAACAAACTTGTTTAATATATTTCTAAGCAAATTAACAATATGGATTTACAACTTAACGGACAAATGTTGTTGAAATTGTGTTAATTATTTATTTATTCCATTACATATTGACTTTAGCATCCGTTTATCACAATGCATCCATAAACAGTTTTAAGTGTCAAGGTGATTTGATTCATTTTAAACGATTGTTGTTACATTTGACTTCCAACTCAATCAATTAAGCCATTATCTTTCACTAAATTATAACATTTTTAAGTGATTGGAACGTTACGAGTATTTATTCTTGCTCAGTCCAAGCTACTTAGGTATAAAATTTGTTTAATAAATATATGCACATATCTGGTGGTAAATCGATATAAAAAATTCCGTAAGAAAGGATTTTGGATAATTTTGAATATCTGAACAATAGAAAAAAATATGAGTTTCATGTGTTTTGTGGTCTGATAAATCTGGAAATAAAATCTCTATTAAATCAAATCAATAGCTAAGGATTCTTCTTCAGTAATTTGAATGTGCGTTTGATGAAGAAATGAAAACATTTATAAAGCTATTTTGGTATTTTTGATTTTGTTTGTGTACACTGACAGAAACGCTCCTATTCGGATTGATGATGTCCTGTCAAAAGGTACATGTATAAAATATCTTGCACGCAAAGAAAAGATATGGTTGTAAAATGGTTGAGAAAACAAAATTATGTTCTCTGAAACAAATGTGTGGTCGTCGAAAACTAGTTATTGTTATTTTAAACATTTATTTCGTTACAATAAACAGAGTAATGTTTGAATTTAATAATTACATTATCACATCCATAAAAAAGTGTGATATAGTTAGAGTTTAACAATATAGTTTTGTTAAAAATTTATGACTACAACATAATTTGTATTATTATTTAAAAATAATATGATGTAAATAACAATATAATGTTATCCAAAACCATACTATGTTAAGTTTTAAAAAAATCTTTTTCAGAAACATCTGTCAGTTCATTATTTCGTTTGTAAGCTATCGGTATTGCACGGGTAGTGTTAAATAAATGAATAAATAAATAAAGAATAAACAAAAGGGTAGACCAATAAAAATATATAAACATTTGTGTATCTCTTTATACAGACATGTCAGTATGTCGTGTAAGTATACATTTCTCTATATACATTTTATTTCAACAATATTAAATTATTTTTATTTAGATTTTGACGCACAGCTGTTTC
Source organism: Tachina grossa (assembly GCA_949987645.1). Lineage (NCBI taxonomy): Eukaryota > Metazoa > Arthropoda > Insecta > Diptera > Tachinidae > Tachina > Tachina grossa. The sequence continues at coordinate 19,912,841 of OX465276.1, read as the reverse complement.
TACAATAAATATATAATTAAAAAATAAAATAGTATTATTATAATAAAATATTTAACAATATTAATATAATATTAGAACATGGTATGGTGAGTCTCAATTACATTTTAGTCACATCTAACAATAGTGTTGTCATATTTACAATACTAAGATTATAATATAATTAACTCAGATAATATTATAATTAACTCAGATAATATTATAATTAACTCAGATAATAATATTGTTAAAGTTTTTTTCCTATTAACAATAATATGATTTGACTGCAACCATATAATTCAATCATAGTATGTTGCTGTTTGATTATGGTTACCTCAACCATGTTTTTTCTTTGCGTGTGCCATCTCTGTAACAATGTAATTTTACATTTGACGAGAAAAGAATAAAAGTTACGAAAAAGTGAAATGCACAGATTAGTTTGTTCTTGAAAGCACAGAGAAACTTTTTCACTCGAAATATAACACTAACGAGGAAGAATCGAGTACTAAACATATAATGTATGCCACAATACCCATATCGTGCCATAACCGCCAAAAAACTTAAGCGAAATTGTTTTCGAATATATTTTTTTTGCGATAATCGATTATCTACGACCGCAAGTAATCGATTTTCGTCCCAAAATGAAATGAAATTATGTCGCTTAAGCTTTTTTGGCGGTTATGGCACGATATGTTTGACTAGTACATACTTCTTTAAAAAAGTTTAGAGAGTATAACAATTTCTATTTTTTTTTTTTAAATCAAACACATACAAGGATCTAGAAGGGGACATTCGCTCGCCTTTGAAGTGCGATAATATAAAGATTTCTTAAGTATTCTTTTTGCATACTATGTTTAGTACAAAATTAAGATTTTATTGATTTGTTGTCTCTGATATTAATATATAAGCAATAAACCTGGTATCGCGAACGGGACAAACTTTAAATTTCTTTTCTTACAGCAGCTAAAAAAAATAAAAAAGAAATTCGAATTATAGCATAATTTCTGAAAACGATTTTTCTAAACTACGAGTAAAGTGGTATAATGTGGCTTTAAATCAGTGGTCGGCAATGTAATGCAAATCATTACATTTTACGATTGTGTGCGTTATACTCTTACCACTAACCAGCGTTGCCAGTGAAATTTCATCTAATTTACCTAATTTGAAATCTTAAATCTACAAAAGCAAACTTGATTTTAATATGTCTTGTTTTAGACTTGGCAGTTTTTCGTGAAGCAGTTATCTTCAATTCTCTTTCAAAACTGCTGGTTTGTTTACACTCAGACGGTTTCTTGTTCAATTTTCCTATTGTTTTAATGCTGCGAATGAAATAACAAAAGAGAATTGAAGTAACTTTTCTGTACAAGCAAGTCAGTACCCCTCTTCTTTCTTCTTTCCTCTCTCTTCCATAAACTCAAACTTGCTTCATGAAAAACTGCCGAGTCTAAAGCTGGGGTCACACGATTGGCACAATTTACCAATTTTCGTCGGCTCACTGCGATAGAGTTATAAGTAATTAGCCAAAATGACATTATTACTTAATTAATTCTTGAATAAGTCTATATGGCTTTATTACTAATGCAGTGTGGTGCAGTTATGTAATTATATTTCAATTAGTTGAGAAATAAGGAAAATTTACTTTGTTACTTATGAATTTATATCAGTGAGCCGACGAAAATTGGTACATTGTGCCAATCGTGCGACCCCAGCTTAAAACATCAGTATGGTCAGAAGAAACACTCAAGTTTTGTTTATGTATTTGTCAATGTAATGGTGAGTAAAAAGATGGATGATAAAAAATTTTCTTAAAATAATTTAAACATATATGTACATATGTACATGAAAATGCCTTTGCATGTCACATTTTTTTATGCATGACAACGCACGTTGACAAAGCATACATTTTGGTCTGCCAAAATAGTTTTCTGAAAATAAAAAATTTAGTAAATTTTCATCACACATGTTTTTTTATTGTTGGGACAAATATTTTGTATCTGGCAATGCTGATTCTTAACATTATGCTGATTCTTAACATTATGCTGATTCTTAACCCTGTCGGAGAATGTGTGGTTGACTACGAAAATAATTAACTTGTAGTTAACTTTTCTTAGACTGACTAAAAGCTAGCTGCAAATGAATTCTTAAGTTGAGTACGTAATCGAATTTGGTGAGAGCCAACAAATTTATTCTCAGCTACTTTAAAACTCATTTCAGTTTTATATTAACATTTTGCTGCTGTTATTTTAGATGGTACCTTAGCTGAGTGGTAGTGCATTGAGTACACAATGTGTGATGATACATGTTTGAACCCCAGACAAATTTTTTTAATTTACTGACTACCAGGTGATTTAAAAAAGTCAACTCTAAGTTAGCTTAAAGTAGTGCAGAGTGAGACAATTGACTACCGCCTAGGACATCGCAATGTTAAAATAGTCTGTTGATTAGATTGCAAAGTAATCCAAGTGTCAGTCAGTACTAGTTGCGAAATAGTTAGCTTAAAGTTAGTTTAAAGTTAGCCAAATTTCCGATAGGGAACTTGTTCTCAACAATGCGTGTGTACACATACATACATATGTACGTATTATGTATGCACTGCGATTATAATCGTAATCGAAATCGCGATTAATCGCACCTTTTAATCGTAATCGTAATCGCTCGATTACAATTAAAACTTTTACCCTGTTTCAAGCAAAGAATTTATGTCAAAAGCCTGCACCAACGAACTTCTTTCTAATCTAAGATTCATTTACACTGCTTCAATTTTCATACAGGACAGGTTTAACTCATAAAAATGTTAAATTCAAAGCTTTAATCATAAAACATATAGAACATTCTAAGACACTTATAAAATACAATTATATTCTGTCTATCCTTAATTTTCACTCATTTCGTAGCCAAAGAAAATAATTTCCAAAAACTAAATTATAGAAAATATTAAAAAAAATTATAATGAAATTGATAAAAATACAAAATCAAATAAAAAAGACAATAAGAATGATAAAAATGAAAAATTTTAAAAACTCCCGATATATCTAGAAAAGATGTAATACCTTCTAAACGGCTGGGCCGATTTTCTTCAGACATTCGATAGTTAACTTTCAAACAGAAAAAAACTAAATTAAAATCGGTCCAACCTGTTTGGTCTGTACGTGGAATCGCACAGACATACCCCAAACTTTTAACACCCCTTTTCTTTGTCGGAGGTTAAAAACAAGACTTTAACTATATTATATTATCTTGCTTAATCCCAATTATTGGTTAATTGCGATTAATCGCATTTTTTTTAATCGTAATCGCGATTGTGAAAATCTGCGATTATTTGCAAACCTTATAAAAGAGTATATTAAAGGGCGCGGCGTTCTTAAGGTTCAATCAGACGTGCCTAACCATAACCATAGAAAACAGCTGTTCGAACCAAACTTATGGGCAACACTATATTTGATTATAGGTGACTCGCCATAACGCCATAGTCATTACCATAGAAACCAATTGGATTTTGATTTGGTTATGGCTATGGCATTATGGCTATGGCACGTCTAATATAAGCTTTAATTAGCCGATTTTTTTTTCAAATAACAATAACATGAGGCCTTTCGTAAGTAAGCAGAAAATATTATTGGAAAAATTTGGTTAAAAAAATAAACAAACATGCATCCTTTCTTAATCAAAAAACGTATTATCATATGACCCATCTTAATAAAATGTATTTGCTAAAAAAAGTGACAAAAGGCCTTTCATAAGCAAACGTTTCATTTATTGGGCATGTTGGTAAAGTTTGTTTATAAGTTTTTATGTTAAATAAGCCCATATTTTATATTTTATTACCATGAAATTTAATAAGCTTGATAGGCATATGCATATTAAAAAAATGTTAATAAACCGTTATAAGCTATTTATAAATATCTTTTTAGTTTCGAGAGTGAATATTGTATGTATTTATATTTTATTTTTGATTTCTTGTTACAAAAAACCACTAAAAATCATGCAGTCTCAAAATATCACAACATTTAGAACAGTCATGGGGACTACTCCTTAGCTCGAAGTTAAAGAAAATGCTTTGAAATTTAATTTTTTTTTAGCATTTTAACAATCTGTTTTTCGAAAATGATTAAGTGTATACGTTCTTAAAAATAGCAAATGAAAGCATTTTAACCATTTCGTAACTTTGGATAATTTTCATGTGAGTGCCAAAAAAAAGCTTTCAGGTTTTCTATGTGCTTTTAGTTATACGAAAGAGGTTCTTTTTACATCAAAATGGAATAGACGAAGCTTCATAATATTTTATAAAAATTATGTTTAAACTTTTTTGTTTATAAACGAAAGACAAGTAAGAAAAAGCTTGATTTTTCATAGAATCGGCTGTAAATGGAAAGCATTCTTGTTCTTTTTCGAACCATAAAGCAGAGATTCCGTGCAATCTCGAAATATTCCGGTATCCTGTGATTAGAAATTTGAAAATACCAAAAGTACGCGATTAAAAAAAATCTATCTCGTTTGGCATTTCTAAAGCACAATGGAGCCAGGCTGGTTGCAATATAAATTATTTATTTACTTATTTTTAAGATTTATTACAATTTAAATTATAATAAAGTAATACAAAGCACTAGCTAATATAGCCTATTGGCTGAAAATATAAATTAATTAATTATCATTACTACAAAAGAGTAGTCCGAAAACGAGAGAAAGAATAGAAGAGAACGTAAAAAATTAAAATTCTATCAGTAAAAAAACACCAGTAACGAAAATAAAAAAAAAATAAAAAACTTAAAAATTAATGTCAATAACATTCAGAATCTTTTTGCATTATAACTATTTCCAAATAATACCATTAAATATTCAAAACATTCCCAAGAAACTTGAGCTAATACATATATAGCATGTTTGTTCTTTTAGTTTCAGCGAAAGACTATCACGATTTCTGTTACTCTGTTAAAGTTAGTTATGTTAATTAATAATTTGGCTGACTTTCTAAACGCAAACTGCTTTGTAGTAATGATTTTCACACGTTCGTAAAAGCAACTACGAATTTCTTTTGCAGTGCAGTAAATTTAAAAAAGGGAGCAAATTACGGCACTCGTTATCGAACGAAATTACGAAACATTTCCATATAAACTCTATTGAAATATTTCGCAATTTCGTTCGATAACGAGTGCCGTAATTTGCCCCCTGGAGTCTAATCGTCGCTTTCGATAACGAGCTGATTCGATCACGTTTTTTCTGTTTGAGATTATGTTATTCGATATCGAACCATATTATTATATTGTTCGATAGCGAATGCTATAATCACAAACTGCAAAACGTAATCGAGTCAGCTCGTTATCGAAAGCGACGATTAGATTTTTGTTTTGACGTTTAGGAATTGAGCATAAGTATAAATACACACAGAAAAAAATACTAATGTAAAATCACCATGCAAAAAGTTTGATTCAAATTTATTCAAATCACATTAAATTTACAAGAAATAATATGTTGTTTAAGTGCATTGGTGTTTATTTGCTTTGTTCATAGCTGCAATACACTTTTGTGTTTAGTTGTGTTAGTTTTTTTAGTATTGTTGCTGCTGGCTGGTAGGCATTGTACTAGTCTTGCAGTCTTAAGATCGCAGGTTCGAATCCTGGAGTCAAGTCAAAGTATTTTATAGTTTTTTTAACTAAAACATTTCAGATAAATTATATGTTAAATGATGAATGAAATAATGTTGAATTAAAATTTTATTCCTGATGGTACATATTTAGGAATATTTAAAGTTGTTGTGGCTGCACCACGCGAGGGGTTCCGATTTCAAATCTTATCCGGGGAAGGTAATTTATATACAAACAAACACTTTTCTGATATCTATTTCAACCACATATAAGTTAAATAATTAATAAAATGCAATTACTACATTCAATTAAATTAAATTCATGTTATTCCAACATGAAATTAGTTCAATTCAACACAATTCTTCATTTTGATTTTAACAGTACGTAAATGTTAAATCAACGTGAAATAAAGTTATTTTAAAAGGAAAAATTTTCTTTGGAAATTACTATAAATCATGTTGGATTAACATGAAACACATACGAAGTAAAATCATTGCGGAAAAATTAGATTCACCTTGTTTACGTAGATTTTAAGTTGAAATTTTTCTGTGCATAGGCACGAATTTTTTCTAACCGATATATATAAATTTATTATTATTATTATTATATTCTTCCTTTTAATGTATGCGTATTGCTTTTATTTTTTACCAATTATATACTAGTTTCGCCTCGAATTCCGAAAATAGAGTTTTCAATGACTATGTGATGTATTTTTCATTCCGACGGGGTTTGCTGTAATTTGGGACGATTTTCCGCCATTCCACATCAAATTTGGTTTATAAACATAGCGGGAACCGATCTGCTAAAGAAGGTCGTCAGGTTGCCTAATTAGAATATGAATCCCGATACTTTAACCCACCCGAAATAGATAACAAAAAATATTTATTCTATATCTAACTCATTTCTTGTCATCCAATTTAAGTTCCATGCACTGTAAAATTTTATATGTACATACATATGTGTATCTAATATGCAAAAATTTTACTGCATTGCTTGAGATAATTGAAATTTTATTTCATTCTAGATGTAAATATAAAGCGTTAAACACATTCGCCACAGTAAGCTACCGACTTCAAAATGTTAAAGATGGGATGCACTTGTTTATATGAGAATGCTTATTTTGACGACAGCAAGGCAACACGGCTGCAGCTTGTTGTCTATGCTGATTTTGTCGTTTTAGTCCGATTAAACTAATCTCTATTTTTTTCGACAGTATTTAAAAGTGGCACCACTGAAATATGTGTTAATACTTGAGTATTAATAATCAAACATAATTGCGTTGTGAACCCTTTTTCCAAACAAACTGACACAAAAAAGCAGCTCCAGAAAGCAGTCGAGAGGATAGAATCTATTTCATTTTGAGAGCTTTTTTTCTTATGCTCTCACATAAAAATACTCATACAATTTCATACATTTTTTAAACAAAACTATAAAGAAAAATAAGCACAAAAGAAAATAAAACAGATACTAGAGAGCATTAGAAGTTACTGCCGTATATTTTATTATTGGCTTTAGTAATTTGACAGCGATTTTTCCTGAAGTTGCAGACTTATTCTGTTTGATAATTTGTTTGATAATTTAGGTGCTGCCTTCTCCAAAACAATTACGTTGCCGGCTATAAGGCGACAAATGCAGCTAGCGGCATTTAAAGCAGTGGCTTCTTGTAGTCTACTGTGAAGGAGTTATTTAATACAGGAGTGTTATGTAAAATAACAAAAAGTTAAGGCTTCATTAGTCTTTACTTTCTGTTGCTGTTCTGTGCTGTGCCGTTCAGCTTCTAAATTTGAGTACTTACTTTTTATGTAGTAACTTATCAACTGTTTCTCACCAGAAGGGTCGTAGTTTTCCACTAAAATTATGAGTTTTACATCGTCCGTTGTTAAGTATCAATATAATGTTGTATTTTTCTTTTAAAACTTAATTTTTTTTAAATTCTAACAACACAATTACAATTTGTTTTAAAATATTTGTATTTATTTTATGCTGTCACTTACAATTACTTAAAAATTTTTTGATTTTCACAGGTTGAACCGTAACAGAATAGAACGAAACAGAAAAACTAGCGACTTGTATTAGATTTCTATAACCAAAAAAGAGTCAGCTGATTCGTAACAGAACAGAAAGTAAAAACTAATTCTGCCTTTAGTCTCATTACAAGTTATATATTAATGTTGTTTATAGTAAAATTAATTAATTTCGCATTTCCTTCTAATAATTTTAATTTAAGTAAGGAAAGCAAGCGAGAACATTTACTGGATATTAAAATTATTTATTTATTTATATTTTAGTTTTCGGGTAATGAGTCCCAAAATACATCGCAAAACGAATTTAGATCAATATTCCAGCAGACCAGTAGGTAGCCCAGATGATCCCTTAGCCGATGCATATGATGATCCTTCATATAGTTTTAGCTATCGAACTTCAGATCATTCGCGTTCAGAGGAAAATGATGCTACTGGAAGAGTAAGAGGTATTTGACTTGTAAATAAAAAGTGAAACTGTCTTTTCCTAACACGAAAATCTTCTTATAGGGCTCTACTCTTTTTTAGATGATGAGGGTGTAAGACACAGCGTACGATATGCGGCTGGAGCTGGTACTGGTTTTGAGGTGACAAATTCTGTACCAGATAATCCGATAGAAGTAGCCTATAGTGGGCCGTTATATAAAGCTTCAGCGGAAACTCGTGGTAAAATGACAATACAAAGGGGACCAGATGGTACTTACAAACTTTTGGCTGCCGGCCCTGACCACAGAAGGGCGGAAAGTCGTTCGCCGGATGGCCTAGTACGTGGTACATATTCCTTTCTAGATGACAAGGGAGTACAACGTACTGTAGAGTATATAGCTGGAGCTGGTATTGGTTACAGAGTGCTGAAAAATCATGTGGGACCAGGAACGCATGTTAATAGCCAGGTATTAGATTTTCGACTTAATGATGCCTCATTTAAGCTGGCCAATGACTTTGGGACTGGTGCAGGTCCTGGAGATGATTCTAATATTAGTGGTGGGGTTGGGGGTGGCGGTAGTAATGGCGGCAGCGGTGTTGGCAGAAGAAAGGGTAATAAAGGAACTGCAGCCAATGGTAATAGAGACTATGTTCAGACGTCTGCTGGAAGAGTAGCAAATGGTGGTGACCTGGAAAGTGATACAGAAAATAACAATGGAAATGTAGGCTCTACATCACAAAATAAAGGTAAAGAAAATCGCATGGGTATACCCAAAAATGGTGTTCGAGGGTCTGGAGCAGGTGGTGTGAATAGAGTGTCTTCCAAAGATCGCGACCTTATGCTCGAAAGGGGCTATGCAGGAAATGATGCCAAAACTAGAAATCCAGCCAAGAATGGCAATAATTTGACATCAAACCAACGTAAATCCAACCGCGGTCCATCTAACCAAACCAATCGAAAAAGGCCCATTAGTCCAGTCAGCTCCGATGCGGCTAGTTATAACTATGATCCTCCCAATTCCAACAGCAATAACTACAATGTCAACGATGATGATTTCGCCAGTGCTCTGCCACCACTTGTTACCACCAATCACAAAATACTCGAAATTGATCGCGATCGAGATTGGGTTGAACATCATCGTGATTCGACAATTATTAAAAATGTGGGCAAATGGTATTTGGGTCTGCCTCCGGGTCAGAGTGTGCGAGCACATGTGCAAAACATTGATATTTTACCATTGAATGGTCGTCGTGTGCCATCACCTTCCGAAGCATTACGACGGGATGAACTGGCGGATATGACTACATCTGCAGAGAGTGACAGTGAATCGTTTAGAAGTTAGTTTTTCTATATTTATTTTTAACACTTAAGCTCGAGTTAATTGTATAAAAAAGTAATTTAACGATCAAAACAAAAAATATGGCACAAGAAAAATAGCACTAAAGAGCATATTTTAAGCGAAAATAATATTTGTTAAAAAAATCTGAATAAGAGTTTAGAAATTTACGTTGCAATATAATCAGTTAAAATTTTACTGACACAAGATAATTTTGATTCAAAATTACTATACTTTCACAATTCATATCGAAATATGCTATTATTTAATAAGTTGGGCAAGTCAATTTTTACAAATTACTTTGCAAATAAAAAATCATAAGTTTAATATATAAAGTTGTATCTTAATTTGTTAAAAAATTTAACAAAGGGATCAAAAAAACTAAATACTTTACGGTTTACTAGCTGCATCTGAATTTTAATTTCTGCCTTATTCATAAAAAGTATTTCAGGTTTATTAAGCGCTTATTTGACATATTTCTATGGGAAATTTGTCAAATAAACCTGTAATAAACCTAAAATATTGTTTATGAATTAGACCATTTAAATATATTACTTTTTAAAGTGAACACAGCTGTATATTAGTAAGCGTGTTAGTACATAGGAAAATGCGATAATGGTAAACCATTTTTAAAAATTACATAAAATAACAATTGTTTTATAATGAATAATCTTGAAAGCTCGCACTTACGAAAGAAAGGAAAGCTTGATTTAAATTTTTATTATTTCGAAATAAAACAAATATGTACAGAATAATCCATGATATAAATCACCACGGAATAACCTCTATTCAAAAAAAAAATGCAACATTTACATATTTATAAATTCTTAATGTTCGTGTAACTTGAGAGAAGCTATTAGTGATGCACGAATATTCGTATTCGTATTCGAATTGCCGAATATTCGGCCATTTCTGATGCGAATGCGAAGCATTCGTATTCGTTAAATTCAGGCGAATACGAATACGAATATTTTTCCAAAAAAATTAAATAAATAAATGCATAAATCCTAAACTAAATTTAAATAAATGGATAAAAATATTAGTTTGTACGAATCCATTAAATTTTTTATAGAAATTTTGTGCTTTGTATTATTTTCAAATATTATTTAATGACGATCATTAAAGTTTTGGGCAGTTTTTTATTAACTTTAAAGTACGCCAAAAGGAGTATGAAGTTCTTTTTCATGACAATTTTCTAATATTTCATATTGCAGGCGTAAATAGGGCCCTAATTTAATGTCTATAAATTTTATACTGGATATACCAAACGGACGACACACTCGTCCGTATTCTAGAATCAAAATGTAAATAATTTAAGATTCAAAGAAAATGTATCAAAACTTCATAAAAAATTCATTAAAATACAGCCACACACAAACTTACATACATATGCAAGCATAATTAAATAATACATGAAATTAAAAAACATAAACAAAATCCCTTTAACCAAGTTAATTCAATTTATTCAACTCTCTTCCTTTAAGTATTATGGCTTTCATACAACAACTAATAAGAGAAAAAATTGTTAGATCAAGAGAAATACTACAAACACACACACTCATGTTTTGTTTCTTTTTTTACTTGTAAGGCTTACAAATGCGTGTGTAATATGTTTGCATGTAGTAGTAGCAACTTTAAACGCTTATAGCTCCCAAAATACTAAACCGATTTCAATAAAATATAGATTCTGCACATCTGTATAAAAAATCCTTTTAAACCATATAAATCTTTTTAAAATCGGTGCAGTGGTACCAGCGTAAAAGGGATTACAAAAAACATGTTTGCCTATTAATTATATAGATGAAATATTCGTATTCGTGTTCGCGAATATCGTTTCAAATATTCGTATTCGCATTCGTATTCGCGAATATCAAAAATTTACATTCGTTACATCACTAGAAGCTATGTCAACTAAGAAAATGCTTTCGAATTTACATGTTATAAGCATGCAAATTCGAAAGGATTTTCTTTCGTTTCGAATTACAGAGTAGAACTCCAGGGCTCGCCAGATCATCTGTTGCACCTGCTTTGCAACTGTTGGCCCATCATTCATTCAGTCAATGAAGCAATTTAATTGAATGTTATTCTATTCTAACTATATGACAATGAAATTGTTAATTAATACAGCGATTTACATGCATATTTCGTAAAGCCCTTTTAATTATTCTATATGAAAATGTACCATGTATAAGTTCATTTAATTGTATAGAACACTGAATTTTACGTTACGAAAAATGGACGTTTAATTTTTCGAAATAAAAAATGCACAATGTATTGTTTTAGTACTTATACGAGGGTGGATCATTAACTGAGTGTCCTTTTGATTTTCCCGCCTCTTGATTGAAATGACAACACTGCTCCTGTCAAGAAGCAACTGTCAATTGACTCAATTGTCAGCCGTTGATAACAGACTACCTCGCCTTTTGAGAAGAAAATGAAAAAAAAAATTAGTTTCGTGTGCTCATTAAAAATTATTTTTTGATAAAAAGCCGTCAACCAAACCAAGGAAAAGCCCGATAAAAAGGTGCTTTACTAACTTTCGCTGTGGTCGCACAAGTACAAATGACGCTGAACGTTCTGGACGGCCAATTGAGGTCAGTACACCCGAAAATGTTGATAAAATCCACGATATGGTATAGGCCGATCGAAGAGTAAAAGTGCGTGAGATTGTTGATGCCATAAGCATTTCATATGGCAGTGTGGTTTCGATTTTAAATGATCAAATGGGTTTAATAAAGTTGTCTGCAAAATGGGTGCCGCGTTTGCTCTCAATTGACCATAAATGTAAACGTGTGACAACTTTGGAGTTGTTTAATCGCAATCCAAATAAGTTTTTGCGGCGTTTTGTAACTGTGTATGAAACATACATCCATTAATGTACTCCGGAAACCAAGCAGCAGTCTAAACCTGCTTCGAAGAAGGCCAAGGTGAGTTTGTCGGCCAATAAGGTGATGGCAACATTTTTTTGGGATGTACGCGGGATAACCCACATCGATTACCTTCAAAAGGAAAAAACAATAAACGGCGAATATTATGCCAACTTATTCGACCGATTTAATGAGGATTTAAAAAGAAAACGATCCCATATGGCCAAGAAAAAAAGTTCTTTTTCATCAAGATATTGCACGAGTGCACACGTGTGCAGTATCAATGACAGAACTTTATAAATTGGGCTACGAATTGGTACCCCATCCGCCATATTCTCCGGATTTAGCCCCTAGTGGCTACTTCCTACTTCCAAACCTAAAGAAACGGCTCGGTGGAAAGAGATTTAGCTCCAACGGTGAAATTATTGCCTATTTTAAGGACCTCAAAAAATCCTATTTTTTGGAAGGGATCCAAATACTGTAGAAACGTTGCACTAAGTGTTTTGAGTTAAAAGGAGATTATGTTGAAAAATAAATTTTTGTTTTGCAAAAAAAACTGTGTTTCATTCAAAAAGTCACGGACTTATTGATCCGCCCTCGTATTTATTTATTGTATCTTCAAAAATTAAGTAACAATGAGTATTCAAATCTTAAATCAGGATACATATAATTATTAGGCCCAACAAATGTCGGATATAAACTGGGCCTGGTCCACGATGTCTACAAGATACTATCTATCGCTTACTTATAATGAAAACAAAAACAAATTTCCTTATTTTGTTTTTGTTTTCAATATAACTAAGCGACAGATAAATTCTTGTCGACATCGTGGGCGAGGCCGTTAGTTATAGTAATTTATAATGCTTAAGTATCGTATTCAGTACAAAAATATGTTCAAGATGTTTTATCTGGAGTGTTGCGCATTAGGGCCCTAGTGTCCCTAATTATTAAGCGGATGTGTACAGTAAAGTTAAAAGATCTTACGAGCGAGGGGATAAGGATGGAACTCGAGTTTTGTTAAATATTTGCCTGCGCGTTTTGCAATTTCAGCAGTCATTAGTGACATATTTAGATAAAGATATAAATTTAAATTTTGGATGTACTATGGAGCTAACAATTAATTTATTAATAAAAACCTTAAAAGTTGGTGTTTTACCTTCGTTGGATTCTTTTACATTGGAAGCTGAAGCAGTGCGGCTTAGCAGAATTCGATATGAAAAATTTTACGATACAAAAATATTTAATATTAAATTTTTCGATATAAAAAATGGACGATAGTACGTTTAATTTTTCGATATGAAAAATTTTCGATTTGTGGCACATTTACTTTTTCGATATGAAATGGGCCATGTATAGCAAGTTTAATTTTTTGATATGAAAAATGGACGATCTATGGCACATAAAATTTTTCGATATGAAAAATGGACAATGTATAGCACATTTAATTTTTTGATATGAAAAACGGGCGAAAAATGTACGAAGTACATATGTACATATATCAACATTTGCATATTATGCACTTAATTAGTTTTTCATAGTTTACTCTGTTGGCGGTATACAATTAAACGAAACTAATTAAGCGCCCTCAAAATAATAAACAAGTTAAAACATTAAGTTAAAATTTAACTTAAAATGAAAGCTAAAGTTGTTAAAAACTTGCTAACACATAGTGCACTTATCTGTTAACTTTTAAATTATTAATTAAAAACCTAAAATATAATGAATTAATTTGCTTATTTTATTAACAAGCTTACAAACTAATTAGGCTTCATCAAAATGCAGAATCATTTAATAAACTAGATTAGAACAGCAACAACAGCAAATTTTTATCAGAGATTGAATCATTATTTGCATATATAATTTGTAAAGTTTGAAATTTAGTCCATTTATAATCTGCTATTTTAGAATTAACAAAAATAGAATTACAAATTTTATCTGGACTAAACGTTTTATAATAAACCTTTTATGCTCTTGTTTTTCCAAATATTGGTGTCACGTTCACTTCAGTTTACTTACAAGCTAAAAGCAGACGTAAAACAATACTTCAGTTCAGTTAATCACCCTTATTCTATTTGTAAATATCGACATAAAACGATATTGCACTGTATTGTTTATTTCAAATTGTTATTCTAGTTATCGCTATCGAAGATAATCGGCGACTATCTATAATCAAAAATTTAATGTTAATTTATTTAATTTTTATTCAATTTTGGAAAAGAATAGGCTTCAAATAGTCTTCGGAAAATAAAGTCACTTAAAATTTTCTAAAAAGTTTTTAATTACACAGAAAAAAATAACTTGTAAATACAATTAATTTTTTTGTTATATCAATTAAATAATTAATTGATTTTGAACCTACAACGATTTTTGTAAATACAATTAACGAAATTGTAAGTTGAAGGAAAATCTTAAAAATATTTTCAATTAAATATATCAACAAATAATTTGTTGAAATTGATTTTTTTTCAACATTTATTTTTGTTAAATTTCAAAGTTATTTCAATTAAAGTTATTGTTATATTAACAATGTGAATTGTTGAATTTCTGTATTATAATTGTTATATTAACAAGCTTTTTATACACAATCACAATCCTCGAAATGATTTTTTGCTTGTCTGCGAAAAACACTAAACGTCTTTGGGCGGAGTTGAACCGGCAACATCAACACTAATAAACTGACTCACTTACCTCTCAGCTAAAGAGCAACACTTTAGTAAATACGCAAATGATGAATACACACGAAATATGATTTCTTGTTTCTTCTACATGTGCTCATTCCATTATGATATAATTTAGCAAATAATTTTGTTGAGTAATTTAATTGACTACAAAAATTTAAATTTGTTATATAAACAATGATGATTATTAGTTTTAAAATTAAATGTTAACAATTTGTTTTGTTGGTTGCATTTCGATGATATTTTTTTCTGTGTACATAATAGTGTTCTCACACTGAGATGGTTTTAATAAAGGTTAAGGTTAAAACCAACTGTTAAAACCTGGTTTTACCATACAAATTGTTTTTGTTAAAACTAACTTAAAACCATTTTTGAATTGGTTTTAAGTTGGTTTTATGAAATTCCTCTTTGTTTTCGCTGTGATAAATCCCAAATTAAAATGCCCAGTAGCAGATGATAATGAATAACAATAGATGTCACTTGAAATATTTTCAACTTAAAAATGGATGCAGTTGCAACAATGATCAAAAAATTATGGAAAAAATAGTTTTTTTGCAGGAAAACCACGAAAATATTGTCATTGTCTTCTGGAAAGTGAAAATAGACGATATGACTGCCACTGATCCGCCGATGAAAAGTTTTATTTTGTGATGTATTTGTCCATGTTTAATATACAATAACTTGATTTACAAGCACATCTTTACTTTATATTGCTAGTTCCATAATTTTAAAATATTTATTTACAAAATATAAAATAATTTCCATTTTACAACGCACTGTAAAATTTTCGATTTTTTCATACAAATAAAATAGTCGTTGTACAGTTTGTCAAATAAGTGTTATAAAAAGCAGAAAAAAATACGACAATAAATACAAATATTTCTGCAGGAGATTTATTTTATTTTTGAGCAAAGTTAATAGACAGCCTGGGAGTTAAAATCTGAATTTAACAAACTCGCAATGTGAATGCAAAATCAGCTGTTTATGGTTTTAACATTAAAAGCAGGTTTTAACTTTCAGTGTAAAAACACTATTAGAAATGAAGTCTTTATTTTATTTGGAATTTTTTTTTTTTTTTTTGTTAAGCCACATCTTAATGCATTTCGTTACTGCTCATGGAATTTGTCATTAGACTTAAAAAAAAATTCAAAAAATCTTTTGGTTTGAAGAAAATCGCTTGCTTTGAGATATGTATATGTTGCAATAAGAGAACGACAGGACAATAATATTATAAAAATTTAAAAATGCACTTAATTGCCTATTAAATGATATAAAAAATGTCCATATTATTGTTTTGAATAATAAGAAAAATATTAAACCAAATATGTTCGTATTGTCAAATCTATTCACCATTTATCCTTTTGTATATGAGTACGTATGACTAATACTGATGAATAATAATGTATTACTCATACGCACTCATGGTTATTTCTTGTTTTCCTATTTTAAAAAATCATTTGAAAACTTCCAGCTGAAATAAAAAATACTAGAAAAAACATAATGGCTGACTTCGAAAATTCGAAATTCTCTCACACTCTTCATATGCCTCGCCATCCCAATAAGCACTCAAAAAATTAAAATTCAAGCACTTGAAATTGAACTGGAAACAAAGTTGAATTCAAGCATTTTTTCCAGTAATTTTCAAGTTTGAATATATTTTTAAATAAAAAACCAAACAACAGAATATATGTTCAAACCTTGTCAATACATCACAAAAAAAAAAAAAAAAAAAAAAATAATAATAATAATAATAAAAAAGTAAATTTGGAAAAAAAAAGGTGATAAGATCGCGAAAACAAAATTATTATTAGAAAAACAAAGGAATTGCATTTTGCTT
Organism: Tachina grossa; assembly: GCA_949987645.1. Lineage (NCBI taxonomy): Eukaryota > Metazoa > Arthropoda > Insecta > Diptera > Tachinidae > Tachina > Tachina grossa. Next base: position 19,896,117 of record OX465276.1, on the reverse strand, counting down.
TCTATTTTGAAAGCCTTGTTTTTGCAGCTTGAAATACATTTGAATTCAATTGTAATACAAGGTTTAATTGTATATAGTATAATTCAAGGCTTGAATTATAATGTATGGAGAATGCTATTGAATTAATATATTCAAACTTGAAAATTACTGGAAAAAATGCTTGAATTCAACTTTGTTTCCAGTTCAATTTCAAGTGCTTGAATTTTAATTTTTTGACCCAATAATTAGAATATGAGAATTTAATGTTTTATTAATTTTTATTATTAAAAATAATTCCCCGGGGGAAAATTTAGAATTGGGCTGATTACGTGATTGAAAATTTAGTTTGAAGCTTAAAAAAATATATATATATATATTTAATTGAAAAGTTATTCACAATCCCTTCTCTATTTAAAATTTAATTATAGTTAGTTTTAAATTAGTAGAAAAAATTAAACAGTGCACTAATCTTCACATAACAAACAGTTCAAATTTCATTTAACCCACCTGAATGATCTGTAGATCAATAATTTTTCATACCTATATACATACAAACAAATACACACTGATGCAAAATGCACTTACAACTGAAATCAATTCTGCAATTTCTTAATATATAAGGTTTAACACAATTACAAAATTAACCATTGCTATTGGCAAATATGCCAATCAATAGGCTTTATGCTTAACAAGCCAGACACTTGTTAGTAACCTTATTTTTTCCATTAAGTAGTTCAACTCTTTACTGCATCAGTCGTAACAGTGTCAAATAACCCGCCTAAAACCAACTGAATTGCAAAAACAAACAGCAACATCAACATAGCGAATCTCACACGCAGATTGTATTCAAATGCGTTAATATTTAAATGCAAAATTATCATGATCACTGTTGTAATTGTTAACATTTGTAAAAATACATGTGGCAGAAACGATTAGGGCAATAGCTGCGGTTGACATCTAAACGACTTCTTGAATGAGCATATAAAAACAATTACTTTATTGATTTATTATGATAGTCTAGCAAAGCTATTACGCGTTAAGGGTTCTACTGGTTTATAATTATTGAAAATATAAAAAAAACAAATTAAATATGAGAATCTTTTACATGCACATCATTTCGTGCTTAACAGTCTTGCAACAAGGATGCGGCCAGAATTTGGGAAAATCTCAAGCCAACTCCTACTTTTTTATGAAACAAAATGGTGGTTACGAATATGCCTTCAGTACGGATACAGGCATGCAAAGTGCTCAGACGGCAGATGAGTCCAACGAAGTGACCGGCCATTATATGTACTACGAGAAAGGAGTTCCCTTTATGGTGAAATATACAGCTGGAAGGAATGGTTTTCAACCAGAAATTATACCTGCCGAAAAATTAATTAATGCAAATTTCAAAGAAAGAAAATTACAAAGTTTTACTTCTCGAGATAATTCTGAAGTCACGCGTGATATAAAAACTTCTAGTTTTCAACGCAGTCATGAAAACAAATACAGATTGACAACAAGGACTCTGCAGCCACCCAAAGTATCGCCATTCAATATTGGCACTGATTCATCTTTTAATTTTGTGCAAAGTGCCTTGAAAACCATACAAAGTCAGCCAATGCACATGTCATTCACTTCAAAGTCGGAACCAATGACGCAACACCTACCGGCACACTATACCACCACCGTTAGGCCAACCGTTACAACCATACTACACCCAGTAACGCGTAACGAGGTGCAGGAAATCAACAACTTGGCTCCACTACCACCTACCAACTCCTTATCAATTTCCAAAAATCCCTATAGTTTCAATTACAATGCTGATCAGTCGGCACGTTCACAAATTTCAGATCCTTCTACCAATGTTGTCGGCAGCTATTCATATCTTGATGATACCGGCTATCATGACGTTGCCTACAAAGCCAACGATGACACTGGCTTTGTTGTTCTGGGTGGCAATTTGGTACACAATGAATTGTCATCACCGTCGACGCGTCAAACGCAACGCCGACAACTATTTCGAAATAACAATTTTAATTTTAACAACTATAGAATAACACCAGATTCACGTTTAACATCCAATGCTTTGGATGAACGTAATTTGGGTAAACGATCTCTACGCAAATTCAGACGCTACGCCAAATGGTGAGAAAACAAATGAATGAATGAGTGACTGACTGACTACCTTTAATCCTAACTAATTATGTGTGTATGTCTATATTCGTTAGTTGTACTATCTAATAATGAAAATTAATTATATATGTGTGTAATAATTTATTATAAAAAAAATTAAGATTTCTAAGTGCTATTTAAATCTAGTATTATTACGGCCTTATTTATAAAAATTATTAAGGCTTTATAAAGGCTTAATAAGAAAAATTTTTGTATGAAATTTATTTTTAAAACCCTTTATAAAGACTTCGTAATTTTTATAAATAAGGCTGTTAATTAATAATAAAGCAGACAGCCCAAAAATAAAGTGGTTAATACAAATTTTCAAATTGTATTTTATTTAATGCCTCAAAGTAGGCAATAGAATTTTATTCAATTGTTAGCAGTGTCTCAGGTAGAGATGGGCGCGTGTTGAATTTTTCCAACGCGACACGAACACCAAGATTCTCAACACGTACGAAACACGCACGCGAAACATTTCGTCAACAGGATACTGCACAACACGCACGAAATATTATTGGTTTAGTATTGAAAATCAGAAAATGAATTTATTTTTTTCAAGAGTAGCTTTTCAAAATATGGCACTGAGTTGGTACTGCCAGCTGATACTATCTGCCACCACGGCTGATACTATCGGTTTACGTACAGAACTTTAAGCTACAGACGCCCATTGTGTGTTTGACGATAAAAAATATTAAAATTTTACCTTATATACCGTTTACAAATGCCACTACAGTGGCATGCCATTTCGAAAAACTCAGTACACTCACGATTTTTCATTAACACACTCAAATTTTCGGAATGGCAGCTCCAGTGGCAGCAAAATTTGCATGCGAGTAAAAATTTAGCAGTTGCATGCCATTGAATGTCAAAACGAAGAAAAGTATTACCCTGGTAAACATCTGATGCAAATTTATTGGAGTACTGTAAAATTTAAATTAATGTTTTAACTTGTTAAATGCATTATTATGATTTATTTATTGTAATGCGCATAAAAAATGCACTTTTGCTAATTATAGAGCATTAATATCATCAAAATTATAATAAAAAGAAAAGAGGTAGGTGTCTTAGGACACCCGGTTATAGCTTTGCTGTGGTAAAATAACAATGTAATAAAATTATATTACATGATGTCAAATTTTCAAAAAGTTTCCATTTAATTATTTTCATTTCTAGCGGCGTACGATTACATTAATGTATTGTTTGTGGCCGGTGGCGGCTGTGCTCTCTGTTTAGTACTCATATGCAAAAACAAAGCAAAAACAAATTGAGCAATCGTTATCATTGTGCTTTTATACACGCGACTAATTTTTATGCAGCACAATTTTTGTTCTTTCACGAACACACTAGACTAATTCATCGGGCATAAAAATTTAAACGTATAAATAACTTTATGTGTGTTAGTGTTTTATGTATTCATTTGATATTTGCTATTTTTTAAGTTGTGTGTTTATTGGTTTTGTGCTGCTAATGTGGGGTTGTGCCTGATTGAAAAATTATGCCAACCACAAAACACTCTCTTTGCCTCTCTCACCAAAAAAAACTGGCATGTTATGTCAGCACAATTGTTCTCGTGTTTTGTTTTTCTTTCACTCACTTAAAACAAAACAAAATCAAACAATTTGTTGCGTTTATTGTCGTTCTATGCTTTTAAGTACAAAGAAGTCAAAACAAAAATAAATTTATAACTGTAATAGTGTCGATTATTTTTGTTACGAAAATCACGTCCTAACTCATGTATCGCTCAATAAATAGCAAAGCTATAATAAAATTCCATTTCCCGAAGCATGTGCTTATATGATTAACTGGGTTGCTCTATAAACAAAACGGAGCATTTTTTTTTACTTGAGAAGTAAACAAATGTTCTCAAGTCAAGTCTTCGCCGACATTTTTAAAATTAACTTGTAATTGCATGTGTAAACAGTAAAGCAAATGGCAAGAGATTCGACTATTTCGAACAATTTTTCGTTGATAATACGTATACAATAATTGCATGCCACTAGTGGCGTGTGTAATTGCAGCGTTACTGGAAATTCCATCATACATATGTATTTTAAATCTTAAAGCGTTTCGTGTTTGTCGTGTCAATTTGGCTTAACACGAAGCGACCCGAACATGCACGAAATCTGATTTTTTGTCACGAACACTTCGTGTTGAAAAACACACGACACGACACGCCCCCATCTCTAGTCTCAGGTGTGGGAAAGTTAATGCGAAAGTTAAAACGTCATAAATCAAAAAATAAAACACAAACAAAATTGGTAAAAAAAAATAATTTGATTATTGAGTTTTTGTTTCAATTTTGATATTAGTTGAACTTCTTTCTTATTTTCTTAAATACAAGTTTAACTTAATATCTGTAGTTGTTCTAAGAAATTTTTGGGCAAAGGTTCTCCCTGATGATCTGCATTAGCAACAGTATTTTTAATAAAAAAAAAACTTGAACTTATATTTGAAATTTTTATTTTGAGAGAAGTTTTCTTTTTTTAATACATTTTCAGGCTTCTTTCACACTACATTTACACATGAAAGTACTTTCTTAAAATTTCTGTATTATCCGTATTATCAAAAAAAAAAATTTAATGAAATAAATTACTTTCATGAAAATTTCTTCTTCATATTCATAAGAAAGTGGAAGTTCATTTTAAAAATGATGTCGAAACGTAAAGGTGCTAAAAATTGTTTTGTTTAATACTTAATTAGAATTACCCAGAATATCAACTACACAAATTTATAAAGCAATAAGTTGGGAATAAGTATTTTTGTTAATATTTTAATAATATTATTGTTTTAAAAAGGCTTGATTGAATGGATGTCTTCAAGTATATTTAAATACTTTAAATATTTATACAAAATAAGTATAATTTCTAATAACTATTTGTCATAATCCTGTATATCTATACAAATCTTTAAAGTGGGTAACCCTGTTTATCTCTTTTTTCATTGTACTTTCTAAAAACGGCAAAACATTACTTTCTTGAAAATATCGTTGAAATCTGAGTGAAAATTAAAAATAATGTGAGTGTGATAGTGAAAAAATGTGAGTGTATTGCGATTTTCGTGTAATTTATTTCATGTGTAAACAGTGATGCCAACTTTTTTAGCTCTAAAAGCACAACGAAATTTTAAAAAAAGCACTAAAAAGCATAGTTTTGAGACATAAAAAGCGTAAAAAGCACTAACGAGAAAAACGAGTGAAGATCCAAACGAGTGAAGTTTAATAATGTTTAATAATATTTTCTAAGCTATTCTTTATTTAATGAAATATATAAGACGAAAAAGGTATGATTTAAACTGAAAAAATAAATACACCAAGTTTTTTAAAGTAATTTTAAAAAATAAACAAATTACTTAAAAGCACTGCTTAGTGCTTTTTTTTACCCCCTGTTTGTGTAAAACGTTTGAGTTAAAAATCTTGGCGTTTTTGTAATATACTAAAGGAAACTTGTACAACTTTTCTTTAATCTATCACAGAAACGCCTAGATTTCTAACTCAAACGTCTTACACAAACAGGGGGTTAGTTTGACACTAACACTCAAAATTTCGCGTTTTGAGTCTTCAAAAAGCACTAAAAACAGTGCCAAAAGCACCAAGTTGGCATTGCTGTGTGAAAATGGTAGGATATTAAATCCAAAAATGTTCACCACATTCCAAAATTTTCAACAAAAAAAAAAAAACTTCCTTGCATTCTATAATAAAATACTACTCCGGCAACTTTTGCTTTACACTGTACATCTTAATTCAATATGCTCAAGAAATCTTTGAAATTGCCACTTGGCCTTACCATTTGCCCTATTTAAGTCTAAAACTGTAGCAGCCAACTTAAAAGAAGTGTAAACTTAAAGTAAACATAAAAACTGTCATATTAATAATGTATTTGCGAACTATAAATCCAGTTTAAATATTTTTTAGGTGGCTTTATTTTTGTAACGTGATTAACAAAGGTCTTTTAAAATATAATAAAATTATTTAAAAGCCATCTATCTCATTCTTACACTAATTGAATAATTTTAGGAGGGACTATGGAATTTGGTAAACATTAAATACGAGCAGGGCAAGTATTTAATATTCCAAACATAATTCTGGAAAAAAATTAACATTCATGCATAAATATACGTACAAGTTGTTTTCGATTGTAAATACTTTGTCTAATTTGGGGGTCTTGTTTTACAATAAATATTATTTGACAATTTTGCTTTTGTTAAACTCTTTAAAGTCTTTATTAGCTGAGGTCGTTTCAATATTTCACTTTTATTTTTTATTTTTGGTCATTTGTGGGTATGTTTTGATTTTTGGACCGTCATTGTACAATATCATTAAATATGCAATCAATGTTGAAGAAATAGTGCAACGGTTTTTGCGAATTAATCAATTTCAATTTTACTTGATTTTTAAACCAAATTTAGTACAAAATAAGAAGCCTTGAGGTATTTAAAGTACAAACCCATTTAAAAACAAAAAATTAGTTTATCCTACATGTGTTTGCGTTGCCAAAAAAAAAATAAACATACAGTATTTTTCGTTCATAGCGAACCCGCTTAAAACGAACTTTCACCTAAAACGAACCATTTTCGAAAGTACGAACTTTTATTTCTATAAAACCATGAAATTTTTTTCACTTATAACGAACCCGCTTAAAGCGAACTTTCGGTTATAACAAACTTTTTTTGCATGTAAATTGTTCTTTTTTTTCGCTTAAAACGAACCAAGAAGTGTGTTGCCATGAACAAAAAATGATATTTTTTAATTTGGTAACGCTGTATTTTATATGTCGTAGGTTTAATTGTTTTTTGTTTTTGTGTGAAGGCGAAGTGAATTCAGCAGTTGAAAATTACAAAGTTAGAAGATGGCCGTAGCAGCGGTTGCAAAACAAAGAAAGTGTTTTTCTTTAAAAGAGAAATTTGATATAATAAAACGCTTACAAGATGGGGTAAAACAAAAGCAAATATGCCAAGAAATGGGCATCAGCAAGTCAACAATAGCTACAATTTGGAAAAATAAGAACCTGGTGCTAAATAATTTTGAGCAAAGCTCCACAAGTGCAAAGAAAGATAAAAACCCTTCCTTCGAGGAACTGGATAATTGTCTTCTAAAATGGTTTACCCAGAAAAGAGCCAATAATGTGACCGTAAGTAATGCCGTTTTACAAGCGAAAGCACAAGAATTTGGCTTAAAGCTTAACTACAGCGATTTTAAGTGCAGCGAAAGTTGGATTGTTCTATTTAAAGGACGCCACAACATCACCAGCGGAAAAATAGTTGTAGAGGCGGCTGAAGTCAATACTAATGTGGTCAATGATTGGTTGCAAAATAAGTGGCCAGGTATAAGAAACAATTTTAAAGATGAGGACATTTTTAATGGCGATGAAACTTGTTTATTTTATAAACTCACTCCGAATAATACACTTCGCTTCAAAGGCGAGACCTGTGTAGGTGGTAAACTATCAAAGGAACGACTAACAGTGCTCCTAGTAGCAAGTATGACGGGAACAGAGAAACGAAAACTTTCAGTAATTGGAAAATCAAAAAATCCCAGGTGCTTTAAAAACATTAAACAATTACCAGTTAATTATCAAGCAAATAAAAAGGCTTGGATGACATCCGAAATTTTCGCCAATGAGCTAAAAGAATGGGACTACGATTTACGCCGTGCTAATCGAAAAATTATACTGCTTGTAGACAACTGCCCTGCTCATCCAGATGTAAAAGACTTAGAGTGCATTAAACTGGTGCTTATGCCTCCAAATACAAGCTCAGTTTTGCAACCTATGGACCAAGGTGTCATTCACGCATTGAAAAGTAAATATCGCCACTTGCTTCTTTCAAAAATTGTCAATTCGGTTGATATGGGTGAAGATAACTTTAAAGTAAGCATACTGGATGCAATCAATTTCTTGCATTTGGCATGGACAAAAGTCAGCAAAACTACAGTTGCAAATTGCTTTCGGCATGGCGGATTTGCCAACAATGAAGATGGATTTAACTCCGAGGATGATCTGCCATTAATAGAATTAATGGGAACATTTACAGATGGTAATAAAAAAGGTTTGCTGAGTTTTTTTTTTATTTACAGTTGGGACAGAAAGTTTCAACGATTTCATATGTTTTGATGATGATCTTCTAACAACGGAAGTACTGGACGATGCCGCTATTTTGCAGACTGTTTGCACTGGTGATGACGACCTTGATGACGATATGGAAATGGACAACGAAGATCCAATGCGAGTTACTACTACCCTGGATGCAATGTGTAGCGTAAGCTGTGTAAGAAATTTTCTTCAGTCTCGCGACACTCCACAACAAATTCTTGACCACTTGGCCCAAGTGGAAGTGTATATAAATGAAGCCAAGATTAATGCTAAGCAAACTAAAATAACTGATTTTTTTAAAAACTAAATAAACTTATTTTTTAAAGACTACAATGTTCTAAAATTGTTTTAATAAATAAATAAATAGCCAAGTGTTAAAAAAAGACATGTGCACACACAATAATGGTTTCTTGATGTCTTCACTTAAAACGAACTTCGCTTAAAACGAACAAATTTGATCAGACCCTTGAAGTTCGCTTTAAGCGAAAAGCACTGCATTTCAAATTTTTACATGATGGAATCACAATTTCAATTCACAATTTTTAATTGAATTTTTTTTTTGTATATACATAAATACATATATCTGAAGACTGTGTATAAACATCATTGAAATCGGTGCATCAGAATAAATTCAAAACATTTTAACAAAAAAAAATTAATTTTATTATTGATTAAAAAAACTCAAAATTATTAAGAGTATGAAGACATTTTTTCGGGCTTAAATTTAGTACTCTCAATAATTATAGAAGTTTTTTATTAACTAATGTAATTTTCTAAAGAAGACAAGAAAAATTAAACCAGTCTTTGGTTTGGGGTAAATGCCTGCATTTTTCTGCGTCGCCTTGCACTTCATCATATGTGCTGTTCTATCTACTTGGATAGAGATTGTTTGTTAACATCAGTTTTAGGCTATACCAAACATTCTAATGGTTAGGAAAGATGCTTTTCTGTTGTACACATTTGCAATTATACAGCAACCAAAAATTTTTACGATTTTTGATTTGATATTTGATTTTACGAATTTTGCGGTAGGTCCTGTATCAGTGAAAAAGTATTATTTTAGTTTTTGAATTTAGTAATTGAATATAAAAGAAAATTTTTTCTGTGTATATTTAGGAAAAGTTTAATTTTCACTTTTAATTATAAATACATAAGCACATATGCAAGTTTATTTTAACGTTGTCGTTAAAGAGTCAACAGTTTTTCTTTTTCTCTTACAAAACTTTTCATTTCTTTTGCTGCTTTACATGACTTTCTTTTTATTTTTTTGTAAAAGAGGCTTTTTTATTTGCTTTTAAAATAAATATGAAATTAAAAATTCTTACGATTTGCCAAAAATACAATTAAAATTGTTTACATCCAGTTTATAAAAAGAAAATGTTTTTAATGATTTTTTTATGTTATTGTGTTGTCTTATAATATTTAGTTAGTTCAAACACGTAATACGTTTGTTTTCGGTAAGTTTACATTTTGATGGCCACATAGAGATCAACACTTTTGCCAGACTACTTTGAAAAGTGAGACCGATTTAGTTGTAAAGCTGTTTTATTTATTTATATGTTGTCTTTTTTTTTTGTCTTGTATGTATGACACGTAAAATGATTTATGATCTTTAATTTGCCAAAGGGCAAGTTCATTGTCAGCTATATGTCAAAAAAAAAGCAGCTTGTTAGAGAAATGAAAGAAAAAAACAAAGTAGATGCTGAGAGTCTTAACATCACAATATGTACTTGTATAAAAATTTAATCTCCAGCTTTCTGCTTTCTTTGGTTTAGTAAAAATATGACACTGTTTTTTTTTTCTTTTTTTGATTTCTTATTAATATTAATATTTTGGATACACTTTTTATATGTATTAGAATGTATGAAACATGTGATACTTTGATTGTGACAGTCTCTTTTTGCTCATATGTAATCTTGAATGTAATCGTTTGTGTATTAGATTACTGTACGAAATTTATTTCAAAACAATTAAAAAAGTTTATCCCTTCGGCCTGTTCGTGCATCATATAAGTATGTAAAATTATGTGTTCTTTACATGAGGTGTAGTGTATGTTCAGCAACTTTGCAGAAAATATTAAGGCAAATATTTTTTTGAAATATATTAACCCTCTAACTCAATCACATAACCATAATTTTTTGTTATATTCTAACAAATAGTAATAAAAATCACGAGGATAAAATATTCTACAGAAATATTGGCCATAAAATCTACTATAAATCTTCAAGACACCAAAGCTTAAAACTTAACACAAAAACGAATCAGCCAAGCTCACGATTGCCAATTTTTATTCTTACAAATTCCTTTGTGGGACAATTGACAATGAGAACACACAGTTTCATATACCGACATGCTGCACGAACATGCCAAAGAAGAAAAACTTCAATCCTCTCTAAAATAAAATTCAGATCTGATCTTTCGAAACGCTGACACACGTACATACATATTTATATTTTTTGTCTCCTCTAGCGGAATCCCTTGTCAGAAACCAAAAATTTATTCAACAGCAGCATTACCGTTGAAAAATTTCAAAAAGGGGCACAAAAAGGGGATTTTCAAAAAAAAGTGGCACAAAAAGGGGATTTCTAAGAAAAAAAGTGGCAACTTTAAAATCAAAGAAAATTAAAGAAACAAACATATTTATCAACCTATTTTTATTAAAAACAAACAATAAAAACAAGTTTCTCATGTATAAAAAGTACATTAATTTTATGAGAACTCATATAAGTTATTCTTACGTCTTATTTGCAAGTAAAAATTCTAACTTGTGGCAGAAGTAGGTTTTACTTTCTGTTCTATTACGAATCAGCTGACTCTTTTTTGCTATTAGAAATCTCACACAAGTCGTTAGTTCTTCTGTTTCTTTCTGTTATGTTACGGTTTAACCTGTGAAAATCCAAAAAAATTTAAATAATTCTCAGTGACAGCATAAATAAAATAATAATTGTAATTATGCTTTTAAAATTTAAAAAATTTAATTTTTATCAGAAAAACATAAAATTGTTTTGACACATAAAAATAGACGAACTCATCACTTCAGCGGAAAACTGTGGCCGTTCTGCTCAGAACGGTGATAAGCTATAACATAAAATGTAACTATTAAAATTTAGAAACAGAACGGCACAGTACAGAACATCAACAGAAAGTTAAGACTAAAGACTCAGTTAGCCGACTGTAATGTAATGTAACTGTAACGTAGAAAACAGCTGATTGATATTTTTATATGAAAAGTAGGTTACGTTACATTACATCTCTGTAACCATTTTCATTACTTTTCACATAACAAAATCGATCAGCTGTTTCTTACTGTTGCAGTTACTTTACATTACAGTCGGCTAACTGAGCCTTAACGAATCCTTTACTAACTCACGTGATTAATTACTGATTACTAGGGATGAGATGTATGTATACAGAAAAAGAAATTTTTAATTTTACAATTGTTTATTTGACGACTGTGAATATATTTCTATAATACCGGCTAGTTGAGTATTTGCAAATACAGTTTTTACTTACAAATAAGACGAGTAAAAAAGTAGTATAGATAGCTAAAAAAATAATAAAATCTATGATAATAATGAAACACTATTCAAAATGTGGCACTTGATATTGATCGGAATTCCAATAGGAAATAAATGGAAATTTCGTTCTTAAGATTTACAAAAAATTAAGAAGTACATTAATAAATTTTTGGCACCTTTTGGGGCATATAATTTTTTAACCCCCGACTAAAAAAAGGGGTGTTATAAGTTTGTAGTGTGTGTCTGTGTGTCTGTGCCAGCCAAACGGCTGGACCGATTTCCATTTAGTTTTTTCTCTTTGAAAGATGAATTGATCGAGAGGGTTCTTAGCTATGTTTGAAGAAAATCGGTCCAGCCGTTTAGAAGATATAACATATTTTCTGAAAAAAGTCGGAGGTTTTTTAAAATTTTTAATTTTTGTGAGACATTTTTAGATGTTAATTGAACTATAGTTCAGTAATTTCAATTATTTAATTTACTTAAAAACCAGTATAAATCAAAAAATTTACTTAATCATTTAAAGTTTTGATAAAAAATTTTAAAATTCGATTCTGAAGAGGATTATAATTATATTTATGGTATTATTATTATGCATAATGCATATTTATTAAATACTTTAAATATAAATTCTTTTGAAATTGTACATCTGTATTTATTAATAATTTCTTCACTTGCAATACATTCTTTCAAATCGTTGTGAAATAAATTTAAGGCAGACAGCATGGACATACAAGTGTCTACTTTCAGTCTATTTGAAATTTTTTTAGCAATGCTAATGTATGTTTACGCTTAATGTTTTTTTTTTAAATTTTATTATAAAGATGAAATAAGGTGTAACTCATCGACTTTGCAACTGCTGAACCTGGGTATATTTTTGCGTTTAATTTGGTCAATTTGTCCATTGACTTAAACGAGTAGTTGCAACTTATCATCAGCAATAGTCACTTTCCTCCGCAAATAAATATTTTTTTTTTTTTTGTAAAAACTTGGATATTTTTCGACCATTTGCTTTTGGGAATTGGCCACGTGTTTGGCTGTTTTAGTTTTCTAAAATCATGCGATTTCAACTCGATCGGTTTACAGAACGGCCTTTTAAAAATATGTACTTTAATTTAATTTGGGTTTCACAATAGATATCGAAAATACAGTTTGAATTATCAAGTATGAGTGTGCAATTGTACTCGTATACCAAGGTGTATGTTTTTATATTAAGTTTGACACATAGGAAATAACATCTTGTTTAATGTGGTAGAATCTGTAAGAATCTGCGTACATTTATTATCAAAATATAAACGAAAGTTGACTTTGAACGAAAAGGGGCAAAAAGGGGCACAAAATAACGCAAATGATACTAAAAGGGGATTTAAAAGTAAGGGGCATAAAAAGTGGCAAGGCAGTTGAAGAAGGGGCAAAATGCGACTTTAGTCGCACAACGGTAACGCTGTTCAGGAGGTCTAATTTCAACATGTGATAGTCAGCTTTTGCCCGGTAGTAAATGTCACTAGTCAATCAGTATGGCAATGCTGCTGTAAGATCTCTTCTGCCCCACTGTGCAGCCCTAAATATGCGTAATAAGAAGTCATACATTGGGTTATATTTCAAGTGAGAAATTCTTAAAATTTTATTATTATAATAAATGTAGCATAAAATCGAACATGGATATTTATGTATTCCAGAGGCATTTAAAAATACTAAAAAGAACAATCAATATATACAAACAAAAAACAAAAACATACACACACGCACATGCTTTACACGATACACGCACACGCTTGCCAACATGCAAGCAACAGACGGAAACATTCAAAACGGTTTATTCATTGATACACATTTTAAGCCAAATGAAAAAATAAAAAATTCAAAAAAAAATTGAAAATTCCAGAGGGGAATTGGAAATAAAATAAAATATAATAATAGAAACCTTGTGTATATACAAATCTATTGCTTGACTTAAAATTATTTTTATTTTTTTTTATTTTATAGGTGAAGTTTTTTTTTGCGTTGAAGAGCCTTCTTCTGTATGCGCTGAAAATAATAAAATAAAAATATGAGTAGCAGTTAAATAACTGATACAATTACTGACTGACTGCACCACTATGTACATATATGGCACACAGACGACGCGTCGTCCACAGCTATGCTGTGTATGATTGAACATTCATGGATTCATTGTGGTTACGAATTGATATCAGCAAAGAGCAACCACAAACATGACCTTCACGTACAGGTATTGAAAAAATCCAAATATTTCCATAAACGATAGGTACATGTCGTCCAATAATGAATTAAAAACGAATCAACATTTAAAGAGAGAATCGTCTGTAGGATTGTTAAAGTGGAAGAAAATCTTTATAAATTGGTGAAACAACATGTGACAAGCAGAATAATTAAGTTCCTTACAAGACAATTTTCCGTTTTAGATCTTTTTAATTTGAACCTATTCTTAGCAAGTTGCTTGTACTGAAAAAAGCTACACCATAATAAATTTGAGTTTTTAATAAAAATATATATGTAACATAATCAATCTATTAATTTTTAATTGAGCCGCATTTTTGTAATAATTAAAAAAATAAGTGCTTTTCACATAAACTTTCTAGGCAAGTTGATCGCTTGTAATGAAGAAACTGCAGGTTATTAAATGTAAGATCATATATGTGTTTCTTATTGTAAGTAAAATAAATAATTCTTTCGACAACTCTCATCTGCTCCTTTGAGAAGCTCATAGTGTTTTCACACCTAAAGTTAAAATCCTATTTTAACGTTAAAACCATAAACAACTGATTTTGCGTCCACACTGCAAGTTAGATGAATTCAGGTTTTAAACAACAAGTTGTCTAATAAATTTTGTTCAAAATAAAATAAATCTCTTATAGAAATACGTGTATTTGTTGTTGTATTTTTTGTGTTTTTTATAACACATTTTTGATCATCTTTACACCAACTGTTTTGGTTTGTCTGAAAAGCAAAGAAATGTTAAAATGCGCTCTAAAATGAATATTATTTTATACTTTGTAAATCATCATTTTAAAACTGTGGAACCACTTATAGAAAGTGCTTGGAAATCAAGTTGTTGTATACAAAAAATGGACGAATAGATTACAAAATAGTTTTTTTTTTCAGCAGACCAATGTCAGTCATATCGTCTATTTTCACTTCCCAGAGGTGAATAAAAATATTTCCGTTTTTTGCGTCCAAAAGATTCTTTTTTCCGCAATTTTTTTATTATTATTGCGGCTGCATCAATCACCCCTATCGCGAATGTTATGGGAATAAGTTGTTTGGGAGTAAACGTGTATTCCCATCCCCAACAAATTGGTATCGCGAATGTTTTGGGAGTAAAAAGTCTATTGTGAATATCATGGGAGTAACAATGTCTATTTCGAATTGTTTGTTTTGATTTATAAATAGTTTGCGTGCTTATAAAAGAAAAGTTTATTTTGTGAAGAAAAGTGTTAATTTAAAATGAATAGTATTTATTTGCGTTTCCTGATTTTGGAAGAAGAAAATCAATCCACAGAACGATTACAGTGAAGACATACGCGATGAGTCAGATCCGCTATCGTTATCGGAGTCAAGGTAAAAGTCGTAAAGATTTAAATGTGTTTGTCTCTAAATCAAATGTTTTTGACAGGTTTCAGGAATATTATAGACTTAACAAAGATGCTTTCCAATTCCTACTGAACGTGTTGGAAGAAAACTTGCCTCCTAGGGGTAAAATGTTTTGGACCACCACCAGTTATGTTGCGGTTTTTTTTTTTTTGGTTTTCGGTGAGTTTTTTTCTTATGTGTCGTTTTTGGTCGATCCACACCTACATATGTATGTATGCATATAAATTTTAAGTCACTGTTTATAAACTAACAATAAACATTCGCTACATATGTATGTACTCTTACCTTTTTCCACTCCGCTATAGATTTGATAGGCGGCCCGCGGCCGTTCAACGTAGTGCTTAGCACATTCCAAAATGTTGCCACATCCTCTTTTTTCTCTTTTTGAAATCGCTTACCATACGCTGGCTGCGCGGACATGGCTTCCACCAGGCAAGTACTTTGATCTTTATTAATACTCTTTCAATAAAATAAGTTTAATAAAGTTCGACATTTAAAAACAAATATGTAGCAACTAACTTACATGTGTACTTCTTGTTCCCAATAATAATTTTTGTGAATTAATTTTGTAAAATAGTTGTTGGGAGTAAATATTCGTGATACCATATTTTTATGTTTGTGAACGCATTCACAAAAAATTTTTATGGGAACATTCACGATAGCAAATCATAAAATTTGGGAGTTTTGTCTTGGGAACGTTTATTCGCGATAGGGGTGAATATTTAAGTTGAAAATGTATCAATTGGCATCTATTCTTATTCACTGACATAAACATTTTCAGCTGCTTCCGGTCATTTTACCTTGACAGCCAGAGAAACAAGCCGTCTTAAAACTCGGCTTCGGCGGCTTAGGAAAAAAGTCGGCGGCGGCTCATAAGCCAGCTTGAGTTAGCTGACATTGATAGCCGCTTTTTATAAGTGTTTTAAACATATTTCTATAGAAAAAAATTTAAAACACCTGATGTCTTCCATATAATTTGTTTTAACTAACTGACCTAACTGACATTTTTTTGGAAAATGAGTTAAGTCCTCTACTAGACTTTATAAGTCATAATACACATTGTTTACAATTTTCATGAGCATTACTTTTGTGCCTATATAAATAAAAAGATTTCTGACGCAGATGTAAGAATGAATGTATAAAACACTCATAAAAGCTGCTCTCCTGTTAAATTTTTAAAATGTGAGTTAGGTCAGTTAGTTAAAACAGCGACGATATGTCTTGCTAATGTCTGTGACTAAATTAAAGTTGCCAGTTTTTGAAGCAGCAAAAGAAAAGAAAATCGAAAAATGTACTGATTATACAGTTGCAATGAGTTGTGCAGTGAAGTCGTCATGGTTGATCGAGTCAAGCTTGATTGATCTATTTGCTGTAATATTTAAACTTAATTTTTTATTTTCATTTACAATGAAATTACTAAATTAAAGCCTTTTGAAAATGATCGTTCTAGTTGCTAAAAATAAATTAAGTTAAGTATAGTATTTAGCTGCAAGGCACGTAGTTTACAGATAAAGCTAATTGTAGCAAGTACTTCACCAATAAGTTCAAGGAGTTTTAAATAAAAGCCTTAGGAAGTACATATAAAAAAAATCTAGAACTTAAAGCAATTATGTTTTTACTTGTAAGAATAATTCACAAGCTTTATTAAACTTGTTTAAAGAAGTTCGAAAAATAATCATTGATGTGACGCTAAAAATAATAATTCTTAGAAAGGACAACCAAGCCCCTGCCTACAAAATCAGGAGGTAAATTAAATGTAAGGAGTAGAGTTTCTTATTAAATTCCTTTAAAAATGTTTTAAAACAAACAAATGTATGTTACACTTAAATCATCTCTCCAAAGTGGTATTAAAGTACATAGTATCAGCTTTTACCAGCGGCTCCGCTTGCGTTGATCTGTTTAAAAAATATAAAAAACGCAGTTTTAACCCGAACCCGAAACGAAAATTACCCCTAACCAGCCCAAAAATGTGTTTTTCGGAATAAATCCGTCTAAAGATATATAAAATCAGTTCCGAACCGAATAAAAAAATATGCTATTATTGACACAGGTAATGTAGCTTTCCATTGGTGAAATAATTTTCCAAATCGATTTAGCTGTTTGGAAGTGAAGGCTTAACAAACAAACAAATTCTATTTCACATTTATAATATTAGTAAGGAAAGAAAATCAAACACCTTCAGGCTTCATAATTTTTAGAATTTGTAAGAAAAACATAATTCTTTTCCCAATGCAAAATGTCTTCTATCTATGATTAACGTCACCAGGTTATTTTTTTTTTTTTTTTTTTTTTTGCAAAAAGCGGGACATGATCGATCAAAAAGAAAGATTTTGAAAAAAAAATACTGTCAAAAGCGGGGTTTAAAAATAAATATCTTTAAAAAGTGGGATGTATAATATGCATATCGTCCTTAATATAGAAAGGATCTATAACTCATTATTTTTTTTAAATCGAGATTTTTGCATTTTTCAATATATTAGATATTCTTCCATGAAAATATACAAAAGGGAATGATTTACCTATGAAAAGCGAGATAATTCTGCCTAAAGCTGGTCAAGTTACCATATTATCATAATGTTTTAAAATTTCAATTCAATATCATTTTATGTGACAATATGATATAATAGAACACCTTGTGAATTGGCCAAATACATATTTCAAAATATAGATTTTTTTTCATGTAAATATCAATTTTATGGCGTGATTTATATAGTTAGGCTCTTATTCTGAGTGTTGACTTGCACTATATATATTTTTTTTTTTTTTTTTTTTTTGTAATGTTGCAATAGAGGCTTCAGAATTTTGAAAGATTTAGTGGCCATATTGTTGGAATTATCAATATTTATATAATAACCAGGGACAAGGACTTCACGCACTTAAAAAAGGTATTTTAGGCTCTTAAAATATGACATTAAAAACGTAAAATATGCACTAAAAACAATAAAATATGCACATATTTTAAAAAATTTTTGTTCGAAAGAAAAGTTTTAAGTTCACATACAACTAATTAAAGACACAAAAATATTTTATTTTCTCAAGAGGTGCGTGTACAAGCCTTTTATATTAAGTTTGCACGAATTTTTAAAAATTTTATTTTTTTATACTTTTGAATGTGAAGTTCTATCAATTTTTTTTAGAAAGAAAGAAAGCTTTTGTTCGTTGAAGAAAGGCTCAAGTTTAAATAATTATATAATGTGACATATTTAGTTAACTCACTAGATTGAATTCTAGCTATTACATTTTTTTAAATCTGTAATTTTTAAAAGCAATATCAAGTTTTTTTTTGAAGTTTTAACTTTTGAGCAAATATGACACAAAACCATGAAATTATACCAAAATATGAGACAAAAATATGCATATATGACCAAATTATACAAAAATATGAATTTTCAATAAAATATGCAAAAATATGCACTAACAAATCGATGGCATTTTCACGCAAATTCAATGTTTCGTAAAGATATTTCGTTCTTGCCACTATCAGGCTTAAGGAAAAAAACATGCATTTGCATGAAACCCCTGTCCTTGATAATAACTATGTATATCAGAATTTATTTCTCACGGAAAATAATTTTCTCGAAAAAAAATTTCCCCAATCATAAATTCCTTTCGAAAGAAAAGATTAATACGTGGCATCACAACAGTACGAAGCTCGTTGTTTTGCTTATTTGGTGACATTTTTTCTCATTTTTTTTTTTTGAGTGAGATTACTCTCAAATTACTAAAAAATTATTAAAATTCTCCAACTTGAAAAAATATGTAAAAAAGTTTATAAATGATTTAGTTGGGAATTCTTTGTATTTCCCAAATAGAAGAACTAAAGAATATAAGCTAATGTATATAAATTTTGCTTTACTGGAGGAATAGCTATGTTATTATGTAAACTCCCTTCTGTTTTGCAATGGAAAGATTTTTAGTGAAAAAGCAAGTTCAACTGCGTTCATAATAATACCTACTTTTTCCCGGGGAGTTTTTTTTTTGTCCCAGCTTTAACAAAAAAAAAGGGAAACAACAAATTCATAACAGGAAAAAAAGAAAAAGTGAAAAAACTCGTGCAAAATTTTTGTTTATAATCAGCTGTTGCCTACTCACTCTGTTTTGGCAAACTACCATAAACGGATATAACGTTCAAAAATACGTGCAAATGATACATTTTTGTTTTCTCAAAATAAATTTTCTGTTCGGCCAAAGTTTGGTGCGTTGCACCCACTTTACGTTCTAAAAATACTGATACCTTACTTGATGCCCACACTTAACATAATATGTGAGATGAGAACTTCAAATTCAATCCCAGAGAGATTTATGTTACGTGTAGACCACAAATTAATGTTATCTCAATGTTTATGAGAGCGTTATTAAAAAAAATTTCTTAACAATAATTTTATGGGCATTTTGGCTTATTACTTATGACTTTATTGCAGTGAGCAGACAAAAATTTGTATGTTACACAAATACTGGGATCTCAGCTCTATGCAAGACAAAACATCCAGCACGATCAGCGATGCCAATTTAGTGCCTTTAGTAGTAGATTTAGTGCTTTTTAAGTCATAACACTGCGCATTTCTTTCAAGTTGGTGCTTTTTTAAAAAAGGCACTAAATTTGTGCTTTTTTAACTTTGATTTTAGTGCTTTAAATACGTTTTGCAATTAAATTAAATATTAATTTTTGATAGTCTAGTAGCTTCATAAAAAACGCGTGAATGTCTAAATTTAAGCACATACACACATACTCAATGAAAACCTAACAAGATGACTATACTTGATTTTTGGCTATAAGGTGTTCTTTCGCAATTATCAAATTTCCTATATAAGTTTGAGAATTGGATGTAACGTCTTGGTTGTATGCATGATACAATAATATACATTTTGTTTGTCAAAAAATATCTGATGAGACCCCTTTTAGGTACGCCATGTTGTTTTTGCAAAGTCTTTATTCAATTGGATGAAAAACAGATAGGGAAATACTTTCTCATTCACAGTGTGCAAAAATAGCTATCACGAAAAAATTAATTAATTTTAGAGCTAAATCGCTACATAATTTCAAAATTGTAAAACAGTTTTATGTAGCGTTAAGAACATATTTCTAGAAACTACATAGACGTTATAAAAGAATATAATAATAAATACGGTGCAGTTGAAGAAATACAGAAGAACGAAGCATTGCAAATTTAAGGCTACATAAGTGGAAAAATTTGCTCAGAACTGATTAATTCAGGATTAAAGTTCATAATTATATAAATTTAGCTAATAATAGTCCATTTCTAAAACTAAATTTTTGCTCTATTACCATTAACATTACTATATTCAAATACTGAGATGAAAAAAAGTTTTAACGTTATTTCAAAAGTATAACTAGGGCACTCGATAAGGACCAAAATTTCAAAACATTTCCACTTAAATTTTATTCAAGTGTTTTGATATTTCGACAATACTGGATGATTTAATTTAATAAATAAAATAGTAAAAATAAAATTTTAATTGAAAGTTGTTGTAGTTGTTAAAGTTGTTGCATTTAGTCCTTTTTAGTGCTTTTTTCATGAAGGAACAGTGCTTTTTACTTTGAAAAAGTTGGCATCACTGAGCACAATTATAGCTTTCCTTAATTAGAGATGTTAATTTCTCAGATATATTTCTCTTTTGTTAAGGCTACTCTTTGGCAAAGCTAACTAGATACATTCTCGATTTATGGAATATATTTTTTAAAAATCTATATACAAATATACATACACATAGATATATGTAGTTTCGAATTAAATTCTACGCACTGTTCTCCATGCTTTAGCGGCTTTTTATTTTGCATCACTTTCAAGCAATTGTTTGTGCAATGTGCATAATAAATTAGGGAAAAATGTATACTTTCCTAGAACGATATAACTTTGAAAATTATACTCATATGACTTACGCAAAAAAATGTGTTAAAAGAAATCAAAACTACTGTAAATATGGCTTGGAAGTCTATATAACATTTTAGATTTATGACATAATTAGCGTGCTAATTCGCATACCAACGAGACTCTACCTGCTTTGCTTATATAGTAAATTGGAAAAAAAAATTATGAAAAACAAGAACATGCCAATTTTGCCTTGATTGAAATTCCAGTTCCAATAACCTTCAAATAATAGATTTCAAGTTTGTTTACATTATGAAAACCCCAAGTCAGCGATGCAGCTACAATAAAAATCTTTAACAAGAATTCCTTTTAATTAAACAATTTTTTTTTTTGCTTTTTGTTATGACATTCCCACAGCTTCCTTTATTTTATGCCTTAAAAAAATATACATATCGTTGGCTTAGAGTGTAAACCTGTTAACAGAGATAAAAAACTGTTAATATTTGCTTTACATAGCTTAAGAAATAAGCCCAATACATAATTTTTTTTCGACATATTAAAATTAAATATTTTGTCCGGTGGATGCGGCGTCTCCTTTTCTTGCGAATGTCATTAAAATGTTATATTTATTTTATTAAAAGCAGGATTTAGCAGGTTTACACTATAAGCGGACGATATACGAGTATGTATTTGCTGTTGTTTAACATTTTAACAGAAAAAAGTTTTGGTCCTGAGTCTTTCTTTTGCTCAGGAGATTTAACAGCAAAAACGTTGTGTCTTAAGTCTTTTGTTTCATTAAATCATTTCATGTTTAAATTTAATTAAACCAAATTAAGATTATTCCTGATTAAATTATTATTATTTTTTTTTTAATACAACTTCCACTTGACGCTGAAAATTCCTAAAGAATACATTTTCTTAACCATTAAAATCATATTAGAACAAAACTGTATGAATATCTAGAAATTATATTGAAAAAATAAAACAATACAAATCGATTACAAGACATGTGTGTATAAGTAAAAATGTTACAAACATGCAACCGGAAATTTCTATAGAAATTTAAAAGAAAAATAATAAATAAAATAAAATACAGAAAAGGTCATTAACTTGCTAAACAATAATAAAGAAGAAGATTATAAGCGTAGAAAATAAAATAAAATAAAATAAAATACTTTTTTTCACTTTCAGAAGCACTTGTTGTTAAAACGTCTTAGATACTGGTAAGAAGAATACATTGCATTTATGTAATTCTTCTTTTTACATCATGTTTTCTTATTTTATTTGCTGTATAATTTTATAATCCAGTTAATCAATCAGTCTGTTAGCGCTTGAACCATGTAGTTAAAACTTTACAATAATATTAATTGTCTGTTCAAATAGTTGTAAAATTAAGTTAATAAGTTTTACTTTTTGGTAGGAGAATTAGTTGTTAAAAATGGTTTTTATTAATTTAAGCAATTAACTTCATTCATATGAGGCATTTCCAAGTTAACTTGGAAATGCCACATAAAGCTAAATCAGCCAAGCAGCAAGAATAAGGTCACACTCAAGGCGGATTGACCCCAGGTAATCTCGATAGTGATCAGCTGTTAATGTCATTTGGGTCAAATCAAAGCAAAACGTTCGGAAACTTTCTGACAGCAGGAAACTATACACTAACAAATATGCAAGGCGAATATACAGAGTTGCAAATCGAGACCACCTGGTATGATTTCGACTCGGTGAGACTCAGCTGGGTTTCCGAACACGTCGCACTGTATAACATTTTACTCGTTTCTTTGGCCATAATTAATTACAGCTAAACGATCCATTTAAATGATTTTTGAGGTCAAACTTTTTTATGACTTAGTACCACGAAGAAAATTTTTTTTCACTCACGCTCACGTTCTCTTAAGCGTGACAACTTTTGATTAATATTAATAATACACTCTATAAGTTATTATGTTGAATTTTATTTTAATTTGCAAAAAATATAAATTTTTATTATGAAAACTTTTACTACACTCAATCGTTATTTGAAATCACACACCAAGCTCTCGATTAAATGACAGCAAAGCCAAATTGTATACGAAATTTAAAAAGAATTATTTTCTTTGTTATTCTGTTTATATTAAAGCAAACACGCTCACGCACTTTCACGCATGACAATTTTTAAAACCTACATTTTTAAACCTTTTAATTTGCTTTAAGCTTGCATTAATAAACTTTTACTTTAAAAAAGATTTAAGAAAAAAGTGATATTCGATTTCTTCCCCACACAGAAAAATTGGTTAAAAATAAAATGTTAAATTTTTGCAGCTGCAATAATTCCAATTCGGAAGATAATTGATTGACCTAGAAAACTGCGACCTGCTATAATTTTTTTGTCGGTTCAAATAAAAAAATAATTTATAGTTTAAATCATAAATATAGAAACAAATAAAGTTCGAACAATAATAATTAAATTAATTAAAATTTATAGTACTCTATCACGACTTCATCAAAATTCTGTTATACATAAAAAATAAGCACTTTCGACTTTATTTTCCATTTTTTAAATTTTTATAAACTCTTATTACTATAACTTTCTTCTGAAATTGTACGGTATTCATTGCACAATTCCTACTTGTTAATTCAGTTAGAAACTGCATGGTAAACATATTCACCCCTATGGTGAATATATTTTCCCTCAAATATTTCCCTTTGCCCTAACATTTGCAATTGTGAATTATTTAAACGTGACTTTCATCCTCGAAAAAATATGGCATCGCCGATTTTTATTCTCAGAGGGTTTTCCCCAAAAACTATGTGCGTTTTTACAAACGGTTTGTTTCGGAATAAAAAAAAAACGGCACAATGGGTGGTATGAATAAAAATAATTATTTTCTTTTTACTTAGAAATTTGTTTTAAAATTCAAAATTCTTAGCTTTTTATTAATTTTTTTTTTATTTTAAAACAAATTTTGAAGTAAACAGCAAAACCTTTTTTATTCATACTAAAGTTTTGGAGCGATAATGCTTAAACTTTGAATGGCTTTGTTTTTTGATTTTTGTAATAGTGGAAATTTTTAGGGTTGACAGCATATGAAAAAAAAGTTTCGTATAAGTCAACTGCTGTGTCATTCTCTCCTTTGTGTTTTTTTCTTCGAACTAATTTTTAGCAAGTTCGCTGTAAGAGAAGTAGAGGTTGCCTGAAAAAATTGGATATCTCAAAAAATGCAAAAAATTCCACCATGAAAGTGATTGAGTAAACTCAAAATTAAATTTGTAGCACGATTTTATTGATTTCAGCTTTAGGAAATTTAAAATTTTTTTTAAAGCTTATCCAAAATTACACAAGAACATTTATTTTTTAAATTTGAGATTAAGAAAAATCAATCATTTTTCTCCCCAAGAAACTATATTATTTTATCAAATGATTATGTATTTATTTAGCACTTACTATCAATATTGCTTGCTTTCCATATATACTCGTAGCTTTATTTTTCTATCTTACCTTTATTAACAAGTTTCGTTAGGTATTGTAACCAAAAATAGCACGAAGTGCGTCCCGCATAAATTGCTGCTTGAATGCAATGAATTTAAGAGTCACGTGATTGATGGTTATTTGTTTTTATATAAAAACATAATTTTGTTCCATTTTCTTTGAGGTATTTTCTATCATATTACAACAAGAACTACTAAATTTTCTAAAGTGCGAAATTAGAATTTTGTAAAAAAAATGGATCTAGATAATTTGAGTGCAATGTAAGTAGTTTTCTAGTTGATTTTTATTTTTTGGGAATTGTTAAAATTAAATTTAACATTTGTTAAGGCACTAATAATTTCTAATGTTTTTACTTTTTAATATTTACAAATTTTATTTATTCAGAAAAATTTTTTTTTAAATACATTGAATTGATTGGACCCTATGTGCATCTGATCGATTTCCTAAAAGAAGGTAACACTCAGACATATGTAACTATAAATTTTGTAGATAGATTTAGCTTAGGACAGATTAACTACACTGGTTGCTAGACTAAGGGCCATTATTATAACTTGTTTTTTGTTAAAGGATTTTATTGGATGGATAAACACTTTTTCATTATTACAACTTCACTTTAAGCAAAAGTGAGCGATAAGTTAAAGGGAAGTTCATCCTACCTGTAACTTTTATCCTGAGGTTTAGACATTTGAAGTTGCCACATTTTCATCCATTGCCACACTTTCTACTTTATAAATTACAGCCAATTTTATTTCGACAAAATATGGCTCAAAACATAAACAATGCAACACTAAACACATAATAATACAAAAATAAACAAAAAAAATTGACAAAACTGGTGTCATTATGTTCGTAATTTGGCAAATAAACAAAAGCAAGTTGCCACTGAGAATTTCTAACAATCAATATCCACAGTATCCACATAATTTTTGCCGGATTAACTATCCGGTACTTTATCGTCAAGTCATAATAATGTACTTTACTGTACTGTACTGTACTTTTATTTACAAAAAACAAAGAAAAAAGTTGATTTTGTTCTTCTTCTTGCGTTATCAAAAATTTTAAACTCTTCTACAAATATCAACAACAAATTATCATTATCCTAATTAATTCTTACTCTTATACTTTCTTAATTTCATTTACTCTGCCTGACTTTTTTATATTTTATTTTGACACATACACAAGCACACAAATGTGCTGAAAGCATACATACATGCTGCTCTGCCCATTTAGAGACCATGGCGTGCATGTTAACAATTCTACGCAGATGTAGCTACTTTTGCTATTTTAGTCATGTTATTGAAATATATGTACGTTAAAAAAATATGTTATAAACCCCGGCTAACGGCGCCACTTGCAGCAGTTTGTCTTAGTACGTTGTCAAGCAAAGTTCTTCTCTTTCATTGCTAAAGAAAGTGGTCCGACGTCGAAAATAATTGATAAGCAAGTGCAGCAAATAATTAAGAACAAAAGTGTTTTAGTAAAATACATTTCAAAAAACAGGACGAAAATCTGAAAGGAAATATATATATTTTTTTTCAATAAAATAAAGAAAAAATAAAAAAATGAAAATATATACAGTAAGTGTTGTCTACAAAAAGAAAATTAATTAAAAATGTATTCTTCTATGTTTTAATAAAAAAAAACAACTTTCTTTGATAAGAAAGAAACTATGATGAAAACAAAAACCGAATATTAAAAGTGCTTAATTAAAAACTGACCATAAAATAACAATCGTTCAATATTTATTGCTTTTATTTTTTTGTGGTGTTGTAGACCACGCTTGTGTCTTAACTCTTTTGTTTTTTTTCTTTCATTTTTGAACCGTAACACCTTAAGCCGCAAAATAAAGTCAACAGAGTACAAATGTGTGTGTGTGTGTCTTTTTTTAACACAACAACCACGAAAGTGAAAATTTATTAAACTGCTGTTCAATACCCTCAATTATTTATGCAAATATTTATTTTTTTAATTTAAGCAGAGAAGACATTATTTAAAAGAACAAAAATGGAAATCTTAACACAGATTGTATAAATAACTTACTAATAAGAAGTATCAATTAATGAAAATAAATAGAACAAAAACGGTTTTTTCTTTTTTGTTTTGAAAAAAAATCAATTCTAATGAATTTCGTTGGTGCTTTTGCCCAGCGAGAAATTGGACTTTACGAGGTTTAGCTGGAAAAGATTAGAATAGACGACAGATTTACTAATTTTAACATAATTTCTTTGATATATTTAAAAAGTTTATTTGTTGTTAGTTTGGACATAATGCTTAGCAGCAACGAAATGCTTTTAGAATTGCTAAACCAACTAAAAAATATTTTTCTTTAAGTTCGTATTAATTTTGAGACGTGTTAAATAAAAATAAAATATGGGTATAGTTTTGCATGTTATCGAATACTACTCGTACAACTTGTCACAATAATATGAACCGCTCGAAAACGGGTGCCAATGATATAAAAAAACATAATGTCAAATAGCAATAAACTTTAATTTTTGGAATTCTTTTTTTTTTCCCCTATAATAAAATATTTCCCAGAAACTCGAAATCCAAATTCGAAGTTGCTTTCAATTTCTTGAGATAACTAATAATATTTAAAAAATAACAGCCTTATTTATAAAACTTATTAAGGCCTTATAAATGGTTTTTAAGACAACTTTTTTAAAGCCTTGATAATTTTTATAAATAAGCCTGTAAATATATTTAAAATTAAATATTTAAGAAGAATTTTTTTCAGACTTTTTTATAGTTTTCTATTTCTTACAGCTTGAAATATCATATCTGAAATTAATTTAAAACAAATCAAATTTAAACACATCAATGATTTATTTTTGGAAAACGAGAAATTTACTTGGCTTCGGTTTACAGAACCTGGCCGTGTATTCGAAATATTAGACGCTAGATCCTCACGATCTGTCACAAAAAAATTGATAAGCTGCCTAGAGAAGAGAAGAGAAGAAGTAGATGGACTAGAGTCTTGATGAAGTGCGTGCCTGCACAGAAAAATATCGGTATTTCCTCCATCTAAAAAGTCTAGTTTAACATTTCTTCTCTTCTTTAGAAACTCACATTAATTAATAAAAATATTTCATTTAATAAGAATTGAAATTAATGAATTTAAGCCCGAATAAGGTTAGTATTTATTTTGATATATCTTGAGAACTAATACGGTAACATACCTGAGATTTTGTAGGAGTTATTCCACTGACATTGTAACTTGTTAAAAAAAAGAAAATTAGCAATAAAATAAGTGGCTGCGGCACCTCACATATACAGATTTTTTTATCTTTGCATCCAATGCAGCAAAAAACGTGAAATTTTGTGTAAGTTGCTATTTTTATTATGTGCGTTGTCTTACAAAAAAAAAAGTTTGAAGTTGACATGTGGGTGTGGCACCTCCCATAAAGAATATAAAATAAAAATATTTATTTTTAGATATGGAGATAGGAAGAACGTTGAATTTTTGTAGAAATAAATATTTTTAATATTGCGCATATCTCTCATATTTATACTATCATAACGATCTCGCCGATTTGCTCACAGCGTATTACTGATGGCCTAGAAGAAAAAATAGGCTATTCATTGTTTAAACCCTAAAGTTGAAGAAGCAAGATTTACTTCAAGATATCTTGGAAGCCAAAACAGTAAAAATGCCAGTAACGCCAATAAGGAGAAGAGTATGTCCTGAGTAAATTAAGTAAGAATTTTTAAATATCTTGATATCTGTTTTTAACAAAATCTTGAAGTTCTGCTGACTCTGCCGATGATGCAAAATAATCGAAATTGAACAAGTGAGCGTGGCTCCTCTCACACAAAGAAAATGTTTACTTGAAAAATATCTTGCAGAATTTTTAAACTTCTTGTGATTATTTATGTTAATAATGAGAACTGTATTCTAGTGAAGGTTGAACCGCAAGCGTGGCACTTATAATATCAAAAAAAATTCCTTTTCATCTAAAAACGTATATGGGGCGAAGAGAATCGACCTATGAAAAGCGGGATAATCAAGCCTAAAGCGAGATTTATGGTCAGGTTACTTGCGTATTTTCATCGTGCTGAGTTTAAAAAGATTATCTTTTTGTTTTAGAAATATTTAGTTTTTAAATTTTTTCATATCTTGGCAACTCTAAAATTTCCACTATTACAAAAATGAAAAAACCCAGCTGAGCGTGCTCGTGAAAAAACTCTTAAATTCTAAATTTCACTCGTACCGCTCCAAAACTTTGGCTGAAATTAATTTTGAAAGTGGCTCAAATTACCCAATGTGCAGCGATATAAATTTTATTGGGGCTTATACAGCCTGTTTGTTGAAAAAAAGTCTGAAGAATATATCAAACAAGCAATCATTTAATACACTAATATTCGATTATCCCTAATTCCTTCTTTTAAAATTAAAAGGACACAAATCTTGTTTATTAATGTATTGAAAAGAACATCTGGCAACGTAACATCACAGCTGGCATTTGTATGCACAGAGAAAATTATTTCTCCAATTGGAAAAACCAAAAATTAGTTTAAAATTTAACTGTGTCAATTTAACTTTTTTATAGAAAAATGTTTTTAAACAAACAAACACTTAATTAACTCAATTGAATTTTTAATTAAACTTTTAAACAATTAAATTTTTAAACAAAAGTTTAATTGACTCAATGAAATTATAATTTGATTATATTTTTATTTTTTTTTTTTTATATTTTGTTTAATTAAATATTTCTGTGTATCTTGCCTGAGTTTCGTTTATGCGGCGTAAAATAGTCTGCTTTAATGCACGGGTTGTGCTCAAAGGATAATTTTTTAACCTAACTGATGATATCATGGGCTAAAATGTTCCACAAAACTAATCACTATTAAATTCTAATATAATAAACTAAAATCTGCTAAGCAACTATTTGGCGTAAAATTCTGCTACAAGTCTATTATCTAGGGTGATCGATTATTCGACTTTTTCCAGAAACCGGTTTTCGAATAGTTCGATTATTTGAAATTATGAAAAATCCGGTTTCGGTTTTTACAATTCAGAAAAAACCGTTTAATTAACGGTTTTTAATTAAGAAAATTATTATACAAAAGTTTTGATTTTGAATTGCTTTATTAAAAAAAAGAGTTAACAGTTTATGTAAATACTATAAAACAATACAAAAATTAAAGGTAAAACATAAAAATGAACTTCATATACTTATGTATAGTACATACATATGTATATATAATATACAGTTGAGGAACAAACTCACATGCAACCATCATTTTTAGGGTTTGTGGAAACTTGGGAATAAATTCAAAAAATTAATTATGCCAATATTTAGGGTGCTAAAAAATATGTTTATACAAAAAATAAAAAAATAAATAATAGTAACACCTACAGTAGCAAAACTATTCAAAATACATAGGAAAAAATTCTAAATACAGGCATAAAATACATGAAAAAATACGTGCAAATGTTTGATGTCGTCATCTTATTTGAAAATCCTGTGATTTCCGGTACCAAACCGTCAACAAATGACATCCAAGTATGGTCTAATACATTGTTATCATAATTATTTGTTAATTTTTTATTTTTTGTAGAAACATATTTATTAGTACCCTAAATATTGGCATAATTAATTTTTTTAATTTCTTCCCAAGTTTCCTCAAACCCCAAAAATGATGTGTGTATGTAGAGTTTATTTCTTAATGGTATATAAATATGAATGTGGATGTCTAATCCTATATAAAATATGAAGCAAAATGTCGACAAAACTAAAACTAACTTTTTGCAACTGGATTTTGACATTCATAAGGCCAATTAAATTCGCCTCTGC
Organism: Tachina grossa; assembly: GCA_949987645.1. Classification (NCBI taxonomy): domain Eukaryota; kingdom Metazoa; phylum Arthropoda; class Insecta; order Diptera; family Tachinidae; genus Tachina; species Tachina grossa. Next base: position 19,865,667 of record OX465276.1, on the reverse strand, counting down.
TATTACCTCATAAAATAATTTCGCTTAAATTTAATGTTTCAGTAAATGTTGGCATGCTCAAAAAAAGCTTAGAGCTTTTACACTAAATAAATATTTAGGAAAATAAACAAAACACGTTGGTCTAAGTTTTAACATAGTAAAAACTAATTTTATTGCAAAATGTACAAATCGAAAAGTATTCGACTCAGCCGGTTCTTAAATTGTAAAAAACCGGACTATTCGGCATTCGAAAAATCAATATTTTCAAAAAACCGACAACCGTATTGTGAAAAAACCGGGTATTAAAACCGGTTGAAAAACCGAGTCGATCATCCTACTATTACCTCTTTGCCCCTCTTGATGATAAATTTTGAACATAATTTTCGTATTATTAAATCAACAACATGCATAGTTTCATATTTGGTATTTTATTAAATGCGACTACATGTTTTTTTTACACAGAAAAAATTATTCCCAAAAAATTTTTAAACAAATATTTGTTTGAAATCAAACTTAGTTTCAGTAAATGTTCTGTACTGTTCCACTAAATTAATTTGTACGAAAACACTGTATAGAGAAGAAACAGGCCACGACGTTTGTCGGCTACATTTCGGCATTTACATATATACAACACGATCAAACAAAATAAACAACAACTAAACAACAACAACCGCACAACAGCACGTTGTTCCTATCAACAAACAAGATAAACACCAACACACTGAAATAACATTTTCTCTCAGCCGAACTATGATTAATTTAAATTTTTACAAAATTTTTATCAGAATTTACAAAATTATTTGTAGGACCGCATTTAAATAAAATATTTACTGATTCAACGAATTTGGTTACTGAAAATGAAATTTAGTTTTTTCTGTGTAAGAAATCACCCACCAGCTTTTATAAAATTCAAAATTCAAAGTTCAAATTTAAACAAACAACTTTTCATCATGTGACTTCCATTTTGTCTAGTAAACATCATTTAATTAATAAACTATTATGCAAAAAACGTACAGATAAAAATACTCGTATTACAAAAAAATCAATTTCTGCTCGCGCAGAAATTATGAAATTAAAAATTCTTAAACATAAATGTATATGACGCGTACATTTAATGAAATGCCTAACTGAAAGGAAAAACTAATTAAAAATTCTACAAGAGTTACATCAAGTCGTAAAAATATGCATTAATTAAACACGCACTCGAAAGGTATGAATCAAAAAGACTTTATGAAAAAACCTTTTAAGGGTAAAAAGTCAACAATTGATCAAGAAAAAATTAAAATTGCAAAAAATATTATGATGCATATTTAAAATTTTAGCACGTTTTTAAAGCTTTTAGCGTATCACATTATCTCATTAATTCTTAAACTTTTAATTAAATGATGGGTGTGGTGGCAAAAAAAAAAAAAAATGGGACAGAGTGGTAAAAGATTAACTGAATTTAAAGATCTTAAAACATGAGTTGTTTTCAATGTTCTTCCAATTTTTATGAGTTTTCAAATTTTATAGTTTTTCCTGTGAATTTTTTGTTCAATCATTATCAAATGTAAATCTTCAATAACGAAGCTGTTTATAGAGATATGATCAAACATTTATGGGTTTTTATTGCTATTATTACAATTTTTTTGTCAGTCACAATATACAGCATTTAATAATGTTAAATATTTTATAGGCTACAATTTAAGACATATCGCTCATTTAATTGAGCAACGTCATAACTCATAAAATGCGAAAATTTCATACAAAGCTTGAGAAAAAAGTAAAATTTTATTTTTCCAAAAATTTATTTGTTGATGGTTCAGCATGTCTAGATGCATTTCGTTGCTGCTAAGCAACACCTCCATAGACTTCAACCGCAATACGCAAGGGTTACAAAACCTCAATGCTTAGACGCAATTTACACTGTGCCTTTTCTGCTTGCCTGTGCAGGCAGGCTTTTTTAGTTTGATGGTGAGAGGGGGTGAGAAACTTGCGGTGTAGAACAAAAGGCACGAAATGAAAATTCGAGGGGATTTATGACATTTATCTTTGCCTCTTTCGTATTCTCAGCATTAAATATGTATATAAATGCCAAAAAGGCATGAATAAGAAGGGTTTAATGTAAATGTGTGTGACTTTTCGTAGGGGTTTCAAATGAAAATTGTCAATACAAGGCAGGCTAAAAAGTTATAGTGTGAATAGCGACTTATAGAAAAACTATCAAGAGATTATTGAGAAATACTAAACTAGAATCATAGTAGGCTAAGAAACTTTTTCAAGGAATTAACAAATAATAATATTCAGCATGTGTTGCCTATTTTGTTTTTCTACTAACTTTTTATTAAAATAAATATTTTATTGTTCCGTTAAGTTTTGGGTTAATTTCGAAACTTTAAATTTATTTTCTGTTAAACTCGTTTTTTAAGTTATGACGTTGTTCAAGTAAATTATCGATATCATGACGATAAGGAAGTAACAGCACATTATTTGTATTTAAATTTATATAATAAGTAAGCTATTAATTTAGTTCGTTTTGACCCACTGTACTCAAGTTCTTGGTTTTCTTTCTTTTTTGTTGCAGTAAGATTTTTGTCTAACGGTTTCCCAGCAAACATAAGAGTTAAAGCTTGGAATACAATCAATCATTAAATCTCAAATGTTGTTTTCGATCTTTTCAGGTTTTATAAACTCACATAAAACTTGGAAATTAAAATATAAATTTTTTTTCAACTGCAATTTTACGAATTAGTTTCGCAATTTGAAATTTTAAACCATTAAGAAATTTATTAAAAGATCACAAACAAATAATCTTTTTAAATAAATAAATTGCTGCGAAGTAAATATTTTGTTTAACGAAAACAAATCTATCTCGTACAACGATTTAAACAAAAGCACTTAGACTTTTAAATAGTAAAAAATAACATAAACAACTAAATTTATGAAAAATTTTTTTAGAGCTATGCTCCTTATTCCACTACACAGGAGCTTGAGTATTGGTATAAATATATGGACGACTTAGCTTGCCGCCATTTTATGGATTTTACTTAAATTTTTCACACATAAAATACAATTAAAAAAAAGCAATTGCTACAAAACTGTATCATTCGATTTTTGAAACTAAGTGTTCGAAAACTCGATTTTTTGACACCAAAGAACCCACTGTGCGGCTGCTTAAACTTGAGTTTTTTACTTCTCAAGGTTGTAAATATTTATGGTTGTAAAAAACATATGGCCTATTTCTCACCTGCGAAAGAAAACGTTCGATTTCCAATTTATATTGAAAACAACAATAAAATATGAAAAATTGTTTTTGTTTTCAATATAAATTGTAAGTCGAACGTTTTCTTTCGCAGGTGAGAAATAGGCCAATAATATACAAAAAAAAAAAAATACGTAAACTAAGTTCAGAGTAGCGCTTAAGGTTCAGTTAGTCGACTGTAATGGAATGTATCTGCAACAGTAGGAAACAGCTGATTTATATTATTATGTGAAAAGTAATGAAAATGATTATCAGGTTTGAAAGGAAGCCCTTGTGTTGGTTGGGTTATTATGCAGGCATATTTCTTTTTCATTTTATATAAAACGCGACCATCCACCCATCTGTTGAAATTAGAGCAAGCCCGTGTGTTTGCTGGGTTATTATGCAGACATAAACATTTCTAACGAAATGTGACAAAGGTCAATGACCTAAATATAATTTTTTTTCATTTAATAAAAAATACGACTATCCATGCACCTATTGAAATTTTATTTTTTAAGTTGATTTCCACTTATGGACTAAGCATATATACATACCGCATCAAAATACTCAACAACACGACTACAAATGCTGTTAACTGATGAAAAGGATTTGTAGAAAAGTTTTCGAGCAACTACCAAAGCTATTTGAACACTACAAAAATTAAGTGGAGGTCAAAAAGAATAAAATATTTATGTATCTTATCTATTTCTGTTAAATACGGAAAATCCTTCAGCAGTAATATTAATATATATCGCACATGTATACATACGCTCATAAATATTGAAATAAAAATTCTGCAGAAATAAAATCAGTAAAAAAAATCATTAAATAAATAAATATGCAAAAAAGTTTGCTCTGACTTTTTCTTGATATTTAATTAAAAAGAATGTATGAATATAAGTAAGTGTATGCATAATATAAAAATACTTGACCGCATTTTAAGAAAGCTGAGCCAAAACATGCTCCGTCAGATAAACAAAACAAGTCTGAATGTTCATGCAAATGATTAGTTAGTTAAACAGACACATGCACAAACACATTTTCGATAAAAATGGAGAGAACAGAAAGAAAGATTTTGTGTTAAAAATATCTGTCAGTAAGAAACGTGTTGTCACTACTTACAATTCAGCGAACTAAAAATCTTTCTTTGATTTATTTATTTCAATTGTTAACTTGGTTTTTCTTGTAAATCTGCATACACACATACACACATATACACACACGCCTGTTAAATGGATATAAGAGTATGTATGAGAGTAACCCAGCGAATCTTTTTTGCGTAATTCGGTATTAGAATCAAAAAAAAATTTCATTTCGTAAAAAATACGAGTTAGGGACTTTCCACTTGAGACCATCGGTATTTATGTATATCGATGGCTTAATATAAAAGGGCCTAACTCAATTTTTTTCGAAATCGGGGTTTTAGTGTTTTCTGGGCGACAACGTATAATTGTATCCTCCTTGAAGATCTTAGTACGTTACAGTTCACAATCAAGGACTTATGGCAACTTAAAAAACTATTGCTGTATGTAAATGCTTCATTTTTTCATCAGTTTTTTGCTTCTCCTGTAAAATATCGAAAATTCGAGTTAGGCCTCTTTTATATTAAGCTATCGATATATATAAATTCAAAAATTATCTTCCCTGAAAGTGTAGATAGGCAGTACATTTTTATAGAGAAATTTCTTCTGAAATTGTTAAGAAAATGGACACAGTTTTCTGATTAATTTCCCAAGAAAATTATTTTTCTTTTGAGTTTAAAATTATATAATATTCCAGAAAATATACATAAACGATGCATCGAAAAAGTGTTAAATATTCTGAATGCCTGTTAAAGTTTCTGCCACAAAAAAATCTACAAAAAATGTTCACTGGGTTCGCCTGCGCACGCGTGCGTGTATTTGTGTGTGTAGAGAACGTTTGAGATTTATTTAACAAAAATTTTAAAAGCGACAAGTAAGTTACGGAATATTAACGGTATTGAAATACAAGAACTTTCATTTCAATTTAATTTTTTTTTTCAAAAGGTCTAAAAAACTTTTACTTTGCGACTTACTTTTTATTTCTCATTCACATTTTAACTAAGCAATCTTGCAGAATCACGATATTATAAATATATAGCTTAAGCTACTATTCTAATTAAATGTTTTTACTTTCATACTGTGAGCAAATGCCCGACACTCATCTTGCTCACAGCTTTCTCATCTTAAAATTTTCGGTCGATATGCTATGTTTAGCAATTTTTGAAATGCCTCCCATCATTTTAGGTAGGTTAGGTAAGGTGCATCACACCTTAAGCCGACAATCACTCCGACAATTATATGCATTTTCTTAACCTTTTCTGGGCTAGGTACCTCAATTTGTCTATCAATATGGTCGCATTCGCTGCCAAGACGTACGGCGTAGCTTAACTCATAACAAACTGACTCGGCTGGCACCGGCTTCAGCGGGTGCTTATCATAAAATTACATCAGAGTGCCCTCCTTCGTTGGTATTGTTCAGCGAAAATCATTGGCGTAGTAAAATAACCAATAAAAAATGCCCACTTAATACTGCTTCGAAAATTTAATACGCACCATTGACACCAGAGGCGCTGCAACTCTGCATTATTAAGAAACGTGCAAAAGAGCAGAGTTGTAAAAAAATAAAGCTTTGCTCTATCTCTTCCTTCACCACCTGTCATTTCTACAACTATAGTAGACATTCATTGCCTTGTTAATTGTCTTAAGAAAAAAATAAAAATTGGTTGGACTGAGGTCTTTCAAATGCGAGTATTGAACTACATGGTGGTGACTAATTTATTTTATATGTTTACAAACTCGTTGAGATCGTTTATTTTTTATTTTTTTGGCTCTGAAACTTAATGCTAGGAACACAACTGGGACGAATGATGCTGCGTAAATTCGTCGCGTGAATCACAACAACGGTGAATTGAGCTCTTACAATTGATAAGGCTGGTTATTGTGGTGTGTGCTCTATCTTTGCAGAGAGAGAGAGAGAAAGAAAATAATTTTTTTCACCGTTCGTCGGCGTACAAAATAGAAATAAATCTAACTCAGTGTTCGTCACGCGTGACGAATTTCGTTCTACGGCAGTGTCGTTCGTTCCAGTTGTGTTCCTGGCATTAAATACATGTTCTATAAGGTTGCCAATTTTCACCAAATAATTTTTTTTTATAAACTACTGTCGTCTTCTAAACGTCAGGTTGTACGGTTTTGGATTCGCCCTCGTAATTGTATTTATTGACACACAATCTAAGTATTTCACACCAGGGACGGCATGGAGAGTTTTAAGATTGTACCAAAAACTTTCAAAAATTGTACTTTTTTGACCTTAATTGTACTAAACAATTTTTAATTCAAATTATACATTACATATTTTTATTTGGTTTTATGGAAATAATCGACTTTGTTCTTACTACCGAATCGTTTTCACAAATATACAAGTTAATAGCATGTGCTCTAGCATCCGAACTTAGAAGAAATATGACTTGGAAAAGGACGAGTTCAAAGTTTTTGATTTTCTCGCTGCTCGTTTTGCTTTCACATGACTGTTTTCAAGTGAGAATAATATGATTTTCATGGTTCAAAAGTGAAAATTGAGTTATGGAATCGTTTGAAAAGAAATGCGGAGTGAAACTTGGGAGATTTCTTAAATGTACTTAATTATTTATTGGTGTACTATTGTACTTTCCGAGTTTGAATAGTACCAAAAAAGGTACAATTTTACAAACTTTGCCATCCGTGTTTCACACATTCATCGCATTCTGCATTTCAAATTGCATGCAACGCTTCTTGCGCAGCTTCAATAGCATTAAAAATAAAATAAAACTTGGTATCACTGAACATCAAAATCAGCTGACTTTTTCTTATGGTGCTATGACGATTATTTTGCGCTCCCTGAGGGTTGAGACATTCTACACTTTGTGCTACCTAACTTACAACAGCCTCTTATTCTTTAAAAGTGAAAAATTACCCTTTATGTAGACATGCAAATGTACATATATGTAGATACATACATATATTTTTTAGAAGCAATAAAAAAGTAATACAAGAAATTGCTACTAGTGTTTTCTTTGTTGGGTTATTTTGAAAGTAAAACTGAGTGTTTTATTATAACTTTTTTTTTACTTATAGTTAATGATACTTTTTGGCCTGCTGGGGTTTGCAATCTGTAACCCCTTGGATACAAAAGAAGCTACCGATGCCTTGGTAGAGTAAGTATTAATAACTATGCCATAATTATAATTATTGCATTTCTTAAAACTATTAAAGCTCTAACTAATTATCTTTATCTGTTATCTGTTTCTTTTATGTGTTCAATCAATTATTAAGTGCATGTATGTTTGTATGTGTCTTAAGTTATAAAATATTTAGGCAAATGCATTTTGAAATTTCGTAAATATACGAGTAATCATACATATTTGCAGATGTTATGAATATCATAACATTAAACATTGATTAAATTGCTATTAAAATGGTACAAAAAAAATTAAACTAAATTTGTAAACGCTCTTGTTTTAGCAATAGCAGATTTCGAATTTAAAATATGAAAAGGATATACGGCCAACAGCGTAGCAATAGGGACATTTTAAGTATGATATTATTTTTAAGTTTTACGTTTGAGTACACACTACAACACAAGAAAAAATTACGGTATTCTAACAATAGATTCTAGTAGAGAAGACTAGACGCATTACGGCGTTTTGAAAGATCACTTCGAAACGATGTATGAAACTATATGCTCTTTACATCTCAGACAAATAATTTTGTGGAACATATTAACCCTCTAACTTCCTTACATAACGGTAATTTTCGATTGTGCTCTAACAAATCATAAAAAAACATTGCTAAAAAGCGGCGGCGTTGTGTTCGAAACAAAAAGAAAATAAAAAGAAAGAGTGGCTTGAAAAAGAAAAACAATTTTTTTCCATTAATTTTTAACAACAGCTCAACTTAAAATTTAGCTTAAAATATATTCGTGCTTGATAAAAAGAACACATCAAAATGTGACATCAAGCCTGCCAAAAATCAAAATTTTTTAATTTTTCGTCAGTCATCGTCGGTGACTGATGGTGCTTAGATCGCTTTAGGGAATGCGTATTGAATCAATTTCCAGGATATAATAGGCTTGACTCAAATTATATCTAAACGGTTCCAGCAAGCTTTCATCTTTAAAACATGACTTCTACTCATGTTCAATTTTTCACTTAATTTGCAGACGTTTTTATTTTATTTTTAAAATCAGCTGATACTCTATTGTGGACACTCACAGTAAATTAAATTCATTCACAATAGCACCATCATTCGTAGCATGCGCGTCATAGTACGAAAGGAAATTTGTTCACATTTAAATACAGTTGAAGATCGAAAGTTCTTAATAATAAGATTAGTGTGTCTGCGGTCTAGTAAATTCGTTATCATACCTTTTTTTAATAACAAAGCACTAAAATTAATTAAATATATGTATGTCTACACACCCTAGAGCTTTTAGGATTAGGTTTATTTGTTTATTTTTAAGTCAAAACCGTTAATAAATAAACAGCATGCCATTAAAAAAATAACTGCAAAGCCTTATTAAGGGCTTTGCTTCTAATAAAACTGTACGTTAGCCTCTTATCTTAACCTTAAACACACAAAAAATTACTTCAACATTTCGTTTGCAGAATTGAAAAACAAAGACTTATAAAATTTCCCGAAGAGCTTGAATTGCCGAACATTACAGAGGGCAAAGAAAAACACGATGAAGCCAAACGTATTTTACAGGAAATTGAGAAAATCAATCAATCCTTGGGTTATGTTAAAAAACAATCAGATCAAGCAAAATCTCCAGCCATTTTGGACTCTTCACAATATCTCTTCCCCAATGCCGGCTACCAGCCTTTTCATGTACAAAGTCCCCAAATATTGGGAGCAAATGGCGAAACCTTACTTTTACCCTCCATCAGATCAGTGAAACTTGAACCTTCTTATTATAATAAGGCTGGTGAATATAATGCCGCACCTGCAAGAAAATCTCAAAAAGAAATATTAACAAAAGACACACATAACTCCTTATATTTCAAACCGCAAACACTGGAATTGAGATCACCTCAATTAAGAACAGGCGAAAAGTTTTTGCCCACACACTTTGTAATACCCGTGAGACTCTATAAACAAAACAAACAAGAATATTTGGAAAAACATACTCCTCAAGAGTACAAAATTAAAGGCTATAAAATTGTGGGTGATATAGATCATTTTTACGGCAAATCCAAAACCGACAAGACTTCTTTTACCGCCAGCCGAGTGAAATCTACACCAAAATTTCAGTTGTTTGTTTTGCCAGAAGAGACTCTTGCCAAAACACCTTTTAAAGACATTAAATCGAATGATGAAAATTCCATGGAAAATTCATCACGCGAAGAAAAGTTGGCCAACAGACCTTATAAAGTACAATCAAATACGCAGGCTGTGGCAAATGGTAATACAGTCAATGCCACCAGTACTTCACAAATTATTAAAAAGAAATTAGTACCGAAGAAGGGAGCTGGTAGCAATCCTGTGATCTCGGCTTCTTCGAGTACGGTGGTAAAACTACAGCCCGCAACTAATGGCAATGGACACCAACAGCAGCAATCCCAGCAGCAGCATACGCAACAGCACCAGCATCAGCAGCAGCATTTTCAAAAGCCTCTGCCTGCCCAACAAATAACACAAATCGCACAACCTCCTGAAGCCACGCCCTCTTACACAGTTATAAATAATCAGCCAGGTAAACTTAACAGTCAAGTCATTAAAAATCCCACTAGACCCATTTTAAATCAACAAAATAACAACAACATAAACAATAACAATAATAACATCAACAACGCCATAAAAAATCGACCTCTGCTGGAATTGCAAAATAATATCAACAGCATCAATAATGCAACATCGAACGCCATCAAGACAGCTTTTCAAAATATATTCAAGTTTCCCTTCGGCCAACAGGACACAATGAAGCCCTCAACGGTCACCGAATTTACACCCGTAGAAGTAGTGCCTCTGCCCGTGCCACAGCAGCAACAGCAACAGTTTTTTTATACTCCCTCAAGCGCTTTTAATGCAGCTCAAGCTCAAGCTCAAACTCAACCCTTTTACACTGAGGAAAGTTTTCAAAATGATCACTTAGATAACGATTACAAATGGGAGGATGAAAACTCCGCTATGGATAGTTCGAATTCTGATTATCAGGACAACTTAAGTAACTCTAATGAATCTGCTGTTCCAGAGGAAAAGAAACTGTTCAGTAATATATTGAAACACAAGGCCGAAGTACAACAGCAAGCCCTTAAGCAGGGTGGTATCATTATACAAAAGCTCAAGGTACGCAAAGGAGGTATTGCCATAGCAGGTCCTGGTGGTGTGGCCACAGCTGGTAGTGGTGGCACTGCCATTGTGGGTCCTGGTGGTTATGCTCTCACCCATCCGCGAAGTCTAACCATTGCTGGACCGGGTGCCAAGATAATAGCTATACCTTCTGCTATTGATTTGAAAGATGCTTTGCAAAGAACGAATTTAGAATTACAAACATTTCCGCGTGAAGGGCGCATCGTGGCCACAGGACCTACGGTTTATTATTCTCCCCCAACTGGAGATTATGTAGAGATTTAAGAAGCCATTATCTAAAAAAAAGGGGGTTCATAGTAAAGAATTTTACGTTTTTTTTTATCGATAGTTTTAATTGTATTTTTAATTCAGAATATTTTAGTGTTTTTCATGTTTTTTTTTAATTTAATTTCTATTTAAATCTAAGTATTGGGTATTTATACTAGATTAGTTAATAAAGGCAAAGTGGTGTGGTTAAAAATCTAGGCAGGAAAAATGAAAATGTGGTAAAAGCAGAAAAACAAACGTTTAAACTGGAATACTCTCTTATTATATCTAAATTTTTCGTATAATTTGTTATACATAAAATTGAAAACTTTCTTTAATTTACACTGTGTGTAACTTTTTAAGTCATGGAAATGTAACCATATACAGACACCACTACGTGAGACCAAAAAAAAAAGACCAGTGTCTCCCAGTTTTTCCCAAGTCATGCACTTTTTTTATGGGCCCTTAAAGATTTGGGGCCTCGGTGTCATTTTTACATTTTCTCAGGCTCATATCTTGCAAATAAAGTGCCCAAATGAAATTGCACTTAATTAGCTATTGCATGATATGTAATACGCTTCAATTATATTGCAAATATTCGAAGAGATTTAGATGTAAAACCTAAGACGGCTTTTCCACACACAAAGTCTCTGAATTTGTAGGAGAGAGCAGGAAAGATATTATCCTTATATTGTCTTTTCCCTAACTTTGCATAACAAACATATATCTCTAATGAAGAAAAAAATTCGTTTCATATTTTGCAGCTTTTCTAATTTTAAAAAATATTTAATTCTCCAAAAGAATTTTAAGCTGAGAAAATTTTTTTGAAAATATACTTGTATGTATATTTTTAAAAATATTTTACTGCAACTGTTTCCGTTCAAAATTTCTCTTAGTATTTTTGAGACATGCCATTTTGCCAAATCACAATGAAAAGCAGACTGTTTCAAAGCTTTCAAGCTATATACAAATGTTACATATAATACATACTTATAATTTTTATTTAAAAAAATACAACACTTTTTATTTAGTAGAAAAAAATACTTTCATTACCAAAAAAAAAAACTCAAAAATTTGTATATATGTATAAAAAATTATTAATCACAACAACATAAAAGTAACTAACAAAAGCGCTTATTTTATTTGATTTACACACATAATTCTAAAATCCATTAAATGTAACTAATGTTTTCTACAAGCATTAACTAAAACTCTTAAATGTAAATATGTTTTATATTTTTATTAACAAATTTGCTTTAAATCCCATTTTCATTCGCCCCAAAAATATACCAAAAACTAAAATTAAACTAAAACAAAAGTAATTGGCAAGAATCAACACTACAAACGTGGCCCTTGCAACCGTCACCTCTAACGGCTTACACTGCTTATGGTTTAAACCTGTTGACACCGGGTAATTTGCAACAGAACTTGCAGCCATCTGCCGTTGTACACCCATCTCTGGCTGCGAGCACAAATTTTGCACATTTTCTTCCGCCACAATATCTCAGCAATCAACAGCCTTATTTTGCCTACAATAATGGCTTCTTAAATGCACCTTTTGGCCAATACGGCTACACTACAAGGCAACAATACCTGCCACGAATTCTGCCGACGTTGCCAACTGTAATGCCAATATTACCCGGTAATGGCGAAAAAGCCATAACACCAACAACAACAAAAACAACAATTTTGGCTGCTGCTACCAAAAGGCCCATCATTAAGGACAGAGAACCCACTACCAGAAAACCCCAAACAACATTTCAGCTTAGGCCGCCTAAACTAGAAGTTAAGCCAGAAAAGATCACCCAACAGATGGCTGATTTTAAAAACGATGCAGTCCTTTTGAAAGCCATCGAGCAAATAAATCCCAAATATGTTATAGAAGAAATCGTAAATGTGCCCGGCAGACATGTTTATTCCACTAAAACAACTGAACAGAAATCTACGAAGCAACAACTCAGCAACGAACAGAAACAACAACAAACTCAGTTGGGAAAAAAATCGACTAAAGCCATAGAGCCCGCTTCGTTCGGTGTCAAAGTGGAGGCTACTGGTAGAACCTCTACCAAAGGCAACATTCCGCAAATACCATTTGGCACATACTTTTTGCCATATTTTTCCCAAAATCAGGTGCAAAACCAGCAAAGTGGTAAAAAAGTGGCAGCTTTAATCTTAGAGCCCCATTCGAAAGCTATTGTGGGCAATGGTGGTACCGCCATTTCAACACCCATCTCGAAAGCTTATCTGAAACGAGGTGTCACCACAAATGTATACTTTAATCCCGAATCGGTGGCCATTGCTGGCGTAGGTGGCAAAGCTCATGCTCAGGCTGATCTTGAATTGGATTTAATTAATTAAATTTACTGCAGAATTTTCAGACAAGACTGAGCTCCGAAATTATGTTGATAAAAACAATTACTACAACCACATTCGACAATGTACAAAACTGTATATAATACACTAGAGATAATTTAATAAACACTTTTAATAATGTACATAAATGCATAGATATTTGTATTTCATTTGTCACATCCCCAAAAATCCCAAGGGCTTAAAGTTTTTTTTATTTAAATTAGAAGGAGGGTTTTAAGAGTTTTAAGTAAATATCATTGTGCAATTATACAGGTGACTCCGTAAGGATTTTTTATACAAAAATACGGAAACCATAGCTGTGCAAAGAACCGAAGAACGTCAAAAGCACAATAATAATTGTACTAAAACTAGTGTTGTTAATTATGAAATTAATTATGTTAATTATGAAATTTCATGATTTTTTTCTTGTTCGAACAAACGAATAATTTTGAACTTTTGTTCGAATATTCGAACGAACAAAGAATAAAAAAATATATATAATCTTAAAAAAGTTTGCAAAAAACGACACGTAAATATGTGTATTAGTTTAATTTTTTTTATTAACAAACGAAAAATTATTCATTACACAGGAAAAACATATGATTTCAATAACAGATTTAGAAATATTAATAAAAAAAACTTAAAAATTTTAAGAACCTTTGCCGCAGTTGACGCTGTAGTATAAGTTAAGAACTCTGTATTCCACTAATACTATTGATTAGCAGAATCGCAAAAAAGAAGAGAGTAAATTAATATATAGAAAATTTAAGATAACTTCCAATCGACTAAGCCGATTTTCTTCAATTATAAATTAGAAGATATACGATCATGTCACCTTTCAAACGAAAACAAAGCAAATTAAAATCGGTCAAGCCGTTCGGGAGCTACGGCGTCAAAGACACGCAGATCTAACAGAATATATCTAAAAACGATGTGATACCTTCTAAGCGGCTGGACCGATTTTGGTTTATAGGACCATACACAGACACACACTTATAAATTTTTTTCTCTTTTTGTGACGTATTTTAAAAAGTTGGTATTTAATGTTTTTTTTACGTCGTTCAATAATTCGATTTTTAACGCTTTTGATTAGAGAAAATCAGTTTTTTTCTAATCTCTTTATCAGAAACTATAAGACACCTTATAATTCCATGAAAGAAGCATTACCTTTTCCCAGAAAGAAAAAAGATGAGTTTAGCGAACATATGTATGTATGTTTATATATGTACATACAAACAAGCTTACACAAGTATTTATAATTTGCAGCAATTTGATTATCATATTGTTAACAAATTAAAAAGTAATGGAATGTAAAATACTTTTTATATAAAGTAGTTCACAGGAAATTGTTCGAATATTCGAATATTCGGCAAAAATGATTCGAATAATTTTTTATTCTAAATTGAATATTTTTGTTCGTTCGAATAAAAATGATAAAAAGTTGTTCGAATATTCGAACAATTTTTGTTCGAATGACAACACTAACTAAAACCAAAACAAAACGAAGTTTTTGACATTCGCCAGCTACAATGCACATAGAGCAAAAACTTATCAGCTGAAGTAGCGCTGTCACCTGGTTATATACACCTTGGTACATATTATAAATGCAAAGCTTTTCTCAAAGTTTTCTTAAATCTTTTTGTAAATATGTAAAAGCTTAAAAGCTTTTTATTTTTAATGGGTAAATGAATCAGGAGAATGGATACAGTAACATAAAGTTTTTAGTTAAAGATATGTACACAGCAAAATATTTTCTTCTATTAACTTTTTTTATTTGAAAAAAATATACAACTAATCAGCTAAAAGTTTAATTGAGTCAATTAAACTTTTGTTTACAAAGCTATTTGATTAAAAGTTTAATTAAAAGTTAAATTCAGTAAATTAAACTTTTGTTTAAAAATTGAGTTAATTAAAAATTTTAATTGAGACAATTAAATTCTTATTTGATTATGATTTTTTTTTAATTAAATTTCTTATTAGAATGATTTTTTTCCTTGTATATACATACACACCTACATACAATTTTAGTTTAACACATCTCTATTTTTGAAGCCTAAAATATTTTTTACTTACATATATTGTAAAAATTTAACTTAACTTTTCCCTAAAGCTTCCAAATCCAAAAAGATCTTCCTTTTAATTTTAAAGAGTCTTATCACAGAAGTTAGATATAAAGAATGAGAAGTTAAAATAATTTTTTTATTAGAAAATTTTAATTAGATGTTAAAATCATTTTGAATGTTACTAAAAAAAAAGCTTTTGCAAAAAGATTTAAAGCTCTACCAGATAAATTTTACCGAAAATGGACGCTGTAAAATAAAAAAATAATTCTTAGTTTTATTTAACGCTTGGCAGAAGGAAGACGATTTTAAAAAAATTGTTGGTTAGGCACGAAATTTATCTAGACTTAATTCATGAACAACAAACAAACTTTTTTTTATATTTTTTAATTATCAATTTAAAATATACGAAATAGCTTAAAGGTCTACAAAGGAATTAAATAATAAACATCTGTCCAAAATCTTAAGCTAGATCCGAATTAAAAGCTTCCTAATATTTTCTTATTAACATTCTTAAGAAAATTTTTAAAATATATTAAATCCAGTTCTAAATTCTTAGAAAGCTCATTAAAATTTATAAAATTTTATAAAACTTAAAAAAAACTTTGCAAATTGAGCTTTACTTTCTCTAAACACACTATTTAAAAAGTTTTCTTGAAGGAATGTGTTTGTAAATCAGCTGCGTTCAAACACTCTGATACTCTGATATTTGCATTTGGGATAAACAGCTTTGAAAGTTCTTACAATTTATTATTGGTTCGTTGCAAAGTAAGCAGCAAGCATTGTTTTCGCCGAAATCTGATTGGCTTGCCAGTGTGAAAGCTAAAATCTCTTTTCTAAACGATTGCACATTGTGCATATGGCTTGGACGTAGGTGTTGTAAATAATAATTAAAAATACTTCAGATTTTTTTATGAAACATTTTTAAAGCTTTCCTAACATTGAACAAATTTGAAGCTTGCGAATAAAGTTTCACAATAAACAACGTTGCTAATAAAGCTCTGCAGAAAGGCTTTATTTGGCAAATTTGGTTTAGGTGAAAGAACATCAAAAAATATAAATATATTGTATATATAGCTTACTCTTACTCTTTCCCTTTCCTCATTTTCTCGCTTTCATTTCTTTTGCGCTTTCCTCAAAGTTTCCACTTTACTCGTTATTAAAGTAAATATTAGTTGCATAATTTTTTGGTTTAATTTTATCCCTATTTGAAAATTAAACAAACAGAGAATCAGACACCATTTATATTAACTTCCTTTGTATTATACAATACCCCAAATTCCCTATTTTAAACAATTAGACATAGATCTTCCGATATAGACATTCCTGAAGATGCAGATACTTTATCGTATTATGGTGGCCTTAAGGGAAAATATGTACACTTTAAAGATGGTAAACTATTAGACATTTCCAACAATGAAAATGAAACAAAAACCGCTTCCCGCCAAGGCCCTGTGGCAGCTTCAAGTCAATTAGCATTATCGGGAAATGAACGTCAAAATACTAACGATAACAAGTCAAGTTTTGCTGAAGATTTCAATAAAATTCAAAAGGCTGCTGCTCGCTTAGTGACCATACAGGAGTTGGCTAAACGCAAGGGAAGCCTTAGCGCTGAAGAGAATCATGTTTATGCTGCCAGTTTATTGGAATTAGGCCAGGCTGCACAAAATTTAGCCATGTTGCAACAATCTGGAGAAATACATGATTTTAGTGTACTTTTACAACCCAACGAAGCTGCAGAAATGCCACAAAAAACTCCTGCTAATGGTAATGGCGATAAAAATTTTGAAAGTGGTGTAAATATAGAAGCCTCTACACAGCCAGAAAAAATGGATGCAGCAATGGAAGAACAAAACATTAGTGAACCTGAAGTATTGCCACCAAATCATGAGGATCCCTACGAAGATGTTAATGACAGTGTGGCCATAACACCACCGAAAAAAGATGCCTCTGTAGCCGAGGCCAGGCCAGTTGGTAGGTTGGAAGTATAAAATTTATTATTTTCTATCCTTAATTGTTATTAATTGGCAGGTCTTTCTATTGCTGGTGAGGGTGGTGTTGCTTCTGCTAAGCCCAATGCAGTGGCCTTATCTGGACGTAATGGCTTGGCCGTCTCAGCGCCCAAAGCTACCGCTATAGCTGGGGTAACCGCCGAGGAAGCCGCCGCTTTTAGCGTATCTTTGCCCAGTCGCAATAATTTGGTTATTAAAACTGCCAATTCGCATCTGTCTTCTCCTTTTTATGATAATTACGATGATATAGACACTTCACCGCTACAGGCCAGCACTCGCAATACTGTTCTAAATCATAAAGCCAAACCCATGCAGGCCACAATTAATGCAGCTGATGCTATTGTAAAAATGTGGCGTACCGCCATAGCTGATGATGAAGTCAACGCTTATGAAGCACATGAACGTAAAAATGATCTCAATATTGAACAATATTTTAAGAACTTTAAACAATTCAAACCACTTCATAGAAACTAAATTTATAACATATTTATTATCACATCTTTTAAGAGATAAGTAAATTATTTATGCTTAAAGATTTTTGTATTTCTTTGAACAATTATCCATAACAAATGGAAATTCGATATTGAATAAAGCAGACATTAAAATGGCCAGCTAATTAGTGATGTGGAATAAGATTTTATTTAACTCTTTAGTTTCCTAAGCTTTTCTAAAAGGCAAATTTTGTAAATAGAAACGTTTTTTTCGTTTTGAAATTTGTATGGAAAAAATATTTTTGAAACGAATTTTCGTTATTTTTCACACAAATTTGAAACGTTTAGAAACAAAGTTTTTTACAAAATCTGCCTTTAAGTTTTAATTTAACTATTAACTATTTTTTACGAAGTTGATAAGACTTAAAGTTGTATGCTTAAAAACTAATGGTAAGTTAAACTTTACAATTTTTAAGTCTTTGGTATTTAAAAAAAAACTTCTGAGAAGCTTAAATGCAAAGTTGTTTAAGAACTCTGCTGTTTAGTATAAATACACATTTAATTACACATTTAAAAACAAAAACCACTTTGTTCTTCTTCTAAAAATCAGTTGGGATATTCAAACGGTAGTCTTAAGTGTCATATAGTTTTAAATTATTTTAATATAATTGTTTTCGCTTTTGTTTTTTCTTTCAAACAACAATTTTAGAACATTACGATACTATGACACTTAAAACTAACGTTTGAATGCCCCAAACGTTTGTTTGTTAAAAATCTTTCATGTTTATTAAAATTTAATATTTTAAGTGTTAAGTGTTTCTTTTAATGATTACACTGTGGATCAGTGCAAAATCCACATGTTCTTGACAGCATAGGTTCGATGGTACTACCCAAGGGTAGTAAAACCCTATACTCACTTTGGCTAGATTTGTGATCAATTTTTTATGGGGTCTCCAAAGATTTCGAAACTCAGCGTACCCTTAAAAAAATGGTGTCATCAGTTTTTGGCCAACAGCTAAATCAGACTTGGTGATACCTCTTAACTATATATCTCAATAATGTAGCTAAAAGTCTACCAAACAAATCTTGTTGACATCATATGCCAAAAAAAATAATTTCTTCGTGCACTTTTTTTGTTGGAAAAATTAAGGAAATTTTTTTTCACTTTTTCCAGAATAACTTACAGGGACTCCTCATTTCTTGCTAACACTATTTACCAAAATTGTCAACACACTGTTAAGTCCGTGTGCTTTTTTTACTAAGAGAGCGTATGGCGAAAATTCATTTGTAGGAAACTTTATCATTACAATACCTAAGATCGTTGTTATTTCTTAATTTGACTGTAGATAAAAGAAATATTTAAAAAAAATGACGAGATTTTAGCCACTGCTTCCAGCAGCTTGATTCTCATTTTTTGACTAAATTTTAAGCTTTCAAAAATCTGTTGAGAAATTAAAAACCATTTCCATTTATTCCTGAGAAATAATGCTTTATAAAATAGTTTTTGAGAATAATGTTTTGGAAAAATGCAAAACTTTAATTATGTGCAAAAAATTACAAGGTTTTTTACTTTTTGTATTTTTTTTTTTTATTAAACAGATTATTTTAAATGCCAGAAAAAAGCCTTGACATCGTGTGCCTAAATGCATTCAGAAGAAGGAGGAATCTAATCGGCAGAATTTATAATAAATTTCATTTCTGAACGTTTAAAATTTTGTATGAATAATAACGAAAATTCGTTTCAAAAAATATTTTTTCCATACAAATTCCAAAACGAAAAAATCGTTTGTATACTCAAGGAAAATCTGCAACTTAAAAATAAGAACGTACCACATTAATTCAATAATTTTCAATATGATTGAAAATGTATATTGAAATACTTAAAAATAAATAAAATTAATTAATTAATACTGCAAATTAATAATATTTTTCCGTATTGAAATCAGAAGTTTCAACATGACTAGACTTTCGTTAATGTTTCTTATTAATTCAATATGGTTTTTATTGATTTTAAGCTGCTTTTTTTCTGGGTGTATATACAAAGTCTACCCTTAAATAAAATTAAAAATTCTTGCAAGGGAATTTTAAAATATCAAAATGAGTTCTTCAACGCGCTATCCCAAATTGTCACCTACCGGTGTGACTGATAACATTTTTAACGTCCTAACTTTAAAAATAATTCAAGCCTAGTATCAAGTGCTCCAGAAAATAACAAGTTTTCACACCATTAGGCCTATTAATTCAACTATTATATTCATTCTGTTATTATAGTCCATTCTCCAACGCGCTACCTCAAAAACATCATCTATCGTTTATAATCGATATCATTGTTAATATGCTTACAACATGTCTGGAGATATTTAAAGACAAATTTTAACTACACAATTTAATTCATCACTTTTTTTTAATTTTTATTCATATTTTTCATTTCTGTTTGCTTTAAATATTTCTAAACACTTACTAAACTTCGAAATTGCAGATAAAACTATATACCCATTTAGTAATATTTAAAACAAAAACAGAAATACATAAAAGTCTAAGGGCCTTTTTCACAAGTTGCCTTTAGTTAAAGGTAGGATTTTGTCTGTCCGATAAATATCTTTGCATTGTTACTAATTAAATTTTTTATTGTTATTATTATCAATAACAATAATATTTAATGGATTCAAAAATAATAAATGAAGGTTTTATAATGCAAGAACATTTATCGGGCAGACAAAATCCTGCCTTTAGCTAAAGTCAAGTTGTGAAAATGGCCTTAAAACACTCAACAAATAAAAGCATTCAACAATACAAAGCAAGAAGTAAAACGAAAATAATCAATGTTATTTCGATGCATCTTGTATGGCGCTTCTCTATAAATCAAAAAAAAAAAAAAAAAAAAAAAAAATAACTAAAGTAAAACTTAATTTTAGTATGCGAAAGCAAAATAATAAGTGATTGATTTTGACAATGCTTTCGATGTAGCTGATTAAAATAGATTTTATATGAAAATATTCACGTTTTCTCTGCACTTACCGTTTAAATAAAAATAATAATGTTCGTTCGCTGGTAATACGAAGTAACGTATCTACATTTCCTTTTAATGTCGTTTAACAGTTTACCATGTCAGGTAATGAATAGCTCCCATTCTTGTATCATTCTTGTATACTTAAAGTCTAGCATATTTTAAGGCGTAAGCAAATTAATATTTGCTGGCTGCTGAAAACTAGAAAGAAAAAACAAAACAAAAAAATATGTCATGCAACAAGTTTTAAAACAAGCAACAAATCTGTGGCAATAAGGAAAAAGTGCTTAAGTCATATTTTACTGTTTTGCAGGAGAGCACTTTTAAGTCAAGTCGATTTTCAGAAATATTTTTCTTTTACAGTTAAATTGCGAATTTCTCTGTTTAACTTTATTTTTTTTAGCTAACATCATTCTACACACTATAAGTAATACATTTAAGCTGAAATATGCTGAAGTATAATCTTAATTAAGCTGTTATTCCAAATGAGATTAGAAGTAAAGATAAGTCGCAAGTCCTAGTGCTATAACTTCCTGAAAAATCACACAAATTAATTGAGATTTTGACCAGGGGTACTTTCGAATATGCAGATTACAGAAGTACTATTAACTCAAAACCAGCTTATCTCGACTTAAGCACTTTTTCCTTTTTTTTTTTGATTTTTCAAAAAAAAATATAAAAATTTTTTTCTCAAACTACGTAATACTATAAAATTATCGATTAATGCGCTTAAATAAATGTTCTTGATGTTTTCAATTAAAGCTAAATAAGTGCAGATTTCATTTAATAAAAATAGCAAGCCAAATTAAATTGACTTGGTTGCTGCGCATGTTTTTCCACGTTCAACAGGCAAGTTCAAGTTTATGTCTTAAATCTTTTGTTTTGCACACACCATGATGCATGAGCCAACAAGTGCTCCGAGTACTGTGCAATCAATTACACCAACAACAACAGGTTTAAACATTTCATACATATGTTATCCCGAGAACAGTAAAAGCTAGGGACCTGAAATTTTCACAGAATATTTAAAAAAAAAACAACAACAAATATAAGACAATATTCTAAAGTAAGCAACTAAAACTGTTGAAATCTTAATGTAATATACAGGCACTTGAAATTTTCAAACTTAGTGTATTTTTATGCAGACCGCCACACAATTAATACTGAAATTAAAAAAAAAATCAAAATTAAAGGGTATTCTAGCAATTAATGTAATTTTGACTATAATAGTGTACGTAATTCTAACAACTTGCTGTATCTTTGAAGTTGAAAGAGGCTATTGAAACTTTTGAAATTTTCAAAAATGCTAAAACTTAAAAATCCCAAAATTAAAAAAAAATGCCGAAACAAAAAATCGCAAACATACAAAAGAAGGGCTTAAATGAAAAATATCATCCAAAATAAAATAAGTCGCTTAAATGCGAAAAACATCACCAAAAGTAAAAAGGTTGCCCAAAAACTAAATAAAATCGCCAAAAACCTCAAAAATCGCCAAAACTACAATTTCGTTAAAACTAAAAATATGTATTGTAAAAAAACAAAAAATCGCTAAAAACCAAACAATATCGCCAAGACAAAAAAAAACTTTAACACTAAAAAAACGCCAAACGAAAAAAAATCGAAAAAAATCGCCAAAACGGAAAAATCGCCAAAACTAAAAATTCGTGAAAACTAAAAATATGTATTGTAAAAAAAACAAAACTCACTACAAACCGAACAAAATCGCGAAAAAACGCTAAAATTAAATAACGCCAGAACTAATAAAAGCGTCAATTATGTTACAAAAAATCATTAAAAACCGAAAAAATTGCAGTACAGAACCCTTCGTGGGTTAGTCAAATTGTATTTTAGAAGAATTTTAAAAAATTTAACAAGAGTCACATGGAAAATAATCATTCATCTTATCTCATCATCATCATTCATCATGTCTCAAGATTATATATAAAGACCACAATGAAAAAAACAACACGGCTTTTCAGTTGAGCCAAAATGTCAACAACAGAATTTGTTTAACAAAATAAATATAAAAATTATTCACACAAAGTTGAAAAAATGTCCCCACGGCAGCAGCTACTACCACTAACAAAATTTGCAAAGTTAAGAACTTTTCACAATTCTTCAATATTTTTTTTTTCATATTTTTAAATTTGTTTGGAAAGAATTATTAAAAAAAATATATTTTAATAACATATTTTTTTCATGTTGAACTTTTTTTTAATTTCTTTTAATTTTTTTTTCGTTAACAAAAAATTAGCTTAGCTGCGTCTTCGCTACTACTTAGTGAATGTGCCTTTACATATCCTAAAATTTATTTTAATGTTCTTTTCATTTAATAAAAAAAATAATAAGAATTCCGTTAAGTGCTGCCAACCTGTGACCATCGATTTGAAACATAGGACCGAAACGATACTGCTTTGAATTGTTTAATTGTGCTAAGAGGATAATAAGCAACATATATAGCAGCAACAAAATCTTATGACTTTATGGTTAATCTAGATTTCATATAAAAATTGGGCGAATATAAGAACTCTCTTGGGTAAATATTTTTCTAAAATATAACATATAAAATACAGGGTTGGTAATAAGTAAAAATTACTGTCAGGAAAGCAAAATAAATGTCGACATTTTCTTATTTTACCTGAAAGATTGTATACAATTCTTTAAAATAGAGAAACAAGGAATAAGAGAAAAAGCTATCGGGATATAGTTATTCAGATAAATTAAATTTAACAGCTGATGTGACTGTGTTGCCGAGTCACATCAGCTGTTAACACCGTCAGCTTGTAAATTCGTTTTGCTGCTGTTATTTATCAACATTATTTTCAATAGATTTAAAATAATTTCTAAAGATATATATTAGTGTACAGATATCTATGGTGTAAGTTAAATTTTATAAGATCAACTCGCAGGTAAAAACCTCAGGTAAATTATCTGTATATAGAAATTACGGGCATAAATACAATAGTTAATAGAAATACCGAAGTGTATTTATTTGACATAAAGTCTTTATTTTATTTGGAAATTATTGCTTGTTTTCTTGGTTAATAGTGTTTTCACACTGACATGGTTTTAATAAAAGTTGATTTTAACGTTAAAACCAACTGTTAAAACCTGGTTTTACCATACAAATTGTTTTTGTTAAAACCAAATTAAAACCATTTTTGAATTGGTTTTAAGTTGGTTTTATGAAATGCAACCTTGTTTTCGCTGTGATAAATTCAGTGCTGCCAAGTTGAAATGACCAACAGCAGCTGGTAATGGTATGCCAGTGAATAACAATAGATGGCTCCTGAAAAATTTTCAACTTAAAAATTAATGCAGCAGCAACAATAATCAAAAAAATTATGGATAAAAAGAGTTTCTTGGAAGGAAAACAACGAAAATATTTTAAATTGAACTGTGGAAAGTGAAAATAGACAATATGACTGACATTCATCTGCCTACAAAAAAGGTTTATCTTATAATGTATTTGTGCATTTTTATATTATTAACAATATTTCCAAGCACTTCTTCATTCTGTATAAGAAGTTCCATAATTTAAAAAAATTTTATTTACAAAATATAAAATAATTTCCATTTTAGAGCGCAGTTTTTCATACAAACAAAAACAGTTGAACAGTATGTCCAACAAGTGTTATTAAAAAGCAGAAATAATGCAACAACACTCAAAAAAGTTTTACATTAACTGAATGTATGCTATTTAGGAAGTTTTCCGTGAAGTTTAAATTAAAGGAAAATTTAGTTATTTTACCAAACCATGTTTGTTTTAACTTTTTATGTATGCTGCTTAATATAATAATGGTTTTCTGTGCAGTCAATATAATCAATTATTTAAAATACGTATTTAGTAAAACTGAAACAATGTAGTTAAACTGATATTTTTTTTCATTTAATTTTTACTTGGCTTATTTGCTTTCATAAACTTCAAAAATATAAAAAAAAAATAAAAAACAAGTCAAATAAAAAATCAAAACGTGAATAATTTAAAAATTAAAATAGCCTCGCGAATACATTTAAAATGTAGATTATTTCTAAATTTGAAAAATATAATTGGTAAGTTGTCTGCATGCAATAATAACTTCCATATTGTTACATGGTATGTATAATCATGCATACATACGTATATGTATGTACGTGCACACATACATGCATATGTATGTACATTTATGTATGTATGCCCTCCAAGCATTTAATGAAAAAATGTATCATATTCGAGTCATTTACGACTCCTCTACGCGATTAAAATAGGCATATATGAGCTCATTTTCTGATCATAAATGATTGTTTTCTCGGGAGAAAATGGTACCCTACCCGCGACTCTTCTTGAGGAGTCTTTACCCGCTTTTCTGATCAGTTTCGACTCATCTATGACTCATATATTTTAATGATTTGCGAGTCTTTTTCGAGTAATTTTTTAGTCGTATTTCTGATTGTTTGAGAGTCTTTTTCGGGTAATTTTTTAGCTGTATTGCCAATGATTTTCGAGTCTTTTTCTACTCATTTTTTAGTCTTAATTTTAATCGTCTAAGAGTCTTTTTTGACAAATTTTTCAGTCATATTTGTAATTGATTACAAAAATAAATATTTTTCGATTTAGATTATTAATTACTTCAGTTTATTACAATAAAATTATATAAATTAAATTATTATTAAATTATGTAATAAATACATTTTTATATTATTAAAAAAAATTACATTCTTCTAAACGGCTGGGACGATTTTCTTCAAACATAGCTAAGAACCCTCTCGATCAAGTCATCTCTCAAACAGAAAAAAACTAAATGAAAATCGGTCCAGCCGTTTGGCCTGTACGTGGACACTGACAGACACACAGATACACAGACACACACTACAAACTTATAACACCCCTTTTTTAGTCGGGGGTTAAAAATTAATTGAATTTAGTTATAAAAAAAATATAGTCATATTTTTACAAATGAAATTTAATTTGAATATTTTTTCTTAGTCAGCCGGTCCTTCGCATGTACGAAATGCTTTTGTAGCACAGCGTTCATATCTTTGTGTGCATTTGACTTTGTGATGGGAAATAGCTAAGACGAAAAATATTAATTTTTTTTTTTAATTTTAGACAATTAGACTTGCAAGGAAAGTATACCGATGCAAACTATCAGATCTTAATGAAACTTAGATAACTATATTGTAGAGAATACAAATTAAATGGATACGTATTTTTTAGCTGCCCAATTTCACATAAATTGGGTAATTTTTGACCCCACTTTTTAACCCTTTAATGTCGTGTCCAATTAATTTTTATTCCAAGCTTGTCTTCATCTTCTTGCACTTCGTGATCAAATTTTTCTATATCAGCCATAGCGACCATGGGAAATTTTCGCAGGTCACTTTGTTCATCGAATCAAACGTTGTCATAGCGGTGTTTTCTGTTTTCAAGCTTAACTGCGATGACCTCTTCAGTCAATTTGATAAATGGTCGCTTATTTCCGTCCTTCAATTCTTTAATATCTTTTTTCACATCCGAGATTTCAGACTTTAAAGATTTAACTTCTTCGAGCAATTGAAGAACAAGATTCTGAAGGTTATCGGTGTGAGGAACATAAACATTTTGCACTAGAAAAAAAATTATTTTGTTTTAATGAAAAAAAAAACAAACAATTCATTTGATTTTTTACTTACATACAAGTTGTTAAATTACTAGTTGGGGTGTACTTAAACTCTCCAGAGTTAAATACATTATTCTGCAACATTTTTAAGTAGGGGTTTGACTGACATTACTTTTTTTATTTAAAAATCACTTTTCACAAAATTGTACCTATTTTTATATACTTTTAGAGATTTTAATATAATATACATAATTCAAACTTCAAAACAATCATATTTCAAACAGGTTATGCTGTATTTTCGATTGCTGTATGTTTTGTTATTGTATTTTCAATAAATTACTTTTAAGGCATAAGCACGAATCATTTTCGAGTCTTTTTTCAAGCGCGCAAGTGCTTAATCAGTTTTTAATCGTCAAAAGTACTCGAGGAAGACTTAGTTAGGTGATTTTTGATAAAACAATCTTCCAAATGCTAGTAGGGTGTGTATACATACACATGTAAATATCTATGTTTATGTTTTCAGGTTAAATTTGTGATCTATTGACGGATGATAGAATCTATTTCATACTTAGTGCATTCATGTATGTACATAAGTAAGTATGTTATGCTTTAACATAAAAAAAAATTCATAAATTTAAAACAAATTTCATCCAGGTCAGTTGATTCCCTACACCTGTGATCCTTCCAATATTTTATTTTCATCATAAAATTAAAAAAGGTAAGCAAATGTAATGTAAATTACGTTAACCCATTTAGTATTTCTACCAGAATTCCTTTTGTTATGTATGGAAATATTTATAGATCTAATATAACACTGTGCAACATTGGAAACACCTCACGGACTGTAGATAGGTTCGGTAGTACTACCAAAGCGTAGTAAAATCCTGTACATAGTAAGTTTGTCGATTTTAGTGACCACGTTTTTTTATGAGCTTCTAAATATTTCTACCCTTTGGTAGTACTATCGAACTTATGTATTGTGTACTATCAAGTCCGTGTATTTTCCACTAGTCTTTACTTGTTGCATAGTGTAATCGATAGTCGCTGGTTTTACCTTTCCCATACTTTTTATACCCCAACAGAGAAAAAAAAACATTAGCTCAATTCACAATTTTGTGCAAATGGTCTTGCATCGTAGTAAGTGCAAACTGGTATAGTATATTGATACTCACCACTAAGAATTATTAAGTGGTGAGTATCAATATACACTACCATTTTGCACATGCTACGGTGCAAGGCCATTTGCACAAAACAAAATTGTGAATTGGGCTATTATTAGATAAAGTCTGAAGGATTGCAACCTTTTTATAAATATTATTAAGGCTTTATAAAGGCGTAATAATAAATCTTTTTGATGAAAATCAGTTTTATAAACTCCATTTTAAAGCTTTAATAATTTTTATAAATAAGGCTGTTAAGCTTGAGCATAAAAACAAATATTGATTTGCAATGTTGTCTTTTCCAAGTCATTTGAAAACTTTTGTCCTTTTTGCAAAATTTTTAAAACTTTAAAATCTTTATTTAGCCTACGCTGCTCTTTACCACTAAGTACATACACCTCTTCGCCTGACTAGACCACAATGAAAATATCTGAGAACCTCAAGGAAGGCTAAAAAAATATTGATTTTTCTTATTTTTTCTTCCAAATGATTATATAAGTTTTGTAGTTTACATAGGGGATGTATTTAAATTATTCTCTTGCAATCTTGTATGCAGATGGGTTTGCCGCATCTACCACAGTTGCATTTAGTTTTTGTTGTATTATACAGTTTTCATATGATTTAGCAGAAATATTATAAAATGATCTTATTAAAGCGCTAACACATGTGTTTATTTTTTTCAGATTGCAGTAATTTTGAAGTACTTTTTCATGAAAAACCTAACAGCTTTTATGTGAGTTGGACGAAATTGCAGGATATGCCATCTATTTACATAAATTTCAATTAAAAAAACGTGAAAATAATTGTAAGAATTTAAAACTTTGTACATAAAATTATATTAATTAATTAATTAATTACATTAATTAAAAACTTTTAATTTTTTTTTGTTGTTAAATATGTATATTGCATTAAAATTAAATGAAAGAAACAGTAGTTTCAATTGATTCTGTAGGTTATTTTTTGTCAGTCAAAATAAGCTAGTTTTTACAAGTTTTCTTCTTTGCACAACAATGTAAGATAAATAGTATTTTTTTTTTTACTATACATAGACACATCACAAGCTTTGTAACGATAATCATATGGATTTTAAAATTTGTAAACAAATTTTCATTTTTCAGTATTTTTTGCATAAATAATTTTCTTATGCATTTAAGCGCTTTTTTAATTTTGGCGATTTTTTGTTTCGTAATTTTTTTTTAATTTTTTAATTTAAAATAATTGAAAAATACATTCGTTTTTACTGTTTTTGTAAGTTGTTTTCAGGCTGTTGAAAAAAATGAAAAGACAGTAGTTTTAAATGATATGTAGGTTATTTTTTGTAGTTTAAAATAAAACAAAAAACATTAGTTTTTACTGAAATATTATGTTAAAAAATTAACATTCAAAAATAACTGAAAAAATCATTTGATTCAAATGAAATGTTAGTAATCCGGGTTTTAACTGATAATACTATTGTTTTAAATGATTTTTCATTTGAATTTACCTAAATAATATTTTGAGTGAACAAATACACGCATTTCGGCAGGAGATTTATTTTATTTTGAGCAAAGTTATTAGACAGCCTGTGAGTTAAACACTGAATTTAACAAACTTGCAGTGTGAAAGTAAAATCAGCTGTTTATGGTTTTAACGTTAAAACCAGGTTTTAACTTTCAGTGTGAAAACACTATAAGCAACATCTATATGCACTTCGTTCTTGTAAACTTCAAAGCAAAAAAAAAATAAAAAATTAAATTAGCTATCTGTGTGTGTGTGTGTGTGTGTGTGTGTGTGCTTTCATTACTTTGTCCTCAATAGATCTTGATGTACATACGATCTTTATATTTTATTTTATAAAACTGCAACTTAAATGTGTTTTATCAATCACATACTAACAAACTTATTTAATTTTCAGTAAACTAATATTATTTATTACAATAGGTTTGAGATAAATCTCTCTTCTTTTTATAATTACTTGATGATAAGAGGAAATGAATTTGGTTTAATTTTTTTTAACAGCGTATAAAAAATGTCTTCTTCTAAATGATGAAGTTGTCATCTGTCAACATCAAATATAAAGCCATTAAAGGGAAATTTAAGTTTAAAAAGCTCCCTTAGGGACTCATAGCAGTTTTTTATTTTCATTAGAAAGCGGTGATTTGGTGTCATACGGGACTGTTCTGAAAATTACGGTGATTTCAAAAACAAACTATTAATAGCTGACTTGTTAGTGGGTTTTTGTTGTATTTTATGTTTTTTTATGTATAATAGAATATTTTATTCCAACTCCTATCGCTATAAATCGTGAAATTTACAAAAGCAATGATTTAGATTTTATTAATTTATGGAAATCACCGTGATTTGACATGTCAAGATTTGCAGAACATGCCCGATAGATTGAAACAACATGGAACTGGAAAACAATTTTCAAAAGCCTTTAAATTGTAAATATGTAAATACTTAACATTAAACTTCCAAATATTTCAAGCTTCCAACAGTAATTTAAAACATAGAAATTTAGTTCCCTCATAAATTAAAAGCAGACATTTTTATGCTTAAATATTTTTCATTAACACTTTTTTTATAGGTAGTCTAATGCATCCAACAAGTCTTTAATTGATTTATTTGCTTTAATTCGTCAACATTAGCATTAAATGTCTCTGGTTTCTAGTGCAATAAAATAAAAATAAAACGCACTATATGTTTATACGAATACATTGAGTATAAAAGCTGTAAAAAATGGATACAATTAAAATTAAAATAGTAAAAATAAAATAATCAAGTACGAGTATAAAGAGTTATAAAATCTAGTAAATGGAAATTAATTTAACAATATTACGATCTGAGAAACAGCCACCAAGACTATATTCTTGTTTTATTTATTTACTTTGTATTAGTTTTTATAAGTTTTCTTCTTTGCACAACAATGTAAGATAAATAGTATTTTTTTTACTATACATAGACACACCACAAGCTTTGTAACGATAATCATATGGATTTTATAATTTGTAAACAAATTTTCATTTTTCAGTATTTTTTGCATAAATAATTTTCTTATGCATTTAAGCGCTTTTTTAATTTTGGCGATTTTTTGTTTCGTATTTTTTTTTAATTTTTTAATTTAAGCGTTTTTGAACATTTCAAAAATTTGTCAAAATTATATATACATATTCAAAAATAGATTAAGGGCCATTTTCACAACTTGCCTTTAGCTAAAAGTAGGATTTTGTCTGCGCGATAAATGGCTTTGCATTACAATACCTTCACTTATTACTATTTTATCCATTAAATATCATTATTATTGATAATAGTAACATTTAAAAATTTAAGTTGTAACAATGCAAAAATATTTATTGGGCAGACAAAATCCTACCTTTAGCTAAAGGTAAGTTGTGAAAATGGCTCTAAATGATAGAATATCCTTTAAATAACAATGTTAATTGGTGTTAGTCTGCATAAAAATACACTAACTTTGAAAATTTCAGGTGTCTATATACAACTCTCATGTATGGGCCGGTGCTTCAAAGTCTATTTTGGGGCTGTTCGAACGCATACAGGAGAGGGCGAAGAAGCTCATCGGTGACAGTAGGGTATCGAACTATATTGGTTCATTGAAGCATTCACGCATTGTGGGGTGCATTTCCTTGTTCTATTGGTACTACAATGGAATGTCTCCTAATGAAATTAGGGAACTTGTTCCTGAAACCCGCACATTTATGCCCATAAAACGTACCTCATTCAGAGCACATACATCCCTTTGTGGTGAATTGACCAATAAATCGCACAACGCATTAAAGAAGAATCTACAAGCTGCAGAGGTTTTTCCTGTCACTATCAGCGTGAGAAAGTTTAAATCGAATGTCCACAGACACTACTCCCTCTATCCTCCTCCCCTTTAACCTATTTTCCTAGTTCTAGCTCAAGGTATTGCATGAGTAGGGGTTATACCCTGAGTGGTGGTCCCACTAAAAAAAAAAATCTGTTTCTCGCTATAGAACACCCATTAATTTTTAACTGTCATATATATATATATATATATATATATATATATATATATATATATATATATATATATATATATATATATATTTTAAAGATAAGTAACACTCAGGCAATGAATGCCTACTACTTTTACTAGATGTTACCATGATATAAATATATAAGGTACTTCCATTCTCTCAATTTTTCTTGACATTCACCATCTGACAAGTAACTAAGGATTGTGAAGTTCCCATTTAAAATCGCGCTACCGTATTAATTTAATATTTCCCCTCTGTTTCTTGTTTGTTTAAAAATTTTATTCAAAAATTATTTCTTAATTGTTTTTATAAAATGCAGAATTTATAACTTAAACAATTAATGCTGTAATTCTGTTGGACGATTGTATCGTCTTGTCTATGAACGAAAAAAAGTCGCAGATTTTTTAAAAGAATTATTATTTATTGTCTATGCTAGAAGGTTCGTGTATTTACTTTATGATTTTGTTTCAACATTATATCCAACACATATTTTTTAATTATTTTTCAAACTTTTGTATAATAATTTTATTTTATTTTTATGTTTTAAAAACATGGTAATAATATGTTAATTTTTCATTATGAAAGACAACAACCATTTTTGAAAAAAAACAATTTAGAGAATTCAAAAATAAGAAAAAAAATTTTTTCAAACAAAAAAACGTCCTAAATCTTCTTACTAAATTAGGGCATAAGTAAAGAAATAAGAGTGCAGCATTTTTTAAATTCCCTTCATTTCCTGATGTTCGCCTATAAGATCTGTAAAATAGACTTGCCAAAAGATCTGACCGGTTATTAAACCAATTTGTTTAGAAAAGTATGTTACAATCAACAATAAACATATAATGTAGATTAAACAGAATGCAATATCAATTAATATTTGTTAAACTTAATGAAAATTCGTTGTCAAATAATCCAAATCATCAATCAATTTGGTTTCTCAACGCCAAATTTATATGAAAATATAGTTAAAGGATTTGTATTAAGCAGAAAACTTAAAAATATGATATAAGTTTTTACATATACATATAATATATATATATATGTATATATGTATATAATTTTATTTATTCCCAAAGTTTTGTAAAAAATTTCTAGGGGAAGACTTACATTTTTCTTTATTTCTCTCAAAAAACAAACTTCAAAAATCCTTATTTAAAAAAAAAAGAGAGAATGGAAGTACCTTATATATTTATATCATGGGTGTTACCTTCTTTAGGAAAGGGATAGTGAAAGAGAAGACACGTGGTGAAGGAAGACTTCATTCTTTTACAACTCTCTTTTTCACGTTTTTTAATAATGCAGAGGTGCACCGCCTCTGCTGTTAAATAGGGTGTATTAATATTTTATTTGTGAAGCTGTGTTTAGCAGCCATTTTATTGATTATTTTACTTCACCGCAGATTTTGCTACACAATACCGGCGAAGGAGGACGCTCTGATGTTACATTAGGATTAGCATCTTCTGAAGTCGGTATAGTTCAGTGACCAGTGGGTCTGCCTTCATCACTTTAACTTTTCTACAAAAGGATACTAAAGCACATCAGAAAAATGCGTGGTATTGTTATTTAATGACTGTTGGATACCGGGCTCGAATCCAGGACCTTCGGTTTTGTAGTCAACGTGCTAAATACTTCAGCCAACGCTGCCAAATTTTTATATATTCAGGTCAGTAAATCTTACAGTTTTCGAGAACTTTTCACCTTTAGTGTGTGGTAAAGACCTGCGTAAACAGTCTTCAAATATAAATACGTCTTGTTTTTTAAATGTATTGTTGCAGCATGTATTATACTACACCAATAATAAATGATGTCGTTTAATAAGCGATGTCGCGAAGACTTCGTGTTCGTAACAACCACTCAAAAGAAGTAGTGTTGATGTGTGTATGCTTTTTATTTTGCATATTGTACGTTTGAGTGTATGTGTGTAAGATGTAGATGCACTGTCGGAAATTACGTTAACTTTAAACTAACTTTAAGCTAACTATTTCGCAACTATGTAGTACTGACTGAAACTTGGATTACTTTTAATGTAATCAACTCACTATTTTAACATTGCGATGTCCTAGGCGGTATTCAATAGTCTCACTCTGCATTACTTTCAGCTAACTTAAAGTTGATTATTTTAAATCATCTGGTAGTCAGTAAATTAAACAAATTTTCTGGGGTTCGAACATGTATCATCACACGTTGTGTATTCAACGCGCTACCACTCAGCTAAGGTACCATCTAAAATAACAACAGAAAAATGTTAATATAAAACTGAAATGAGTTTCAAAGTAGCTGAGAATAAATTTGTTGGCTCTCAAAAAATTCGATTACGTACTCAACTTGAGAATTAATTTTGGGTTTGTTGTTCTGGATGGCATTGCAGTTAGCTTTGAGTCAGTTTAAGAAAAGTTAACTATAAGCTAACTATTTTTGTAGTCAACCACACATTCTCCGACAGGGTGGTAAGCTATTATGTGTTTTAGGGAGATTTTTTCTAAGCAAGCGCACACAACTGATGTCAATGCATGTGTGCGTTTGTATGTGCGCAGAAATATATAAGAGCATGCACACAATTTATGTTTGTATGTATGTATGTACATGCGTATGAAAAAGAAAGCATCACAAATTCTTTCGTCTCGAAGTATTTTCTTCTTTACTCCTATACATAAAATACTGAAATAAATTTCTTGCAAACAGTGTTGCTTACGTTTGTTTTAGAAGATTTTGCTGTAGCAAAGCATTTGAAAAATCCCTCATGTCCTAAAAGTTCTTATAAGGGGTCTTGTGCAGGACTTTAGTGTGCGGAACTTTTAAGAGATTGAAAAGCAAAAAATTAACGTGCTGCAACCAAGTTAAATATAAGTATGTAGGGCATAATAAGAGTCGCCTACTACTGTATTTAGAACTTTTGAGCAAATTCTAAAAGAAATTAACAACCAGTACCAAAAACAAGAACTAAAACCAGTAAGTACTAGCACAAAGTATATTCCAGTGCTCTATTCAAATTCATTGCAGATGTCATTTGGTATTAAACCACGGGCCAATAATTTTAAATAAGCTCTGCCTATACGAATGACTATTAAATTGCACTGCAACTTAAGCTAAAGTAGAAAAAGTGTACAACAGAAAACTGGAGGAGGCACAAACGAGACGAGTAACAACCATCCTGTCAGTTAGAAAGATAAAAGATATTGGTTACATTAACTCTAGGCGATTTGTGGAAAAACTGCTATTGTAACTATTGGCTAATAAAGGGTTGTTAAACCAAGATGTGGTAATACTCGTATGTATAGATATTGTGTGCAGCAACAGCAACAGCAGCGGCAAGTAAGTGTAAGTAAGCTTGTGTCTGATATAAAAATTCTAGTTTATTTCATTTCCCTCTTTCTATTTTATTTTCATCTAAGCTTAAAGGTTATTGCTTGCATATTCTATACGAGTTTAGAACTTAGCTTACATTTCTTTGTCTTTTTTTTTTTTTTTGGTGCAGTCAACATTTTAGAGATGCTTCAGCATTGTTGTGGCAGGTTTACTGCAACTTCTTGCGCAGCATATTTCAAGCTTTAGTTGCCATGTTTGGTAGCTTCTTTCTTATTCTTTTCTTTTTATTTTTATTTTTTATTTTGACTTAAAGTTGTATTTTGCTGTTTTATTTATTTGTAGTTTTAAATCTATATACGTAACATTTTTCTTGTTGTTGGCCGTGTATTTTCAATGTTATAAAAAGGTCGGTCTGCCAATATTTGGCCAGCAGTCTCCTTAAACTGTCCCACAAGGAACGTTCTTCAATACAATTCGAAAACATAAGTCTAGTGAATGACTTGTTGTTTATTAAAGTATTAAAATTAGATTTGTGCCTTTAGCTATTCAAAGTGAAATTTTCTACAAAATTTAAAAAATTTATAAAAAAAATATATATTCTCTAAGACTGATAGAAGTACAAGTTATTTTAAGAGTAAAAGGTAAGTTTTTGAGTGATTTCGCAAAAAAAAAAAGAATCCTAATTCTTTCATTTTATTTGGAACAACACACGAAATAGAATGGTTCTTTGCTGTTGATGATAGTTAAGCTATTTACATTCTTAGCCGCAAGCTGGTAGCAAAATTATTAGAATTTAAAAACACAGTTCTTAAATAATTCTAATTCTAAAGTTTATGAGTTTTTTTTTAAGAAACGCAAACCAAATAACTTTTTGAGGGAAAAATTATTATTATAAATAATCAAACAATATACTTTTTTTTAGAAATAAGACTAACATTTTGACAATTACAGTAGAATCTCACAAATTAGAACCAGTTTGTGCAATTCGAATTTCTGAAATAGTTCGAATTTCTGGAAATTTTTTTTACAGAAATTAAAATAAAACCAGTTATGTAAACTTTATTTTAACAAAAACAAGTTTTCATTTATTAACATATAATTAATTAAACATATTAAATTCATAGAAAAACTGTTAAAAAGTTTTTTTTTTATTTATATACGGCATTATTTATAAAAATTATTAAGGCTTTATTAAAGGTTTTCAAGACAAATTTTCATGCAAAATTTTTCTTATTAAGCCCTTATAAGTCCTTAATAATATTTATAGATAAGGCTGTAAGTGTTTAATTGGTTTTAAACATAAAGTCAGTAATACTTGTTTGTTTTTTACTTTTTTTTGGCATTTTTTTAACTTTCATACGTGTGAACACTTCACTTTGACCTTCAGTCATCAACTGATCCAAATTTTAACAACCATATCAAATTTCACACACATGCGAAAGAACTGTACACAGCACAAATAACTTAATGAACCACCGGTTTATTTTTACTTTAATAAACGAAAAAAAAACTGTTTGTAATGAAAATACAAAAAAAAAATGAAAAATAAAAAAAACTTCTTAAAATTAGAACCCCCTGTTCTAATTTTAGAGCGTTCAATTTGGTTTTTCACCTATTCAGTTCAAAATAAAAAATAAAAAATATTTTCTAGTGGAAATAAAAACACACAAAAATACTTTCAGAAAGTAGAACCACAGGCTCTAATTTTAGAGCGTCCAATACACCGAAGTGGCCGGTTCTAATTTCTGGACGGTTCGAATTTGTGAGATTCTACTGTACTGGAATTTTGAAAGAAAAAGCAGAACGCAGAAAAAAATTATATGAAACAATTTTGTATACCATTTAAGAAATTTATTAAAATAAATTGATAATAACATCAATTGCATTTTTATGCTTGCATTAATTTAAGCAATTACAAATTAAATTATATCAATAAAAAATTTAATTGAGTTAATAAAACTTTCAAAAGAAAATATTAATTAGCAAACACTTTTTTTCTATGCACACTTAATATGCATTGAATATCAGCGATTCTCAACCATTGTGCCACGGCAGTTTTGTGTGCCGCTAAATTTTAGGTACAGTTGAACCTCCGGATCTATCACGGATAATCCAAAAACACGGTCAATGGAGGTTATATAAAAGCACAAAGTGTACATATTATTGTAAATAAAATATAAAATTTTAGTTTGTATTAAAACATTAATTCTAATTTTTTGCATGGATAATATATGTGTAGCACTGTTAATAGAAGTATATAAAATTGAAGCACGGATAACAGAGGTAAAAGCACGGTTAATGGACGCCAAGAAGCAATGTGACAGCATGCCGAATAATAGATGTAGACGGTTGATAGTAGCCCGGATAATCGAGGTTCAACTGTATATAATTATTTTCATATTATTACGAAAATGTGCAAGAATAATAATAAATTAATTAAAGAAAAACTTCACGTATGCAGTTTCAAAATATAATTCCTTAATTCTCACCTTAATTGCTTGATATTTTACATTGAAAGATGATTACACTGCACAATAAAATAGACTTTTTTTGTAATGTTTAAATAAAAATAGCCGACCCTTGTGTATTATCATCTCCTGCTACGATGGTGACATTAGAAAAGTAAAATATAAAGTATTTTTTTTATATAAAACACAATATCTCTGAAACTAGAAGGGCTAGAAAAGTATTTAGAGAACAAAAATACATAAGATTAGTTAAATTAGGTTAAAAAAAAAATTAAAATAAAAAAAGTTTTAAGGACTAAACTAAAAACACACGATTTTTAATATACTTACAGTAACAGTAAGATATGCTGATATAGTCATGAATGTGACTATATCTAAGTGAAAGAAATCTTTGTATAGATCAGTAATACAGAAAGTATTTTTAAGTCTGGAGGATCATTCGTGAAATATTAAGGGAATGATACAAAAATTGGTGTAAATTATGCAAATGCTAAATGTCTCTGCAACTAGAGCTGATAGGGAAAAATTAATGAACCCATCGCAATCAGGAGATAAAAATACATAAGGATCGGCTATTTTTATTTAAACATCAAATCCATTGTTGCGCAGTGTTATCATCATCATGCCTTCTTTGGGATCATTATCCCGAAGAAGACATTATTTATATTGACCGAGACTAAACGAAAAAAACACTTTCTAAAAAATCAGCTTATTTAAGATGTGATGATTCTTTTTTTACAGATGTTTTATTATATTCTATTATGCTGCCTTTTAGCCCATACCGCATGGGCTAAGCCACTGCATCAACATCACAGCGAGTTGGCACCACATGTCCTCATTGTAACGCCACAAGCCCAATTGCGCTTAGAATCTTTAGTCCCCGGTACACCAATCATACAACATTTGTCACCATTTACACGTTATATAGCGCCTCATGAAGAAACCATTGTCTATGTACCAGCTAGTGCAGCTGCAGCTTTACAAAACGCCGAAGTTGTTGCACGTTCTTTAGAGGGCAACAAGGGCAAACAACTTAATCCCTCTGAATTGGCAAGTTCTCTTGGTACGCTAGCCAGTACTGGGGCACAAGCCTTACAAACTGCTACCCAAACAGCAGCTGAGTCTGCCAACAATTACATATCAGGTTCAACGACATTTGTACCCTCGTTGGGTGATCCAGCTAGCAGTTTTCAAGGAACTGCCGAAGCTCTCCTCCAAGGAGCTCAAAGTGCTATAAATAGTTTTGCCCAAGCATCACAGTCCCAACAATCTCAGGCACAGGCTCATTTATTGTCTGCTGATGCCCCCTTAGTAGCAGCAGAGGTGGCCTTACCACCAATCATATCTGAACAAAAGTTGCCGGTAATTTCTACAGCTATTTCCTTGCCACAAACAGCCTACTCTGAACAAAAACTACCACTGATTTCACTAGGCGCCAAAGTTTCCTCCTTATCATCGTTATTACAGCCAATCTTGCCCGCAATTTCAATCTACAGTAATGAACCCAGACAACATTATGTTGTGGCACCAGCTGCTCCCCACATTATTAATTTTGTACCTAGTTCAATTTTATTATCACCTGCTGCAGCAGCGACTATTAAAGCGCGTCGTAGCATTTTAGCCGATGATAAAGATGATAAGGAAGCCAAGCCATTAGCACTGGCAGCAGAAAATCCTGCTTCATATGCTTCAAACAATGATCTCGATAAGGAAGAATTGCTGGTCACAGAAAAGAAGGAAGAATTCAAACGTTTTCTGGAAGCAAATGTCTTGAAAGAGGAAATTAAAGAGGAACAACTTGCGCCAAAGGCCGCGGAGGATGCCAAGTTGTTAGAAAATGAAAAGGGTAAGTATTAAGCGAAGGCAGTGAGACATATTTTAGTAAAATAAAAAAAATACAAGATAGGAAAGAAGTAGTGAGTATTTGTAGACAGTTTAAATTGTGTGTAGCATGAGCTAGTTCACAGAAAAATATCAGGATAAGGTTTTGTTTTAACAAACATGTTTTTGAAACTCATTTAGGGCCACTATTACAACTTACAAATAGTTAATTTTAGGATGTTATCTGACAGGTAACTATATTTTGATAATTACAAGTAAACATTAATGTAAAAGTGACTGATAAGCTAACAGCAGGTTTATCCTCATGGTAACTTTCAAAGTGAACTTTAAACATTTTAACAGTCAAAGTAGCCGGTATCTACACCAGTGTTGCCACAATACATCATTTGTATTATTAATTTTATCGGACAGTTGTAATAATGAAAAAAATTAATGGTCACTTTATCGTTCACGTTAGCTAATGTTAAGGTTAACTTTCAGGAACTTTGTCTTTTGGTTGTAATAATGGTCCTTAAGGGTTTATTAGTATTTTCTTTATTTGGCTTGATGAATTTATAGTAAATTATTTTAATAAAGAAAAAATTTATTTTGCATTCTATTAAATTTTTACGAATTTTGGTTTTTAGTTTTACGAATTCTGTGGTAGATTCTAGTTTAGTAAAAATATTACTTTTACGGAATAAGTTAAATAATTATTGGGGATTATTAGTGCGTTAATGTAAACTTAAATTGTAACAATTCCCAAAAAAAATACTAATTATTAACTTGACTGCAACCGGACAAAAAAATTGTTGTCTGGCAACACTCTATTCTTGAATAGCTGTTGATGTTTTTATTGGGCGATGTAGGAGTTAGGACGTGATTTTCGTAACAAAAATTATCGACACTATTACCTCCTTTATACGCAAATCTTACTTGCAAATAAAACTATTTGCAAATACTGAACTCACCGTTTATGCGTAGATAGAATACATTACTATCTGTGAATGATATTGCCACACATTGTTAAATGTGTATTACATCTCTTATACTTAAAAGTAGAGCACGAAAATAAACGAAACAAATTGTTTGATTTTGTTTTGTTTCGTTATTTGAAGTGAGTGAAACAAATACAGTGAGAATGATTGCTTAATTTGTTTATGTTTTGTTTTTGCACATGAGCAGAAACCAGAGAACACATCCGATCGGCTGTAAGAAGGCTAACAGCCGCCACTAGCTTCAAACAATACATAACTTAATCGAACGCCACTAGAAAATAAAATAATAGGAAATAAATGGAAACATTTTGAAATGTTTGCAGAGAATTTGACATCGAGAAACGATGAAATTTTTTGTTTCAAACTTAATGTGAGAAATTTTCTTTTCTAGCGGCGTATGATTAAATTAATGTATTGTTTGTAACCGGTGGCGGCTTACAGCCAATCGGCTGTGTTCTCTAGTTTGTGCTCATGTGCAAAAGCAAAACAAAAACAAATCGAGCAATCGCTCTCATTGTTTGTGTTTCACTCACTTCAAACAACGAAACATAACAAAATCAAACAAAAATATTGTTAATTTGTTTAAACACAGACCTCAAACTAAATAAAATAGTTGTTAAATTAAAAATAAAAGAAGGTCCAAGAAAAGTAGCAAAAATGATTAAATATAAATTTACAACTGTAATAGTATCGATAATTTTTGTTACGAAAATAACGTCCTAACTCTTGTATCGCCCAATAAATAGCAAAGCTATAAAATATCGACTTGTTAATAATAATTTTAATTCAACAGTTCGTTACATATCTTTTCAACTATTTTAGGTTTCATATTTTTACACACCAACTCCAAAATTCATATGTTTTTGTTCAAATTTGATTGTTTGTTACAGAAACACTTTTTCTCGAATTGCTAGAAAATTATTTAAATTACAGATAGTTCTCGCAAACTAAAGATACAGAGCCACTAACATATCGCACATATACTTCAACAGTGGCATAACTCAAAAAATGAGTTTTTTGAGTTAATAATGCATTTCGTATTTTATCTTTAATTTCTTTTTTAATTTCTCCATTGAGTTGTATGCAAATTGAAAACTTAAAACGCGTTTTCTGCAAAACTGTTTTTTTTTTGAGATATGCCACTATTGAAGTATATGTGCGATATGTCAGAAAAGCTATTTTATGACAC
The DNA here is from genome assembly GCA_949987645.1 of Tachina grossa. Classification (NCBI taxonomy): domain Eukaryota; kingdom Metazoa; phylum Arthropoda; class Insecta; order Diptera; family Tachinidae; genus Tachina; species Tachina grossa. The sequence continues at coordinate 19,824,468 of OX465276.1, read as the reverse complement.
TTTTTTTGTTACAATTCCCTCGTCTCATGCGGTAAACTTTAGGATGCGAGGAATACAGAAACGAGCTACTGCTTCGAATTGTCACATGCTTATATTTTTCTTTTTTGTAAAGAGCTTATTTGCAAAAAATATTTCACTGTGCAGATTGTAAAATTTGTTTAATATTACATCATAAAATATTTGAATTAATAAAATCCATTTCAGAAAAAAGTCCAATCGAACTGAAATCTTCACCAGATGCTGCTAATGAAAATGAAAAGGAAATACCCGCCACAAAGGAGGCATAAAAATTATACTCATAATATCGTTGACACAGTGCAACGAGCAAAACAAAATCATAAAAATTTACACACTTCAAGGGCTACATCACAAAATCATACACACAACATCAGCATCACACCGCTTTTTTTATTTTAGTTATTGTATTTTGTCTAAAATAATAATTACTTTAAGTTTTCTTTTCTTTTTTATTTCGATTATTTTAATTTACAAAATCAAAATATCATATTTATTTAACTGATAATTAAATTTAACTATAAATATTTAATTATAAATATTCATCAAATCATCACAAATTCATTAATACATCACATCAACATAACAAGCAAAATTTTTAACAAATATAAAATACAAAAAAAAATTAAATAAAGAATTAAAGTAAAATCTAAAGTATCGCATTTGTCAGACATTTAAATGTAGCACGGAAAACAACCTGCCGCCCTGTTGCTTTGTTGCAATCAATATAATCATTCTCATATAAACATGTATATTCTATCCATGACATTTTGAAGGATTAAAGTTTAGAGTTTGTACTACAACAAAATTGTTTCATAAACATATTTAACTGCTCCTTATTAGTTATTTTAACCAATTTCGTTGGTAAGTGCCATCCATCCATCGGAATCGATTAGATTTACCTATAACTTTTTTCTCTCTATTAGCGTTAATTTTGCGGGTAAAAAATTCGCATAAATCTGTACGTAAGCTGTATTTAAGTCTCTGATATAATGGGTGATTTATTAAGAGATTGCGGATTTTATTGGGAAAAATAAAATCATACAATTTTGAGAAGTATATGAAATCTTTATTTGAGCTGATAGAACGATCTATATAATTCAGTATTTAATGATGACTTAATGTAAATGTTGACCGCGGATATGTCTGAAATGGTTCATAAGCTGGGTACAATTTTGGCACACTCTCTCCAACATATCGGCCGGTATCTCAGGAATATATTTTTCAATATTCTCTTCCTGTGCGTCAACCGTTGCCGGCTTGTCCTTATAGACATGAGCCTTAATCTAATGATCTAAGCGGCCAATTGACCGGCCCCAACGTGAAATAAACTGTTCACCATTGCTTCGCGTGGTGAGTGGCATGTAGCACCGTCTTGCTGAAACCACATATCAGCCAAGTCCACCTCTTCCATTTTGGGCTAAAAAAGGGTAAAGGTAGAATTAGTAAAATCGTATCATTCTACCTTACAGCTTTCCGTATCGTTCAGCTTTGTGCACAAGTTATAGAAAATGTAACAGTTTGCACAGCACATTTTTTTGTCTGGCGTTTAAATGCGGCGTTTTTTATATTCGCTACAGAAAAATCTGTTTTCTGCAGATTCCTACGTCAGCAGTGCTACCACCACATATTTTATAACTAGTAACATGCATTGTATATGGTACAGTTTTTGTCAGCTGACACGCAACATCACGATACGATTTAACTAATGCTACCTTAACACAGGCCCAATTGCTGCGAATGGTGCCGTATCGATAATTCACGGACATCAACAATACTGGCGGATACAGCTGCGATCAAGGCACATTTACTACAGGTACATGCATTAGGCAAAACTCTGTGGCAACTCTGTGCTTCTCACATAGCTTTACAAAGTAACTGTCAAAAATTTGTATGCATCAAACAAGCCATAAAAGTAATTGTCAAACGAATTCTTCGTTATAAACTTGTAAACAAAAAATCAGCGGATGAGCAATATGCCTGATACGTGTACCTGTTTGATATGCCTTGGCTGCGATATTTTCCTCTATCCGCAATCTACGTATACATACATACGTATTGGTGGTTTAATGTAATTTTGATGCGAAATTTAATCACAAGATTCCGAATAGTCGCCTCAAAAGGTCGCTCAAACCGACCATAAAATGCAAGAAGTGCACGATGCACTTTCTTAACCGAGCATTAATTTTTATAATAAAATTTTATAGTCTGCAGATGTTGTTCATTTGTAAGTCAATTCATGGTTAAATTATAGACCATACTGAACATGTTTAATAGTAACATGATACACGAAAACAGCTGAGTTTGAAAAAAACAGTGTTGCCAAAAACAAAATTGCTAAAAAAACTACTCTTTATTTTTGAATTTTTTTTTCTTGTTAAAAAAAATATAATAAATAAACATTTTAATTGAAATTCAACCACAATTTTAATAAACTTGAACTAAAATTTCTATCAAGACAAATCATTTTATATAAAATAATAAATAAATAAATAGTAAATAAACAAATTGAATTACTCAACTAATAACACATGTATTGAAATTTTCTCTAGGATTTCTTATTTTCAAACGATTTTCGATTTTTCATTTCGATAAACTCATTCTCTTCAGGTTTATTATAGAGCGTTTCAGGTTTAATTGCTGTTGTGGTGCTTGCAGACTTGCTTTGTGGCGGCGTCGTTTTTAATTTATTCATGTTCGGCAAAGTGCTCTTATTTCTATAGGGACCGTTACTATCATCTTTATTTGGAGTTAAACTCAATAGCGGCAACACTGTCTTCATTGTCCTTGCTGTTGTTGTTGTTGTGATTGTAGCATTATTATCCACCCGCACCGGCACCGGTGCACTGGTATCGGTGTATCTATAAACTGAAAAATATGTCTGTATACGTTGGATAACACGTTCCAAAAATGGTGGAAATTTATGTTCAACACTTTCGCCATAAATTGTCTGACGCAAATCATTGAAAGTATTTTGCGCTTGTGGCGGCATTAAGCGTATGGCGTTTAAGATGGTTTTGAAAATAATGGCCTCTTGCCAAATATTGGAGGAATTGTTGTTTATTGCACTGCGCAAAATCACTGTACCATTGGGTCTCAGTTCCAAAAAACCATCATCCATATTCGCAAGTTTAGGGTTAAGTAAAACTACAGCGGCTTTGCTGGTGCAAACCAAGGAAACCAGGGTAACTGCTGTTAAAACAAGCATTTTAATACAGTTTATTTTATTGATTTTTTAAATTTTATTTTTGCTTTATAAAATAACTTTGGGCTAATCAAGCTTTTCACACTTTGTTTAAATATTTTGAAATGAAATGAAAAACAAACAGCTCTGTTTGCTGCCAAAGTCGTATTAACAATAATTGTAGTGGTTTTTAGTGTGACTTGCATTGGTGATGATTTTTGGCCACGCATATTTTGTAAGTGGTTTTTTTTTCTTCTTTTTCGCCTCGGCTAGTGGTTGGGACCAGGTTAGTTTGTGTGGATGTGCGTGTGCGCTTTATGTATCGTACTCAGGCATGGAAAGCGGAGAGTTGCACAAATTCGCAGTAAGCATCTGCTTAAAAAGTACAAGATTGCTTGCATACCTTAAAAAATAAACATTTACATTACATTTATTCGAAAGTTTTCTTTCGTTATTGTGAAAAAGGCCATTAAAGTTTTCAATGCAATTGGAATTTTAGTTTAATGCATGGCTTTAGATTTCAAATCTTTCACTTCGGTTAAAACTTTTCAAGAAAAAAAAAAAAAATAGAAGATTGGTGGTACATTAATTCGTTTATGAATTGTTATAATGAATTTTTATTCCAGGAATAATATTTCATTAAAAATTTCATATTAAAGAGATGATCTTTATTTACCCCTATATTCATAAAATTTAAAATGAGTTTGAAATGTATTTTATTTAAAATTTTTCATACAAGATTTTCTTAAAATTGAACACAACAACTTTTTTCCCCCAACTACTTTAATTAAACTTTTCTTATCTCATCACATTAATTAAAAAATATGCCTTCAATTATTAATAGATTTTCTTTGTAGTGAACAGCAACCAGAGGCTTTGAAAGTTGAGAACTAATGCTAGTTATAGTAAAAGTCATAGAATCAGAATATTACTTAATTTACATTGAAAATTTTTTCATGAATTTTGTTGCACAAAACTTTTTCTATTTGCTAATTGGAGCGCTATAGAAGAGCATTTTATATAAAAAAAAAGGACGTAGAACGAATCTCTGATGTATTTTTGGCAGCTTTTTTGATATGAGTTGCTTCTCCAAGCCTCTTATTGACAAATAAAAAATTTTCATGCAACTAATTTCATGGAAAAAATGCTTAATGTAAATTACTTATATGATGATTTGAAAAAAAATGTCCTTGAATAATTTTAAAGAAAAAATTTGCTTCAGCAGAAAGATAATTTTTTACCATTAAGATTAATAGCCTGTTTTTCGAAAATGAAGTAAATGTATATGTTCTTTAAAATAACGAACGAAACCATGTTTTAACGTTTTCGTAACATTGCACTATAGGTCAAATCACCACTTTTTCTGTGCGAAATTAAAAACGCCAACCAAATCGTGCTATTCAAACAAAATTTTTAAAGAATTTCATAAGTTAGAGTAGTTCTATTTAAAAAATTTTATTTAACCCATTAACGACCAAAAATTAATCAATTAATGCCAGGGCTGGTAAATAAGTCCGTGACTTGTTGAATTTCCTGCCTCTCAATTCAAATGGCAACACTGCTTCTGTCAGCTGACTCTGGTCAAAATTTGAACAAGCTGAGACATTTAGTTTGTGCTTTACAGCCGTTGACAGCAGATTACCTCGCATTTTGAGAAGAAAATGGAAAAAATTACATTTCGTGTGTGTGCACTTTAAGCATTATTTTTTGCGAAAAAAAACCATCACTCAAACCAAGTCTAAGCTTGATAAATACTATGGAAACTCTTCACCATCAATTTCAATGGTAAAAAAGTGGTTTAATGAATTTCGTTGTGGACGTAAAAGCCGAATGTTCTGGACAATTGAAAAAATTCACGATATGGCAATAGTCGATCGAAGATTGAAAGTGAGAGAAATTGCGAAAGCCATAGGCATCTCACATGGCTCAGTGGCTTAAATTTGAATGATCACCTGGACATGAAAAAGCTTTTCGTAAGACAAGTGCCGCGACCACAAATGCATGTGTAGTTTCCATGGCAAGAACCCATTAATTGGGCTAAGATTTGCTAGCTCACTCTCCCTATTCTACAGATTTAGCCCCAAGTGAGTATTTCTAGTTCCCAAACTTAAAGAAATGTCTCGGCGAAAAGTGTCCAACGACGAATCATTTGACAATCAAAAGCCTATTTTGATGACCTTGACAAATCATATTTTTCGGAAGGTATAAAAAAATTGGGTTAGACGAAGTGTATAGAACTAAAAGGAAACTATGTTGAACAATAAATCAACTTTTTATAGGTATAAAAACTTGTGTTTTTTCAAAAAGTCAGAGTTAATGATCCACCCTCGTACCTATATATTTATGCAAAAAAAGTGTTTATTCTTTTGTAAATTGTGCAATATTAGGATTTGCCAAAGAAAATCAAATGAACACTCTACAAAGTTAAATACGCCGAGTTTTACAGGCCTGCTTGTTATTCAAGACAGTTCACCCCCCCCCCCCCCCTCACTCACCAAAACTGCAATTACATTGTATGTACATAACAAACAGTATAATTTTCGCTCTCAATTTAAATGAGTGGTGCTCCCCAAATAACGGTCATATAAATTTTATTACACTCGTTTTTTGTGTGTACGTTTGTGAATCTCTTTTTTTTAAGGTGAATTTAAGCATTTAATTAGACATTTGCTGTTTACATTTTTAATTTGCACTTTATGTTCGATAATATTTCACATTGAAAGAAATTGTACACCCTGTAGCTCAGATATTGACATATTTATATTTATTACATTCACCGAATATGCTGTTGAAGGCTGTATGAATGATTTTAAATTTTGTGAAACGTTAAACTTCTCTGACGAATTTCTCGTTTTATTGCGATCGCGTTTAAGGTTTATTTGTTATAATGCATTAAACGCATTGACCACAGGAGGCTATACGACTACACGACTTTAAAAAATGTCGCTAGCTGCAACTGTCGCCCTGTAGCTAGCTACTTAATTATTTTGAAAGCGGTCGTTGACGCTTTTAGTAAGTAATTAGTAAGTTCAATCATGGCTAATCTCAAAGCATTCTCATTTGATGCGCCACAAATTAAACTCATTATGGGCCAACCATTAGTTAGTCAGTTCGCAGCTAACTATTAGTGCAGTTGAATTTTATCAGCCAAAAACCAACTCGAAATGAGCTTACTTCTGATTATTTGAAACTTATTCAGCGTGAGTGAGTACTGACTCATTCTGAGGACATTGCGTTGAAAAACTGAATAGCTTTTAACTTGTAAAATGAGTTAGCTTTAGAGTCAGTTGTCCCTCGTCTCTGATTAACCATTAGTTACCTTTAAGTTAACTCAAATCCCGACAGGGTAACTAACAGCGTACGGATATCTTGTTTGTATTTGGGCACCAGCGGTGTAGACGAAAACTTTCCTTTTTAACATCAAGAAAGCATTTCTTTTTCGTGAGAGGAAACTGTTTTAAACATACGTACATATTTACTATCATATCATTTAACAGCTGCAATAATGGCACAAATTTAAAAACAAGTTTTTGCACTTAAAATGCACAAAATAATTGAAAATTTCTATTATAACTTTTGGCAAGACGGAGGCAAAGACAAGTACTGCCTTCAACTGAAATCACAGTACACACTAACCCCCATATGTAAAAAAATAACGCATGCCTGAAGTGTACGTTAAAGCAAAATTTCCAAACAAAACCCGGTTTTAACACTTTACACTTTATTTCTTTTTTTTTTGCATATGGGGATAACAGTGGAAAAAATAATTAAGGGTTTTCATGAGAATGTTCAAAAGTCTCGCAAACTGTGCAATTGCGCATTTTTACACTCTCATAAATAAAATGTAAAAAATTGTATGGAAATTAGTTTACACAAACCTGATTATTTTGCCCAACAATTTTCGCTCGTAAACTTAAGCTGTGCAATTGTGCATTTATTAAACTACAACTTTTTGGTTTTTCTTTCCTTCCTTGAGGTATTTTTAGATACACACACACACTTTTTACTTTTATATAAATATATAAATATATAAATATGTATTTAATTTAAAAACTGCTTGAAATTTAATTTTTTACTTTTATTATATTAATTTTTTTTGACATGTCATTCAAATTTATTTAACTACTTGCGCAAAAGTTGAAAATGGGCTTCATTTTCCCAACTGCACAAAACGGGAATTTTGAGAGTTCTCATGAAAACCCTTATTAAAAATTAGTTGAAGTTTAAGAAATATGTTTATATACATATATACATAAGTTTAAGGCGCTTTGGTAAGAGGGACCAAACTTTGTTAGCGGGAAAGAGAAGGTAGGAAAAAATCTCTTAATATTTCTGAACATGGCGAGGGAATGGCGTTGTCGTTAAAAATTATAATTTTTAAATAATTGGGTCTATCAGTATTTTTTAATTCGTTGAGTCTTGACAACAACTTTATATATATGAGTTTCGCGCTTTCTATCATGTAGTCAGTCTAGAACCACATGTCTCTATCTCAACACTCTTTTTTCTAGCGACAAATGCACTAGTTGAAATGTCGACAACTTTCTTTTTAATGTGCGAGTAGAGATACGTTAGAGACAACAGTTCTAGTATATTTCTGGTGACATTGTCAATAAACGCGTCAATAGTTTGTTTTTCTTTTTTATTATATTGTGCAATAATATTTAAAAAAATATATGTAGACGAAAGTCACTAAAATGTGAGAGTGAATCTTTGGTTAAAATATCTCCATATGGTCGTAAAAGAACTACCTTCTAAATAGTGCTAAAGTCTACTAGTAGATTTTGAATGACAACCCTATGTCATATGTCAATAGGCATTTACATTGGCTGGGGTACACCTAGTCAGATGTGCGATAGCTTTCCGTGAGCACCTGCCATTACGGCCTTATCTCACGGGTGCCAAAGCACCGGGTGTGGGTTAGACGCCACACCAACGCTCCCATGCACCCTATTAGAATGAACCTATGGCCCACTCCATAAGGCACATAGGTTGCAATCTTTGAATATAGTTATCCCTGTACTATATTCAATTACCTTGCTGAGGTAATTTGAGCTATCTAAACTCTGCTGCTATGTCCGTGCCCATAGCAGCTTCTGTTGAATGGCAACAGCACCTAGAATAGTGTCTGGCTGACCGCGTCAGACCAACCACTAGTATTGATTTCACACTGGGAAGCCAAGACTATTCGCGATTTTGGTAGCAACCACAGCCACCACGATAATTCTCCGGCTTCCACGCCAAGGTGTTGTGTATACACCCATAGCGAGGTCCCCATGAGAATTCCTCAACCATTACCGGCACAGCTCAACCACTCGTCCGAGATGAACCCATGCCTGTGTCGCCAAATAACCAGTGCCTACTCCACACATACCAAAATCATCCTTTTAACCTCGTGAGGTAGGACGAACTCGGCATTTTAGCAAAGGAAACTGCCGACCGCTACATGCACTCAACTCTAAGCAGCTCGGCTGTTGGGCCACCGGCACCCGTGGCACCAGAAGTAGCCTCTGGTTAGACCTCGAAGTTCCACCACAAGGGCTTCACCTCTATCGTCTTTTTAACTCAGGGGCAGTTCTAGGTGACGCTGCACCTAATTGACATCAACAGGACCTGTCTTCCTTTTGTTATAAATATGTGCACATCCTTTGCTCTGCTTGTGTTCAGAGATCGGGTAGTAACACATAAGTTCTATGGGTAATGTACCAAAGGTACGTCAATGGAAAAAGCCACATCACCCCAGCTGGGGCCCCGGGGTTGCCACACCCGTAGTCTATATAGACTCCCCTGGTGGGGGGGGGGGGGGTACACCTAGTCAGTAGCACTATTGACAATGTCAACAGAAAATCACTATAATTTTACTATTGACAACGAGAGAGGATATATCGGTATTGTAGACTAGAGACCCTAAAATTTACTAGTGATCCTTTGGTGCCACTTTCTCCATGTGGTCCCAAAAGAACTACTTAGTTAGTAGTGCTACACTCTAGTGGTGGATTTTCAATGACAAGCTAATCTTAAATGTCAATAGATGTCTACCTTGGCTGGGGTACACCTGGTCAGTAGTACTACTGACAATGGCACTAGTAAATCACTACAATTTCACTATTCGCATTTCATGCAGGGTATGTTTAAATTTAAATAAATAAAAGTGTGCATGAGATACGTATCATTGACATTTCTTATTCGTGTTAGAGGCCTATCGGTGCGTAATATACGAGTAACCTATTGCAAATTTCCGCTGGGTGGCAAGCATTTGAAATACCCAGTTCACATCACCTCCACGTGAGATGACCAGCCTCTCAAGTTGTCCAATGCGGCGTGAGCACATCGGAGATGATGTTATAATGCTAAAAATTTTCGACTGCATTTTGCAGAAGAAGGCTTCATTGCAATAACTTAACAATACGAAAAATAAGGAAAGTAGAGACTAGAGTAGAGAAATACTCGTAGTCGCAATAATAGTATTACTCAAGTAAATATCGAACTTTAGCTAAATATTTCTGCGACCTCCCTAATGGTTGTGTTTTATATTTTTAAGTTTGAAGCGTCCAAAAAAAAAGCATCAATAATATTTTGTATCCACCTTAAAAACACTTTGAATTTAATTACTAAGATCTTTCTGACTGTCAGTTGAAACTCGTGATTTATTCAAGTGATTGAGATGAACAAATATATGTATGTTTGTTGTTTGTTGATATTTAATGAACTTTAATAAAAACGATAACTTTAATTTTATTATCAAATACATAAGCTGAAAAAGCAACAAATATTCTCATAATTTATAGTAAAACTTTAGAACAATAATGTGTCTTTCTAATTTTACGAATCATTAAATACTTATTTTACTATGTATGAGGAATTTCCATTACTTAAATAATGCGCAATTTTTTTTTAATATTTTTTTAGTTAAAACAAAAATAAACAAATAGCAAATAATTATATAAAATCAATTACAATTCGATTATTGATAACAATTTTAGGTACTCGTAGAATAATGTGATCATTATCATAAGTGGGCATTTAACTTAAAATTCAAAATAGATGAATAATTAAATCAACGACACGAGTTTGCAGGAACTTGAAAATTTTTATATACAATTTAATCAACTCCTGACTTGTTACTTAAGGTGTCTTTACATGGTAATACAATGTATTACGACATGTGAAAAAATGCTGTAGAATATACAAAATCTTATCATGTAAAAGCAAAATGTGTAGCGAATAAATGTTTATTTTCTAAACCACTTTAGAAACTTAAGTATTCTCATCACACCAGAGGTGTATTTCAAAGTAAACATTGGCAGCATTGATGGTATTTATTGGAGAACCGTAAAAGCTACGGATCTGAAATTCGGACAGAGTATGTAGAACTTTGGCTGCTACAACAACAAATACATGAGATTTAAAAATTAAAGAATGCACCAAAACGAGCAACGAAAAATTTTAGAATCCCAGTTAATGTAATTTCGACTATGTAACTTGGACAACTTGCTGTATCTCGAGAACCATAAACCACAAACTCTTGAAATTTTCAAAAACGGTAAAACAAAAAATACAGCCATGTCACAGAGCTCAATTCCATTCGGAAACGGAATTCAATCCGTATTTTGGTACTTTAGAAAAAAAAAACGAAAAAGATTTTCGGAATGAAATCAATTTTAATTTAATGGACGGAATTAACATTTTCTGCATGTTAAAGTAAAAAAAATTATTTTTAACAATTTTTTTCAATAAGGAATACTATTTTTCATTTATTTATTCAAAGCTGGATTACAATTAATTAGTTTTTATTTCTTTATTATGTAAATTTCCCAAGTCATTACAAAAATAAAATCAACAGAACAAAATGTACGGAATTGTTTTCTTTGGTATTGCCATACTATTTTTGTATGGACTTTATCAAAATCTTCATATTGGCAGCACACAAAACAAAAAAATATACAAGGCAGAATTAAAATATGCATACAAAAAAAAAATTAAAAACACCTAAACATATGCCACATTATCATTTACTACAAAATTATATTGCCACACTTGTAAGATTTAGCATTTTTTCGGATTGATGAAAACGATCGGAATCTGAAGCACCAAAATGAAATTTGAACGGAATGGTTAATACGGAATCAAAACCATTCCGAACGGAATCTGTGACACGGATGATTTTTTGGACTTCGTTTTTTTGACGAAAATCTACTATTTACGATCGCAAATAATCAATTTTGGACAAAAATTTAAGTTCGAAAATTATGTCGCTTAAGCTATTTTGACGGTTATGGCGCGATATTATATAGGCTAAAGTTCGTATAGTATGTATTACAAATCTAGTATCCGTACGGAACCCTTCGTGCGCAAGTCAAAGTCACACTTTACTGAATTTATTTTTATATACAGAGAGAAATTCACAATACAGTGTAAGCTCTTTAATCGGAATTAATGATTGCATGCCCCGATTCGGATTATCGAAATATTCGGATTATTGGATAGCATAAATAAAAATAAATTAAACTCCTGATATAATTAAAAAACAAGTTTATTTCAATCAAAAAACAATTTTGTAAAAAAAAAACAAAAAAAATATTTTATTTTTTTGCCATATTGAATTGATGTTTTCGCAAACAACTAAATCTGTTGTAACAAGACACACAACACATTCATCAAAATACACATTCCAATGATGTCCCGTTAGTTTTCACATACGATACGATAACGAATAACACAAGAATAAGGAAAAAAAACAAATTCAGTTTAGCGAGCTCCAATCAATGCAGTCCGCATAAGATATGCAATGCTAAATATTTTCAATTCGGATTACTGGATAATTCGGATTACACACCGTTCGGATTAACGAGCTTACACTGTATTTTGATTCTACAAAGTCTTAATACTTTGTATTACCATGTAAAGACACCTTTAATGGCACATGATTTCTTTTCATTTGCACATTTTCCCGTTTTATTTAATCTAACATAACGTAACATTTTTATTAAAACTATTGGCGTTGTTCTTTATTTGATTGTTGTTCTGGAAGTTTTAATTTTATTCGATTTATTTTCTCTTAAATTAAATATGCAGAAATTAAGTTACCTTCGTCGTAACTATTATCTAAATATCAGTCAATAAAAATTAAGCATCTTCTTGGTTGTTTTTATTTTTGTGATTTTATTTGTTATATATTTTAATTAATGTCCCAGCGAATAATTTAATTGCAAAGTAAAAAGTTGACATCATCCGCAATAAGTAGTTTTAGGGAAGCTGTACACCTTGCGACCGTTTGACCAACTTTATAAGGTTGTGTGTTAGTCCTAATTTACACTATGCAAATCTTATTGTTAAGCTGATTAGTTTCTTAGGCGAGAGAGACGAGGGGAAAGGAAACGTTTGTATTCCCCTCGTCTCTCTCTCTCTCTCTCGCTCTAAAACTAATTAGCTATGCAATAAGACTTACATAGTGTAAACTAGGACTTACACTGCAATGTTTTTGAGATCGTAATTTATGTAAGTTGTATTTTAGTTTTACGAAAGAGAAAGCGAGATATAACAACGATATACATACATATATTAATTTCTCATTTCTCGCATATAAAATCAAACTTGAGTTTATTATATATGTATATTAAAAATTAGTCAATACCTTATACCGAAGACATTTGAAATAAATAATTAGTAAAAAAAAAGATTCATTTGAAATTTTTATTTAACGAGTTGTCTGGGACGAATGACCCGATTTAAGCTAAATTCGCAACAATCCACGTTTCCTTTTAACACTAAGAGCTGATAAGTTTTTAAAATTAATCGGCTTAGTAGTTTAAATTTTATTTTAGAAAATAATTTTGTGAAAATTTTTTCATCGAAACCTACCGAAACGAACCGGTTTACTATCTTACGACATCTAAGTGAGCTCTTTCGATGCGGCAAATTTTGTTTCCGGTCTGTTTATCCTTTGAGTTATGAAATGTTTGCATACACACGCAAACACACATACATGCATAAAGCTAATATCGACTCCCAGGACCTCAAAACGTCGAAATATAATGAAAGCTCGATTTTCGAAAATCGTAGTGAAATCTGTAACTTTCTGTTATACGAAGTAAATAATGGTGACTCACTACTATTAGACTTTGCTGGGTTATTAGCAAATTTTTTATGTGCATATGCGATACATAAATACATGGATTGTAATAGATTGTGACAGACTTTGAAGCGTCATAGATTATACTCGTATACATGTACATACATATCGTTAGCTAATATGCAAAAAGGCGTAACTAACAAAAAATTTAAAATGGAGTTTTTGATTGATAGACATTTAGTTTAATGTAATTCATAATAATCGATCAAAAACTTAATTTTTAATTTTTTGTTAGTTACGCTTTTTGCATTTTAGCTGACGATATGTACACATAAATTTTTTTTGTCTTAAAAAAAACGTGTTTTCAAATTTGTTTATTAAAAATTTTTTATCACAAACTACTTGACAGGTATATCTATGATTCATGCGAATTTCTGCGAAACAACGCTTAATATTTTATGCGAATTCTAATGAGTTAGTAATAAAAAGCATATGTTTGTATATAATATAAAAAAAGTTTATTTAGTAAATGTTCTTTAAAACCTTAAAAAATTTTCCAATAAAGTTTAATAGGAAATTGTTGTTAAAATAATTTAATGCCAATGTAAATCTTAGCCAGTAGGCACTGCAATAGTGTAGTAGTCGAAGGGTCGCAGGTTCGATTCCTGCCAAAGACTCTTGATTTTAATGCATAAAAGCTAAAGTAGCTTCGCATTTTGTGTTTGTTTTATATAAAAAATATATATATTTAAGTATTAAGTTATTAAAGTTTAGCTTTCTCTTAACATGTTTTCTTAAATTTTGAGTGTACGAATTTAAGAAGTAAACTAATGAGATTACCACAAAAATTTCAACTTAATTTGGATTTTTTTTAGTTTTTTTATGACTATAATTAATATATGTATGAAATAATTTAATAGATATAAACTCTTATTGTAAACGCTTAGTAAAATAATTTCCATATAAATGCAATTTTGGTATACATAATTTTTTATTTTGTTGGTCATTTTCTTCATTATTTCTTAAAATATTAATTTTAGCAAAAAACTTTCTTTGAGACTAATGTTGTAGACTAGAAGAGCTAAAATATTGTCATATATCATATTCTTGTAAAATGATTTTTTTTAAAGATAGTCATATGCAAAATATTACATTGAAAAATGGGCTTGATGGCCAACTTTGAGGGGCGGACGCACCCTCTAAAACACAACTTATCACTATGAAATCTTTTGGTATTTTTTTTACATAAAACTGAACCGATTTGGGGGTGTAAATAAAAGAAATCAAAAAAAAAAATAACGGCCACTCTAATGTACACTTTAAGGGCCTGTCCCACGATGTCGACAGAGAACATTCGATAGACAACTTGTATTGAAAACAACTAGAAAATAAAAAAAGTTTGTTTTGTTTTCAATATAAATAATCGATAGAATGTTTTCAGTCGACATCAGGGGATAGGCCGTACATAGTTATGAATTTATCTCTATTTTATTCCCGTGCAAAAGACCAATTACAAGAAGACATGAGGATTGTTTCAAATGTTTTACTTCAGCGAAATATTTTAAAACAAACGCAAAAGTCTTTTTGGCAAGACATTTGTTTCAGTTATTGCAGGTATAGGAGTAAAGAATTCTTGTAGGAAAAATTTGTGATGCTTGCTTCTTCATACATAGGGCACGTATACAAACGTCATGCATGTACATACGCACACACGTTGTGTGTATGATCTTTTATTTTTCTGCGCACATAATTACAAATGCACACATGCATTGACATTAGCTAATGTGCGCTTGCTTTAAAAAAAACCACCCTTGAACACATAATAGCTTACCATCTACATCTTACACACTCAAACGTACAATATGCAAAATAACAAGCATACACGCATCAACACTACTTCTTTTGATTGTTTGTTACGAATAAGAAGTTTTCGCGACATCGCTTGTAAACACTCATATACACGAACATCAATACATCCATCGTGCTTCGCTTATTAAACGACAGCATTTATTATTGGTTTAGTATAATACATACCACGAGAATACATTTAAAAAACAAGATGTATTTACATTTCAAAAAGATTTACGCAGGCCTCTAATATATACATATGTATATGTACATACATATCGTACCTTTGAAAGTAAAACCGTTAACTATAGATTTTAAAACTTTTTAAGCTGGAAATGTTTGAAAAAATCGCTGTTCTTAACAAACTTCAAATTCGATTGCATTTAACTCTTTATTTAAAAAATTATTTAATTGTCTGAGACGGTATAGCTGTCATTTAATATACATACACACATAATTTTGTTGATATTTTTTGTTACAATTACAAAGATTAAAAAAGTTATAAGCTGTTCCTGACTTTTACTCTTTGTATGCTTATGCTATGCTAAGCCAGGACCCATTAACATAAAATAGCCAGGGGCCTAATTCCCGCATTCGATTGCGAGCTAGTTATTACTCGAATGTGCGAGTTTTTTAACTTTTAGGATTTTCGCATTCGGTTTCGAGTAACACATATCGAAATATCTAATGACAGCATTCGGTAACGTGCATACATTCGAATGCAACCGTTCGTGTTTTTACTCGCAAGCAAAATGGCATTCGAAATCATGTTTAACATAGAAAAAGCGATGAAAAAGAAAATGTATGTTCAATATTAGACTTATTTATTTATAAATGAATGAATGCACAAATGTACTTATTAAAAAATACTTATTAAAGAATTTCTTGTTGACTTTAAATATAACAAAACACACCGACTTGGCAAATAATATTTTGAATAAGAGTTGTCGGGGAAAATAAAAAAAAAATCAACCAACTCTGGGAGCATCTGAATAACAAATTAACTGCTTCTAGTCAACCAATAAGAGAATTGAAAATGTGGCTAGTGCTCTATTCTCTAGCTTTACACTAATTTATTATTATTAAGTTATTAATTAAATTAAAATGAAAATAACATTTATATATATTCGTTTCTTTTTTCTGCATATACGTTTGTATGTACGTACATACATATGTTTTTGCACACATACATATATACAAACATATGCTTTTGCTTACAATTTATTCAGTGTTGTGAAATGAATTTATATATAAATATATTTGCTTTTTCCAACACTAAAACAAAAACTCGATTCGCTTGGTAGCGAGTGACATCATCGGAAAATTTCTTGCCATCAAAATTAATATCTATTCGAATGCAATTCCGATCACGAGTGCAGGAATTAGGCCCCAGGTATTCATGACTACATTATTAAGTTTCTCCAATATAACCAACATCGTTACCACAAACTAAGAAACTTGCTAAACATTCAATAACCAAAGGCACGCGTCTATGTCATAGCCGGCCAAATATTGTCAACGTAGCGACAGCTAAACATTTACTATACATACATACATTTATCACTCGGAAGATTTTTTTATTAGCCTAAAACAACACAAAAAACAAGTTTTATTTGTTTGTTTTTTTCTTCTTGACATATTCATAGTTGCTTGTTTATTTGTAATTTGTTAAACGCACACATACATACATGCGTATATTAATATGCAAATATATTTTGTCACTTCAATATTAACAAGTAAGACTTCTTCTATATTCGGCTAAGCCGAATCTTATGCACACTTTATCGATTTTATATGTAAATTCTTACATATTTGTTTCATTTATTTTCTTTTCGATATTAGCATCATAGTTGAATATTTCATTTCGGACCATGCAGTTAAGAAATTTTTTCCATTATTAATATTGTCTATTTTTAAAATAAATGAAGAGAAACAAGTTGCTGAGGACTTTAACAGAGATCAATGACAATTTAAACACTCACAACTTGAATGCGCATACATGGACATATATAAATTAAACATCCCTGCAGGAGAATAGGCGATAATTGTCTAAAAGCTACTAGTATAATTACTAGAATAACAAGAACTAGTGCAGAAAGTGTTAAAGTTGTTGTGTAAAATTACTAGTGCTGATGAGTACTAGTATATGAAGTAGTTATAAAGGCACCACATTGCAAAATAAATTTTGACTGTCTAACAGAGCCCTTGCACTGTATCAAAATTGGTATCATATAATTAGTAAAATTTTAGCTTGATCTAAAAATAATTATAATTAAATAGTAATAATTACCCTTTTGTGTTTCTGAATTTTTGATAAATAATTGCGAATTTTAAGTAGAAGTTGTCACTGGGTAACAAAGGAATACACCACCAATTTTATAGAATTTTTCTTTACAAAAGAACTGGTAATAAACTAGTCCTAAACTAGTACCAATGGTACTAGTAGTTTTCTAAACACACTCAATGCTAATTTGAGCATTAAAAAAAAAATAGTAAAAATACTAGTTGAACACTAGTTCGTTCTCCTGCAGGGATTTTATTAGGGGGCAAATTACGGCATTCGATATCGATCGAAAGTTTCATACAAAAACAGTTAAAATTTTATGAAAATTTGTGCAATATCGAATGCCGTAATTTGCCCTCAGCTTTTACTATATTAATATCAACACCAAAACACCAATGCAATATGTATCCAAAATGACACTAAAGCTGTTTGAGTGTCTTAAAACATGTGAAATTAAGCAAATATAATTACCCACGTCTACATGTGTGCCACGTGTCAGACGTGACATAACTATAGCCATAGAAAACAGCCCTTCGAACCAAAATAATGGGCAACACTGTATTCGATTATTGGTGGCTAGCCATAACGCCATAGCCGTTACCATAGAAACCAATTCAATTTTGGTTTGGTTATGGCTATGGCATTATTGCAGCTTAAATTCAACTATGGTTTTAAAAAAATCAACACAAACTATGGCAGGGTTGGAAAAGTTGATACGATTTTAATTTTTGTTTTTAACATATAATGTTAAAATAATCTTATTATAATATAAGCATTCGGTTATTCGACCTTTATTGTTAAAAAAAAAATTAATAAACGATTTTTGAAAAGATCAAAAAAATTGGTTATTATTTGTTTTATAATCTTATTATAATACCTGCATACGAGTTCAAAATAATCTAATTTATTTCACATTTACCGATATTTAATAAAAATTTAATATTGCAAGACTGTTTAATATCTCAATTGAAGCATTCCATTGCCAATATTGCCCGTTCCCTTATATTCCGATATTATACATACTATATATTTTATTCCTACAGAATCTTTCGATTTCATTCAGCAGAAAGAAAATAGAAATGGGAGATGAAATGGAACATGTCCGTTAATTTTGTTTTGTAGTTATGAATGTTATTTTTACTTACTAAAAATTAAAAGAACTGAATTACGTGTTGTCAACATATCGCTCCTTTATTGCAAGAGTGATATATCTCAAAAATTACGTTTTTGAGTTAATAATACAGGAAAAATCTTTATATCATATTTAATCCTTAGTAAGAATTTCAAATAAAAGGTTTGTTCCCACTACTTGATTAAAAAATATATTCGTACATCTTGATTGAGTTGTATGTATGTATGTAAATTGAAAAATTAAAGCTTATTTTTCTAAAACTCTGTTGCACTAAAAGAGCGATATGATCTATGATTTGAAGCATACTACCGAAACAGTACCATCTGCCTTAAATTGTTTATTTGAGCTGAAACCACTTAAGCCACACATCTTAATGCTTAGTAAAATTAATGACAGCCCATTTTTTACATAGCAGCAACAACAGCTAATGATTGTATATTCAAACTAGATTTTCAGATAAAAATTTAAAGAACATAAAAAACCCTTGAGTAAAGATCTTTGTAAGATAGAAAATATATTTAATGAATAAAGAAAAACATTAGTTTTAGTTAGTTACTTTTATATAGGAAAAAAATTTCAATTTTCCAGCCCTGCTGTGTTCTTGGAAAAAATGCTAATATATCAGTTCAAGACAGAAGTCGCTTTGCTTTTCTGGGATTTTGGAAATTCGACAGACATAAGGACAGACCGACATCGTTTCATAATCAGTATATCGAGAGCCTATGTTCAAAACACGTCAACTCAAAGCTAACTTTTCAATAGAGCGAAAAAACTAGTTAATTCGCTCAATATTGTAAAAATAAATGATGTGCCTTCCATAATATGGTTTAATGTACTTACTAATTTATAGGTCTGCAAAAAGTATTTTATTTTGCACTGGTTTGCATATTTTTACGAGATAGCATGTCTTAGTCGATCAAAAACAAATATTTTCTTAGAGTTAGCATATTTTGTCGGAAAAAATATGATTTTTTTTAATATACATATTTGTTGTTTAATCAATTTAAGAAATCTTTTACTTAATACTAGATATAAAAATTGAAAAGCTCAAAGAAAAAACTTAAAATACCTTAAAAACAATAACATAAGCCTGACTGAAAGCCTCTTCAATCTCGAGGTGGTCAGCTTTAGCACGCTCTTACTCACTCTCTAGTGTAACAGGTTCACTACAAATTAGCAATTTTGAAAGCTTATGTCATTGACTATAATCGGTCGCTACATAATGTTTCTATTCGATCAACAGTTTAAAAGTTATACATGTATTACCAATTTTATTTCGGAACCCGGAGGGGTTCTAATATATTAAAAGTGACCATATCTCAAAAACTAGCAATAGGATATCAAAATCCTTACCAGATTCGTGTTCAGCATGCCAAATGCAATCAGGTATGAGGTAGAATTATTATAAATTACAAATTTTTTAAAAATGAGTCATTCTTAGATTTATTTTTTAAAAATATTGAAAATTTACATGGGATCAGCATTTATTTTTACCAAAAAAAAAAATTATAGTTTGAGATAGCAGAATAAAGGTACGGTCACACTTGTCAAACATTTGCCCAAAAAAGCGTAACCAACAAACGCTAATGAAAAAAGTTTTGATCTAGACCTTTGTTTATCATATTAAACAGTTTCGAACACAACTAATAGACAATGTCATAGAATCCAACAATATTGGCTACTCTTTAACTTGACAAATTTTTGTCTGACTTGAAAGATTTTTCATTACAATTTAGTGGTTGCGCTTTTTTTGGGCAAATGTTTGACAAGTGTGACCGTACCTTAAGAAAAATTGATATATAACGAGGAAGAATAATTTTTTTGATTCGAAATTTATACCACAGGTGAATATATAGCTCCCCTATCTATTTGCCATCGGAAACTCATTTTGAAGAAATTTGAGTTGACGTGTTTTGAATATAGGCTCTCGATATATAGTTTATGGTTTCACATATGAATATTGCCGAAACTATATACAGATTGACAAACCTGTATATGCATACATATACTCTTACAATTTTTGGTGTAGGGTACAAAAATGATATTGTTACTGTTAAAAACAAGAAAATCATATCAATTTCCATAACTGTTTTATTATTCGTCAAAGTTTATTTTTAAATATGATGGAAGGTTTTGTTGCAAACTGAAGAAAATATCTTAAATCTATTTTGATTCTTTAAATCTCAGTCATTGACAACTAGTGCTGGCATAGTTTTGAACAGTGTGTACCGAGTGCTGAGTATCGAGCAGTTGCAACATGTTTTAGATACTTAATACTCAAAAGTAGTTACTCGACATTTTTTTTCAAGGGACATACAATCTGACAATTATGCACCTCATTGACTTTGATTATGATTATAGATAACATATACATACATATCTGTGGCAATAAGTGAAAAGTGCTAAGTCATATTTTACTGTTTTCAAGGAAAGCACTTTTAAACGTTCAAGTCGATTTTCAGAATTTTATTTCTCTTGCAGTTAAATTGGGAAATTCTGTGTTAACCTTTAGTTAGTTGTAAGCAAACGTCGTTCTACACACTGTAAGTAACACATTCAAGTTGAAATATACCAAAGTATAAGCTCAATTAAGCTATTATTCCAAATGAGATTAGAAGTATAAAAAAGATAAGTCGCACGTCATAGTGCTACAACTTCCTGAAAAATCACACAAATTAATTGAGATTTCGACCAGGGGTACTTTCAAATATGCAG
The DNA here is from genome assembly GCA_949987645.1 of Tachina grossa. Taxonomy (NCBI): domain Eukaryota; kingdom Metazoa; phylum Arthropoda; class Insecta; order Diptera; family Tachinidae; genus Tachina; species Tachina grossa. Next base: position 19,803,218 of record OX465276.1, on the reverse strand, counting down.
ATTACGGAGGTACCATTAACTCAAAATCAGCTTATCTCGACTTAAGCACTTTTTCCTTTTTGCCACAGATATATAAAAATATTTTATTTAAATGAATCTAAATTATTTATAACTTTTGAGTGCTTATTTTTCAAATCGGTCTACTTTTTAAAATTGTTAGTATCAAGTTTATAAATCTAGGGGCATGGCCGCGCCCAATCTAGTAAATGTTAGTGTCCGCCCACTCTTTTAAATTCAATAGCGCCTCGTTTTACAGAGTTCAAGATGTTTTTCAAGTTTCGTAATAATGGTTGAGGTAAAAGCAAGTGAAATATTATAGTACTCTTTAATGGGTATAGGCCCGCCCACTTCTTTAAGCACAAATTACTATATCATTCTAAGAGCCCCGAAACTCGTTGCAAAGTTTTGTGGGAATCGGATAAGTAGAAGTACATATAACTTAATACTAACATTTCAAGGTAGTGCCCCGCCCACTTGTTTAAACACAGGATTAAGTATTTTTCAGAGCTCAAGATACATATGTACCAGGTTTCGTATAAATTGGTTAAGTAGTGCAAGCACGTGAAATATAATTTTTAATTTTAATAGGTGCAAGATTGTGTATTTTTTTAGCTCAGGGTGTGTGCCAAGTTTCGTACAAATCGGTCAAATAGAAGTATATAAAATATAGTATTAGATTTTATTGGGCATGGCACCGCCCATTCTTTCATTCTAGAGATTGTGTTGTTACGAGAGTGTACTGTTACTTACTTAACTGTTGGGTAAGTTTCGTAGCAATCAAATAAGTAAAATACCATAAAATCAAATTTAAAAATTACTGGGCGTTTCCCCGCCCACTTATTTTGCAATAGCACTACATGGAAATTATACCCTTTCAGACAAAAAAATAATTTTTACGATCGGTCTACGAGTTGTAAAGTAACATATACATTATACGCGCACTATTTGCGAATAAAAATATTTTCAAATAAGTTAACTCACTATTACTTCGTTTATACGCGCACTATATGCAAATAAAATAATTATAATAATAATTGCTAGCACTTCTATAGAAAAGGTACTTATTATAACAAAAAAAAATTAAAAATGTATAATATAAAGTAACAAATCATATTTTTTTATTGTCATTATTTTCTTCTATCAATGTTTTTTGTACAATATTTATCTATTTATTGTTTTTTTATTAGCAAACATTTGTAAGCGTGGCAACTTCAAGCATTTTGTTCTCAAATAGTGCGTTATTTGTGAATAGTTTTCGTGAGCAACAATTTACAGTTTTATTTGCAAATAAACCGTGTGTATAAACGTAGTAACAGGCGAATTGATAACCTCCTCCATTTGTTTAAAGTCACAGCTGGTGCTACACAGATAACGTAGCCCAACTAAATATAATTTTAAGGTGCAATCAGATGTGACATGACCATAGCCATGGAAAACAGACTTTCGAACCAAACTAATGGGCAACACTGTATTCGATTAAAGGTGACTTCCCATAACGGCATAACTCTCACCAAGGCGCATTTATTAGGTGGCAGCACTACACCTGGTGATTTGTGTAGGTATAAGCCTAAAAACATGCTTTTATTTGGGTTATCTTCAAACACTTAACGAATATTCAGTTTGGTATGGTGTTTGACATTTCCTATAAAAATCATACACTCTGACGATGCTACTCTGTTTTGAAAAGTAAGATGGTAATTTACACCAACAAAGTACATGTGGTTATTGGTGTTGTAATTTTTGTTGCAGAAATGCGGGTACTTGATTGATGTGCCTTGATTCTCACCATAGAAACCAATTGAATTTTTGGTTTGGTTATGGCTATGTCATTATGGGCATGTCACGTCTAATTGCACCTTTAGTTCCACAGATATAAAAAATAAAAACATTATTATGAAAGGAACACCCTACCTCCCTTCTAGTCCACCAAGCATATGTTCTATTTCAAAGTAAAGTATTTTAAAGTACAAATTATGTTTTTTCCTTGATTCTATGCACCGTGATCAAATAGACGTTGTTAGTCTTTGTTAAAAATTTTAAAATAAATTTGCTTTAATTTTACTTACATGCTAATGCGCAATCTACAAAATTAAATTTTATTTAAAGTTACGCAATCACATTTAAGCCCAAAACAATCGGATTTGTAATATGATTCCTAAAGACAAATAATTGCAAAATTTTCCAACATAAATAAAGGAAATAGTAACGTTTGCTATATGATAAGATAAATGCTTATTAATCAACTTGTGGATAAAATTAATGACTGCACTGTCAGCGGCCATAAATTCAATTAACCAATAAGGCTGTTCACAGGCTGTAAAAATTTTTTTGCAAGGCTGCTTTATAACTAATTATATTATATAGATTGTATTAATATAGAAAGGCCCTAATTTATTATTTTTTCGAAATCGAGATTTTTGCAGTTTTCGATACATTTTCTATTGAAATATACAAAAAACTCGATTTAAAAAAAATAATGGGCTTTTCTATATTAAGATAACGACATATATATTTTTTTTTGCCTTTTACTTAACTTATTTTTGACAATATTTAGTATTCTATCACGTGTTTTCCAGTTATAACTGTTCAGTAGTAAAAAGTAATAAAATAAAAACAAATTTCGTGTTCAAAAGTACTCGAACACAAGCCTGTTTTAATTTATACAAATTATTATGCGAATAAGTTCAATTTTGAGTACAATTTTATGGTTTCTATTTAATAAACAAACGCACAAAACGCGTAATAGTATATTTATACGCTATAACAAAAGTGCTAAGGTTACATATAAATATGTAGATTTGTCATTCCGTTTGTAATTTTCAACACATTCATATGCGAGCCCACACAGTATATATGTACGTGTGTATATTCTAGGTTCTTATGAATAGGTTAGTCGAACAAGTGATGTAGCTCAAATCGCTTTTCTGAAGCTACCAGAAAAGTTGGAGATGGAGGGCTGGAAAACTGAACTTTTCCTAATTTCACTACTCAACAAATTGACGAAAAATTTATTAAACTGAGATGGCTCTACGTGGTGTGAAATACCTTGAGGTTCCTTACTAAGGATCTGATTCGAGTTCTATCAAAAGAAAAAAAACGGAAAATTGTGAAAACTATACGAAAATATTGTAATTTTTGTGTAAATTTATGAACACAACGAGAAGTCAGTCTCGACATTGAGTACACTACTCAAAGGAGTTTAGTTTTAATATTAATTCATCCTTATGTTACGCCAATCTTAAGCTAGATAAATTTCTTGCAATATTTCTAAAGGTATTGGTCATTTTAATTATTTTTTTATGTATGTATTTCTAGTATTTGATTGTAATATAATTACAAAAAGAAATAACAAGTAAATAATAAGGAAAAAAATAAACAAGACATTTTATTTTCTATATTTATGATTTCATCAGGCTAAAGTTCATATCGCTTTATAAGCCAAATTACATGTGATAATTATTAATGAGCAAATAACACCAAAGTTAATTGAAAATATTCTGAGAAACACGTAGTTGAACGGAACAACCAGCTGTTCTCGAGGGCCACTACTCCTCCATCATCAGCATTCTTTTATGTTTGGTCCACTGTATGTGGTGCAAGTTGATGTAGATTTCTGTTTTATACACGCAACTTTTATTGCAAATGGAACATGTGAATTGTTTTGATTCGTCATATTACAATTTGCTGAAAGCTTTTTTTTTTGTAATGAAAGCTCAATTTTACCATCTCTATATTTACAACAATCGTGCAATTGTCTTTTATTCTTTACTAATTATGCACATGTTAGTTAATTTGCTTATTTTTGTTCTATTTAAGACAAACTTTTTTGATTTGTTAATATTAAGTATATTTATTTTAATTTTTGCCACAGGCCCATGTCTACTAACTTTAGTTAATTTAAATTATTATTGTTCGAAATTCATTTGTTTCTATATTTCTGATTTTTCAGGCTAAACTTCGTATCGCTTTGTAAGCCAAATTACATGCGATAATTATTAATTATTTCCTTTTTCTTAAGGCTCAGTTCGCCGGCTGTAATGTAAAGTAACTGCAACAGTAGGAAACAGCTGATAGATATTGTTATGTGAAAAGTAATGAAAATGGTTATAGAGATGTAATGTCACGTAACCTACTTTTTATACAAAAATGTCAATCAGCTGTTTCCTACGTTACAGTTACTTTACATTACAGTAGGCTAACTGAGCCTTTATATCTGAGGAACTACTAGATAGATATATACTTTTAATACTACTGAAGTGCTCGCTACACAGAAAAAAATATTCCTGCAATAAAAAACTTTAAATAAAAATAAAACCAAAAATCAATTAAAAATATATTTAAGTGAAATAAACTTTTCTTTAAAAAATTCAAGTAATTACAAAGTTCTTAAATACATCACTGCTCTGCATCATATAATATAATATATATGATAATATTTTTTAGTAGCCATGTTTGTAACCCATATTTAACATTTATTTGTGCATTATTTACTTCAGCGAAGCACTTTAGGCATTTACATAAATTTTTATTCGATTCATTTAAGAAAAGGCGCCATGCTTCCTTTTTTCTAAATCAAAACGTTTAATTCACTCGAACACAATGACAGTCCTTCATGATCAATCAATATAAATTTTGTACAAACGAAAAACGTAATAGCAACTAATTTTAATAATTTTATTTCCTTTAAATATCAGGAAATTCCAACAGCATTAAATTTGAACTTTAACATGTTTTCAAAACAATTCCGACTTGAGTAACAAAAAAAAAAAATACAGCTAGAACGATAAAGAAATCATCAGTAAAAGCTTTAATAAATAACAAAATTAAAATTTTTTTTTATTTTTCAGCATAATTAATTAATAACGTTTTCGCTGCTTCACTGCTATGTAATAATAATATTTATTATTAGGATTTTAAGTAATGAAAATTATTTAATTGATAATAAAAATAAATTTATCTGATCAATTGAGTTTTTTACAAGGAAATTAATTATATGTAAGTCAAAAACAAATTAATAAAACAAACACTATCAGAACGATACATGGAGTACGGTAAATCAAAATAATTCACATATTCCATTTGCAATGAAAAATATGTATGAAGTTTATAGTAAAGAACAAACAATTAGCAATTTGAGCTTTCACTTCATAAAAAGCTTTCAACCAATTGGAGTACGATGAATCAAAGTAATTCACATATTTCATTTTCCTTGAAAAAAAATGTATATAGAGCTGAAGTTTACACCAATTGACATCCACACACAGTGGACCAAACACAATAACGCTGATAGTGAAATGTGTTCTGCACGAATATTGCAACCCAGCAAAAAATTACACATTACCATTAGAACTACTTGCCATATAATGACTTACTTTTCTGATTACCAAATTACATTACTAGCTTACAAATCACATTACATTAAACATAAAAAATTATGTACAAGTTGATAAATGAGGAGAATGATTATTTTAAATTTAATAGATTACGTGAATATGTTGACAAATAAAAAAAAAGCAAGTACCACTTCTCAAGAATCGATTATTTTAGTCTCACGCCTTGTTAAAGTTATTAAGTTGGTAATCCAGTAGGGGAGAGCTTCCTCCAAAAATGCTTAATTCCAAACTCAATTAACTTTTTTGAAATTTTTTGGTGGGAAATTAAGGAATGCAAAGTTAAGCTTCCATTGCATATAACGCCTGCTGCCTTCAACAAATTGGAGTACGATGAATCAAAACAATTGAGACCCTGCAGGAAATTGAATTGGCACAATACTAGTCACGTGACCGGTCCCCAAGTGATAGGGACTAGTCCGAGTTCTAACACTTCCTATGAAGTGGACCAGTCACTTTTACATGGGGATGGCCTAGGATGGGGTTAATTGATACTTTTTATGCACCTTATGACTTGTCACTGAACTATCCCATAGGGACCTATTCGGTGTAGAATAATATAAATTATATATGTCATTCCGACATTTAACTGTAACAATGAAAACTTATAATATTTTTTTATTGTTACAAATGCAATTTTAATTAATTTTTAACCAGAAAATTTTTTGAGATTCGAACCGACAAACTCGCGCATGACAGGCTTGCACACTATCCACTCCACCACAGGGCCACTCATGTTTCGAAAGTATAAATACCACTTAAGCTTGGGTTAATATCTTAGTATAGTTACGGGACTGGTTCCAGAGTCACATTGAAGGGAGCAATTAAAATTATATTTACGCTATTTGATAGGTCCATGTATTCAACCACATCGAACATGTTCAGTGCCGTTTACTACAATATTGCACCGAGTCCAAATTAAATTAGCTCAAGATCAAGACGATACATCACGAAAATGGTGTATATGTAACCATTTACACGATATGTATTTTTTTCACCATACACTTCTCCGTACTTTTGATAACACGCGCATTTTCTCAAGTCGTAGGACGAGTACATTTGGATCAATTGTCACCAAATTTTCTGCAGGGGATATACCATTTGCATTGAAAAATATGTACATATATTGACCTGAAGTTTACACACAGTAGACCTTACACAAAATCGCTAAATTTGAAGGTGTGAAGGGCTGGGAAAACAGAATATTGTTCCCTTCTGCCAGTGTTTGTTAAAATACAATTTATGTTAAGGTCAATTTGTTCTTTAAAAGTTATCACAGAGTAAACCATAAACAGGATAACATATCTTATTGGATCGGATATGAATATTGTATTGAATATTGAAGCCACACACGGAATGACATACCTGCATTTACCCTTAGCATTTTTGGTGAAGGGGCATAAAAATATCAAAATTATATTTACATTTATATTAAATACTCAAACTTTTTAACATCGAACCTTTAAAAATTTGTTTATCAATCTAGAAAAATACTGTAAAAAATTTGATGTATGCATATTGATTCAAGAGGAAGACAAGTTTCAGAATAAAATATTGTTTAAATTTTAATAATTTTATTAGTTGTATTGATATTTTTCCACTCTTAAATCGCCCTTGCGAAGATGAGTAATAAACCGGCTAAAATGGCAGCAGCCAGAGAACAAGCAAACACTACACTCAGCGTTGCCGTTTTTTTTTTTTTTTTTTAACTAAAATTGCTTGTTTTCCTTATCTCTACATGTATAGATTTTCTTTCTATAGTTACTTTTTAAGCAAATACTCGTAATTATGTCTGAATTTTGTAGTTTTTGTATGCTTTTAAGCGATGCTTTTGTGAATAATACAGTAATTCGAAATAAAAAGTTACCACCACTCACTCGTCGTAACATTCATTCAGAAGATGCTGCCAACAAAATTGATAATTAGCCGAGCTCTATGAGAGTGATGAGCATCATCTCTATTCTTGTTTTTTTTTATTTATTTTTTTTTTTTTTGCAAAATTCGTCTTAAATTAATTGTATGCATATTCAACAATCAAGATTCAATTTATTACAGGTTTGTGTGTTTCAGTGTGTATGTATTTTATTTTGCATGTCTAATATTTATTCAACAAATATTTTTTTTTCGGAATTTTGCTTAGAAAACTAAATATATAAAAAGCAAGATCATCAAAATTTTCAAGTTATTAAGTCACTAACAGTACAAGTAAATAAAACTAGCAAAAAGTTCTGATAAAATCTAAAATATTATTATAATATTAGAAGAACTAGTGTTCAGAACTCGTTTTAAAGTGTTCAAAATTAACATGAAGTGTATTTTGTTGAGTGTAATTTTGGTGGTCAGTATTAAAACTTGGTTAAATAAATAAATATATACAAAAAACATAAACAATATTTATGTAAATAAATATATAATATATATATATAGTATATAGAAAAAAACACGCCATAAAAAACTAATTTGAAACTGTGGACATGTGATGATTTTTTTAATAACAAATCGATTAAGGAATATATGATTATTAGACAATTACAAGCAGAAGGGAACAACATGCTGTTTTCAAAGTGCGCTATATCTTTAATAGTCAGCGTTATGTTTGGTCCACCAAGTGGAATGTGTGTGTTCATGTAAATTTCAGTCCTATGTACAGAATTTTCAATGTAAATGGAATGCGAGACTTGCTTTGTGTCTAACGGCATTAAATTTTGCTACAGTTTATTCTCGAGCAAAACTTGAATTATACCAATTAGGAATTGCATATTTCTAATTGTTTTATTTTATTTGATGATGAAGCATGTTGTTACATTTTGCCTAGCTTGAAAATTTTAAGTCGTATGTATATGTTAGAGAAAATATATACTCAAATAAGTTTTCAGATAAAAATAACCAGAAATGGAAAAACTATATTTCAGACCTGTCTAAGGCCAGTCAGGCAAAGTTTCTTTATTTAGCGATACTGTTATTAATAATTTGCACATTTAATCCGGCCACAAATAAGTGAACAAATGCCCTAAAATATTTAACTTTATATGTATCAGAGAACGAAAATTAGTACTCAAAAAATATATATATGTAATTATTAATTAAGACTATCTTAATCAAGGCGAATTCAATATTAGGTGACTGATTATCAATTGTTGATGCCAAATTGAATAATTTGAACCAAAATGTCAAAAATTTTTTGGTTGGTTTTTTAGCGTAGCAAACTACATGTTATTTTTTGTGTAGTTGTATTGTTAAAGTGATAAGGTCACCTGATACTGAATTCGTCTTGGTCTTAATGTTAGTAACTGCCTATAATCATAACTGTAACGCAAACAATTCGTACGCTCACATATTTTCTCTCAACCAATTAGGACTATAGCCGATTCCAACAAACAAGATCATTTCTACTTCGCTTATGCAAAAAAATGAAATACGCACAGCTAAAAATAAATAAAAAGCACATGCGTATCGAACCTATTGCGCCTCAGGCTATGGATATTTAATCGGAGAAAAAAATATGCTGATACTCGGGACTTTTATTCATCAATCGCCACCTTATACATACATTTGTATACATAAAATGTAATAGAAAATATGTATGTGTGTGTGTGTGTGTGGCTATTTAAAAAAAATCTATATGTGTGTGTATAAATAAAATATTTCTGCTTATACGCATGCGTAGAGTGTTTTCATACTCATGCGTGTGATTATAGCTCCCACAGTCCATAAATTTTAGTTAAAGTTGTTTGTGCTGCGTAATTTAAAGAAAGTGTAGAAATTAAGTTGTTGGATATTTATAGCTATAACTAATTAGCTTAAAATTAATGCGTTTGTTTGAATTTTGCGTGTTTTTTATTTTTAGCTGTACGCATTTTAGTTTTTTGACAGCCAATACTCAAAGAGTACTTAAAACGATAATTTTATCATTTTCTGATACATAAATAAATTTGTTTATATAAAATGGAATGGAAAATCTGTGGGCATGTGTGTGTTTTTGTGTGGAAGCTTGAAAACATGCTTTATAAGTGTGTATAACTAAAATATTCCAGTATATACGCATGCGTAGCCGATTAATATATAGTTAGAGTGTTTTCATACTCATGCGTGTGATTGTAGCTCTCTCTCACAGTCTATAAATTTCAGATATAGTTGTTTGTGCTGCTTAATTAAAAGAAAGTGTATAAATATAGCTGTTGGATGTTTATAGTTGTGCGTACTCGCATTCGGCTTAAAATTAATGTGTACAAGAGCATGTTTTTAATTTTTAGCTGTACGCATTCATAGTTCTTTGATGGTCAATACTCAAAGAGTACTTAGAACTATACTTTTGTCATTCTCTGATATGTATATTCAGACAATAAAATATTACAAAAAACTTAATTATACAATTTTAAAATTTTATTGATCCAATTTACAATGACAGAAAAGAATTTTTTAAGTACGCGAATGTGTTCTAGCACCTGAATTTAGAAGAAAAAAATTTTAAAATGAGCGATTTAATTTTTTTTATTTTCTAGTTTTCAGTTTTGAACAAATAAACTCGTATTCTTCTCACTTGAAAACAGTAATGAAAATTTTCGTCCAATTTCAAGTATATTTTTTCTTTTAAGTTCGGATGCTAGAACATATGCTATTAATTTGTATTTTTTTTTTTTTAATTTCAACTTAAGCATGTATAGATAGCATGTATTTTAACATCCGAACTCACAATAAAATTTGCGAAAAAGATTCGGAAGTCAGCACATGAACGAATACAAACTTCGTTAAATGGCGCATTTGGTTTTCTAAATATTTAAAAAACAGAAAATACTGCCAATATGTATGCACTTAAAATTTCTAAAAAAAATATCTTAATTTTTTGTTTGCCTAGAATACGAACTAAAAAGCGTTAGTTAGTAAACTGTAAAAAATATCTAGTAAACAAACGATAAACTTTGCAATTAAAAAAAATACCTGTTTGTTATACGCACTTAATTTAAAAGTCGTTATATTCAATTTTGTAAACATATTGTTAACATAAGATTTATTTACTAAATAGAATACAATTCGAAAACAATTGCTTTTGAACAGAAATAACTTCCAAAACACTAAAAATTAGAAAAAACCAACAAAATATTCATAGTTTGATAATGAAACGTTGCACGCTGGGAGATTTTTGGAGGGAATGCTTAAGACAGTGTTTCACAAGCTGTTTAAATTTTTTTTTTTTATATCATTCAGATATGAAATGGAAGTATGTCTTCTCTAAAGTTGAACTCTATGAATCAAACCAGTGAAAAGCGTTGCCGTTTTGTTTAATTTTAACCAATTATGTTAACAATGTGTACTTGTATGCTTTTTCCATTTTGGTGAATTATTTTTCATTTTTATATGGTTTATCAAATTTGCATATCGCTTATTTACTCAAAGAAAGAAAGAATTTTTGAGTTAGTGATGCATTAATTAATCCTCATGTCATTCTTCATATTGCGTAAAAAATTCATAGAAATATCTTTTTTACTCAACTCTTGAGAGAAAATTAAAGTTTTCTTTTTCCATTAAGTTGTGCATAAACTCGTTTTCTGAAAAAACTGGGGCCTAATTCGCGCATTCGATTATTATTAATCGAACGTGCGAGTTTTTTAACTTTTTGGATTTTCTGATTAGATTTCGAATAACACATATCGAAATTTTTTGATTACAGCATTCGAATGCAACCGTTCGTGTTTTTACTCGCAAGCAAAAATGCATTCAAAATAACGTTTAATATAAAAAAGCGATGAAAAAGAAAATTTTAGTTCAGTATTTTACTTATTTATTTATATCTGTATGTATATATGAATTAGTGTCCTGCATAAGACATCTTATAAGAACTTTCAAGACATGAGGGATTTTTTAAATACTTTACTACAGCGAAATCTTATAAAACAAACGTTAACAACACTGTTTGCAAGAAATTTGTTTGAGTATTGTATGTATAAGAGTAAAGAAGAAAACACTTCGTGACGGAATAATTTGTGATACTTGCTTCTTTCTATGCATGAGCGCGTGTACAAACGTCATGCACGTATGTGTGCATGATTTTTTATTTTTCTGCGCACATGCAAAGGCACACACATGCATTAACATTAGTTGTATGCGGTTAACCACATAATAGCTTACCATCTACATATTACACATACACTCAAACGTACAATATGAAAAATAACAAGCATGCACTAATCAACAGTACTTCTTTTGAGTGTTTGTTACAAACAAGCTTTCTTGCGACATCGCTTGTTACAACTGATATACACATACACCAATACATCCATCGTGCTTCGCTTATAGTACGACAGCATTTATTATTGGTTTAGTATAATACATGCGACGTGAATACATTTAAAAATCATGACGTATTTACATTTAAAGACCTTTTACGCATGTCTCTAATATGAATGTATGTACATATTGGCGGTCCCATTTTAAAACATGCTAAGTCTACATAACATGTTATGCTGGGAATAGCATTTCTGAATTCACCGTTTATTAACTTAGATTCTGTAAAATTTTGATTGTAATTAGATTTATGAGCAAAAATGTACTTAGCATAATTCGTCAATTTTAAAAAACCTCCAATTTTAAATGTTTTAAGTACACTTAGCATGATTTAGTTTGAAATTAAATAGTCAAAAAAATTAATTAAAATTTTTCTCCAAACTAAAACTTGCTATATGTATGTAGAATACCATTGTAGGTGAGAAAGAATCTTACTTAGAGGACTAGATTTATGATTCTAAGGGCCATTTTCCCAACTTACTTTTAGCTAAAGGTAGGATTTTGTCTGCCCGATTAACTTAAATTAACTTGAATTTTTTATTTGTATTATTACCAATAATAATAATATTTAACGGATAAAAAAAATAATAAATGAAGGTATTATAATGCAAAGCCATTTATCGGGCAGACAAAATCCTGCCTTTAGCTAAAGGTAAGTTGTGAAAATGGCCCTGAGTCACTTTTAACAATGATCTACGAGAAATTTATAAACTGCAGTGTAATAGTGATGTAACGAATATCAATTTTTGATATTCGCGAGTAGGAATACGAATACGAATATTTGAAACGATATTCGCGAATACGAATACGAATATTTAATGTGAAATTTAAAACTCGATTCGCTTGGTATCGAGTGACATCATCGAAAAATTTCTTGCTACCGAAATTAATTTCTATTTAAATGCAATTTCGATTACGAGTGCAGGAATAAGGCCCCTGGTTGTTTTGAGTTATGATGTTATTTGACTATATGAACGATATATGTATTAACTATCGTGATTAACAGATGATAAAGCAGAAGAAATTATATCCCAATATAAATTTCTCAGATTTTCTAAATTGGAAATAAAAATAGGAAAAAATAACTCCTGCAATAAACACTTGTATTTGAAAAAAGACAAAAATCAATTAAAAATTTAATTGAGTCAAATAAACTTTTGTTTAAAAATTTTATTTAATCAAAAGTTTAATTGACTCAACAAAATTCTTAATTGATTTTTGGTTTTTTATTTCAATTAAACGTGATTATTGCATATTGAGATCTTAGTTGTATTTAAAGACAGTTGAGCGATTATAGTTGTTAATTATTTCCCGTTAAAGAACGTTATAAGGATCAACGATACGAAATGCACCCAACACCATGACCCTAAATGCAGCAATAGTTCGGTGCTGAGTATACGTAAAGTGCTAAGCTCCAATATGAATATCAAAACTAAGTTTATTTTCGTTAAAAAATATCATTAAATTTTTCGTTTTTTGAAAAGTGTTAATCTTAACTGGCGAGCCATAACAAAATTTTGTACAAGTTTGGGATAATGAGAGTAAAAAGGAAATTACTCTCTGAATGTGCAAAAGTTATCCAAAATTGCTGGAACGCAAAAAACCACAATTGCACACATTGAACTACTAATGCTTACTTACTTCTTAAATTTAATTTAATTTTAGTGATTTTAGTCTCCTAAAACGCATAACATCATAAAAGCAAAGATTTGCATTATCGGCAAGAGCTATAAAAAGTTGTTGAAAATTATTACCCGAAAAAAAGTAAAATCTTAAAAATTACCTTTTTAAGCCAAAAAATAAAAAAGTAAATAAGTAATTGCTACGAGTATTTCGTGAGTATTACCCCCTGTTTGTGTAAGACATTTGAGTTAGAAATCTTGGCGTTTCTGTAATAGATTAAAGAAAAGTTGTACAAGTTTCCTTCAGTCTATTACAAAAACGCCAAGATTTTTAACTCAAACGTTTTACACAAACAGGGGGTTAAATAAAACTCAAAAAATAACTTTTATTTTCTGATGAATAAATAAACATCAAGGAATAATGATTATAAAGTAATTTTTAAAATAAAACTTATAAACGTTACGGTCCCTGGAAATAACAGTTAATTCAAATTAAATGAAAATTGATCTATTAAATGGGATTGGACAATACAATAAATTCTATTTTGAAATGGCAATGCTTCAAATCTGTTTAGCTAATACACGAACCGCGATTAATTATTAAAATCGTTTTTACTGTAACTGTAGCATAACTTGGCAGCACTTATAACGGTAACCAGTAGTTATAATGAATGAATAACTAACGTTTACTTACAACTACATACATACATATGTATTGATATTTTTCAAGATCAAGGCAAATAAAGTCTATGAAATTACGCAGGTGATTGACTGACTTATTTTTCATGGACGTTGTTTTCATAATTCTTCTCTCCACCCATTTTTCTCAATATTTTTTCCCCCGTTTTATGACAAGTTGGAACTGTTTTGTACAAAAATATATCGACTTGTTATACATATATCCATTATTGTAAAGTTACATGTACTTATTATAATTATGTAAATATCGCACTAGACTTGATTCGAACTCATTCAGTAGCTTGTTTTTGACACAAACCTATGATCAAAGCCATTTAAATTACATGGGTTTAATTAATCATTGGTTTGTGTCAAAAACGAGGTACTGAAAGAGTTTGATACAAATCTATATCGCACACTAAATCATTGACAATCACACCTAAAAAAAATCCCAGATATTCTGGAGCGGCAAAAAAAACTTTTAATATTATACAAGAATAGTGTATTGCAAAAGAAATGTTTGCGGTCGTTAGAGATTCAGTGAACTGATTTATGAAAAAACCAAACCATTTTGATAATTTTGAGTTTAGAGTTGTGTCCAACAGCTCTTCTTGAAATAGTTTGAGAGCGTTCGAATCAAAAGTTGTTTTAAACCCATTTATGTAATTTACATTGACGTTTTTGGCCGGGCTTGTGTCCAACAGAACGAACTACTAGTCCAAAAGGAGCTGTTGAACACAACTCGAATCAAGTTGTGACTGTTTATGATTTAGTGTGCGATATTTTACTTTGGTACTGATTAATATTGTATTGCTAATTAATTTGTTCCATTTTATGCTACTTTTTGCATTTATTTTTATCACATATTTCATATTGTTTTAATCGTCCAGACAAAAGTTGGACGGCTTTTACACACGCAAAGTTTACTTTGTCAAGTCATGAGAGTTTGTATGAGAGAAGGGATAAAAGAACGTGAGCTGTTTTCAGTTCTCTCTTACAAACTCAAAACTTCCCAAAGTAAGCTTTGAATGTGTAAGGGCCGTCTTAATGATTTAAAAATGTTTGGTGCAGATAAAATAACTGTTTTTTTTTCATATTATATACATATGTATGTACATACTCGTATGTATATTATCGTATTAACTCGCAGGTCAAGTAAATAAGAAACCTTTGGTTATCAAATATATTCCTAATCATCTCTTTATTCTCAATACAATATCACTTCTTGATAATATACTTCCTATACGGCTTTCGGCCGTATTAATTTCATATTTGGATACATTGGACGTAAGGAGAAATAAAAGCTTATCTAGCTTTTTATGGTAGAATAATAAATTTGTATTCAAAACTTCCAAGGGTCGAAAACCTTATAGAAAAAATGTCAGGGGTCTAATCGTCAATTTCGATAACGATATGATTCGTTCACGTTTTTTTTTTCAATTTGAAGTTATGGCATTCGATTTGGAAGCATATTATTACATTTTTCGATAGCGAGCGAATGTCATAATATCAAACTGAAAAACGTGATCAAATCAGTTCGTTTTCGAAAGCGACGATTAGACACCAGATTTTTAAATTATTCGGAATTGTTACTAGCGAACTACGGTTGAAGACGGGTTGAGAGGTTTGCTGATTAGGATTATGACAGAACGATGAATTCAAAAATAAAAATTGATGTATGTGATGAAAAACGTTTTAGACACAAAACCGATTTTCCAATTTGTCTTTAATATTTTTTTGATAAATTTCGTTTCGTTTATTATATTGTATACATATGTACATATATATATTTAATATTCATGTGTGCTTTAAAAAAATTTAAAATTGGCCTAAACTTCAGTCTAAACACCGATGGGAATTCATCACAACTTTGAAATCGATTTCAAAACTATCGATTTCCATCACACCCAAAAATATCACTATGAACTAAATTTTTACTTCACTCTTTTTCATATTTAACGAATTTAATTTCCTTGTATTTTATCAGGTTCTACCAGCAGTTTTTTTGGCTGAGAACATCTTTAAAATAAACATTTCTCCCGAAGAAGCACAGCAGTTTATTAATGGAGCAGGTCTTCGTGGCATAAATAACATTGATTATGCTCCCAAGACTGGCGAAAATCCCTTACCTGAAGCACGCAATGAGAAGGGCGAATTCGTTTATATGGGTCGCGTTATTGAGAAGCCTGAGGATTACGTAGAAGAACACTATGATGCCCATCAATATCATGGTCAAGATGGCTTGGGTCAATACATCTATGGATACAAAGACTGGAATCAAGGCAAAAACGAAAAGAAGGATGCCGACGGCAACGTGACTGGCACCTACAAATACGTTCAGCCTCATGGTCGTGACTTTATTGCCAACTACTATGCCGATAAGACCGGTTTCCATGTAGAAGACAATCGACCAGCTCATTTAAAAAATCCACCTACCAAAACTCCAGCCGTTCGTAAGGCGGAAGAGGAGCATTTTAAGTTATGGGGAGAATTTGCTGCCGCTTCAGGTCACAATCCTGATCCATTTGCTCCCGAGTATCAAACACAAGAAGGCCGCTATGAGCCATCATTATCTGAACAACAGGAATATGTTCACCAAGAGCCTCCCTATGTGCCTGGACCTGACGAGACTGGTGAACCCAAGGGCTTCTTTTACGCCTTCGATTACAATGTGCCATTGTTGCGTAACAAACAAGAACGTGCCGAGTTGGAGCAATTACGCGCCGTTAACAATAAAGATTAGTAACACTGCAGTTCCAAGTTTAATTTGGATTAAAAGAAAATATTTAAAGCAAGCATCAATTAGTCAAATCATACAATAAATATTTATTAAGTTTCTCTTTTATAATTGTATTTATTTTTATAACTCACGCACATGCAACTGTACCTCATAGTGTTGTAAATAAAAGCCATTCGATTTAACATTAAAGAAATTCTGTTCGCGAGGTAGTAATTATTGATTACTTTTCTATAATAATAGAAGCGAATTTGTATTCGAAACCTTTACAAATTCCTATAATTGCACTATATATGAATGAAAATTCAAGTACAATCGGGATAAATACGCTCACTTGCTATCATGAGAACTCACGCTCTCAAAGAAGCACTTAACACAATATGATGATATTAAGGCGCCTTTACCAGGCGACAGTCGCATCTCAGAGTTGAGTAGAATTTTTATACAAGCCTGAAGATACGAGTACGCACTTATTATTATCACTGTCCAACACTATAAAACTATGCAACTCGGAATATTCATTGAGACTTCTCTGAAGGAACACATGCTCTGAAAATTTTACTCATCCTTGAACAGTGTCATACGAATTTATACCAACATTTTGTTTCTGGGGCACCTGATTGATCTGCATTTGCTGATATCAATTATCAGAGCTCAAGCAATACTGTTTGATTTGTGATTTGAACGGGCTAAAGTTCGTATCGCTTTTTAAGCCAAATTACATGTGATAATTATTAATGGACAAATAACACCAAAGTCTGTTGTAAATATTCTGGCTAACAACACATAGTTGAACGGAACAGCCAGCCGTTTTCGAAGGCCACTAAACCTTCATCATCAGCGTTCTTTTGTGTTTGGTCTTAAGTAGAACAAAAAAATAAGCAAATTAAGTAACATGTGTATAATTAGTAAAAAGAACAAAACGACAATGGTAAGACTGTTGTAAATATAGTGATGGTAAAATTGAGCTTACAATACAAAAAAGTTTTCAGCAAATTGAAATACGATGAATCAAAACAATTCACATATTCCATTTGCAATAAAATGCTAAGTATATAAAGCAGAGATCTACATCAACTGACACCACACACAGTGGACCAAACACAAAAGAACGCTGATGATGAAGGTTTAGTGGCCTTCGAAAACGGCTGGCTGTTCCGTTCAACTATGTGTTGTTAGTCAGAATATTTACAACAGACTTTGGTGTTATTTGTTCATTAATAATTATCACATGTAATTTGGCTTAAAAAGCGATACGAACTTTAGCCCGTTCAAATCACAAATATAGAAACAAATGGAGTTCGAATAAAATTAACTAAAAATACTGTTTGATATTTGCCCCATTTCGTTTTTGTACATATACAGCTTGTTCAGACATTTCAGTATGAATAGATTAATACCTGCACATCGACTGCAAATTGTGTAGATATTCATTCGAAAAACATGGTTCAATTGGAGAAACTCAACACCCTCGCCATATATCGTTTTCTTTAGTGTGACGTTGCGCAGTGCTTATCGACGAAACTATCACCCTTATTCCAGTTTTCGACATGGACGTCACTTTAACAAAATACCAAAAAACTAACGAGTATTTTAATGTTCTATACTTATTTTGCATCGTCTATAAACATTGAGTTCAGGAGAGTCAAAATCAACAACGTCCTATATCTTACTAAGTATAAGTTCGATGCGCACTTCAAACTTTCGAATGAATATGATTCATAGACAACATTAAAATAAGTATGAGTGCGCATAAGTACAAGAAATTATAAATCATCCCCCCTGTTGTGAGTGGCGTCGTCGACGTCACATCAAGACGACAGTAAATACTCTTGTCACTTGTCTACTCTTTATCGGCAACAACTGGCTCTTACTGACAATCTCTTAGTAATCTCTAAGGCTTTGTAAATTATTAGAGCATGTTAATAGTAGTCAATGGATGTCGATAAAGGGTAGACAAGTCACAACTTTTACCGTCGCCTTGATGTGACGTCGACGACACCATTCACAATAAGGTGGCATGATTCAACTCTACTCACTTTTTCACTACTCATTGCTCTCCTCTGATATGTACAATATATAAGTGCTTTTTTTAAATTTCTTGGCTCAAAAGTAGTAAAAAGCGATTTAAATTTGCTTGAAAGAAGGCAACTTTCTTCTTTGTTTTTGTTTTGTACACATGTGCTTATAATAAATAATGATATACTGGGTCAACTGGTCTAATTTAGACCACCAGGCGATCCTAGTAAAAATAAAAGTGTGTCATTTAAATTATATAAAGTCAGCGTTCTGTTAATTATTACCATAAACTGTTTTGCAATGCAATTTTATTATGACACAGTGCATTACAGTAAGTCAGGTACACTGCACTATGCATATATATGCAAGGATATCGCAAAAAATCCAACATGTACGTGAAGACTAGTCCAAAGATGAGTAGGAGTACCACAAAACTACTCCAAATATATGAAAACAAAAGGTGTACGATTTAGCATTGCGATGTCCTAGGGTTGAACCACATCGTCTAATTTGTGCATTACATCGGACTAACCCCAAAGCTACCCCATATGGAATAGTTATAGACTACTCGCATACAATTTGTAAGTGCATCAGAAGAAAGATCATAAGCGTTTAAACACGAACACTTATCGTGCAGCATCGAAGGTTTGTATGAAAACGACATGATCCATGACTGCATTACATGGGACCATGATGTAACTAGTCTATTTCATCTATAATGGACCACGTACTCCAATATTATTTGCAGGGATGTGGTATATCCCTACAAACATTTGGAAGATATCTTACCCAGAAGATATAAATACAATATCTTATTTTTATCATTTAGAAGAAATTCATCAAAGCATGGTATTGCTTGATATTAAAATATGTTCAAGTGAAACTTTTTTAATTAACCACTCAAAATGTATTGACTATTTATTTTTTCCTTTACCAAGGTATTTTGTGTTTATAATATCAATATGTTTTTAACTATATAGAAGAAAAAAAATATTTAATTTAAAATAAAAACAATCAGAAAATTTTCAAAATATTAGCTGAGGAAATTCCTTTTTATACTAAACATATGATGACTCCTGTGATGATAAATTGAATTTAGTTGACCATAAAAAATTGCTTTAAATTTAAATTAATGGTAGTTTTGATTGAGGAGTGACTTTACGATGTCCAACATATATTTTTCTTCCTTCTCATAATTTAGCAAAATTGTACTTTAGGAGATAATCTATCGTTATACATACATATATAATGTATCTTCCTAAAAATAATCTGGCAATGTCATAAATAATTCTATTAGATGATTATCTAGCAATATCACAGTTTTATCTTCTAGAAGTATTGCATTCGTGTCTCTTCAAAGTATCGCCCTGGCCGCACAAACTATCCCGAAGGGGGAAACTTCCGCAATACGAATATGATTGTTGCCGCAATAATATTTTTCTTCCAAGCACTACGATTTCGAATAATTATCGTATTACTTTGCTTGTAGGGATTCTACTAATTTATTTTTTCAATATGAAAATTGTATATCGATTTACACGTTTTCAATAATTCTTTTTTTTCCTTTCTGGGCAATTTTGTTTTATAGATGCAATGAAATTATTTGAAAACAATTTGAATTGTTTGATACATTTTGCTACTATAATAATCAGGGCTCGTATTTCGATGAAAATTTATCTCATTTTTTGCAGTTGTTTTTAAGATTGCTGTGCATTAGGGATGCCAATCGGTATCGATTTTTAGAAATCCCGGGATTTGGTTAGATTTTCGGGATCCCGGGATTTTCGGGATCTAAATATTTTTCGTAAAATAAATAATTTTTTTAAATAAATAATAGTTTAATAACAATTTAATTCATTTTAAAAGGTTTTAAGTTCATAATTTATCATTGCACAATTGTCTTTAAAGTGAACAATTTTCTAATACGAGTATGAAATAAAAATCAAAAGAATTTTTCTCATCTATTTTTAAGTTGATAAATCACATTTGATGTTAGAGAATTTAATCTGAAAACAATAACTAAATATGAAAACTTGTTTTTGTTTTCAATATATGTAAATGTTTTTCTATTATCAAAACCAAAACGAATATACTTATCGGTGGAATTTTAGCACTACCGCTTAAGTTGACTTACGAAAAATTTTTACATTCACTTTCATACAAATAAGTTTCAAAAATAATATTGTTTTGTTAAAGATATATCTACTAACGTTTTTTTTGATTGCGATTGATCAACAACAAGTATAACGGTTGTTACATATGTATGTATACCAAGCATTATCTAATTTTTCATCGATTTCGTTACGACTATAGGCTCAATCAGACGTGACATAACCATAGCCATCGAGAGCAGCCGTTCGAACCAAACTAATGGGCAACACTGTATTCGATTATACGTGTCTCGCCATAACGCCATAACTCTCACCATAGAAACCAATTGAATTTTGGTTTTGTTATGGTTATGGTGTTATGGCTATGTCACGTCTAATTTAAGCTTATGACAACGATAATAAAGCTGAACATATCGAAAAATTAAAAGAAATGTATACACTATTCTAATCAAATTCGATTAATTACGTCTAAAGATCACATTTTTATAGGCACATACATTAAAAGTTTGCCTGAGCACTTGAACAGTATTTTTGCTCTACTGAAAAATTTTAAATTCATACATAAGCTTTTTTCTACAAGTTCAACAGATACATATGTATGTATTTATACGTTCGCTAAGAGGAGTATGGTTTATTAGTGTCCTGGCCTTCTTCTCTGCAACTCGAATACAACTATAATTGAGTCGAACTCATTCAGTCGGTCGTTTTTGACTAAAACTATTTATCAAATCCATGTAATTTAAATGGGTTTGATCTTACAAACAAAATAATTTTGAACTGCAATGTAAAAAACATACATACACACTCGAACAGTTTTTTAGACAAAATACTCCGCATTATTCTGTAAATATTTCTCGCTCTTACGTCAACCCGATAACAAAAAGTTTTCACTTGCCTTGTATTGTATTCTACTCCAATTATAAGGAGGTGTCAATAGTACTCAATTGTTACCGACAAGTAGATAAGTGCTAATTTTTTTTAGCGTTGAGGAGTCGACATACAGATAGTTATACACTGCAATTATGAATAAATTTCCGCAAGAAATTTCTCCCTTTTCCAATTAAATTTTTTCGTTTTCCCTATTATTTGCTATTGTTTGAAATTATTCCCTGGGAAAAATTTCTCGTGGAATTTGAATTATAATTGCCCTCATAATATAGAATAAAACGGAATAAATTTGTCAAACTTATGAATTTTTCAAATGTTATTTCCCTTCCAAAGGTAATATTTTTTTTTTTGTTTTCAAAATAATTCTAAAATGTACATATTTATATTGTAGCACCTTTGATGAAAATAACCGTAAGAAAGTAGTTTATTTATTTGCTCTTGTTGTTAATTTATAAGAAATATGTAACGAATAGTCATTAAATTGTTAAAACTGTACGTATAAAATTGTATGGGACTTTTAAATATTATAAAAATCAACGAAAATTGTAATTTATAAAGTTTTTATATAAAAATTGCTAAGAAATATTTCATCAGATAATGGTAGAATTTGTTTGCTTTGAAATTTAAAAAAAACATTAAATAATATATTTTAATTCCCAACAAATTTATTGAAATAAACAAGTTTTAGGTGTAATTTTTTAATATTTTTAAGGTAATTTTGTCATTTTTTTGGGGCGATTTTATTTTTATTCATTAAAATCCTAAACCTGCTTCAATTTTGCTTTATCCAAATGAAATGAAATAATAACTTATTTATCATGCAATAAATTATGAAAAAAAAAATACATTTTATTAATTTCAAAAAAAAAATGTGTTTTAAGCTTAGCATTAATTTTTTAAAAGTTTTTAAATTTCATTTAGCTGTAATTTTTTTTAGATCTTTCGATCGTTAAAATGCTGAACTAATACAAAATTGAGCAATTTTGGCGATGACATTAAAACACTAAAATTTCGGCGGATTAAATTTTGAAGCCATTACCTTATATATGTATAACAATAAACGTTTGAAAATTGACATTCGTAGCCGAAAAGCGATAATTCGACTTTAAATATTTTTTAGCGATAGAGATATAGCATTAGCGAGTTACAGAACAAGGGGGCTGATCACTCAAGTTATCACCAAAATAAAATCTCCATTACTGCATAAATTTTATCGAAAATTGCATTCTCTGTGTGCAATGCGCCGGGAATTTATATACATACATATATATATATATATATATATATATATATATATATATATATATATATATATATATATATATATACACATATATCTTCACAGGAAAATGGCAAGGAATTATCTTTCGAACGGAGCCAAATTCTCTATTTTATTGAAATTTAGTTGAATTAAACTAAACCGCAAAACACTCTATTGGGCAAAAACAGATGTATGTATTTAGTTAATAAACGTATATGACACACAAGTGTGTACACATTTCATAAAAAATTATGAAAAGTAACAAAATTGTGAAAAACAATAAAATTGTGAAGTATAACAAAATTATGAACGTACATACCGTGTACCCTGTAGGAAGCGTCAATACTAAAATATTAATGTTTTAGTATTGACTTTGTCACCGCTACTACTAACGAACTATACCCCAGACAATGCACATTTAGTAGAGCTGTGTAGCTCATGAACGAACGGGTTAAATTGAACGAATCACTTAATTGAACGAACTGATCCGGTGATTTTACTGAACGCTTTTGGATCAGTAGTGTACCGCTCGATGTTTTCGTTCATTCAGTTTGTGTTTCAAGTCTTTTATATCAAATTTGCTTTCTATGTTATGTCTTTTTGTTGTTCGCTGTGGCACTGCCATCATTCTTTTTATAATTTGATTTAACAGTCTTTTCACAAGAAGAAATTTTACTAGTGTTTTTTATAAAGTGTTTTTACAAAGTAAAGATGTTAGACCTTAACTGTATATATGTTTATACATACATTTCATTACCTCAATCTAAAATGAATTTGTAGTGCTTGAGATTTTTTTTTTTTTTTGCTTCCGGTAAAATATTTTTGAGGACAAAATTTTAACTTAAACTTTGAGATGTAACATTCAAACATTGATGCGCTTTTGATATATAAATAACGATAAAAGAGTTAAAATGCTTTTATTAATTATCTGAAGGAAAAAAAACCTAGTAAAACCTAACAAAAGTACCTTTCTTAATCTTAATATTAAACTAAATATTAAGCCAAAATAAAATGTACAATATTCTAGTCGAAAGAACAAGAAATTATTTATAAAATGAATTTAAATATAATTTTTTAAATAAATAATTCAACTTTTTTTAATAAATTCTTCTTCTTTCAACAAAATGAAAATACTGAGAAAATCGCCTTTAAAGTTTAAAATAAATGCAGAAAATAGGGATTTGATGAAATCATGATACAGATACTTTTATTTAGTGCTTAAGGAAGACTACTATCACATACCCGTCGCTGTACACCAAGAAATCTTCGGAAATCGCTAAAATCGCAAAAAGTTGTGGGTTATCCAGTTATTGCATGAAATTTATTCATATTTTTTTTTTTTTTTTTTTTGGAATATCAAAAGTTTTGTTATTTTGGTTGAAATAAAGTGGCATATCGTGTTTTTGCAGTTTAAAATTTATCATTTTTTATATTTATTATATCAAATAATTTCTATAAGTTGTGATTGCCTTTGTGTAGTATAAGCTTATGGCAACCCTTTTTTAGTATAAGCTTATGGCAACTTGTTTTTTAAGCTGTATGAACTACTAGATATATTAGACACTTACTCCGGTACACGTTTATGATAAAGAACTCAAAATAAGAACTTAGAACATTAAATAAAACCTATATATAATATATATACTACAGATGAGAAATTGTGTTACTTATTAATAAATACTACACTTTGTAATTGCTGTGGCTTATCGAGTTTTTGGGACAAATAATTCTGAATAAAATCAAAATGTAAAAAGTGAAACTTGCGGCTAAGGCGGAAATTAAACGGAATATAAGTACAATATTTTAAGAGGACGTTCCGATGCTGTAAAGTAATTGAATGAACTGATAAAACCAATTTCTGAAATTGTGTGGCTTATCGTGTTTTTACAATAAGCCCTTCAATTCATTCATTCGCAATATTTAAATACTCGCATATACAACCGATTTTATTGTTCTTACAAAATAGCATTGTTTCATACTGTCGTTCAAAAGTGAACGATTGAACGAACGGGTCAATTTTTTGCTAATTGAACGAAAATGACCGGTCACTGAAAAGAACGATTTGGCACAGCTCTAACATTTAGTATGTGCGTGTGTCATTGAAACTCTACTACTGACAGTGGAACTATAGACTTTTTAGTAGCTTTGGGACCATATCACTCGGTTGCCGCCGCTGAAAGTGTATACCTATCTGACAAAATATACTCTACTCATCAAAAGCATATATTAATAGGATAGACGCTCCGGTGAAAAAGTGGTGACGTGGACACACTTAACCCCAAGCTTCTCACAGAGTATATACATACATATGCCCTTGAAACGTGTGTATTTCGTTAGAAAAATTCTTCTCGATCAACGACAGCAGCAACAAATATTTGCCTACATGTGCCTGTTTAATAAGAACTTGGGCGATAATAATTATACATATGTAACTACAAGTTTCAGTATTCAGTTTACTTGAAACTTCTAATAAATTTGAGAGTATAAGAATATATGTATGTATGTATGCATTCATATACACTGTACATGAATGCAAAGGTAAGTTTAACATACATACATACATATGTACATAAATATGTACATACCCTACTAGCATTTGGAAGATTGTTTTATCAAAAATCACCTAACTAAGTCATCCTCGAGTACATTTGATGGTTAAAAACTGATTAATCACTTGCGCGCTTGAAAAAAGACTCGAAAATTATTCGTGCTTATGCTTTAAAAGTAATTTATTGAAAATACAATAACAAAGGATACAGCAATCGAAAATATACCATACAGGTGTTTGAAATATGACTGTTTTGAAGTTTGAATTATTATATTATTATATTATATTAAAATCTCTAAAAGTATATATATAAAAATAAATACAATTTCTTATCTAATTTTTCGACCTTTTTTTATATGTTAAATTAATCTATTTTCTTGAGCTTTTGGTCAGTTTATATTTTGGGTTTATTATTTCGTTAACCTTCGATTAACTTCTTCAGGATATATATTTTTTGGTTCTTATGATATCTAATTTTTTCTTTTTCCTTTTTTTAATAAAAAAAAGTAATGTCAGCCAAACAATCGATTACAAATATGACTGAAAAAAGAGTCAAAAAAGACTCGCAAACGATCAGAAATATGACTAAAAAACGACTCATAAATGATTCGCGAACGATTCGAAATACAGCTAAAAAATTACTCGAAAAAGACTCGCAAATCATTAAAATATATGAGTCATAAATGAGTCGAAACTGATCAGAAAAGCGGGTAATAAAAGGCTCCTCAAGAAGAGTCGCGGGTAGGGTACCATTTTCTCCCGAGAAAACAATCATTTATGATCAGAAAATTAGCTCTAATATGCCTATTTTAATCGCGCAGAGGAATCGTAAATGACTCGAATATGATAAATTTTTTCATAAAATGCTTGCAGGGTAAGTATATGTATACTTTATATGAAAAAAACAGACATATCGTCATCGAAAATGCAAACGGCTTTAGCAAAAAAATGGAACATTGTTCTATTTGTACTGATTCACTAAAAGAGATTTCATTGAAATGATAAACATTTAAAGACCTTAAGATATTAAGAGTGTTTGTGTTTTCCTCAATCTACAGATCTGTTGTGCTGCCAGAAGCTTTGGGATGAAAATCATCATTTGCCAGAAAAAAAAATCTTATTTTGAAGAAAAAAATCGTCACCAATACAATTTTATTTAAAAATAAAAAGCAACACCAATTTTCGTAAAATCAAAGTTCAATATTTGCAGAAGATATGGGAAGAGAAGATAAATACCTATTTAATAAATTTTAAAAAGATCAGAAAAGCAGTGACATTATCAGCACGAGTGATCTTTGACACTATTGACCAAAACTCTTCACAGCTAAGATTAACTATACTTACAAAATGGTTACTAAATTTTTATCCTCTAAGTTTTGATTATCGTTGTCATCAATTAAAATTGGAAAATTTTTGTGGTAAACCTATAATATTCAAAGGGTCCTTAAAAAAATGTCGTTAAATTTAATCGTTTTAGTATTCGCTTACATAACTTAATTTAAAATTTAACACAATCCTCAATAAAAAGATTTTTTTCATTTGCATTGGGCAGTATGAACAAAAATTTGTTTTAAAACACAAAATTCTGGAAATTATTTAATATAAAATTTAAAATTTTGGGTTTTGAAACAAATTTTTAAGTAAAAAGCATATACTTTTTTTTATTGATACTACCCATTAAGTTCTGAACCAGAAATTTTTTGTTCAAAGGTAACCACACATTCAAGCATGCTCTGAAAATTACTTTTTGTGAAAGTGATTTGAAATCACAAGAAAGGTGTTCTGCACGCAAAACTTTTCGAATTTTTGTGATTTTAAACCGGTCAGCTAAATGCCTGCCGATTTGAAATCACTTGGTTGTTTTTTTTCTATAACATTATTTTGAAATTCGCAACAAGTTAATTAAATGAATAACTTAATATTTTTTTTTATTGATTTTTATAGTAAAATGAGCAATTTTGTATAAAAGAATTTATAAAATTATGAAAAAATTTAAAAGTTTAAACTTTTGTGATTTTCAGAACAGCATCATATCACAACTGTGATTTCAAAATCACAAATTGATTTCAAATCTTGTTATTTTCAGAACATGCCTGATTTGCAATATTATTGTGCATATTACATTGGACAAAATCAAAAGTCTTTTAATTTAGATTGCGTAATATGAACTATTTTGTAATCACCCTTATTCCAATTGTCGACATCGACGTCACTTTAACACAATACCAAAAAATTGGAGCTTGTTTACACGCTCAAGAGAACAATT
Source organism: Tachina grossa (assembly GCA_949987645.1). Taxonomy (NCBI): domain Eukaryota; kingdom Metazoa; phylum Arthropoda; class Insecta; order Diptera; family Tachinidae; genus Tachina; species Tachina grossa. The sequence continues at coordinate 19,775,416 of OX465276.1, read as the reverse complement.
TTCTGCTACTGACAATCTCTGTCCGTTCCCTAAGGTCTAGAATATATCATAAACCTGTCAACAAGAGTCTGTTGTTTTCGACAATGGGTACACAAGCCCCAATTTTTTGGTATTGTGTTAAAGTGACGTCCATGTCGACAACTAGAATAAGGGTGAATGTGTTGAAAACATTGTACAATAATACAGGTAAAGTAATAAAAGCAATAAATAACAGCCCGTCGCGAAATTCCATTTGTTTATACATACATACATATAATTATAATTATTGATAAACATTTGAGAACAATAATGGAAGTTGTACATATGTATGTATGTACATAAAGTAAAAATCATAATTTTTAAAATGGAAAATCATCATTCGAGAAAAAAATCATAAAATCATATTTTGTTCAAGAAATCATCAAAAATATGATAAATCAGACAGATATCTGAGAGAAATATCGACAAACTAGTCTCTGTCGTATACGAATTCGGTAAGAATTCTGACCCAAAAATGTATGAAATGGTTGACACAAATTCTAACAGAATGAATTCTTGTGAAAAATCATTGGAAATTTTGATGTGTTTGCTAGTGGGCATTAGAATTATTTACTGATAGTTATCTGGAAGAATGTCGAATTAGATTCTAATTGCGTAGTCGTACATATTTCTTATATAAATGTAATAAAATTTCTGGTCTTACAGAAACATAATCGAAATTCCGAGTACACATTAAAGTCCTGCACAAGACCCCTTACAAGAACTTGACATGAGGAATTTTTCAAATGCTTTACTACAGCGAAACCGCAAAACAACACTGTCTGCAAGAAGTTTGTTTCATTATTGTAGGTATAGGAATAAAAAAGAAAATACTTCGTAACGGAAGAATTTGTGATGTTACACAGACACGTTGTGCACACATGCATTGACATTCCAGCGGGAACTAGAAGGAGTAGGGTTGCCTTCTAGAAGGCCTCTGTACGCCTTCTTTTGGATGAACAAGGCCTGCTAGCTCCACTCCATACTCATATCTTTCTTACACGCGTTGTCATTTCGAAGCAGGCCTTCTGTTCTTGCTTCTTTCGCCAGCGATTCTGGAAGGCCTTCAAACTAATAGATTTTGTTTTTGCTTTGGTAAAAACATAAAACAAACCATGTTACTCCTTCTCTTCTCCCTTTTAATAGACGCGAGTGTGGAATGTGTGTCGTATATTTTATGCGAAAGAGTCCTTTAATAAAGCCTCCACCAAGAAGGTCTTCTGAGTTTTACCACTGGGATTAGTTGTGTACGCTTGCTTTAAAAAATCTCCCTTATACACTAATAGCTTACCATCTACATATTAAACACACACTCAAACGTACAATATGCAAAATAACAAGCAAACACGCATCAACAATACTTCTTTTGAGTGTTTGTTACAGACAAGAAGTCTTCACGACATCGCTTGTTAACACTCATATACACGTACGCCAATACATCCGTAGTGCTTCGCTTATTAAACGACATCATTTATTATTGATCTAAGCTACGCTCACACTTGTCAAACATTTGCCCAAAAAAACGTAACTAACAAACACTAATGAAAAAAGTTTTGATCCAGACACTTGTTCATCATATTAAACAGTTTCGAACACAATTAATGCTTAATGTCATGGAATCCAACAATATTGGCTACTCTTTAACTTGAAAAACTTTTGTCTAAATTGAAAGATTTTTCATTAGAATTTAGTGGTTACGCTTTTTTTGGGCAAATGTTTGACAAATGTGACCGTAGCTTTAATATAATACATGCTACAACAATACATTTAAAAAACAAGACGTATTTACATTTAAAGACTGTTTACGCAGGTCTCTAGTACATATTATGTACTACTGGAAACGTTTGTAATTTCCGATATTTTTCGTTGTGCGGCATCACTTCACAAACTGTTTATGGATCTAATCATGGTCTAATTATACAGGTGACTACGTAAGGATTTGTTATACAAAAATACGGCAACCATAGATGTGTAAAGAACCGAAGATTGTCAAAAGCACAAAAATAATTGTACTAAAACCAAAACAAAACGAAGCTTTTGACATTCGTCAGCTACAAAGCACACAGAGCAAAAAATTATCAGCTGAAGTAGCGCTGCCACCTAGTTAGATATACCTTGGATCTAATGTAAACGATTGTCAGAACTAGTTTGCTGCATTGTAGACACGAAAACAAAATGTCAGCGTATTGACATTTGGACATACTGAGTATTAAATAATTCCAAATAACATTATTATTTAGTTTTCATTTAAAATTATGAAAAACTTCAAAGAAACTGGCTAAGCGCAGAATCGTGTTAACAAAATTCAAGCGTCCTGGAAGCATGCCTGTTATTGGTCTCCGAAATTTTGTATCTTGCTTTTGGATGTATGGTGTTAAACTGTCATTCAAATTATCTTCCTTCATGCGCACGACATTTTTAATCCAACTTCAGTCCTGCATCAGCAAACTGGAATGCAGAGTACAACAGAATACGATGCACATACATATGTATGTATTAAAGCCTGGACTTTTCCACCAAAGTCGTGTCATTTTTTTTAGATTGCTCTAATTTATTTTTTAACCTATGTACAGAAGATTGTCAGATATTATAATATTGTCAGATCTTGCAATGTGTTGACAATGTACTGGCAATTAAAAAGTGCCAGCACAAGGTGGATTGTCAGTTCATACGATTGTATCAAATTTGTCAAAAAATCTTACAATTTATTGCCAGACGGTTGTATGAAAATAAATTGATCTGAAAAATCGCCAGTCGAAAAATGTTCAGTTCACACGGTTGTGATATGCACAAATTGTCAGATCTGTTATGCGTTGCCGGACTCAAAGCATTAGTAAGAAATTGTTAAATATCAATCGTTTGCAGTTGTGTTATATGTAAAAAGTGAAAATATAAATTATTATGGACCATAAAGAAGCAATTGCAATGGTTTTGTTTACATATATTTTATTATATATTTTTTCTTTAAAATCAAGTGTGCAGTGTTGTCCATAGAAAGAATTCTCTTACAATGACGCCCTTATCAGATGCACAAACTTCACACATCTGATAACATTAAAATGTCTGACAAATATCTGGCAATAATATTACAATGTGTTCACACGATTGTAAGATAAGTCGCAATAATAATCAAAATATTGCGGAGAAAAAGAATCTTTTGGACAGAAAGCAACGAAAATATTTTCATTGACCTTGGGAAAGTGAAAATAGACGATATTTTTTTTTTTTTTAATGCATGTATTTATTTATTGTATCTTCAAATATAAACTAACAATAAGTATTCAAATCTTAAATCTAGAATATAATTATTAGGCCCGACCACTGTCGGACATAAACTTAGTGATAGTTATAAATAATACATAAGTAGTGATAATCAAAAAGGAAAAAAAAAGTATTTCAAGTAGTCCCATCTGGAGTGTTGAGTATAAGAGCCCTTGTGTCCCTCTTTTTTAGGCGGAGGTGTCCAGTAAAGTTCAAAATATTACGAGCAAGCGGATTAGGATGGGATTCGAGTTTTCTTAAATATTTGCCTGCGTATTTTGCAATTTCTTCAATCACTAGTGGCATATTCAAATCACGATGTATATTTGAATTTTTGATGTACCATGGAGCCGAAGTTATCATACGTAAAATTTTGTTTTGCCTTCGTTGGATTCTCTCGACATTGGAAGCTGAAGCAGTGCCCCATAGTTGAATTCCGTAGCACCATATAGGTTTCAAAAGTGACTTGTATATCAAAAGTTTGCAATCTAGACTGAGAGTTGAATTTCTACCAATCAGCCAATGTACCTGAGCTAATTTTAGTTTCATTTGTGTTAGTTTAGATTTAATGTGTTGTTTCCATGTAAGCCGTCGATCAAGGTGTATACCAAGGTATTTTACATGTGAATGTTGAGGAACAATTTGATTATTGATTCTAACGGGGGAACAAGTATCTTTTCGTAGAGTAAATGTTACCTGCGTACACTTCTGCTCATTTACTTTAATTCTCCATAACTTTAACCATAGTTCCAGTTGGGTAATATGTTCCTGAAGATATCGGGATGCCTCGTGAGGGTTTTCTTGCATGCTAAAGAAGGCTGTATCATCGGCAAAAGTAGATGTATGGATTTTAGTGCTAACAGGCATATCACAAGTATAAATCAAATACAAAACTGGTCCCAGTATACTCCCCTGTGGCACACCGGCAGATATAGATTCGGGAACACTCATGAAGTCTCCTTCCACAACAATGAATTTCCGGGATAGAATATAACTTTTCAATAGCTTTAGAAAATTTATTGGTAGATATGTCTTCAATTTTAAAATTAGGCCTTCATGCCATACTTTATCAAAAAATAGACGATATGACTGACATCCATCTGCCGCTAAAAAAACAGGTTTAGCTTAAATAAATTTGTGCATTTTTTAACCCCCGACCAAAAAAAGGGTTGTAATAAGTTTGTAGTTTGTGTCTGTGTATCTCCGTGGATATACGAGTCCATGTCACAGCTGGGCCGAGTTTTTCTGTTTGAAAGGTGACTTGATCGAGAGTGTTCTTAGCTATGTTTGAAGAAACCCGGTCCAGCTATATAGAATATATCACATCTTTTCTATGTAGATATATCGGGGGTTTTTAAAATTTTTAGTTTTTTTATTACATATAATAACTTGATTTCACTTTGTATAAATGTTTGTTTGTTTAAAATGTTTATTTACAAAATATAAAATAATTTTCATTTTAGAGTGGATTTTAAAATTTCTGAGTTTTTCATACAAACAAAAACAGTTGCTGTACAGTTTGTAAAACAAGTGTTATAAAAATCAGAAAAAAATACCACAACAAATACACGTATTTCTATATCAGATTTGTTTTATTTTAAACATTTATTTTATTAGACAACTTGCTGTTCAAAACCTGGGGTAAAACTACGGCACTCGTTATCGAACGAAATAACAAAATATTTCAATAGAGTTTATATGGAAATATTTTGATATTTCGAACCGTATCGAATGATGTAATTTGCCCCCTGAATTTATCAAACTTGCAGAGTGAATGCAAACTCCGCTGTTTATCGTTTTAACGTTAAAACCAGATTTTAACATTATTAAGTCTGCAGTAGATATTTAATATTATAAGCTAAAATTTAATAATATATAGGACACATATTTCATTTACGATGCTAAAGATCAAAATCAGATTAGATCTTATTCATAAAATGTTCCCGCGAATTTCGGAATCGGAATTTCGACTTCCCTAATATTCAACGTATGTCCATACGTATGTATGTGTTTAATTGTAAAATTTTTAATTAAACACATACACATACATATCTACATAAAATATATGTATGTAGTTGTATTTTTTATTTTGTATTTTGCTTGTCTACGTTGAGCAAATATTTTTCTACATTTGCTTAGAAAGCCGAATATACGATATAAAAAGGCTGATCTTGGAGCTTTAAAGTTATTAAGTTCTTAACAGTACACGTAAATCAATTAAATATTATAATTTTGTTGAAAGTGTTCTAAAGTTTTCAAAGTCATCATGAATTTCATTTTGTTAAGTGCAATTTTTGTGGTGAGTATTAGAACTACATAGATAAAAAAAAATAAATTAAAGGAGAAGGAAAAAACTTGTTTGCTAATAAAAACATATACATAAGTATTAATAAAATCCTTGCTTGATATCACAAGAGTTTGAAATTTAAAATTCGAAATACGTAATAATTTCTTTTTAACGCTACTGCTGTTCAGTAATTTTATTTTATTGCCCTTCAGGCTTGCAATAAATAAAAAAATTTAAATAGTCTTAGAAAAACTATTTACTACTTCTCAAACTGTTTTAAAAATGTGGCATATTAACGGTCTAATTCATAAAAAATATTTTAGGTTTATTTGACAAATTTCCCATAGAAATATGTCAAATAAGCGCTTAATAAACCTGAAATATTTTTTATGAATAATGCAATAAAAGTTTTGTTCTTGGAAAATTATTTTAACCAACATATTTGTACATTGTTTCGCATCAAATGAATAAGTGGCAAAAAAGAGAACTTGTCGCAGTGACAAGTCTATTTTAAAATCATTAGAAATTATAAGAAATTTGGATCCAGCTTCGCCTTCGAGTGGTGGTTTTGTTGAATATAGTTTAGCTGAGTAGCACTACTTCGGCCAAACTTAATGCCTTTCTCTATTCATATAAAAAACAAATAGAGTTTTTGCGACTCGAAACGTTCTAACATTCGTTTAAAAAACGATGCACAGCCTCTTATTTGGGAATTGAGTCCCGCAGCATTCAATTATGCAAAAAAAAAAAATTAACGCAATATTTATTTTTATTTTTGAGCAGAAATAACTTGTAAAACGCAGAAAAAATTCAAAAAGCAAGAAAATATTCGTAGTTTAATAATGAAACGTTGCAGGATGGGAGATCTTCTTTAAAAACCCTTTTACTTTTTAAATACAATTCAATAATTGGCAACTAAATAACTACCACGGGTGCAAAGTCGAACGGCCGCTCCAAAGTTGGTCTCATCGATGCAAAAACCAACAACAAAATGTTCCAAAATTTTTGTATACGTGTTTATACAGAGGAAAAAATTATGTCGCGTAGTCGAAAACGAATGAGTTTATTAACGAACGTGTTTTATAAAACAAGAAAATTATCGTTGTTAAATCGACAACATTCATAAGCTATTGGATCATATTCATAGCATAGAAGATATTAAAATATGAAAAGGATAAGTTTTCTCCAGGTTTTTAATTATTCAGAACCAATTCAGTATGAACAAATCCTTGGCTGACATACTCTTCAAAACTCTTCTGCGTAAAATCATGACAAGTCACCAAATAATAAACGAACATTTACTTACATAAATAAAACACTTACATATATTTAAAAACATTTAAGTAAACTAAAATGTATATTCGCATTTTGCGCTTCCTTTTTAAATACTCGTTTGACTGATTTATTATCATTGTTTTGCTCTTCAGGTTTTACCAGCTGGTCTTTTGACTCACCCTTCTACTACTACTGGCATAAGAGGATATGAGGGCAAACCATATTTTGGCCCAAATGTGGATGGTGGATACAACTATGAATTAAAAACAGATGATCAAGAAAGACAAGAAACGAGGGATGCCAACGGTACAGTCACTGGCAGTTATTCATTTATCTCACCAGATGGTACGCAACAAGTAGTTAACTACGTAGCTGATGAGAGTGGTTACCGTACCATCAAAAACAAATATGATTCTTCTGCAACTTCCAAAAACACGAATGCATCCACCGATTATACGTTAGGAACAGAAGAATAAAATTCAAATCAACCACTAACTGAGTCTTTCGAAAAATATTCATTTATTTTGCTTATTGTTTTTATTTTTTATAACTCACACACTTACAACTAAAGAAGACCAAAGATATTTTTGTGTAGATAATAAAAAAATGAAAATGAATTAAATAAATAAAAATTATTCAAATTAAGACCAAAGAAATTTATCGTAGTTCTTTCTTGTTTTTCTTTCACAAATAAGTTCCGGTATTCCACTGATTTCGAAAAAAAAAAATCAGGAAATTTATGCGGAATTTTCCGGCAGTTTTCCATTTTTCTTGCGGCAAAAATAAAGCAATTTGAATATTTTTTATTTTGCAATCAAACTTTAGTTGCGTTGGCAGTTTCTGTGAACTGCGTTACCAGAGGCAACTGGCAAATAACAATACATACATACATATGTATTTGTGTATGTATGTATGTACGTATTTAATGCACAGAGAGAATAAATGGGTTAAAAATCTGTTGGAGCAACAAATATTTAATTATTTATTCCAATGTTCCATATTTGCTATCAATTATCAATCAAATGTTAGAAAGGAACGAGACTGAGTATTGGCTTTTGAAATTAAAAAAAACAATTCGTCCAAACAATATTTAATTTGTTAATGTAACTAAAGCCTATAGTACACGGCATGTAGCAAATGTAGCTTTGTGATGACGTCAAAAGTACGTCAGAACCACATGCCGTCTACTATAGGCTTAACTAATCATTTACCGTCGTACTGGAATTCTATTGCAATAAAAGAAAAGAAAATGAAATACTTTATTGATGTTCCTAATAACGCTACAGTTACACGACCAAGATTTGCTTTCAAGTTTTTCACACATACTGGTTGTCAAAAGTCATTTAAATTGAAACCTGTGACGCAAGCTGCACGCAATTTCCAAGCAAATTCATTTTCAAGAAAACAGCTTAAAACAACACAACTTCATGGCTTCTATAAAGGTCTATATAAAACGCAACACATCATTATAGTAGTTGAAAACGTGATGAAGGACCCAATTTCGAAATTAATCAATGATAGAGGTTTTATTAATGAATGTCAGTTTGGATTTCGTCGAGGCCGTAATATGGACGTTTTTTTGACGGAACTGACGGAATCTATTAGGAAAAAATATAAAAGTGGTAGAAAAGGCGTTTTAGTGTCTATTGATTTAACTAAAGCATTCGATCAAGTTACTCATTCCTTGTTGGTTAACAAACTTAATCGCGAGTATGGATTTTCATTGTCTGCTTGTCGTCTAATCTGGTTTTACTTGAGCGAACGAAAACAATTTGTTTCTTACAATGGCGTGGCCTCGGATGTCATTTGAGTAAAATCTGGGGGCAAATTACGGCACTCGTTATCGAACGAAATTACGAAGTATTTCAATAGAGTTTATATGGAAATATTTCGTAATTTCGTTCGATAACGAGTGCCGTAATTTGCCCCCTGGCGTCCCACAAGGTTCGGTTATTGGTACTGTTTTCTTTTGTTTATAAATGACCTTTTTGTCACATAGGTTTTTGTAAACCATTTGCTTTTGCTGATGATACACAGCTGTTTTGGTCTGGACTACCAATTTTGTGATACCTTTCAAGCTACAATAAATTACAATTTGGCTAATTTGTATAATTATATGGAAATGAACTACCTTAAAGTAAGTCCGGGTAAAACGAAAGCTCATGTTTTTAGGTCCAATAGAAATAAAAGCCTGAAGGGTTCATGTTTCTAACCTCCTGAAAAATTTTTAAATCTTACTTTTGATGATTATTTGAAGTTTCGCTTGCTTATTTATCGTTATAAAATTATCAAGTCGGTTACATATTGTTTAGATGATATCTTTCACTAGATCGTTTAGAAATTAGCAAATTTTAATCAATCGTATTGGTACTCATTGGCACGAGCAGCTCGTACAATAAGAGCTGCTCGTTTATGGAACATATTTCTACGAGAATTGGGTACTTTTGCATTGCCTCTGACTACTTTCAAAAGGAGACTACTTGATTTCATTATGAATATATCTAATTGAGCAGCTAATTAGTTGGGTGTTCCATAAGTTTTTACTAATTTTAACTTTCTTAGTTTTGAGGGAGTTGTTGAATGTTAGGATCTTTAAGAATATTGTATTATTTGTTATTATTTTATTGATTGTTAATTAATTATTCTCATGGTATAATTATACTTGTAATATATTTTTTATTGGCCTTGAGGCCATATCTAGTACATCCATAGAATAAATAAATATGAAATACAGTTAAACCTCGATTATCCGGCTCTCGTGGGACCGGCACCAGCACGGATAATCGAAATACACGGTTAATAGAGGTTATATTAAAATATACAGAAATTTATTTATTTTTATTAACTTTTATTTAAATATTCGATTTATGTAACTACAGATTCAAATATACCACATATTTTTATACAAAACATACAAATCGTCACAGAGAATGCAAAATCAAATATGTATGTATGTGTGGGCACATGAAATTAAAAAGGGGAAACACCGAATTTAGATTTACATAATAAAAAACATATAAATGCTGCACGGATAAAAGATGTAAAGCACGTTTACTAGAGGTATAAATCTAAAGCACGGATAGCAGAGGGGAAAAATAAAAAGAACCGCATTCCGGTTAATAGATATAACCGATTAATCGAGGTTTAACTGTAGGAAAAATGAAACAAAATATATTACAAACTTTAATTTCAATGAAATGTTTTCAAATATCTTAAAATAATACTATAATAGTTATATTTCTACTTTGAACTCAAAAATACACAAAAAACTGAATATTTATTCATTATTAATTTAAAAATTATTTATATTTATTTATCTCCTAGTGGTACCAGGTCAAGTTTTTGGGGCTAAAGGCTGTTGTAACTCGGTTTGACTTAATATAACAACAATTATGTCTATAATATAAATTTTGAAGAGCAGCATTAGCTTTCTTTTTAGACATCAATCGTGATTCTATTACTTACCGTTCAGGAGTTATGGCTCCATATGTCAGCTTTTTTCCAAAAGTTTGGATTTTTTCAAACTTTGAGCGAAGAACGGCATGGATCAACGTCATTTAGTCAAGCTCAAATTTCGGCTATCTTAATATCTGGTAAGGGGAATCGTTTTGTGGGGAATCGTCGAACAAAATTCCAACATCGATTTTTTGCGGTCACTCTAATATGTATGTATCTAGGCGCACAGTAGTGCGCCAGGCCAAGTTCTGGCCAATGCATGCAGTGTGTATATTTACACGAAGCCATTCGAGCTGTTTTTACCCTCCTCATAACTTTGTTCCCCGTGACCGTAAAATTATGAAATTTAAATCATAATTAGAATAAATTCATATAATCTCATATGCGAAGTTTGAAAGTTTTAGAATGAAAGCTTCCGGAGATATAGAGGTGCAAAAAGTGCATATTTTAAGACATACTCACTGACCACTGACACACTCATCAAATTGATGAAGCACTTCCGCTATAGCTAGAGAGCTAAAATTTGGTACACGAGAAGATCTAGGTGAGCAATGAACCAGAAAAATCTGAAAAACCGACAATTTTAAGCAGGAGGTCGGGGCTACGCCCATAAAAATTAAAATTTGTGCTATTGAGCTGAAATACGATACAGAGCTAGGTCTAGGTGAGAAATAAAACAAAAAAATCTGAAAACCCGGAAATTTTAGCCAGGAGGGCGGGGCTACGCCCATAAAGGTCACAATTAAAAATGCTAATTTAAGGCGCTTCATAGAAGCTATTTTATTGAAATTCGGCATATATACTGCGGTAATGCAAGGCTATAAATTTTTACAGATACTTTTATTTAGTGCTTAAGGAAGACTACTATCACATACCCGTCGCTGTACACCAAGAAATCTTCGGAAATCGCTAAAATCGCAAAAAGTTGTGGCTTATCCAGTTATTGCATGAAACTTATTCATATATATATATATATTTTTTTTTTTTTTTTTAATATCAAAAGTTTTGTTATTTGGGTTGACATAAAGTGGCATATCGTGTTTTTGCAGTTTAAAATTTATTATTTTTTCTATTTATTACATCAAATAATTTCTATAAATTGTGATTGCCTTTGTAATTGCTGTGGCTTATCGAGTTTTTGGGACAAATAATTCTGAATAAAATCAAAATGTAAAAAGTGACACTTGCGGCTAAGGCGGAAATTAAACGGAATATAAGTACAATATTTTAAGAGGACGTTCCGATGCTGTAAAGTAATTGAATGAACTGATAAAACCAATTTCTGAAATTGTGTGGCTTATCGTGTTTTTACAATAAGCCCTTCAATTCATTCATTCGCAATATTTAAATACTCGCATATACAGGGTGGGCCAAAAGAAACCAAGGGGTGTAAAAGTTTAATAACTTTTTTGTTTATTAACTTTTTTTATTTTTTCTTTCAGATTATATAATATACAAAATGGAAATTTTTTTACACTAAGTATGAAAAATGATGTCTCTTAAATGACCACCGTTTTCAGCTTCGCACTGATGGGCTCTTTTTAGAGCATTTTCCATAACATCTTTCAAAACTTGTGGCTGTAGCGTTCGAATTTCTGCAACAATGTTTGCCTTGAGTTCAAGGATTGTCTCTTGCTTGTTCACATACACTCGCTCCTTCAAAAAAACCCCAAAGAAAATAGTCGGGTGCTGTCAAATCTGGCGATCGCGCTGGCCAAATAATTTCCGAATTTCGAGAAATTATTCGCTTTCCAAAAATTTGACTTAAAAGTGCCATTGTGTCTCGGGCAGTATGGGCAGTGGCTCCGTCCTGCTGAAACCACATACCAGGTCTGTTTTCAAGAGCAGGACGTAAAAAATTTTCTATCATAAACCGATACCGCTCTCCATTTACGGTTACAGCACTTCCATCTTCATTCTCGAAGAAGTAGGGCCCAATGACATTTTCAGATGTGATCCCACACCATACTGTACACCTGATGGGGTGCAATTGGCGTTGATAAATGGCTCTTGGATTTTGAGAACCCCAGAACCTACAGTTCTGCTTATTAACAAAGCCATTCAAATGAAAATGAGCTTCATCACTCATAATCAAATTTTCAATAAAGTTGATTTCATTTAAATAATAAAATTCTATTGTTCTGGTTCTCTGTTCAGTTGTGAACCTCTCCATTATAAATTCTATAAGTGTTGTCTATATAATCTGAAAAAAAAAATAAAAAAAAATTAATAACAAAAAAATTATTAAACTTTTACACCCCTTGGTTTCTTTTGGCCCACCCTGTACAACCGATTTTATTATTCTTACAAAATAGAATTGTTTCATACTGTCGTTCAAAAGTGAACGATTGAACGAACGGGTTAATTTTTTGCTAATTGAACGAAAATGACCGGTCACTGAAAAGAACGATTTGGCACAGCTCTAACATTTAGTATGTGCGTGTGTCATTGAAACTCTACTACTGACAGTGGAACTATAGACTTTTTAGTAGCTTTGGGACCATATCACTCGGTTGCCGCCGCTGAAAGTGTATACCTATCTGACAAAATATACTCTACTCATCAAAAGCATATATTAATAGGATAGACGCTCCATTGACAAAGTGGTGACGTGGACACACTTAACCCCAAGCTTCTCACAGAGTATATACATACATATGCCCTTGAAACGTGTGTATTTCGTTAGAAAAATTCTTCTCGATCAACGACAGCAGCAACAAATATTTGCCTACATGTGCCTGTTTAATAAGAACTTGGGCGATAATAATTATACATATGTAACTACAAGTTTCAGTATTCAGTTTACTTGAAACTTCTAATAAATTTGAGAGTATAAGAATATATGTATGTATGTATGCATTCATATACACTGTACATGAATGCAAAGGTAAGTTTAACATACATACATACATATGTACATAAATATGTACATACCCTACTAGCATTTGGAAGATTGTTTTATCAAAAATCACCTAACTAAGTCATCCTCGAGTACATTTGATGGTTAAAAACTGATTAATCACTTGCGCGCTTGAAAAAAGACTCGAAAATTATTCGTGCTTATGCTTTAAAAGTAATTTATTGAAAATACAATAACAAAGGATACAGCAATCGAAAATATACCATACAGGTGTTTGAAATATGACTGTTTTGAAGTTTGAATTATTATATTATTATATTATATTAAAATCTCTAAAAGTATATATATAAAAATAAATACAATTTCTTATCTAATTTTTCGACCTTTTTTTATATGTTAAATTAATCTATTTTCTTGAGCTTTTGGTCAGTTTATATTTTGGGTTTATTATTTCGTTAACCTTCGATTAACTTCTTCAGGATATATATTTTTTGGTTCTTATGATATCTAATTTTTTCTTTTTCCTTTTTTTAATAAAAAAAAGTAATGTCAGCCAAACAATCGATTACAAATATGACTGAAAAAAGAGTCAAAAAAGACTCGCAAACGATCAGAAATATGACTAAAAAACGACTCATAAATGATTCGCGAACGATTCGAAATACAGCTAAAAAATTACTCGAAAAAGACTCGCAAATCATTAAAATATATGAGTCATAAATGAGTCGAAACTGATCAGAAAAGCGGGTAATAAAAGGCTCCTCAAGAAGAGTCGCGGGTAGGGTACCATTTTCTCCCGAGAAAACAATCATTTATGATCAGAAAATTAGCTCTAATATGCCTATTTTAATCGCGCAGAGGAATCGTAAATGACTCGAATATGATAAATTTTTTCATAAAATGCTTGCAGGGTAAGTATATGTATACTTTATATGAAAAAAACAGACATATCGTCATCGAAAATGCAAACGGCTTTAGCAAAAAAATGGAACATTGTTCTATTTGTACTGATTCACTAAAAGAGATTTCATTGAAATGATAAACATTTAAAGACCTTAAGATATTAAGAGTGTTTGTGTTTTCCTCAATCTACAGATCTGTTGTGCTGCCAGAAGCTTTGGGATGAAAATCATCATTTGCCAGAAAAAAAAATCTTATTTTGAAGAAAAAAATCGTCACCAATACAATTTTATTTAAAAATAAAAAGCAACACCAATTTTTGTAAAATCAAAGTTCAATATTTGCAGAAGATATGGGAAGAGAAGATAAATACCTATTTAATAAATTTTAAAAAGATCAGAAAAGCAGTGACATTATCAGCACGAGTGATCTTTGACACTATTGACCAAAACTCTTCACAGCTAAGATTAACTATACTTACAAAATGGTTACTAAATTTTTATCCTCTAAGTTTTGATTATCGTTGTCATCAATTAAAATTGGAAAATTTTTGTGGTAAACCTATAATATTCAAAGGGTCCTTAAAAAAATGTCGTTAAATTTAATCGTTTTAGTATTCGCTTACATAACTTAATTTAAAATTTAACACAATCCTCAATAAAAAGATTTTTTTCATTTGCATTGGGCAGTATGAACAAAAATTTGTTTTAAAACACAAAATTCTGGAAATTATTTAATATAAAATTTAAAATTTTGGGTTTTGAAACAAATTTTTAAGTAAAAAGCATATACTTTTTTTTATTGATACTACCCATTAAGTTCTGAACCAGAAATTTTTTGTTCAAAGGTAACCACACATTCAGGCATGCTCTGAAAATTACTTTTTGTGAAAGTGATTTGAAATCACAAGAAAGGTGTTCTGCACGCAAAACTTTTCGAATTTTTGTGATTTTAAACCGGTCAGCTAAATGCCTGCCGATTTGAAATCACTTGGTTGTTTTTTTTCTATAACATTATTTTGAAATTCGCAACAAGTTAATTAAATGAATAACTTAATATTTTTTTTATTGATTTTTATAGTAAAATGAGCAATTTTGTATAAAAGAATTTATAAAATTATGAAAAAATTTAAAAGTTTAAACTTTTGTGATTTTCAGAACAGCATCATATCACAACTGTGATTTTAAAATCACAAATTGATTTCAAATCTTGTTATTTTCAGAACATGCCTGATTTGCAATATTATTGTGCATATTACATTGGACAAAATCAAAAGTCTTTTAATTTAGATTGCGTAATATGAACTATTTTGTAATCACCCTTATTCCAATTGTCGACATCGACGTCACTTTAACACAATACCAAAAAATTGGAGCTTGTTTACACGCTCAAGAGAACAATTTTCTGCTACTGACAATCTCTTTCCGTTCCCTAAGGTCTAGAATATATCATAAACCTGTCAACAAGAGTCTGTTGTTTTCGACAATGGGTACACAAGCCCCAATTTTTTGGTATTGTGTTAAAGTGACGTCCATGTCGACAACTAGAATAAGGGTGAATGTGTTGAAAACATTGTACAATAATACAGGTAAAGTAATAAAAGCAATAAATAACAGCCCGTCGCGAAATTCCATTTGTTTATACATACATACATATAATTATAATTATTGATAAACATTTGAGAACAATAATGGAAGTTGTACATATGTATGTATGTACATAAAGTAAAAATCATAATTTTTAAAATGGAAAATCATCATTCGAGAAAAAAATCATAAAATCATATTTTGTTCAAGAAATCATCAAAAATATGATAAATCAGACAGATATCTGAGAGAAATATCGACAAACTAGTCTCTGTCCTATACGAATTCGGTAAGAATTCTGACCCAAAAATGTATGAAATGGTTGACACAAATTCTAACAGAATGAATTCTTGTGAAAAATCATTGGAAATTTTGATGTGTTTGCTAGTGGGCATTAGAATTATTTACTGATAGTTATCTGGAAGAATGTCGAATTAGATTCTAATTGCGTAGTCGTACATATTTCTTATATAAATGTAATAAAATTTCTGGTCTTACAGAAACATAATCGAAATTCCGAGTACACATTAAAGTCCTGCACAAGACCCCTTACAAGAACTTGACATGAGGAATTTTTCAAATGCTTTACTACAGCGAAACCGCAAAACAACACTGTCTGCAAGAAGTTTGTTTCATTATTGTAGGTATAGGAATAAAGAAGAAAATACTTCGTAACGGAAGAATTTGTGATGTTACACAGACACGTTGTGCACACATGCATTGACATTCCAGCGGGAACTAGAAGGAGTAGGGTTGCCTTCTAGAAGGCCTCTGTACGCCTTCTTTTGGATGAACAAGGCCTGCTAGCTCCACTCCATACTCATATCTTTCTTACACGCGTTGTCATTTCGAAGCAGGCCTTCTGTTCTTGCTTCTTTCGCCAGCGATTCTGGAAGGCCTTCAAACTAATAGATTTTGTTTTTGCTTTGGTAAAAACATAAAACAAACCATGTTACTCCTTCTCTTCTCCCTTTTAATAGACGCGAGTGTGGAATGTGTGTCGTATATTTTATGCGAAAGAGTCCTTTAATAAAGCCTCCACCAAGAAGGTCTTCTGAGTTTTACCACTGGGATTAGTTGTGTACGCTTGCTTTAAAAAATCTCCCTTATACACTAATAGCTTACCATCTACATATTAAACACACACTCAAACGTACAATATGCAAAATAACAAGCAAACACGCATCAACAATACTTCTTTTGAGTGTTTGTTACAGACAAGAAGTCTTCACGACATCGCTTGTTAACACTCATATACACGTACGCCAATACATCCGTAGTGCTTCGCTTATTAAACGACATCATTTATTATTGATCTAAGCTACGCTCACACTTGTCAAACATTTGCCCAAAAAAACGTAACTAACAAACACTAATGAAAAAAGTTTTGATCCAGACACTTGTTCATCATATTAAACAGTTTCGAACACAATTAATGCTTAATGTCATGGAATCCAACAATATTGGCTACTCTTTAACTTGAAAAACTTTTGTCTAAATTGAAAGATTTTTCATTAGAATTTAGTGGTTACGCTTTTTTTGGGCAAATGTTTGACAAATGTGACCGTAGCTTTAATATAATACATGCTACAACAATACATTTAAAAAACAAGACGTATTTACATTTAAAGACTGTTTACGCAGGTCTCTAGTACATATTATGTACTACTGGAAACGTTTGTAATTTCCGATATTTTTCGTTGTGCGGCATCACTTCACAAACTGTTTATGGATCTAATCATGGTCTAATTATACAGGTGACTACGTAAGGATTTGTTATACAAAAATACGGCAACCATAGATGTGTAAAGAACCGAAGATTGTCAAAAGCACAAAAATAATTGTACTAAAACCAAAACAAAACGAAGCTTTTGACATTCGTCAGCTACAAAGCACACAGAGCAAAAAATTATCAGCTGAAGTAGCGCTGCCACCTAGTTAGATATACCTTGGATCTAATGTAAATGATTGTCAGAACTAGTTTGCTGCATTGTAGACACGAAAACAAAATGTCAGCGTATTGACATTTGGACATACTGAGTATTAAATAATTCCAAATAACATTATTATTTAGTTTTCATTTAAAATTATGAAAAACTTCAAAGAAACTGGCTAAGCGCAGAATCGTGTTAACAAAATTCAAGCGTCCTGGAAGCATGCCTGTTATTGGTCTCCGAAATTTTGTATCTTGCTTTTGGATGTATGGTGTTAAACTGTCATTCAAATTATCTTCCTTCATGCGCACGACATTTTTAATCCAACTTCAGTCCTGCATCAGCAAACTGGAATGCAGAGTACAACAGAATACGATGCACATACATATGTATGTATTAAAGCCTGGACTTTTCCACCAAAGTCGTGTCATTTTTTTTAGATTGCTCTAATTTATTTTTTAACCTATGTACAGAAGATTGTCAGATATTATAATATTGTCAGATCTTGCAATGTGTTGACAATGTACTGGCAATTAAAAAGTGCCAGCACAAGGTGGATTGTCAGTTCATACGATTGTATCAAATTTGTCAAAAAATCTTACAATTTATTGCCAGACGGTTGTATGAAAATAAATTGATCTGAAAAAATCGCCAGTCGAAAAATGTTCAGTTCACACGGTTGTGATATGCACAAATTGTCAGATCTGTTATGCGTTGCCGGACTCAAAGCATTAGTAAGAAATTGTTAAATATCAATCGTTTGCAGTTGTGTTATATGTAAAAAGTGAAAATATAAATTATTATGGACCATAAAGAAGCAATTGCAATGGTTTTGTTTACATATATTTTATTATATATTTTTTCTTTAAAATCAAGTGTGCAGTGTTGTCCATAGAAAGAATTCTCTTACAATGACGCCCTTATCAGATGCATAAACTTCACACATCTGATAACATTAAAATGTCTGACAAATATCTGGCAATAATATTACAATGTGTTCACACGATTGTAAGATAAGTCGCAATAATAATCAAAATATTGCGGAGAAAAAGAATCTTTTGGACAGAAAACAACGAAAATATTTTCATTGACCTTGGGAAAGTGAAAATAGACGATATTTTTATTTTTTTTTTTTTTAATGCATGTATTTATTTATTGTATCTTCAAATATGAACTAACAATAAGTATTCAAATCTTAAATCTGGAATATAATTATTAGGCCCGACCACTGTCGGACATAAACTTAGTGATAGTTATAAATAATACATAAGTAGTGATAATCAAAAAGGAAAAAAAAAGTATTTCAAGTAGTCCCATCTGGAGTGTTGAGTATAAGAGCCCTTGTGTCCCTCTTTTTTAGGCGGAGGTGTCCAGTAAAGTTCAAAATATTACGAGCAAGCGGATTAGGATGGGATTCGAGTTTTGTTAAATATTTGCCTGCGTATTTTGCAATTTCTTCAATCACTAGTGGCATATTCAAATCACGATGTATATTTGAATTTTTGATGTACCATGGAGCCGAAGTTATCATACGTAAAATTTTGTTTTGCCTTCGTTGGATTCTCTCGACATTGGAAGCTGAAGCAGTGCCCCATAGTTGAATTCCGTAGCACCATATAGGTTTCAAAAGTGACTTGTATATCAAAAGTTTGCAATCTAGACTGAGAGTTGAATTTCTACCAATCAGCCAATGTACCTGAGCTAATTTTAGTTTCATTTGTGTTAGTTTAGATTTAATGTGTTGTTTCCATGTAAGCCGTCGATCAAGGTGTATACCAAGGTATTTTACATGTGAATGTTGAGGAACAATTTGATTATTGATTCTAACGGGGGAACAAGTATCTTTTCGTAGAGTAAATGTTACCTGCGTACACTTCTGCTCATTTACTTTAATTCTCCATAACTTTAACCATAGTTCCAGTTGGGTAATATGTTCCTGAAGATATCGGGATGCCTCGTGAGGGTTTTCTTGCATGCTAAAGAAGGCTGTATCATCGGCAAAAGTAGATGTATGGATTTTAGTGCTAACAGGCATATCACAAGTATAAATCAAATACAAAACTGGTCCCAGTATACTCCCCTGTGGCACACCGGCAGATATAGATTCGGGAACACTCATGAAGTCTCCTTCCACAACAATGAATTTCCGGGATAGAATATAACTTTTCAATAGCTTTAGAAAATTTATTGGTAGATATGTCTTCAATTTTAAAATTAGGCCTTCATGCCATACTTTATCAAAAAATAGACGATATGACTGACATCCATCTGCCGCTAAAAAAACAGGTTTAGCTTAAATAAATTTGTGCATTTTTTAACCCCCGACCAAAAAAAGGGTTGTAATAAGTTTGTAGTTTGTGTCTGTGTATCTCCGTGGATATACGAGTCCATGTCACAGCTGGGCCGAGTTTTTCTGTTTGAAAGGTGACTTGATCGAGAGTGTTCTTAGCTATGTTTGAAGAAACCCGGTCCAGCTATATAGAATATATCACATCTTTTCTATGTAGATATATCGGGGGTTTTTAAAATTTTTAGTTTTTTTATTACATATAATAACTTGATTTCACTTTGTATAAATGTTTGTTTGTTTAAAATGTTTATTTACAAAATATAAAATAATTTTCATTTTAGAGTGGATTTTAAAATTTCTGAGTTTTTCATACAAACAAAAACAGTTGCTGTACAGTTTGTAAAACAAGTGTTATAAAAATCAGAAAAAAATACCACAACAAATACACGTATTTCTATATCAGATTTGTTTTATTTTAAACATTTATTTTATTAGACAACTTGCTGTTCAAAACCTGGGGTAAAACTACGGCACTCGTTATCGAACGAAATAACAAAATATTTCAATAGAGTTTATATGGAAATATTTTGATATTTCGAACCGTATCGAATGATGTAATTTGCCCCCTGAATTTATCAAACTTGCAGAGTGAATGCAAAATCCGCTGTTTATCGTTTTAACGTTAAAACCAGATTTTAACATTATTAAGTCTGCAGTAGATATTTAATATTATAAGCTAAAATTTAATAATATATAGGACACATATTTCATTTACGATGCTAAAGATCAAAATCAGATTAGATCTTATTCATAAAATGTTCCCGCGAATTTCGGAATCGGAATTTCGACTTCCCTAATATTCAACGTATGTCCATACGTATGTATGTGTTTAATTGTAAAATTTTTAATTAAACACATACACATACATATCTACATAAAATATATGTATGTAGTTGTATTTTTTATTTTGTATTTTGCTTGTCTACGTTGAGCAAATATTTTTCTACATTTGCTTAGAAAGCCGAATATACGATATAAAAAGGCTGATCTTGGAGCTTTAAAGTTATTAAGTTCTTAACAGTACACGTAAATCAATTAAATATTATAATTTTGTTGAAAGTGTTCTAAAGTTTTCAAAGTTATCATGAATTTCATTTTGTTAAGTGCAATTTTTGTGGTGAGTATTAGAACTACATAGATAAAAAAAAATAAATTAAAGGAGAAGGAAAAAACTTGTTTGCTAATAAAAACATATACATAAGTATTAATAAAATCCTTGCTTGATATCACAAGAGTTTGAAATTTAAAATTCGAAATACGTAATAATTTCTTTTTAACGCTACTGCTGTTCAGTAATTTTATTTTATTGCCCTTCAGGCTTGCAATAAATAAAAAAATTTAAATAGTCTTAGAAAAACTATTTACTACTTCTCAAACTGTTTTAAAAATGTGGCATATTAACGGTCTAATTCATAAAAAATATTTTAGGTTTATTTGACAAATTTCCCATAGAAATATGTCAAATAAGCGCTTAATAAACCTGAAATATTTTTTATGAATAATGCAATAAAAGTTTTGTTCTTGGAAAATTATTTTAACCAACATATTTGTACATTGTTTCGCATCAAATGAATAAGTGGCAAAAAAGAGAACTTGTCGCAGTGACAAGTCTATTTTAAAATCATTAGAAATTATAAGAAATTTGGATCCAGCTTCGCCTTCGAGTGGTGGTTTTGTTGAATATAGTTTAGCTGAGTAGCACTACTTCGGCCAAACTTAATGCCTTTCTCTATTCATATAAAAAACAAATAGAGTTTTTGCGACTCGAAACGTTCTAACATTCGTTTAAAAAACGATGCACAGCCTCTTATTTGGGAATCGAGTCCCGCAGCATTCAATTATGCAAAAAAAAAAATTAACGCAATATTTATTTTTATTTTTGAGCAGAAATAACTTGTAAAACGCAGAAAAAATTCAAAAAGCAAGAAAATATTCGTAGTTTAATAATGAAACGTTGCAGGATGGGAGATCTTCTTTAAAAACCCTTTTACTTTTTAAATACAATTCAATAATTGGCAACTAAATAACTACCACGGGTGCAAAGTCGAACGGCCGCTCCAAAGTTGGTCTCATCGATGCAAAAACCAACAACAAAATGTTGCACATGAACGAATACAAACTTATCTTAATATCTTAATTTTTTGTTTGCCTAGAATACGAACTAAAAAGCGTTAGTTAGTAAACTGTAAAAAATAAATATTGTAAACATATTGTTAACATAAGATTTATTTACTAAATAGAATACAATTCGAAAACAATTGCTTTTGAACAGAAATAACTTCCAAAACACTAAAAATTAGAAAAAACCAACAAAATATTCATAGTTTGATAATGAAACGTTGCACGCTGGGAGATTTTTGGAGGGAATGCTTAAGACAGTGTTTCACAAGCTGTTTAAATTTTTTTTTATATCATTCAGATATGAAATGGAAGTATGTCTTCTCTAAAGTTGAACTCTATGAATCAAACCAGTGAAAAGCGTTGCCGTTTTGTTTAATTTTAACCAATTATGTTAACAATGTGTACTTGTATGCTTTTTCCATTTTGGTGAATTATTTTTCATTTTTATATGGTTTATCAAATTTGCATATCGCTTATTTACTCAAAGAAAGAAAGAATTTTTGAGTTAGTGATGCATTAATTAATCCTCATGTCATTCTTCATATTGCGTAAAAATTTCATAGAAATATCTTTTTTACTCAACTCTTGAGAGAAAATTACAGTTTTCTTTTTCCATTAAGTTGTGCATAAACTCGTTTTCTGAAAAAACTGGGGCCTAATTCGCGCATTCGATTATTATTAATCGAACGTGCGAGTTTTTTAACTTTTTGGATTTTCTGATTAGATTTCGAATAACACATATCGAAGTTTTTTTATGACAAATAACGTGTAACATAAAAAAGCGATGGAAAAGAAAATTTTAGTTCAGTATTTTACTTATTTATTTATATCTGTATGTATATATGAATTAGTGTCCTGCATAAGACATCTTATAAGAACTTTCAAGACATGAGGGATTTTTCAAATGCTTTACTACAGCGAAATCTTTTAAAAAATGTTAACAACACTGTTTGCAAGAAATTTGTTTGAGTGTTGTAGGTATAAGAGTAAAGAAGAAAACACTTCGTGACGGAATAATTTTTGATACTTGCTTCTTTCTATGCATGAGCGCGTGTACAAACGTCATGCACGTATGTGTGCATGATTTTTATTTTTCTGCGCACATGCAAAGGCACATACATGCATTAACATTAGTTGTATGCGGTTAACCACATAATAGCTTGCCATCTACATATTACACACACACTCAAACGTACAATATGAAAAATAACAAGTATACACTAATCAACAGTACTTATTTTGAGTGTTTGTTATAAACAAGCTTTCTTGCGACATCGCTTGTTACAACTGATATACACATACACCAATACATCCATCGTGCTTCGCTTATAGTACGACAGCATTTATTATTGGTTTAGTATAATACATGCGACGTGAATACATTTAAAAATCATGACGTATTTACATTTAAAGACCTTTTACGCATGTCTCTAATATGAATGTATGTACATATTGGCGGTCCCATTTTAAAACATGCTAAGTCTACATAACATGTTATGCTGGGAATAGCATTTCTGAATTCACCGTTTATTAACTTAGATTCTGTAAAATTTTGATTGTAATTAGATTTATGAGCAAAAATGTACTTAGCATAATTCGTCAATTTTAAAAAACCTCCCATTTTAAATGTTTTAAGTACACTTGGCATGATTTAGTTTGAAATTAAATAGTCAAAAAAATTAATTAAAATTTTTCTCCAAACTAAAACTTGCTATATGTATCTAGAATACCATTGTAGGTGAGAAAGAATCTTACTTAGAGGACTAGATTTATGATTCTAAGGGCCATTTTCACAACTTACCTTTAGCTAAAGGTAGGATTTTGTCTGCCCGATTAACTTAAATTAACTTGAATTTTTTATTTGTATTATTACCAATAATAATAATATTTAACGGATAAAAAAAATAATAAATGAAGGTATTATAATGCAAAGCCATTTATCGGGCAGACAAAATCCTGCCTTTAGCTAAAGGTAAGTTGTGAAAATGGCCCTGAGTCACTTTTAACAATCATCTACGAGAAATTTATAAACTGCAAATAAAGTCTCAAGTTTCTATCTCATAACATTCCCGAAATATTATTAACTTTGACTTAGCATGTTTTAAAGTTGAGCCGTCGATATGTACGTATTAGTGATGTAACGAATATCAATTTTTGATATTCGCGAGTAGGAATACGAATACGAATATTTGAAACGATATTCGCGAATACGAATACGAATATTTAATGTGAAATTTAAAACTCGATTCGCTTGGTATCGAGTGACATCATCGAAAAATTTCTTGCTACCGAAATTAATTTCTATTTAAATGCAATTTCGATTACGAGTGCAGGAATAAGGCCCCTGGTTGTTTTGAGTTATGATGTTATTTGACTATATGAACGATATATGTATTAACTATCGTGATTAACAGATGATAAAGCAGAAGAAATTATATCCCAATATAAATTTCTCAGATTTTCTAAATTGGAAATAAAAATAGGAAAAAATAACTCCTGCAATAAACACTTGTATTTGAAAAAAGACAAAAATCAATTAAAAATTTAATTGAGTCAAATAAACTTTTGTTTAAAAATTTTATTTAATCAAAAGTTTAATTGACTCAACAAAATTCTTAATTGATTTTTGGTTTTTTATTTCAATTAAACGTGATTATTGCATATTGAGATCTTAGTTGTATTTAAAGACAGTTGAGCGATTATAGTTGTTAATTATTTCCCGTTAAAGAACGTTATAAGGATCAACGATACGAAATGCACCCAACACCATGACCCTAAATGCAGCAATAGTTCGGTGCTGAGTATACGTAAAGTGCTAAGCTGCAATATGAATATCAAAACTAAGTTTATTTTCGTTAAAAAATATCATTAAATTTTTCGTTTTTTGAAAAGTGTTAATCTTAACTGGCGAGCCATAACAAAATTTTGTACAAGTTTGGGATAATGAGAGTAAAAAGGAAATTACTCTCTGAATGTGCAAAAGTTATCCAAAATTGCTGGAACGCAAAAAACCACAATTGCACACATTGAACTACTAATGCTTACTTACTTCTTAAATTTAATTTAATTTTAGTGATTTTAGTCTCCTAAAACGCATAACATCATAAAAGCAAAGATTTGCATTATCGGCAAGAGCTATAAAAAGTTGTTGAAAATTATTACCCGAAAAAAAGTAAAATCTTAAAAATTACCTTTTTAAGCCAAAAAATAAAAAAGTAAATAAGTAATTGCTACGAGTATTTCGTGAGTATTACCCCCTGTTTGTGTAAGACATTTGAGTTAGAAATCTTGGCGTTTCTGTAATAGATTAAAGAAAAGTTGTACAAGTTTCCTTCAGTCTATTACAAAAACGCCAAGATTTTTAACTCAAACGTTTTACACAAACAGGGGGTTAAATAAAACTCAAAAAATAACTTTTATTTTCTGATGAATAAATAAACATCAAGGAATAATGATTATAAAGTAATTTTTAAAATAAAACTTATAAACGTTACGGTCCCTGGAAATAACAGTTAATTCAAATTAAATGAAAATTGATCTATTAAATGGGATTGGACAATACAATAAATTCTATTTTGAAATGGCAATGCTTCAAATCTGTTTAGCTAATACACGAACCGCGATTAATTATTAAAATCGTTTTTACTGTAACTGTAGCATAACTTGGCAGCACTTATAACGGTAACCAGTAGTTATAATGAATGAATAACTAACGTTTACTTACAACTACATACATACATATGTATTGATATTTTTCAAGATCAAGGCAAATAAAGTCTATGAAATTACGCAGGTGATTGACTGACTTATTTTTCATGGACGTTGTTTTCATAATTCTTCTCTCCACCCATTTTTCTCAATATTTTTTCCCCCGTTTTATGACAAGTTGGAACTGTTTTGTACAAAAATATATCGACTTGTTATACATATATCCATTATTGTAAAGTTACATGTACTTATTATAATTATGTAAATATCGCACTAGACTTGATTCGAACTCATTCAGTAGCTTGTTTTTGACACAAACCTATGATCAAAGCCATTTAAATTACATGGGTTTAATTAATCATTGGTTTGTGTCAAAAACGAGGTACTGAAAGAGTTTGATACAAATCTATATCGCACACTAAATCATTGACAATCACACCTAAAAAAAATCCCAGATATTCTGGAGCGGCAAAAAAAACTTTTAATATTATACAAGAATAGTGTATTGCAAAAGAAATGTTTGCGGTCGTTAGAGATTCAGTGAACTGATTTATGAAAAAACCAAACCATTTTGATAATTTTGAGTTTAGAGTTGTGTCCAACAGCTCTTCTTGAAATAGTTTGAGAGCGTTCGAATCAAAAGTTGTTTTAAACCCATTTGTGTAATTTACATTGACGTTTTTGGCCGGGCTTGTGTCCAACAGAACGAACTACTAGTCCAAAAGGAGCTGTTGAACACAACTCGAATCAAGTTGTGACTGTTTATGATTTAGTGTGCGATATTTTACTTTGGTACTGATTAATATTGTATTGCTAATTAATTTGTTCCATTTTATGCTACTTTTTGCATTTATTTTTATCACATATTTCATATTGTTTTAATCGTCCAGACAAAAGTTGGACGGCTTTTACACACGCAAAGTTTACTTTGCCAAGTCATGAGGGTTTGTATGAGAGAAGGGATAAAAGAACGTGAGCTGTTTTCAGTTCTCTCTTACAAACTCAAAACTTCCCAAAGTAAGCTTTGAATGTGTAAGGGCCGTCTTAATGATTTAAAAATGTTTGGTGCAGATAAAATAACTGTTTTTTTTTTCATATTATATACATATGTATGTACATACTCGTATGTATATTATCGTATTAACTCGCAGGTCAAGTAAATAAGAAACCTTTGGTTATCAAATATATTCCTAATCATCTCTTTATTCTCAATACAATATCACTTCTTGATAATATACTTCCTATACGGCTTTCGGCCGTATTAATTTCATATTTGGATACATTGGACGTAAGGAGAAATAAAAGCTTATCTAGCTTTTTATGGTAGAATAATAAATTTGTATTCAAAACTTCCAAGGGTCGAAAACCTTATAGAAAAAATGTCAGGGGTCTAATCGTCAATTTCGATAACGATATGATTCGTTCACGTTTTTTTTTTCAATTTGAAGTTATGGCATTCGATTTGGAAGCATATTATTACATTTTTCGATAGCGAGCGAATGTCATAATATCAAACTGAAAAACGTGATTAAATCAGTTCGTTTTCGAAAGCGACGATTAGACACCAGATTTTTAAATTATTCGGAATTGTTACTAGCGAACTACGGTTGAAGACGGGTTGAGAGGTTTGCTGATTAGGATTATGACAGAACGATGAATTCAAAAATAAAAATTGATGTATGTGATGAAAAACGTTTTAGACACAAAACCGATTTTCCAATTTGTCTTTAATATTTTTTTGATAAATTTCGTTTCGTTTATTATATTGTATACATATGTACATATATATATTTAATATTGATGTGTGCTTTAAAAAATTTAAAATTGGCCTAAACTTCAGTCTTAACACCGATGGGAATTCATCACAACTTTGAAATCGATTTCAAAACTATCGATTTCCATCACACCCAAGAATAGCACTATGAACTAAATTTTTACTTCACTCTTTTTCATATTTAACGAATTTAATTTCCTTGTATTTTTCCAGGTTCTACCAGCAGTTTTTTTGGCTGAGAACATCTTTAAAACAAACATTTCTCCCGAAGAAGCGCAGCAGTTTATTAATGGAGCAGGTCTTCGCGGCATAAATAACATTGATTATGCTCCCAAGACTGGCGAAAATCCCTTACCTGAAGCACGCAATGAGAAGGGCGAATTCGTTTATATGGGTCGCGTTATTGAGAAGCCTGAGGATTACGTAGAAGAACACTATGATGCCCATCAATATCATGGTCAAGATGGCTTGGGTCAATACATCTATGGATACAAAGACTGGAATCAAGGCAAAAACGAAAAGAAGGATGCCGACGGCAAAGTGACTGGCACCTACAAATACGTTCAGCCTGATGGTCGTGACTTTATTGCCAACTACTATGCCGATAAGACCGGTTTCCATGTAGAAGACAATCGACCAGCTCATTTAAAAAATCCACCTACCAAAACTCCAGCCGTTCGTAAGGCGGAAGAGGAGCATCTTAAGTTATGGGGAGAAATTGCTGCCGCTTTAGGTCACAATCCTGATCCATTTGCTCCCGGGTATCAAACACAAGAAGGCCGCCATGAGCCATCATTATCTGAACAACAGGAATATGTTCACCAAGAGCCTCCCTATGTGCCTGGACCTGACGAGACTGGTGAACCCAAGGGCTTCTTTTACGCCTTCGATTACAATGTACCATTGTTGCGTAACAAACAAGAACGTGCCGAGTTGGAGCAATTACGCGCCGTTAACAATAAAGATTAGTAGCACTGCAGTTCCAAGTTTAATTTGGATTAAAAGAAAATATTTAAAGCAAGCATCAATTAGTCAAATCATACAATAAATATTTATTAAGTTTCTCTTTTATAATTGTATTTATTTTTATAACTCACGCACATGCAACTGTACCTCATAGTGTTGTAAATAAAAGCCATTCGATTTAACATTAAAGAAATTCTGTTCGCTAGGTAGTATTTCTATAATAAAGGGTAGGCAAGTCACAACTTTTACCGTCGCCTTGATGTGACGTCGACGACGCCATTCACAATAAGGGGGCATGATTCAACTCTACTCACTTTTTCACTACTCATTGCTCTCCTCTGATATGTACAATATATAAGTGCTTTTTTAAATTTCTTGGCTCAAAAGTAGTAAAAAGCGATTTAAATTTGCTTGAAAGAAGGCAACTTTCTTCTTTATTTTTGTTTTGTACACATGTGCTTATAATAAATAATGATATACTGGGTCAACTGGTCTAATTTAGACCACCAGGCGATCCTAGTAAAAATAAAAGTGTGTCATTTAAATTATATAAAGTCAGCGTTCTGTTAATTATTACCATAAACTGTTTTGCAATGCAATTTTATTATGACACATTGCATTACAGTAAGTCAGGTACACTGCACTATGCATATATATGCAAGGATATCGCAAAAAATCCAACTAGTCCATACATGTACGTGAAGACTAGTCCAAAGAGGAGTAGGAGTACCACAAAACTACTCCAAATGTATGAAAACAAAAGGTGTACGATTTAGCATTGCGATGTCCTAGGGTTGAACCACATCGTCTAATTTGTGCATTACATCGGACTAACCCCAAAGCTACCCCATATGGAATAGTTATAGACTACTCGCATACAATTTGTAAGTGCATCAGAAGAAAGATCATAAGCGTTTAAACACGAACACTTATCGTGCAGCATTGAAGGTTTGTATGAAAACGACATGATCCATGACTGCATTACATGGGACCATGATGTAACTAGTCTATTTCATCTATAATGGACCACGTACTCCAATATTATTTGCAGGGATGTGGTATATCCCTACAAACATTTGGAAGATATCTTACCCAGAAGATATAAATACAATATCTTATTTTTATCATTTAGAAGAAATTCATCAAAGCATGGTATTGCTTGATATTAAAATATGTTCATTTAAGTGAAACTTTTTTAATTAACCACTCAAAATGTATTGACTATTTATTTTTTCCTTTACCAAGGTATTTTGTGTTTATAATATCAATATGTTTTTAACTATATAGAAGAAAAAAAATATTTAATTTAAAATAAAAACAATCAGAAAATTTTCAAAATATTAGCTGAGGAAATTCCTTTTTATACTAAACATATGATGACTCCTGTGATGATAAATTGAATTTAGTTGACCATAAAAAATTGCTTTAAATTTAAATTAATGGTAGTTTTGATTGAGGAGTGACTTTACGATGTCCAACATATATTTTTCTTCCTTCTCATAATTTAGCAAAATTGTACTTTAGGAGATAATCTATCGTTATACATACATATATAATGTATCTTCCTAAAAATAATCTGGCAATGTCATAAATAATTCTATTAGATGATTATCTAGCAATATCACAGTTTTATCTTCTAGAAGTATTGCATTTGTGTCTCTTCAAAGTATCGCCCTGGCCGCACAAACTATCCCGAAGGGGGAAACTTCCGCAATACGAATATGATTGTTGCCGCAATAATATTTTTCTTCCAAGCACTACGATTTCGAATAATTATCGTATTACTTTGCTTGTAGGGATTCTACTAATTTATTTTTTCAATATGAAAATTGTATATCGATTTACACGTTTTCAATAATTCTTTTTTTTTTCCTTTCTGGGCAATTTTGTTTTATAGATGCAATGAAATTATTTGAAAACAATTTGAATTGTTTGATACATTTTGCTACTATAATAATCAGGGCTCGTATTTCGATGAAAATTTATCTCATTTTTTGCAGTTGTTTTTAAGATTGCTGTGCATTAGGGATGCCAATCGGTATCGATTTTTAGAAATCCCGGGATTTGGTTAGATTTTCGGGATCCCGGGATTTTCGGGATCTAAATATTTTTCGTAAAATAAATAATTTTTTTAAATAAATAATAGTTTAATAACAATTTAATTCATTTTAAAAGGTTTTAAGTTCATAATTTATCATTGCACAATTGTCTTTAAAGTGAACAATTTTCTAATACGAGTATGAAATAAAAATCAAAAGAATTTTTCTCATCTATTTTTAAGTTGATAAATCACATTTGATGTTAGAGAATTTAATCTGAAAACAATAACTAAATATGAAAACTTGTTTTTGTTTTCAATATATGTAAATGTTTTTCTATTATCAAAACCAAAACGAATATACTTATCGGTGGAATTTTAGCACTACCGCTTAAGTTGACTTACGAAAAATTTTTACATTCACTTTCATACAAATAAGTTTCAAAAATAATATTGTTTTGTTAAAGATATATCTACTAACGTTTTTTTTGATTGCGATTGATCAACAACAAGTATAACGGTTGTTACATATGTATGTATACCAAGCATTATCTAATTTTTCATCGATTTCGTTACGACTATAGGCTCAATCAGACGTGACATAACCATAGCCATCGAGAGCAGCCGTTCGAACCAAACTAATGGGCAACACTGTATTCGATTATACGTGTCTCGCCATAACGCCATAACTCTCACCATAGAAACCAATTGAATTTTGGTTTTGTTATGGTTATGGTGTTATGGCTATGTCACGTCTAATTTAAGCTTATGACAACGATAATAAAGCTGAACATATCGAAAAATTAAAAGAAATGTATACACTATTCTAATCAAATTCGATTAATTACGTCTAAAGATCACATTTTTATAGGCACATACATTAAAAGTTTGCCTGAGCACTTGAACAGTATTTTTGCTCTACTGAAAAATTTTAAATTCATACATAAGCTTTTTTCTACAAGTTCAACAGATACATATGTATGTATTTATACGTTCGCTAAGAGGAGTATGGTTTATTAGTGTCCTGGCCTTCTTCTCTGCAACTCGAATACAACTATAATTGAGTCGAACTCATTCAGTCGGTCGTTTTTGACTAAAACTATTTATCAAATCCATGTAATTTAAATGGGTTTGATCTTACAAACAAAATAATTTTGAACTGCAATGTAAAAAACATACATACACACTCGAACAGTTTTTTAGACAAAATACTCCGCATTATTCTGTAAATATTTCTCGCTCTTACGTCAACCCGATAACAAAAAGTTTTCACTTGCCTTGTATTGTATTCTACTCCAATTATAAGGAGGTGTCAATAGTACTCAATTGTTACCGACAAGTAGATAAGTGCTAATTTTTTTTAGCGTTGAGGAGTCGACATACAGATAGTTATACACTGCAATTATGAATAAATTTCCGCAAGAAATTTCTCCCTTTTCCAATTAAATTTTTTCGTTTTCCCTATTATTTGCTATTGTTTGAAATTATTCCCTGGGAAAAATTTCTCGTGGAATTTGAATTATAATTGCCCTCATAATATAGAATAAAACGGAATAAATTTGTCAAACTTATGAATTTTTCAAATGTTATTTCCCTTCCAAAGGTAATATTTTTTTTTTTGTTTTCAAAATAATTCTAAAATGTACATATTTATATTGTAGCACCTTTGATGAAAATAACCGTAAGAAAGTAGTTTATTTATTTGCTCTTGTTGTTAATTTATAAGAAATATGTAACGAATAGTCATTAAATTGTTAAAACTGTACGTATAAAATTGTATGGGACTTTTAAATATTATAAAAATCAACGAAAATTGTAATTTATAAAGTTTTTATATAAAAATTGCTAAGAAATATTTCATCAGATAATGGTAGAATTTGTTTGCTTTGAAATTTAAAAAAAACATTAAATAATATATTTTAATTCCCAACAAATTTATTGAAATAAACAAGTTTTAGGTGTAATTTTTTAATATTTTTAAGGTAATTTTGTCATTTTTTTGGGGCGATTTTATTTTTATTCATTAAAATCCTAAACCTGCTTCAATTTTGCTTTATCCAAATGAAATGAAATAATAACTTATTTATCATGCAATAAATTATGAAAAAAAAAATACATTTTATTAATTTCAAAAAAAAAATGTGTTTTAAGCTTAGCATTAATTTTTTAAAAGTTTTTAAATTTCATTTAGCTGTAATTTTTTTTAGATCTTTCGATCGTTAAAATGCTGAACTAATACAAAATTGAGCAATTTTGGCGATGACATTAAAACACTAAAATTTCGGCGGATTAAATTTTGAAGCCATTACCTTATATATGTATAACAATAAACGTTTGAAAATTGACATTCGTAGCCGAAAAGCGATAATTCGACTTTAAATATTTTTTAGCGATAGAGATATAGCATTAGCGAGTTACAGAACAAGGGGGCTGATCACTCAAGTTATCACCAAAATAAAATCTCCATTACTGCATAAATTTTATCGAAAATTGCATTCTCTGTGTGCAATGCGCCGGGAATTTATATACATACATATATATATATATATATATATATATATATATATATATATATATATATATATATATATATATATATACACATATATCTTCACAGGAAAATGGCAAGGAATTATCTTTCGAACGGAGCCAAATTCTCTATTTTATTGAAATTTAGTTGAATTAAACTAAACCGCAAAACACTCTATTGGGCAAAAACAGATGTATGTATTTAGTTAATAAACGTATATGACACACAAGTGTGTACACATTTCATAAAAAATTATGAAAAGTAACAAAATTGTGAAAAACAATAAAATTGTGAAGTATAACAAAATTATGAACGTACATACCGTGTACCCTGTAGGAAGCGTCAATACTAAAATATTAATGTTTTAGTATTGACTTTGTCACCGCTACTACTAACGAGCTATACCCCAGACAATGCACATTTAGTAGAGCTGTGTAGCTCATGAACGAACGGGTTAAATTGAACGAATCACTTAATTGAACGAACTGATCCGGTGATTTTACTGAACGCTTTTGGATCAGTAGTGTACCGCTCGATGTTTTCGTTCATTCAGTTTGTGTTTCAAGTCTTTTATATCAAATTTGCTTTCTATGTTATGTCTTTTTGTTGTTCGCTGTGGCACTGCCATCATTCTTTTTATAATTTGATTTAACAGTCTTTTCACAAGAAGAAATTTTACTAGTGTTTTTTATAAAGTGTTTTTACAAAGTAAAGATGTTAGACCTTAACTGTATATATGTTTATACATACATTTCATTACCTCAATCTAAAATGAATTTGTAGTGCTTGAGATTTTTTTTTTTTTTGCTTCCGGTAAAATATTTTTGAGGACAAAATTTTAACTTAAACTTTGAGATGTAACATTCAAACATTGATGCGCTTTTGATATATAAATAACGATAAAAGAGTTAAAATGCTTTTATTAATTATCTGAAGGAAAAAAAACCTAGTAAAACCTAACAAAAGTACCTTTCTTAATCTTAATATTAAACTAAATATTAAGCCAAAATAAAATGTACAATATTCTAGTCGAAAGAACAAGAAATTATTTATAAAATGAATTTAAATATAATTTTTTAAATAAATAATTCAACTTTTTTTAATAAATTCTTCTTCTTTCAACAAAATGAAAATACTGAGAAAATCGCCTTTAAAGTTTAAAATAAATGCAGAAAATAGGGATTTGATGAAATCATGATACAGATACTTTTATTTAGTGCTTAAGGAAGACTACTATCACATACCCGTCGCTGTACACCAAGAAATCTTCGGAAATCGCTAAAATCGCAAAAAGTTGTGGGTTATCCAGTTATTGCATGAAATTTATTCATATTTTTTTTTTTTTTTTTTTTTTGGAATATCAAAAGTTTTGTTATTTTGGTTGAAATAAAGTGGCATATCGTGTTTTTGCAGTTTAAAATTTATCATTTTTTATATTTATTATATCAAATAATTTCTATAAGTTGTGATTGCCTTTGTGTAGTATAAGCTTATGGCAACCCTTTTTTAGTATAAGCTTATG
Source organism: Tachina grossa (assembly GCA_949987645.1). Lineage (NCBI taxonomy): Eukaryota > Metazoa > Arthropoda > Insecta > Diptera > Tachinidae > Tachina > Tachina grossa. Next base: position 19,740,830 of record OX465276.1, on the reverse strand, counting down.
GCAACTTGTTTTTTAAGCTGTATGAACTACTAGATATATTAGTACACTTACTCCGGTACACGTTTATGATAAAGAACTCAAAATAAGAACTTAGAACATTAAATAAAACCTATATATAATATATATACTACAGATGAGAAATTGTGTTACTTATTAATAAATACTACACTTTGTAATTGCTGTGGCTTATCGAGTTTTTGGGACAAATAATTCTGAATAAAATCAAAATGTAAAAAGTGAAACTTGCGGCTAAGGCGGAAATTAAACGGAATATAAGTACAATATTTTAAGAGGACGTTCCGATGCTGTAAAGTAATTGAATGAACTGATAAAACCAATTTCTGAAATTGTGTGGCTTATCGTGTTTTTACAATAAGCCCTTCAATTCATTCATTCGCAATATTTAAATACTCGCATATACAACCGATTTTATTGTTCTTACAAAATAGCATTGTTTCATACTGTCGTTCAAAAGTGAACGATTGAACGAACGGGTCAATTTTTTGCTAATTGAACGAAAATGACCGGTCACTGAAAAGAACGATTTGGCACAGCTCTAACATTTAGTATGTGCGTGTGTCATTGAAACTCTACTACTGACAGTGGAACTATAGACTTTTTAGTAGCTTTGGGACCATATCACTCGGTTGCCGCCGCTGAAAGTGTATACCTATCTGACAAAATATACTCTACTCATCAAAAGCATATATTAATAGGATAGACGCTCCGGTGAAAAAGTGGTGACGTGGACACACTTAACCCCAAGCTTCTCACAGAGTATATACATACATATGCCCTTGAAACGTGTGTATTTCGTTAGAAAAATTCTTCTCGATCAACGACAGCAGCAACAAATATTTGCCTACATGTGCCTGTTTAATAAGAACTTGGGCGATAATAATTATACATATGTAACTACAAGTTTCAGTATTCAGTTTACTTGAAACTTCTAATAAATTTGAGAGTATAAGAATATATGTATGTATGTATGCATTCATATACACTGTACATGAATGCAAAGGTAAGTTTAACATACATACATACATATGTACATAAATATGTACATACCCTACTAGCATTTGGAAGATTGTTTTATCAAAAATCACCTAACTAAGTCATCCTCGAGTACATTTGATGGTTAAAAACTGATTAATCACTTGCGCGCTTGAAAAAAGACTCGAAAATTATTCGTGCTTATGCTTTAAAAGTAATTTATTGAAAATACAATAACAAAGGATACAGCAATCGAAAATATACCATACAGGTGTTTGAAATATGACTGTTTTGAAGTTTGAATTATTATATTATTATATTATATTAAAATCTCTAAAAGTATATATATAAAAATAAATACAATTTCTTATCTAATTTTTCGACCTTTTTTTATATGTTAAATTAATCTATTTTCTTGAGCTTTTGGTCAGTTTATATTTTGGGTTTATTATTTCGTTAACCTTCGATTAACTTCTTCAGGATATATATTTTTTGGTTCTTATGATATCTAATTTTTTCTTTTTCCTTTTTTTAATAAAAAAAAGTAATGTCAGCCAAACAATCGATTACAAATATGACTGAAAAAAGAGTCAAAAAAGACTCGCAAACGATCAGAAATATGACTAAAAAACGACTCATAAATGATTCGCGAACGATTCGAAATACAGCTAAAAAATTACTCGAAAAAGACTCGCAAATCATTAAAATATATGAGTCATAAATGAGTCGAAACTGATCAGAAAAGCGGGTAATAAAAGGCTCCTCAAGAAGAGTCGCGGGTAGGGTACCATTTTCTCCCGAGAAAACAATCATTTATGATCAGAAAATTAGCTCTAATATGCCTATTTTAATCGCGCAGAGGAATCGTAAATGACTCGAATATGATAAATTTTTTCATAAAATGCTTGCAGGGTAAGTATATGTATACTTTATATGAAAAAAACAGACATATCGTCATCGAAAATGCAAACGGCTTTAGCAAAAAAATGGAACATTGTTCTATTTGTACTGATTCACTAAAAGAGATTTCATTGAAATGATAAACATTTAAAGACCTTAAGATATTAAGAGTGTTTGTGTTTTCCTCAATCTACAGATCTGTTGTGCTGCCAGAAGCTTTGGGATGAAAATCATCATTTGCCAGAAAAAAAAATCTTATTTTGAAGAAAAAAATCGTCACCAATACAATTTTATTTAAAAATAAAAAGCAACACCAATTTTCGTAAAATCAAAGTTCAATATTTGCAGAAGATATGGGAAGAGAAGATAAATACCTATTTAATAAATTTTAAAAAGATCAGAAAAGCAGTGACATTATCAGCACGAGTGATCTTTGACACTATTGACCAAAACTCTTCACAGCTAAGATTAACTATACTTACAAAATGGTTACTAAATTTTTATCCTCTAAGTTTTGATTATCGTTGTCATCAATTAAAATTGGAAAATTTTTTTGGTAAACCTATAATATTCAAAGGGTCCTTAAAAAAATGTCGTTAAATTTAATCGTTTTAGTATTCGCTTACATAACTTAATTTAAAATTTAACACAATCCTCAATAAAAAGATTTTTTTCATTTGCATTGGGCAGTATGAACAAAAATTTGTTTTAAAACACAAAATTCTGGAAATTATTTAATATAAAATTTAAAATTTTGGGTTTTGAAACAAATTTTTAAGTAAAAAGCATATACTTTTTTTTATTGATACTACCCATTAAGTTCTGAACCAGAAATTTTTTGTTCAAAGGTAACCACACATTCAAGCATGCTCTGAAAATTACTTTTTGTGAAAGTGATTTGAAATCACAAGAAAGGTGTTCTGCACGCAAAACTTTTCGAATTTTTGTGATTTTAAACCGGTCAGCTAAATGCCTGCCGATTTGAAATCACTTGGTTGTTTTTTTTCTATAACATTATTTTGAAATTCGCAACAAGTTAATTAAATGAATAACTTAATATTTTTTTTTATTGATTTTTATAGTAAAATGAGCAATTTTGTATAAAAGAATTTATAAAATTATGAAAAAATTTAAAAGTTTAAACTTTTGTGATTTTCAGAACAGCATCATATCACAACTGTGATTTCAAAATCACAAATTGATTTCAAATCTTGTTATTTTCAGAACATGCCTGATTTGCAATATTATTGTGCATATTACATTGGACAAAATCAAAAGTCTTTTAATTTAGATTGCGTAATATGAACTATTTTGTAATCACCCTTATTCCAATTGTCGACATCGACGTCACTTTAACACAATACCAAAAAATTGGAGCTTGTTTACACGCTCAAGAGAACAATTTTCTGCTACTGACAATCTCTTTCCGTTCCCTAAGGTCTAGAATATATCATAAACCTGTCAACAAGAGTCTGTTGTTTTCGACAATGGGTACACAAGCCCCAATTTTTTGGTATTGTGTTAAAGTGACGTCCATGTCGACAACTAGAATAAGGGTGAATGTGTTGAAAACATTGTACAATAATACAGGTAAAGTAATAAAAGCAATAAATAACAGCCCGTCGCGAAATTCCATTTGTTTATACATACATACATATAATTATAATTATTGATAAACATTTGAGAACAATAATGGAAGTTGTACATATGTATGTATGTACATAAAGTAAAAATCATAATTTTTAAAATGGAAAATCATCATTCGAGAAAAAAATCATAAAATCATATTTTGTTCAAGAAATCATCAAAAATATGATAAATCAGACAGATATCTGAGAGAAATATCGACAAACTAGTCTCTGTCGTATACGAATTCGGTAAGAATTCTGACCCAAAAATGTATGAAATGGTTGACACAAATTCTAACAGAATGAATTCTTGTGAAAAATCATTGGAAATTTTGATGTGTTTGCTAGTGGGCATTAGAATTATTTACTGATAGTTATCTGGAAGAATGTCGAATTAGATTCTAATTGCGTAGTCGTACATATTTCTTATATAAATGTAATAAAATTTCTGGTCTTACAGAAACATAATCGAAATTCCGAGTACACATTAAAGTCCTGCACAAGACCCCTTACAAGAACTTGACATGAGGAATTTTTCAAATGCTTTACTACAGCGAAACCGCAAAACAACACTGTCTGCAAGAAGTTTGTTTCATTATTGTAGGTATAGGAATAAAGAAGAAAATACTTCGTAACGGAAGAATTTGTGATGTTACACAGACACGTTGTGCACACATGCATTGACATTCCAGCGGGAACTAGAAGGAGTAGGGTTGCCTTCTAGAAGGCCTCTGTACGCCTTCTTTTGGATGAACAAGGCCTGCTAGCTCCACTCCATACTCATATCTTTCTTACACGCGTTGTCATTTCGAAGCAGGCCTTCTGTTCTTGCTTCTTTCGCCAGCGATTCTGGAAGGCCTTCAAACTAATAGATTTTGTTTTTGCTTTGGTAAAAACATAAAACAAACCATGTTACTCCTTCTCTTCTCCCTTTTAATAGACGCGAGTGTGGAATGTGTGTCGTATATTTTATGCGAAAGAGTCCTTTAATAAAGCCTCCACCAAGAAGGTCTTCTGAGTTTTACCACTGGGATTAGTTGTGTACGCTTGCTTTAAAAAATCTCCCTTATACACTAATAGCTTACCATCTACATATTAAACACACACTCAAACGTACAATATGCAAAATAACAAGCAAACACGCATCAACAATACTTCTTTTGAGTGTTTGTTACAGACAAGAAGTCTTCACGACATCGCTTGTTAACACTCATATACACGTACGCCAATACATCCGTAGTGCTTCGCTTATTAAACGACATCATTTATTATTGATCTAAGCTACGCTCACACTTGTCAAACATTTGCCCAAAAAAACGTAACTAACAAACACTAATGAAAAAAGTTTTGATCCAGACACTTGTTCATCATATTAAACAGTTTCGAACACAATTAATGCTTAATGTCATGGAATCCAACAATATTGGCTACTCTTTAACTTGAAAAACTTTTGTCTAAATTGAAAGATTTTTCATTAGAATTTAGTGGTTACGCTTTTTTTGGGCAAATGTTTGACAAATGTGACCGTAGCTTTAATATAATACATGCTACAACAATACATTTAAAAAACAAGACGTATTTACATTTAAAGACTGTTTACGCAGGTCTCTAGTACATATTATGTACTACTGGAAACGTTTGTAATTTCCGATATTTTTCGTTGTGCGGCATCACTTCACAAACTGTTTATGGATCTAATCATGGTCTAATTATACAGGTGACTACGTAAGGATTTGTTATACAAAAATACGGCAACCATAGATGTGTAAAGAACCGAAGATTGTCAAAAGCACAAAAATAATTGTACTAAAACCAAAACAAAACGAAGCTTTTGACATTCGTCAGCTACAAAGCACACAGAGCAAAAAATTATCAGCTGAAGTAGCGCTGCCACCTAGTTAGATATACCTTGGATCTAATGTAAATGATTGTCAGAACTAGTTTGCTGCATTGTAGACACGAAAACAAAATGTCAGCGTATTGACATTTGGACATACTGAGTATTAAATAATTCCAAATAACATTATTATTTAGTTTTCATTTAAAATTATGAAAAACTTCAAAGAAACTGGCTAAGCGCAGAATCGTGTTAACAAAATTCAAGCGTCCTGGAAGCATGCCTGTTATTGGTCTCCGAAATTTTGTATCTTGCTTTTGGATGTATGGTGTTAAACTGTCATTCAAATTATCTTCCTTCATGCGCACGACATTTTTAATCCAACTTCAGTCCTGCATCAGCAAACTGGAATGCAGAGTACAACAGAATACGATGCACATACATATGTATGTATTAAAGCCTGGACTTTTCCACCAAAGTCGTGTCATTTTTTTTAGATTGCTCTAATTTATTTTTTAACCTATGTACAGAAGATTGTCAGATATTATAATATTGTCAGATCTTGCAATGTGTTGACAATGTACTGGCAATTAAAAAGTGCCAGCACAAGGTGGATTGTCAGTTCATACGATTGTATCAAATTTGTCAAAAAATCTTACAATTTATTGCCAGACGGTTGTATGAAAATAAATTGATCTGAAAAAATCGCCAGTCGAAAAATGTTCAGTTCACACGGTTGTGATATGCACAAATTGTCAGATCTGATATGCGTTGCCGGACTCAAAGCATTAGTAAGAAATTGTTAAATATCAATCGTTTGCAGTTGTGTTATATGTAAAAAGTGAAAATATAAATTATTATGGACCATAAAGAAGCAATTGCAATGGTTTTGTTTACATATATTTTATTATATATTTTTTCTTTAAAATCAAGTGTGCAGTGTTGTCCATAGAAAGAATTCTCTTACAATGACGCCCTTATCAGATGCATAAACTTCACACATCTGATAACATTAAAATGTCTGACAAATATCTGGCAATAATATTACAATGTGTTCACACGATTGTAAGATAAGTCGCAATAATAATCAAAATATTGCGGAGAAAAAGAATCTTTTGGACAGAAAACAACGAAAATATTTTCATTGACCTTGGGAAAGTGAAAATAGACGATATTTTTATTTTTTTTTTTTTTAATGCATGTATTTATTTATTGTATCTTCAAATATAAACTAACAATAAGTATTCAAATCTTAAATCTGGAATATAATTATTAGGCCCGACCACTGTCGGACATAAACTTAGTGATAGTTATAAATAATACATAAGTAGTGATAATCAAAAAGGAAAAAAAAAGTATTTCAAGTAGTCCCATCTGGAGTGTTGAGTATAAGAGCCCTTGTGTCCCTCTTTTTTAGGCGGAGGTGTCCAGTAAAGTTCAAAATATTACGAGCAAGCGGATTAGGATGGGATTCGAGTTTTGTTAAATATTTGCCTGCGTATTTTGCAATTTCTTCAATCACTAGTGGCATATTCAAATCACGATGTATATTTGAATTTTTGATGTACCATGGAGCCGAAGTTATCATACGTAAAATTTTGTTTTGCCTTCGTTGGATTCTCTCGACATTGGAAGCTGAAGCAGTGCCCCATAGTTGAATTCCGTAGCACCATATAGGTTTCAAAAGTGACTTGTATATCAAAAGTTTGCAATCTAGACTGAGAGTTGAATTTCTACCAATCAGCCAATGTACCTGAGCTAATTTTAGTTTCATTTGTGTTAGTTTAGATTTAATGTGTTGTTTCCATGTAAGCCGTCGATCAAGGTGTATACCAAGGTATTTTACATGTGAATGTTGAGGAACAATTTGATTATTGATTCTAACGGGGGAACAAGTATCTTTTCGTAGAGTAAATGTTACCTGCGTACACTTCTGCTCATTTACTTTAATTCTCCATAACTTTAACCATAGTTCCAGTTGGGTAATATGTTCCTGAAGATATCGGGATGCCTCGTGAGGGTTTTCTTGCATGCTAAAGAAGGCTGTATCATCGGCAAAAGTAGATGTATGGATTTTAGTGCTAACAGGCATATCACAAGTATAAATCAAATACAAAACTGGTCCCAGTATACTCCCCTGTGGCACACCGGCAGATATAGATTCGGGAACACTCATGAAGTCTCCTTCCACAACAATGAATTTCCGGGATAGAATATAACTTTTCAATAGCTTTAGAAAATTTATTGGTAGATATGTCTTCAATTTTAAAATTAGGCCTTCATGCCATACTTTATCAAAAAATAGACGATATGACTGACATCCATCTGCCGCTAAAAAAACAGGTTTAGCTTAAATAAATTTGTGCATTTTTTAACCCCCGACCAAAAAAAGGGTTGTAATAAGTTTGTAGTTTGTGTCTGTGTATCTCCGTGGATATACGAGTCCATGTCACAGCTGGGCCGAGTTTTTCTGTTTGAAAGGTGACTTGATCGAGAGTGTTCTTAGCTATGTTTGAAGAAACCCGGTCCAGCTATATAGAATATATCACATCTTTTCTATGTAGATATATCGGGGGTTTTTAAAATTTTTAGTTTTTTTATTACATATAATAACTTGATTTCACTTTGTATAAATGTTTGTTTGTTTAAAATGTTTATTTACAAAATATAAAATAATTTTCATTTTAGAGTGGATTTTAAAATTTCTGAGTTTTTCATACAAACAAAAACAGTTGCTGTACAGTTTGTAAAACAAGTGTTATAAAAATCAGAAAAAAATACCACAACAAATACACGTATTTCTATATCAGATTTGTTTTATTTTAAACATTTATTTTATTAGACAACTTGCTGTTCAAAACCTGGGGTAAAACTACGGCACTCGTTATCGAACGAAATAACAAAATATTTCAATAGAGTTTATATGGAAATATTTTGATATTTCGAACCGTATCGAATGATGTAATTTGCCCCCTGAATTTATCAAACTTGCAGAGTGAATGCAAAATCCGCTGTTTATCGTTTTAACGTTAAAACCAGATTTTAACATTATTAAGTCTGCAGTAGATATTTAATATTATAAGCTAAAATTTAATAATATATAGGACACATATTTCATTTACGATGCTAAAGATCAAAATCAGATTAGATCTTATTCATAAAATGTTCCCGCGAATTTCGGAATCGGAATTTCGACTTCCCTAATATTCAACGTATGTCCATACGTATGTATGTGTTTAATTGTAAAATTTTTAATTAAACACATACACATACATATCTACATAAAATATATGTATGTAGTTGTATTTTTTATTTTGTATTTTGCTTGTCTACGTTGAGCAAATATTTTTCTACATTTGCTTAGAAAGCCGAATATACGATATAAAAAGGCTGATCTTGGAGCTTTAAAGTTATTAAGTTCTTAACAGTACACGTAAATCAATTAAATATTATAATTTTGTTGAAAGTGTTCTAAAGTTTTCAAAGTTATCATGAATTTCATTTTGTTAAGTGCAATTTTTGTGGTGAGTATTAGAACTACATAGATAAAAAAAAATAAATTAAAGGAGAAGGAAAAAACTTGTTTGCTAATAAAAACATATACATAAGTATTAATAAAATCCTTGCTTGATATCACAAGAGTTTGAAATTTAAAATTCGAAATACGTAATAATTTCTTTTTAACGCTACTGCTGTTCAGTAATTTTATTTTATTGCCCTTCAGGCTTGCAATAAATAAAAAAATTTAAATAGTCTTAGAAAAACTATTTACTACTTCTCAAACTGTTTTAAAAATGTGGCATATTAACGGTCTAATTCATAAAAAATATTTTAGGTTTATTTGACAAATTTCCCATAGAAATATGTCAAATAAGCGCTTAATAAACCTGAAATATTTTTTATGAATAATGCAATAAAAGTTTTGTTCTTGGAAAATTATTTTAACCAACATATTTGTACATTGTTTCGCATCAAATGAATAAGTGGCAAAAAAGAGAACTTGTCGCAGTGACAAGTCTATTTTAAAATCATTAGAAATTATAAGAAATTTGGATCCAGCTTCGCCTTCGAGTGGTGGTTTTGTTGAATATAGTTTAGCTGAGTAGCACTACTTCGGCCAAACTTAATGCCTTTCTCTATTCATATAAAAAACAAATAGAGTTTTTGCGACTCGAAACGTTCTAACATTCGTTTAAAAAACGATGCACAGCCTCTTATTTGGGAATTGAGTCCCGCAGCATTCAATTATGCAAAAAAAAAAAATTAACGCAATATTTATTTTTATTTTTGAGCAGAAATAACTTGTAAAACGCAGAAAAAATTCAAAAAGCAAGAAAATATTCGTAGTTTAATAATGAAACGTTGCAGGATGGGAGATCTTCTTTAAAAACCCTTTTACTTTTTAAATACAATTCAATAATTGGCAACTAAATAACTACCACGGGTGCAAAGTCGAACGGCCGCTCCAAAGTTGGTCTCATCGATGCAAAAACCAACAACAAAATGTTCCAAAATTTTTGTATACGTGTTTATACAGAGGAAAAAATTATGTCGCGTAGTCGAAAACGAATGAGTTTATTAACGAACGTGTTTTATAAAACAAGAAAATTATCGTTGTTAAATCGACAACATTCATAAGCTATTGGATCATATTCATAGCATAGAAGATATTAAAATATGAAAAGGATAAGTTTTCTCCAGGTTTTTAATTATTCAGAACCAATTCAGTATGAACAAATCCTTGGCTGACATACTCTTCAAAACTCTTCTGCGTAAAATCATGACAAGTCACCAAATAATAAACGAACATTTACTTACATAAATAAAACACTTACATATATTTAAAAACATTTAAGTAAACTAAAATGTATATTCGCATTTTGCGCTTCCTTTTTAAATACTCGTTTGACTGATTTATTATCATTGTTTTGCTCTTCAGGTTTTACCAGCTGGTCTTTTGACTCACCCTTCTACTACTACTGGCATAAGAGGATATGAGGGCAAACCATATTTTGGCCCAAATGTGGATGGTGGATACAACTATGAATTAAAAACAGATGATCAAGAAAGACAAGAAACGAGGGATGCCAACGGTACAGTCACTGGCAGTTATTCATTTATCTCACCAGATGGTACGCAACAAGTAGTTAACTACGTAGCTGATGAGAGTGGTTACCGTACCATCAAAAACAAATATGATTCTTCTGCAACTTCCAAAAACACGAATGCATCCACCGATTATACGTTAGGAACAGAAGAATAAAATTCAAATCAACCACTAACTGAGTCTTTCGAAAAATATTCATTTATTTTGCTTATTGTTTTTATTTTTTATAACTCACACACTTACAACTAAAGAAGACCAAAGATATTTTTGTGTAGATAATAAAAAAATGAAAATGAATTAAATAAATAAAAATTATTCAAATTAAGACCAAAGAAATTTATCGTAGTTCTTTCTTGTTTTTCTTTCACAAATAAGTTCCGGTATTCCACTGATTTCGAAAAAAAAAATCAGGAAATTTATGCGGAATTTTCCGGCAGTTTTCCATTTTTCTTGCGGCAAAAATAAAGCAATTTGAATATTTTTTATTTTGCAATCAAACTTTAGTTGCGTTGGCAGTTTCTGTGAACTGCGTTACCAGAGGCAACTGGCAAATAACAATACATACATACATATGTATTTGTGTATGTATGTATGTACGTATTTAATGCACAGAGAGAATAAATGGGTTAAAAATCTGTTGGAGCAACAAATATTTAATTATTTATTCCAATGTTCCATATTTGCTATCAATTATCAATCAAATGTTAGAAAGGAACGAGACTGAGTATTGGCTTTTGAAATTAAAAAAAACAATTCGTCCAAACAATATTTAATTTGTTAATGTAACTAAAGCCTATAGTACACGGCATGTAGCAAATGTAGCTTTGTGATGACGTCAAAAGTACGTCAGAACCACATGCCGTCTACTATAGGCTTAACTAATCATTTACCGTCGTACTGGAATTCTATTGCAATAAAAGAAAAGAAAATGAAATACTTTATTGATGTTCCTAATAACGCTACAGTTACACGACCAAGATTTGCTTTCAAGTTTTTCACACATACTGGTTGTCAAAAGTCATTTAAATTGAAACCTGTGACGCAAGCTGCACGCAATTTCCAAGCAAATTCATTTTCAAGAAAACAGCTTAAAACAACACAACTTCATGGCTTCTATAAAGGTCTATATAAAACGCAACACATCATTATAGTAGTTGAAAACGTGATGAAGGACCCAATTTCGAAATTAATCAATGATAGAGGTTTTATTAATGAATGTCAGTTTGGATTTCGTCGAGGCCGTAATATGGACGTTTTTTTGACGGAACTGACGGAATCTATTAGGAAAAAATATAAAAGTGGTAGAAAAGGCGTTTTAGTGTCTATTGATTTAACTAAAGCATTCGATCAAGTTACTCATTCCTTGTTGGTTAACAAACTTAATCGCGAGTATGGATTTTCATTGTCTGCTTGTCGTCTAATCTGGTTTTACTTGAGCGAACGAAAACAATTTGTTTCTTACAATGGCGTGGCCTCGGATGTCATTTGAGTAAAATCTGGGGGCAAATTACGGCACTCGTTATCGAACGAAATTACGAAGTATTTCAATAGAGTTTATATGGAAATATTTCGTAATTTCGTTCGATAACGAGTGCCGTAATTTGCCCCCTGGCGTCCCACAAGGTTCGGTTATTGGTACTGTTTTCTTTTGTTTATAAATGACCTTTTTGTCACATAGGTTTTTGTAAACCATTTGCTTTTGCTGATGATACACAGCTGTTTTGGTCTGGACTACCAATTTTGTGATACCTTACAAGCTACAATAAATTACAATTTGGCTAATTTGTATAATTATATGGAAATGAACTACCTTAAAGTAAGTCCGGGTAAAACGAAAGCTCATGTTTTTAGGTCCAATAGAAATAAAAGCCTGCAGGGTTCATGTTTCTAACCTCCTGAAAAATTTTCAAATCTTACTTTTGATGATTATTTGAAGTTTCGCTTGCTTATTTATCGTTATAAAATTATCAAGTCGGTTACATATTGTTTAGATGATATCTTTCACTAGATCGTTTAGAAATTAGCAAATTTTAATCAATCGTATTGGTACTCATTGGCACGAGCAGCTCGTACAATAAGAGCTGCTCGTTTATGGAACATATTTCTACGAGAATTGGGTACTTTTGCATTGCCTCTGACTACTTTCAAAAGGAGACTACTTGATTTCATTATGAATATATCTAATTGAGCAGCTAATTAGTTGGGTGTTCCATAAGTTTTTACTAATTTTAACTTTCTTAGTTTTGAGGGAGTTGTTGAATGTTAGGATCTTTAAGAATATTGTATTATTTGTTATTATTTTATTGATTGTTAATTAATTATTCTCATGGTATAATTATACTTGTAATATATTTTTTATTGGCCTTGAGGCCATATCTAGTACATCCATAGAATAAATAAATATGAAATACAGTTAAACCTCGATTATCCGGCTCTCGTGGGACCGGCACCAGCACGGATAATCGAAATACACGGTTAATAGAGGTTATATTAAAATATACAGAAATTTATTTATTTTTATTAACTTTTATTTAAATATTCGATTTATGTAACTACAGATTCAAATATACCACATATTTTTATACAAAACATACAAATCGTCACAGAGAATGCAAAATCAAATATGTATGTATGTGTGGGCACATGAAATTAAAAAGGGGAAACACCGAATTTAGATTTACATAATAAAAAACATATAAATGCTGCACGGATAAAAGATGTAAAGCACGTTTACTAGAGGTATAAATCTAAAGCACGGATAGCAGAGGGGAAAAATAAAAAGAACCGCATTCCGGTTAATAGATATAACCGATTAATCGAGGTTTAACTGTAGGAAAAATGAAACAAAATATATTACAAACTTTAATTTCAATGAAATGTTTTCAAATATCTTAAAATAATACTATAATAGTTATATTTCTACTTTGAACTCAAAAATACACAAAAAACTGAATATTTATTCATTATTAATTTAAAAATTATTTATATTTATTTATCTCCTAGTGGTACCAGGTCAAGTTTTTGGGGCTAAAGGCTGTTGTAACTCGGTTTGACTTAATATAACAACAATTATGTCTATAATATAAATTTTGAAGAGCAGCATTAGCTTTCTTTTTAGACATCAATCGTGATTCTATTACTTACCGTTCAGGAGTTATGGCTCCATATGTCAGCTTTTTTCCAAAAGTTTGGATTTTTTCAAACTTTGAGCGAAGAACGGCATGGATCAACGTCATTTAGTCAAGCTCAAATTTCGGCTATCTTAATATCTGGTAAGGGGAATCGTTTTGTGGGGAATCGTCGAACAAAATTCCAACATCGATTTTTTGCGGTCACTCTAATATGTATGTATCTAGGCGCACAGTAGTGCGCCAGGCCAAGTTCTGGCCAATGCATGCAGTGTGTATATTTACACGAAGCCATTCGAGCTGTTTTTACCCTCCTCATAACTTTGTTCCCCGTGACCGTAAAATTATGAAATTTAAATCATAATTAGAATAAATTCATATAATCTCATATGCGAAGTTTGAAAGTTTTAGAATGAAAGCTTCCGGAGATATAGAGGTGCAAAAAGTGCATATTTTAAGACATACTCACTGACCACTGACACACTCATCAAATTGATGAAGCACTTCCGCTATAGCTAGACAGCTAAAATTTGGTACACGAGAAGATCTAGGTGAGCAATGAACCAGAAAAATCTGAAAAACCGACAATTTTAAGCAGGAGGGCGGGGCTACGCCCATAAAAATTAAAATTTGTGCTATTGAGCTGAAATACGATACAGAGCTATGTAGGTCTAGGTGAGAAATAAAACAAAAAAAATCTGAAAACCCGGAAATTTTAGCCAGGAGGGCGGGGCTACGCCCATAAAGGTCAGAATTAAAAATGCTAATCTAAGGCGCTTCATAGAAGCTATTTTATTGAAATTCGGCATATATACTGCGGTAATGCAAGGCTATAAATTTTTCATTAAAAAATACAATTTAAACCTCATTTTAATGCCCTGCGGCTCAGCATATTTAGATATACTATTTATCTAGCTATTATTATCCGTTTGTAACGAAACTAGAATAATAAGCACTGACCGAAAAATTTTGACTTTGGAAAAGTGGGCGGGGTTACGCCCATAAAAATTAAAAGTTAAAGGTTGCGCTAAGGAGCTGAAATTTTATGTACAAGTAGGTCTAAGTGAGAAACAAACTAGGCCACGCTAATATTGTTTTGAACTAAATACTCAATATACAGCTTTTAATTCAAGCCAATTTAGTGAAATCTTGCATCACCTTAAAAATTGGGCGTGATCACTCCCATAAAGTGTTAGCCTTGTGTTTAATCTACATCAGTCTAGCATATTTTAGAAGAAAATGAATTATAGCGCTGCTCACAACAAAATTTTGAGTTAGGAATAGTGAGAAGAGGTAATGCTGATAAAATCTAAAGATATAATTCGCGCTAGAGAGCTGACATTTTATACACTAGTAAGTGTAGCTGCGTAAGCCAATGGGAAAATCTTAAAATCAAAAAGTTTTACCCGGTATGCGGGGCCACGACGTTAAAACTCCAATTCGCACTAGCGATCTTAAATTTGATACACAAATAAATCTAGATAAGAGATCACTAAGAAAAATCTGAAAACCCAGAAGTTGCTATCAGAGGGCGGAAACAAGCACTTCAAATTCAAAATTAACATACATTTTATTAAAACTTTTCATACACATTGCACTTATCCAAAAAAAATTTCCTATTTTGAAAAGTAGCCGTGACTTCACCCATAAATCTTAGCAGTTTTTAATTCAATACTGAGGTATTTGTTATTAACTTTTTAATACCAAACTTTGCATGAACCATAAGCACTAGCAGATATAAAAGTCAGCGGGGCCAGGCTCATGAAAATTTTACGTAATATTATACTTTAGAGAGCTGACATTTTGTACACAAATAGTAATTGATTTACTCAATCGGAAAATCCAAAAATTAAAAGCACCAGCTACCCTATTGAAACTTTGCTAAGCAGACTTTATTTAACATATAAATATATTGAGAAAATAGGCATGGTCATGCCCAGTAAAATTTACGCTGTATTTTACATGTTTCTTCCAGTCGCCTCTTACCAAAGACGGTGCGACAGTCCAAAAAACCTGAGACCGGATATTATTTTTCCTGTAGGGCTTGTCGAGTAAAACAAGATTCCAATAGTGAAATATGCCGGACACCTCCAAAATCTGGATTTACGGTTAAAAAATTGGTTTTTTACCTTTGCGCCTGTAACTTTGTTGATAATGATCCGATTTTCATTTCTAGATTTGGAAAGAATAAAATGAGATCTTTCGAATGATATATAATTATCTAAACTTGAGAAATTTGGGTGTTATTGTCCGGCAAACACAAATTTCGTGGATTTTTCAAAAAATCTTCAACTTTGGTGACGTTTTTATACATTATTTTATTAAGAAACTATAATACTATTGAATTTATTCAAAAAGGACGTTTATTTACGATTACAATGCATATTTGGGGTTAAAAATAGATAAGCAATTGACTGAGTTATTTTTTTTTTAATCCGCCGAAATTGTAGTGTTTTTTGTCATCCCCAAAATTGTTTAATTTTGTATTTGTTCAGCATTTTAACGATCGAATTTGGCTTTAGCGAATTACAGAATAAGGGGACAGATCTAAAGAAATTACAGCTAAAATCGACATTAAAAACCGTCAAAAAAAGAATGCTAAGCTTAAAATACATTTTTTTAAATTAATAAAATGTATTTTTTTTTCTCATAATTTATAACATGATAAGTAAGTTTTAATTTCATTTCATTTGAATAAAGCAAAATTGAGGCAGGTTTCGGATTTTAATGAATAAAAATAAAATCGCCCCAAAAAATGACAAAATTATCTTAAAAGTATAAAAAAATTACACTTAAAACTTGTTTATTTCAATAATTTTTTTATGAATTTTTGTTCATTTTTAAAAATTGTTACGAATTTGTAACAGTTGTTACTGGAAAGTGTACATTAACTCAAAAAGTTTGCAAGGATAGAGCGTCAAAAGAGAGAAAAAAATTCTTACATATTACTTCTAGTAAAATGTTTACTATGCAAGAATTATCCATTGGGCCGTGCGAATAAAAAGGAAGCTAAAGCTAATACTAATAAATTTTAAGCACCCCATACACGATTCAATTCAATTTTCAATTGAGTCGGTTGTTGTCCAAATCAAAGCGTGTATGGCTTTGTCAATTGATTAGTTTGGCAGTTGTCGGGTTGGTTGAAGAAAAATCAAAAGATTTTGATTTTTCATGTTGACTAGTAAATCTTTCAATTCGATTGTGCTGTGTGTGCTCGAGTCTCTTGATCAGTTGTCAAAATTTATGTTTGTAGCGTTATTTTGTATAGAAAAAGTTGAGTACTTTTAAAATTGTATTTAATTTCATTGAATTTTAAATAAAAAATATATAAATGGATGAATGAATGCAATAGAAGTTTTAAATTTTTAAATTTGTAATTGTGAAAAAAATATAAATTTGACAGTTGAATGAAAATCTTTCAATTCAGTTTATGAAGTGTGTGGCCAAGAATCAATTCAATTGAAAGACTCAATTCACAATTGAATTGAAACGTGTATGGGGTGCTTTAAGTTTAAACTTGTTTTGAGATGAATAAAAATTTCAGTTAAAGCTAGTACTTTATACTGACAAGCAGAAGCTACTTTTCCAGCTTCGGCTTAAAATAATAATTTTAATTTTAATATGCCTGCCTCCTTTATTTATAAATTTTCCGCTAAGAATGAAATTTTTAAACTTGTATTGCTAAATTAGGCAATTGTTTAAAAATTTAATGCGCAGAAATTTTAGTGTTTTATGTTATCGACAAAAATGTTTAAATTTGCATTTGTTCAGCATTTTAGCGATCGATATTTACCTTTAGCGAATTACACAATAAATAGCATGCCATAACCGCCAAAAAGCTTAAAATACACAATTTTCGATTATCGTAAAAAAATGATTTTCGTAAATCATGTCGCTTAAGCATTTTTGGCAGTTATGGCACGATATGTATGTATGTATGTATATCTACAATGATTTTAATGCAAGTACCCATAAGTATTTAACAAACCGCAGTTTAATAATTCTTGTATAATAATAATTTGAGACTATTTTCCCATCTACTGACAATTGTTTGGTCACATAATTTTGGGCTTATGGCATTTTTAACCCCCGACAAAAAAGGGGTGTTATAAGTTTGTAGTGTGTGTCTGTGTATCTGAGTGTCTGTATGAGTCCAAATGGCTAGACCGATTTTGATTTAGATTTTTCTGTTTGAAAGGTGAATTGATCGGTCCAGCCGGTTAGAGGATGTCACATCTATTCTGGATAGATTGGGGGTTTGGGAAATTTTAAGTTTTTGTTATTACACTTTGTAATAATTTTTTTTTTCGATTTCATGTACATACATATAAATTAAATTTATTTTAATTGACATATTTCCTAGCTTTGGCTACCATTTTTCAGTACTATCTATGTAGCAGTAGCAAAGTCTTATTCACAATTTTTGTAGTTTAAGCTTTTTCAGGATAGCTGTGTTTTATTTTCAAATTAATTATTTCAAAAATATCTTACTAACTTAGCATTTACACATGTAAGTGCAAGTTCGAAAAACTCAATACATTCACAAATTTTTACACAATCACATTTTTTGTACTTACTGCTCAGCTTACAACATAATTTCCTTGTAAGTAAATTTCTGTAAGTCCGAATTTACACTATGCAAGTCTTATTGCTAAGCTGATTAGTTTGTTAGGAGAGAGAGAAGGGGGGGGGGGGAAGACAAGTTTCTGTTCCCCTCGTCTCTCTCTCCCTAAAACTAATCAGCTTAGCAATAAGACTTGCATAGTGTGATTTGGGACTAAGTAAAATGACAACTGAAGGAACAGTGTTACCGAGAATGAGTTTTGTATAAATTTTTAGTACTTCGTATAATAAAAATAATAGTTTTTGCTGAATTCTTTCGTATTTATAAGAAAATAATATTTAAAAAAGAACAAAACTGTGCAACAACGCATAATGATTATGTTTTTACATATGAATTTCATGTATTTTTACAAAAACGTTGTTGAAGAAAATATTGTTTTCAGTAATTTATGATTTTGGCAATACGGCAATATTGGATTCATATATTTTTGAAATAAACATATTTTTTTTTGAAAAGAAAATTTAGTTTCATAAGACGTGTACGCTTCGAAAAAGTTTTAAAAGTAAACTTACAACTTACCTCGTTTATACGCAAATTTTATTTGCAAATACTGAACTCACCGTTTATACGTAGATAGAATACATTACTATCTGTGAATGATATTGCCACACATTGTAAAATTTGTATTACATTTCTTACAAAACAAAAAAAAAATTGGCAACATTTTACACTTTATTTGCAAATAGTGCGCTATTTGCAAATAGTTTTCGTGACTTATTAACTTACAATAAAAAAGTTATACGGCAACGCTTTCCAGTTTTACTTGCAAATAAGAAGTGCGTATAAACGGGATAACTGACTGTGTAAACTCTCAAGTAACTTGCAAGACTTTCGGTTATTTCTTAAAAATTTTAGTTGATAATAGGTATACACTACTTGCAACGAAACACTTACATGTGTAATTGCAGGGTAAGGTAAACTCAAAAATGTGAATTTCTTTATTAAAAAAATACGTATGTATGTAAAAAGAAACCATATTTTCTTAATTTATTTTTTTTCTTTTATTAAGCCACGTAAATTCAATTTTATTGACAAGGAAAAAAATCAAAGTTTTTATCAAATACTTAATAGTTTTTTAAAATATTCCAAAAAAATAAGAACACTTTTTTCACAAAATGTACAAAATTTTCTCATAATTTTCAAAAATTCAAATTGCAAAATTATTCCTTGCTACAATTTTTGATATAAAAAAAATTCCTATTAATTGTAATGTAGTAGTAGGGGTCTACTCTGTAATTCGAAACGAAAGAAAATGCTTTCGAATTTGCGTGTTATTAATATACATGTGTACATAACATATAAATTTAATATAGTGTGGAGTGAGCAGTTCAGATATATGTTTTACTACTTCATGAAGTTCACAAGTATGAGAGAGAAACAAAACAACACGTACACGAATCCCGAATGTTTACATTACATTGTCCTTAACATAATTATAGAAACTTCTGATGAATATACCCATCAGAAATGGCCATCAGATATGATGCATCAAATGACCGTCATTTCTCCTGTAGGGTACATAATGGAAATCAATATCCGTTCGTACCATTACCAGTGACCTTCGCCGAGCAATTTCGTCGGCGGCAGCGGCTCATGAAAACTTGTTCGGCGTCGGCTGAGTCGGCTTCACAATTTATACAATTGTGTCCAAGTAAATTCACAAAATTTTTTAGAAATTATTTATTTTTTACCAGCTAAATTTCAGGGAAAAACTGATGTAATCAGCGTTGACACGTTATTTTTATTTTTTACCACAAACAAAGGGAAAAAATTGCTAGGAAATAATCATATATCAAAAAATAACCACTTCTTATTACATATTAAATAATTGTAAAATTTGTTTTTTATTATATAATAATTTTCTAGCGATCTTTTTCGCCTTATTTGTGGTACAAAATCAGAATGTGGCAACGCCGACTAAAGCAATTTTTCCCTGAAATTTAGCCGGTAAGTTCCAGTCCAGACTTGCATTATTGTATATTATATACGGCAACGTTTTCCACTTTTATTTGCAAATAAGAAGTACGTATAAGCGGGATATACATATCGAATTTTTTTTATATAATAATAATATGATTTCCAAGCACTTTTTCATTTTGTATAAGTATTTCCACAATTTTAAAATGTTCATTTACATAATACAAGTATAAAACAATTTTAATTTTAGTGTGCATTGTAAAATGTCTGACTTTTTCATGCAAACAACAACAGGTTGTTAAATAAATGTTTTCTACTGTAGATTTATTTTATTTTGGACAAATTTATTAGACAGCCTGGTTGTTTAAAACCTGAATCTATCAAACTTGCAGTGGGAACGCAAAATCAGGTGTTTATGGTTTTAACATTAAAACCAAATTATAAATTTAGTGTGAAAACAGTATTAGCTTTAGTGAGTTAGGCCGAGTTTACATCTGTGTGCCATGTGCCCAAAAAAACGTAACAACCAATTACTAATGAAAAACTGTTTGATTAAGACACGTACATAATTATTAAGTTAAACAGTTTCATGCATAACTAATAGACAATTTTATAGAATCCAACATGATGTGGAACTGTTTAAATCAATAAATATATGTTACGATTTTTTTGACACATGGCACACACATGTAAACTCGTCTTTACAGAATAAGGGGGCTGATCACTCAAGTTATCACTAAAATACAATCTCTATTGTTACATAAATTTTATCGAAAATTGCACTCTCCATATGCAATACGCCGGGAATTTATGTATATATGTACATGCATACGTATATTCACAGGAAAATGGCAATTAGAGCCGCTCACGTAAAAACACATCGATGTTTTTTCTCATTCGATTAATTATTAATTCAAATCGATGTTATTTGATGTATAGATTTAAAAAAACATCGATGTTTACGATGCATCGTATTGATTGATTGGAACCAAGAAAATTTATTGAATAAATAAAATTCGATTTTAAAATTTCATAAGAATCAAGAAAAGCATGTGTGCAAGGCACGGTATGTATTTTTTTCCAAAGGCCAGTTCTACAGCTTTGCAAATCGGACCAAATGTCAGTTGTCAAAGTAATTTAGTCTTCATTGTGTGTGTAATTTAGTCTTCAATGTTCCTGACAGAGATTAATATTCATATTTTATCAACTCAACGAATCCAGTAGGTCTACTGGGAACTTTAAAATGCGGTGATGTAACTTTAACCAGGTGTCTAAAACCTTCAGTAACAATAATTTTAGCAAAATATATTATTGATTTTAACATCAAATATGGAAAAAGAACTTACATTGCTGATTATTACCATACAATACCAAGAAAATTTTGAAACTTTTTCACAATAAAAATATATATTTGGATTCTGTAAAATAACGCTGTTGCTTCGATGACGCTTGTAAATTGACAACAAAAATACATTTAGTATTGTGTTGTTACATCAAGCGCTTTAAAAAAAAATTTTAGGATTTAAAAAAACGTTTTAAAAGTCATTCTTGGAGGGGTTTTTTTATCACTACATTAAATGACTTGCAATATATGTATACAAAGTCGTCTTTTCGATACATCGGATAAACACATCAATGTATCGAATAACATCGTATGATACGATACATTGGCATTTATTCCATGTATCACAACCAAAACATCGATGTTTACGATGCATCGATTAACATCGAGCAGCTCTAATGGCAAGGAATTATCTTTCGAACGTAGCCAAATTCAATTCGTCTATTTTATTGAAATTTAAGGTTCTATACTTCTAAGAGAACACAATTTAGTTAAATAAAACTAAGACGCAAAACCGTCTATTGGGCAAAAACATATTTAGTTAATTAACGGATATGACGCACGAATATGTACACATTTCATAAAAATTATGAAAAATAACAAAATTGTTAAGAACAAAAAAATTGTGAAAAACAATAAAATTGTGAAATATAACAAAATTATGAAAAATAATAAGTTCATACGTACATACCATGTACCTTGTAGGAAATGTCAATACTAAAACAATACTGTTTCAGTATTGACTTTGTCACCGCTACTTCTAACAAAATATGCCCCAGACAATACTATTTGCTATAGACATTTAGTATTTGCGTGTCATTGAAAGTCTACTACTGACGTTGGCACTATAAACTTGTTAGTACTCGTACCTTTGGGACCAGACCATACTACTCGGTTGCCGCCGCCGAAAGTGTGTATCTGACAAAATATTTTCTACTCATCAAAAGCATATATTAATAGGATAGACATTGACAATGTCGCCGAAATAGCCGAAAAAAATGGTGACGTGGAGACACTTAACCCCAAGCTTCTTACAGGGTATATACATACATATGCCCTTGAAACGTGTTTATTTCGTTAGAAAACTACTTCTCGATCAACGACAGCAACAACAAATACTTGTTCCTACTTAAGAACTTGGCCGGTATACAGTTTACTTGAAATTTCTAATAAATTTGAGATCCCTACTAACATTTGGAGGATTGTTTTATCAAAAATCACCTAACTAAGTCTTCCTCGAGTACTTTTGACGATTAAAAACTGATTAATCACTTGCGCGCTTGAAAAAAGACTCGAACATTATTCGTGCTTATGCTTTAAAAGTAATTTATTGAAAATACAATAACAAAACATACAGCAATCGAAAATATATCATACAGGTGTTTGAAATATGACTGTTTTCAAGTTTGAATTACAATTATTATATTAAAATCTCTAAAAGTATATAAAAATAAATACTATTGTTTTTAAAAATTTTTTCGACCTTTCTTTATATGTTAAATTAAACTATTTTCTTGAGCTTTTGATCAGTTTATATTTTGAGTTTATTATTTCGTTCTTCAGGATATATATTTTTTGGTTTTTCTGATATCTAATTTTTTTCTTTTTCCTTTTTTAAATAAAAAAAGTAATGTCAGCCAATCAATAGATTACAAATATGACCAAAAAAAAGAGTAAAAAAAAACTCGCAAACGATCAGAAATATGACTAAAAAACGACTCATAAATGATTCGCGAACGATTAGAAATACAGCTAAAAAATGACTCGAACAAGACTCGAAAATCATTAAAATATATGAGTCATAAATGAGTCGAAACTGATCAGAAAAGCGGGTAATAAAAGACTCTTCAAGAAGAGTCGCGGCTTGGGTACCATTTTCTCCCGAGAAAACAATCATTTGTGATCAGAAAATGAGCTCTAATATGCCTATTTTAATCGCGCAGAGGAATCGTAAATGACTCGAATATGATAAATTTGTTCATAAAATGCTTGCAGGGATTATAAGAATATATGTATGTATGTATGTACATGTATGCAAACGTAACCCTGCAGGAGAATAGGCGATAATTGTCTAAAAGCTACTAGTATAATTACTAGAATAGCAAGAATTAGAGCAAAATGGGTTAAAGTTGTTGTGTAAAATTACTAGTGCTGATGAGTACTAGTATATGAAGTAGTTCCAAGGCACCATAAGGATGGTGGATACAACTATGAATTCAAAACAGATGATCAAGAAAGACAAGAAAAGAGGGATGCCAACGGTAGTCACTGGCAGTTATTCATATATCTCACCAGATGGTACGCAACAGGTAGTTAACTACGTAGCTGATGAGCGTGGTTACCGTGTCATCAAAAACAAAGATGATTCTTCTGCAACTTCCGAAAACACGAATGCATCCACCGATTATATGTTAGGAACAGAATAATAAAATTCAAATCAACCACTAACTGAGTCTTTCGAAAAATATTCATTTATTTTACATATTGTTTTTATTTTTTATAACTCACACACTTACAACTAAAGAAGACCAAAGATATTTTTCTGTAGATAATTATAAACATGAAAATTTATTTAAATTGTTTTTGTTTATTTAGTTGCAGCTCTAGGCCGCAGTAATTTTCAGATTAAAATTAAATTACTATAGCTTATATAATACTTATGAGAATAAATCTTAATCGTACATATTGACATACTTATGTTGAAACATACGAACATGTATGCACAAAATAAAGTGAAATTAAATCTATTATTTACTTAAAATTAGTGCACATATTTTCGTGTGGAATCTGGCCGTAATATGATGTTTGTTTTAAAAAACAAATTCATTCTCACGATTGCTAGTGTTTTTTGTGCAGCAGGTATGTGTGGCTGTTCAGGTGCCAACCTTTCTTAAATTTGCCGTCGATGCACATTTGTACTTGGCCTTGAATATTGTCACTTGTACGGCTTCAACATTAGTGAAATATTAGAATCTTTTAATTGTACGTGCAGACGTTGAAAGTAATGCAAACATTAAATTAGATACTGCTACATAATAAAAAAATGAAAATGAATTAAATAAATAAAAGTATGTATTCTAATTAAGACCAAAGAAATTTATCGTAGTTGTTTCTTATTTTTCTTTTGCAAATAAGTTCGGTATTCCGCTGATTTCGGGAAAAAAAATCAGGAAATTTATGCTGAATTTTCCGGCAGTTTTCTTTTTTCTTGCGGGAAAAATAAAGCAATTTGAATATTTTTCATTTTAATAAGTGATAAGTTAGAAAGGAACGTAACTGAGTATTGGCTTTTGAAATAAAAAATAAAAAAATATTCTTGCAAACAATATTTAATTTGTTATTGTAACTAACTAATAATTTACCGTCGTACTGAAATTCTATTGCAATAAAAGAAAATTAATGTAATTTGGCTTAAAAAGCGATACGAACTTTAGCCTGTTCAAATCATAAATATAGAAACAAATGAAGTTCGAAAAATAATAATTAAATTAACTTAATTAATAGTCATTGGCTTGTGGCAAAAATTAAATAAATAAATAAATTGTTACTATTAAGTACAAACCAAAAAAGTTTGTCTTAAGTAGAACAAAAATAAGCAAATTAACTAACATGTGCATAATTAGTAAAGAACAAACGACAATGGTAAGACTGTTGTAAATTTAGAGATGGTAAAGTGAGCTTTCATTACAAAACATCTTTCAGCAAATTGAAATACGATGAATCAAAACAATTCACATATTCCATTTGCAAAAAAGTTTCGTATATAAAGCAGAAATCTACATCAACTAACACCACACACAGTGGACCAAACACAGAAGAACGCTGATGATGAAGGTTTAGTGGCCTTCGAAAACGGCTGGTTGTTCCGTTCAACTATGTGTTGTCAGCATATTTACAATTAACTTTGGTGTTATTTGTTCATTAATAATTATCACATGTAATTTGGCTTAAAAAGCGATACGAACTTTAGCCTGTTCAAATCATAAATATAGAAAATTAAATACTTTATTGATGTTCCTAATAACGCTACAGTTACACGACCGAGATTTGCTTTCAAGTTTTTCACACACGCTAGTTGTCAAGTCATTTAAATTGAAAGCTGTGACGCAAGATGCACGCAATTTCCAGCTGGACTTAAGAAAGTTGTCTACAAGATGAGTGGTGCGTTTGCTCTCAATTGACCATAAACGTAAACGTGTGACAACTTCAAAGGATTGTTTGGAGTTATTTAACCGCAATCCAAATGAGTTTTTGCGGCGTTATGTAACTGTGGATGAAACATGGATCCACTAGTAGTCGAAACCTGCTCCAAAGAAAGCCAAGGTGAGTTTGTGAGTTTGTCGGGCAATAAGGTGATTGCAACAGCTTTTTGGGAAGCACGCGGGATAATCTACATTGATTACCTTCAAAAGGGGAAAACAATAAACGGCGAATATTATGCCAACTTATTAGACCGATTGAATGAGGATTTAAAAAGAAACCGACCCCAAATGGCAAAGAAAAAAAGTTCTTTTTCATCAAGATAATGCACTAGTGCACACTTGTGTAGTCTCAATAGCAAAACTCTATGAATTGGGCTACGATCTCGAATCCGCCATATTCTCCGGATTTAGCCCCTACTGACTACTTTCTATGTCCAAACCTAAAGAAATGTCTCCGTGGAAAGAGATTTAGCTCCAACGATGAAATTATTGATCAAACAACAAATGCCTATTTTAAGGACCTTGAAAATCCTATTTTTTAGAAGGGATACAAAAACTGGAACTAACGGGTGCGTTCTGCATTCCACGTTAAATTGAAACAAGTGGAATTGCCATAAAATTGTTGTTGGAAATATGTAATTATAAAAACATGTAACTATAACATCACAATTCCACTCGTTTTAATTTCACCTGGAATGCAGAACATACCCGTAAAGGTGGAAGTAAATACCACGCTTTACGCGGCAACGCTTTTCTGGCTTGTTAAACGTTTAACGCTATACAAATGGAAAGCTCGGTTATTTTTTTGTCTTGCACTTACGTTTCATATTTCTTTAAATCTTTAATGCATTCTTTTATCCATTGTTTAATGAAAAATTAATTTCTAATCATTTTTGTGTATGTTAGCTTATGAATCTGGCAACACTAGCTTTCATTTTGTATACAACGCGTGAAAGTTGAAGAATGTTCAACTTTTTGCGAGGTACGCGCGTCGCGAACTTCTCTATGTAACTTGCCTTATGAAAACACACTATTTCAACTTTTTTGACAGCCGTGTGTATCGCATTAGCGCATTGAACGCGTGTTATGTGCTTCCACCTTAAGTGGACTAAGTGTATTGAGTCAAAAGGAGATTATGTTGAAAAATAAATTTTTGTTTTGCAAAAAAAGAAACTGTTTCATTCAAAACGTCGCGGACTTATTAATCCGCCCTCGTAGTATTGCCTAAAAAAGGAATCTTTTCCAAGTCAATTTTTTAAATTAAAAAAATTCTGATAGAAGAGGCGTTTATATAGCGTGTTGTTGTTGAGATGAGCGCGTGTCGTGTTTTTTCTTCTGACACGGAGACGCCCAACTCAACACGAAATGTTCGTGACAGACAATCTGGGTTCAAATCGTTACATACGTGATCGTATCGGCAATCGTACGAAAACAAATTAAATGATACGTCAATCGTATAAACTGAATGGGATTTCAATACGTTAACGTATGTCATAATCCGAAAATTTTGTTTTTACGTGACGAGTTGTACGTTCACGGATGTGACGATTTGACCCCTGATTTTGTGCGTGTTCGGGTCGTATCGTGTTTAGCAAAATTGATACGATAAAACCCGAAACGATTTTAGGTGTAACGATGCATGAGTGGATTTCCATTAAATAAAAAAATTTAATACGAGTATTTTGTATCGCCAAATGCGTAAAACCAGCAAATTTGTTGATAGTGTAGTGGTCCCTTAACCCAAGAATTCTGAAATTAATTAAATTAATTTTTTGCTATTCAATTTGATTTAGTGCGTGTTGTACCATCTGGGTATTCATGTTCGGGTCGTGTCTAACTTTAGCCTTTCGTTAAGTAATTTAGGACATTTCAATTTCCATTTGCAGCCCAGTGGCGCATTTATGAACAGAACCTGTATTACAATTTATTTATTTCATTTCGGATATACTTACATACTTACCCAATTAGCATTACATGCCTTGTCACATTTATACCAAGGCAAATTCATATAAGTAATACTCAGCTCAATTCGCTTCAAAATTATATTATACTTTTGTGTAAAAAAAATTATTGAAAAAACACATGCTGACATCTAACGCATATTCAAATTACAAGAGGCAGTTGAGACCATCCTAATATGAATTCGCCTGGATAAATACCGAAAAATAAAAAATATTAACAAAAAATATTTTTAAAACTTACAATTCATTTATTGAATTAATTTTTTTTTTACAAAGGTTTAGTGTGTAAAAAATTTCATTTAGTTTTATATTAGATAATAAATTTAATACATATTTTTGTATGAAGATTTTATACATGTTATCATTAACTTTAATTATAAATAATTTAGTTTTTCTTTTAATAATAATTTATATGATTTAATAACGACATAAGAGATAAATACATAATTAATATACATATGTACTTATTGTACATATGAGAAGTCTTATAAAACATGAAACTATCAAAATTAATTCAAGCAATAAAACAAAAACCATACATATAGAAAGAACATTTATGTTAAAAAATCTGAATTTTTTAGAAGAATTTTCTCCTTTATATTGTGTTTTAAATATCAGTTAAATTTATTATAAACACGATTTTCAGATTTTGGTATTTTTAATCGTTTTGTTGTTATGTTTGTTTATTCATTGATACATAGATATAAAATCGAGGTGCCATAATTGTAACAAAATTAATATATACATATATGTATATGTATGTAGGTATATGAATTTTGGAATGTGGAAGTTGTAAAAGATATATGATTTATGAGAATATATATGATTGCATCTAACTTCAGTTAAAATAAAATTAAAATAAAGTTGCACACGAGATTTGCCCTTTCATTCACGCTTCCAGCCCGAGTCTTGTTTGAAACAACATGTTTCGCCATACAAAATTTTTAGAGCGAACCCTGTTGTTTCATTCTGAATCTGTCTACGAACTATCATCTCTAATTTTTATAAAAAATTACTCTATCTGCACTAGCTGTCAAAACAAAGAAAGAACCAAAATAAAAATTCTTATACAGAAAAGAATATTCCTGTATAAACAATTTTAATTGAAAATAAAACCATTAAATGAAATAAAAACGTATTTAAGTCATTTTTAAATTTTTGCTTAAAAATAAAATATTTTTGCAATAAACAAATTTAATTGAAAATAAAACCAAAAAACTAATAAAAAGTATAATTCAGTCAATTAAACTTTGTAAGTCGCTATTTACACTATGCAAGTCTTATTGCTAAGCTGATTAGTTTATTTAGGAGAGAGAGACGGGGGGAAAAGAAAAGTAGCTGTTCGCCTCGTCTCTCTCCTCCTGAAACTAATCAACTTAGCAATAAGACTTGCACAGTGTGATTTGGGACTAATTAATAAAATTTTTAAGCAAATGTTTAATTGACTTAAATGCATTTTTAATTGATTTTTGGTTTTATTTTCAAATTTATTTATTGCAGGAATATTTTTTTCTGTGTATGAAATAACCATCAATACGAAACGATATCGTTTTTTTTTTATTTATTGTTGTAAATCGGTATGCCCATTGCCAATATTCAGCCCAATTATGAAAACTCTAGTATGGAATCATTTAGTATGATTTCAAGATATTACAATCATTACTTACCTCAGTATTCATGCAGCCAAGCTGCTGATGGAGTTAATCGAAATATTAAGCAATTATATAGGAAACAATTAGAAATTAGGCCCAAGTACTTGTTGTCATTGTGTCTAAGTTTGAGACGCGATGTGGTGATTAATGACCCACCATATGCACCACTGTATTCAAATATAAATATTGCTTCGGAATTACAGCTGTTCCTAGCTTTCTATAACTTAATATGTTCACGTACTAATAAGCGTCCTAGTGACGTCAATCAATCTATATCAATTGCAAAAAATTTGATGTCAATTGTTCTGGGAGTTTCTAATTATGATCCGAAAGTGGCGTTCGGATATACCCATGCCGATGCTGGTATTTGGGATGCATTTTTAAGGTCGACTGATATATTTGATTCATTCGTATCAGTGCTAAAAGCTGTTGAGAGCTTGTCAACTAATCCTATATTTCAATCATCGGTATATGATCACTTTTAACCTCGTTAAAAATGCTATGATGGGTGGGAGTCATGTCGAGGGAGGAGCTATTATAGCGTCCTCAATAATACGTAAAAGTCAATTAACCGTTAATCGAGGTTTGTATCAAAAATGATACATTTCGTTTTTATTTCAAAAATTTTTCTGAATGGCAACACTATATGGCACACCTGTTTTCACAATTTGTAAAATTGTTATTTCCCGTATTTAAAACATCGTTTGAAAAAATAAATTTCATAATATTGTCTTTGTATCACATTTGATACATACTAAAGTTTTGTGAATTTTGTATAGAACAAGTGTAATTTTTTTGCCGCTCGTGCTATTTTGTGCATTTTTATTATTTGAAAAAAGATATTTGATTGTGTTAATTTATTAAAATGTCTAGTTCACGGTTTTTGACTTTGGAAGAACTTGTAAATGATGTTCTTAACGAGAGTTCTGGCGGAGAAGATGGAGATTTATCAGATGTCTCTGATATTTCGAATATATCTGATGACGAGTTGGAAGATCAGGAAAATAGCTCTGATGATGACGAAATTCACAACGCAAGTTCTGATCCATCATATATAGCCAAAGATGGAACTTCTTGGCAAAGAGAGCATTGCTCAACTGGAAGATTGGGAAAGGAAAATATCATCAATATGCGCCCAGGTAAATAAAAAGTAATTTGAAAAAAGAACAAATATGAGACCAATGCTTTTAGGTGTTACAAGATTTGCTTCAAGTCGTGTTTGTAATATTCGGGACTCCTTTTTATTATATTTTTCGCCACAAGTAACAAAAATTATAATCGAAAACACTAACAATTGTGGAAAACATCTCAACGGTGTCAACCATATTGATGTAGATGAAGAATCGCTTTATGCTTATTTGGCTGTTTTATTATTGGGCGGAGTATACAAGTAAATAAAAATAATAGCTTTTCAAAAGAAAGTGTAAATATATCTTTTGCATTATAGATCCAAAAATGAGACCTTACATGATATGTTTGATGAATATTATGGACGGCCCATATTTCGTTCAATAATGTCTGAAAGATCATTCTTGAACATTCACAAAATCATACGGTTTGATCACGTTTTAGCCAGGCGTGCTCAGAAAAGTTCGGATAAGTTTGCGCCAATAAGGAACCTTTGGGACAAATGGTCTGAAAGTCTATCACAGTTTTATAACCCAAATGACTGTGTGACTGTAGATGAGCAACTTTTAGGTTTTCATGAGCGCTGTAAGTTTCGACAGTACATACCATCAAAACCAGAGCGGTATGGTCTAAAGTTCTGGCTGCTTGTTGATTCGCGTGCATGTTATGTGTGAAAAATACAGCAGTATTTGGGCAAAGATGTATCTGGCGTTCCAGAGCGAAATCAGGGAGAACGGGTCGTCCTTGACTTAGTTGATGGACTTAAGGGGCATAACGTTACAATGGATAACTTTTTTTCTTCGCACAGTCTTGGTTAAAAACTTTTGCAACGAAATTTAACAATGGTTGGAACAATGCGGAAAAATAAAAGATCAATTCCTCCAAAGTTGTTAGTATGCAAAAAAAGTACAAGATATGAGTCATCATTCGCTTTTACCCCTAATACAACTCTTGTTAGTTATATCAGCCACAAAGACAAATGCACAATTGCAATGAGCACAATGCATCATGATCAAAAAGTTTTGAACGGTCCAAAGAAACTACCCGAAATAATATCGTTTTATAACTCCACTAAAGGAGGAGTTGACACCGTTGACAAAATGTTAAGTAGTTACAGCAGCAAACGTAAAAACAATCGCTGGACAATGGCTGTTTTTTCGAACATAATTGATGTTTCTGCTTTAAACGCCTATATTATTTATAACGAAGCAGACACAAATTGGAAAACTACTCAGAAACATACAAAACGTAAGTGTTTTCTTCATGAGTTGGCAATCTCACTCGCAAAGCCATATATGGAAAAACGTAAAAACCTTCCTCGAAGTGAATTTTCTTTGATGATATACTCAAAACTTTCAAATCAAAATTTTAATGAGTCAAATGACAGTGAAGCTGGTCCTTCTAAAAAAAAGAAAAGTTGATGATTCTGCAAAAAAGAAACGTGCAAGATGCCAAAAGTGTTACACTTCGGGCGAAAACAAAAATAAATGGACGTCTTATTTCTGCTGCTTGTGCAAAAAGCCATGCTGCAATGAGAAGCACTCTAAAAGTATTTGCGCAGATTGCATTAGTAGTCCATAAATTAAAATTTTATTAAATATTGTATAATTTAAACAAAGTCTCAATAAAAACAAATAAAAAAACAAACATTTGTACTTTTTTAAGAGTTGTTTTCTTTCGTTGTTCAGTATGTATCAAATATAATACAAAGGAAGAATTATGTATTATTTTTGAAGCTCAATCTACGGTTAAATGTCATACATACTATTAAATCCCCAGATGATTATTTAAGTTTAATCAGTACTTACCGCAACAATCGTAATAGATACGGTAACTTATTCAATTATCTCTGGTACGAAAAGATGGTTCGTATTGAGAATTCAACATTTCTAAATTCAAGCCCTAAAATTGCCATAGCGGTAAAAGTTGAGATGAACGCAATTTGCGACATAACTATGATAAAAGAAGATGGGACCTTCGTTAAACGTTACTCCCCTGAGGGTTTATCAATTGATCAGTTTAAGAATAATTTAAACATCTTAAAAGGCGGTGACATTCGTAAACCATCGATATTTATTATTCCTATTAAAATCATAGTGAATGATATTGGTTCTGGACCACATCACGGACCTTGGCATATTGAGAGAGTGAATGATAGTATTCTAGATACATTAAAACTGGTGACCCCGACGTGATCGCGGGAAAAATTAATTAATCTCGTTAATCACGACAGTTTATTGTGTTTTTTAATAAGTAAAAAAATACATTGTTTCAGTAGAAGTTTGGTACATGCCTACAGCTGCATTAAAAAAAGAGGTTTTAACTGTTCCTAAATATTCATGCCTTTCCTATTATTTGGAAAGAAATTTACGATTTTGAGACTGCTGTAGAACATTTGAAAGGCGAAATGGGAGGTATGTGGGTTTACTATAGAATACTAGACCCTAACGATACTACATTAGCTGCTTCAAAATTCCCTAATTTAACACGAGCGGCAGTGGTTTATGCTAAAACTTATATTTGTTTAAAATACAGCATCAATATGAGTAATGTGGAAAATCTAAAAAAATAAAAGGGCCCATTTAAAGTGTACCGCAACGAGATTAGAAAACTTCATTAGCCAAGTTACCAACGATACACCTCTTTTTGAGATACGAGCTCGACTGGAACGAGTGGACAAAATATACGATCAATACCAGTTAATAGACATTGAAATGTTTGCTCAATCAGACAATTTTCCTTAACGTGAAGCTGAAATAGAAGAATTTGAAGCCAGGTATTTTCCAATGAAAAGTAAATATAATGAAGCAATTGGTAGCAGGGCACACGCTGCATCGATTGAACCTCTAAATTCAACCATGTTGCAACATGATTCCTGGCAAAAGCTACTGGAAAACCAAAGTGCTTTTATGGAGAAATTATCTGGCCTACCTTTGCCGGCACCGTCAACATCTCAAACGATGAATACCTCCACACAGTCTGCTGATGTTCGATTACCAAAATTAACGCTCTGTATCATACTGTAGACTGTAGGCAACAAACCTTTGTGGTGCCTCGCAATTAACATAGACTAATTTTTTTAATATAATTGCTCATTGTAGCTCGTGGTATACAAAGTGATCTAACAAACTTGCACCAAGAAAACCACTTAGTTGGCACTACTTGCCGAAAATTGACATTTGCTATCTCACCGCTGATATTTTCTCACAGTCACCATTAGCCGCGATTTCAAAATATAATAATCAAGTGTTACGCTCGTGTTTTATGTGTTATCTTTATAAATTAGAGAGTAGTGTTATTGTATAATTTTTCCGTTTGATTGTGTTTTATCTGACTTGGAAACTTTTAAAGATGAGGTCTCAGATATGTATTTTGAAAGCATAATAGAGAGTATTGAAAACATTGACGATGCACCCTCCTTTAGCACCGAAACTGTGCAATCACGCGAAAGCCCATCTCACGCTTCCAGTGTTAAGAACCCAAGAAAGGATACTAAAGAGAAGCCACCTAAACTGAATTTGCATTGGAAGAACAAGAATCTTGAATTTGAATGCAGAACAGCTCACGTTTATGGGAAGTAAAGTGCTAGGCCCTGATCTTCTTCAGCTAGAAACTCCCGAGCAGTTTTTCTTTTACCTCTTTCCAACTCAACTAATCAAAAAAATTGTTGAGGAGACCAATTTATATCAAGTTCAAAAAGAGCCTAATAGCACATTTCGACTGAATGAAGAGAATGTCAAGCAATTTATAGGTGTGACATATCTAATGTCTCTCATTCAACTACCTGGAGTTACTAACCACTGGAGTCCAGTACTTGGAACACCTCTAATACACGAAACCATGTCCCTGAATAAATTTGAAAAGATTCGACAAACTTTGCATTTCAACGACAATAGCAAAGACTTTCCTAGGAGTAATCCTGAGTGTGATCGGCTGTTTAAAATACGTCCAGTGGTTGACTTCTTGAATGAGACGTTTAGCAAAATCCCAATGGAAGAGCACCTCTGTGTGGACGAGCAAATGTGCTCCACTAAAGCACGGAATTCTTTGAAGAGGTAAAACCCTAACAAACCACATAAGTGGGGATACAAAGTATTTGTGTTGAGTGGTGTTTCTGGCTTTGCCTATAGAACAGAAATTGAAACAGGCAAAGAAAATATTGTCTTACAAGGTGAGCCAGATTTAGGCGCCTCATCCAATGTCGTCATGAGGCTAGCGCGTATGATTCGGAGAAACCAGAATTTCAAACTATATTTCGACAACTATTTCACTTCCCTTCGCCTAATGGAATATCTGGCCAAAGAAGGCATCCTCAGTCTTCGGTATCATAAGAAGAAATATAATACCTGATTGTAAGCTGTCGTCGGAGAAAGTAATTTTAAAAAAAGGACGAGGCTATTCGGAAGAATACATAGCTGATGTCAACGGGATCGACGTCTCTACTGTTGCGTGGAAGGACAACAGAATTGTCAATCTGGCTTCCACCTTTGCTGGACAAAAACCTGAAGCTGATGTGCGAAGATGGGACAAAAAGAACTCGAAATATATTTGCATAAAGCGGCCTAATGTAGTAGGAGTACAATCGTTATATGGGTGGCGTTGATCTACTTGACAGCATCATAGGTATATATAAAATACGTTTGCGAAGCAAGAGATGGCTCATGCGAATTTTTTATCACTATTTGGATGTCACTATAGCCAACGCATGGATACTTTATAAAAAAGCTGCTGAGTACAAAGGTATTTCATCGAACCGCTTATCATCAGCAGATTTTCGTCAGCAGGTTGCTGTGACCCTTTGCAAAATGGATGTAAAGGCTACTTTTTCTGGTCGGCGGTCGTTACAGAGCGATATTGATGCCAAAAAGCACAAATGACCCGCTCAGCATGTACCCCCAAAAGCAGTCCGACAAGACCAGATTGGGCACTGGCCACAATGGTCTGATAAAAAAATCAAATGCAAGCTTCCGAAGTGTGTCGGATTTACCCATACTGTATGTGAAAAATGCGGAGTAGCGTTATGCTTTACTAAAACCAAAAATCGTTTCAGAGACTTTAACCTTTCTTAACAATATAAGTTTTGACCACAAAGCTCAGTGTAGCCTAAAAGCAACAAACGTTTTTGTGTAAGTTTTGATTACTCACCTCAATGTTGCCTAAAAGCAACACACATTTTTTGTATCATTTTTTGCTTAAATAATAAAAATAAATAAAAATGAAAAAATACGTGTATTTTATTTTGTTGCTATCATTCCCTATACAAAAAATCAGATAAATCGGAGTCCTTGAGTGATAGAGGGTTAAGGTAACGGCATATAAAAGGATAATCCATCATAAGCCACCAGTCATCCTCCCCTACTCCTACAGAAGTACAAAATGAAGTACTGGAGGACAATGTTCAAAGTGATGTATGCAGAAGTAGAGAGAGTATACAAATTGACGAGGGGTTAATGAAAACTTACAGTCCATAAAAGTTACTACAACGTTTTTTGACCATCACTGAGTCAGTACAGTTCCCTCAAGCTACTTTTGAGAAGTAAAAGTAGGTAGTGATGGACTACTTCGGTAACAAATATAGCGCGAACAGCAAGAAAACCAACTCTGACGGAATAATTTTGTTGATTATGCAGTGAACCAATGCTGAAATCTCTATTGATCGCTGAAATGATCAGAAGACGACTGCAAAATTTTAATGTATATTTGGTATAATCGCCATCGTCCAACTTACTCGGGTCAGGAGAAACGTGTTTTCAGCTAACCTTTATGTCAACAGCAGAAATGCTTTACGCACGTCCACAGCAGCATACCTGGGTATGTACATACGTTTTGTATGGGGAATGGTACGTCGTTAGCATAAAAATGCTAATTACGTATCTACCTGGTTTGTTGGAATTTCCGAATTATTTTTTTCGTTTGTTAGAAATGGACAAAAGGCTAAAAAATTTTATGACAACCAATTTCATCCTCACAGTCATTGTTTGTTGAAAAAAGTGGTTGTATAGGTAGACGACATACGTATATAATAAATATATAATATAGGCAGGTAGAAACATTTATTGTTGCGGAAATTTCATTCTTTGTAGTATCGTCAGAAAATTTAGTTTACATTTGTGATTCGAAGTGAAAAGACGTTTCTGTTTATTTTGTGGAAATAAAAAAATATTAAAAGTGAAATGGCTGATGGTGAATGGCTTACTCCGCGACAACTAAGCGCACTTTCGTACGAAGAACAACAAGCATATATTCGGCAAGCGCTTGAAGAGAGCCAAGAAGAAACAAGTGACCACGATTCAATAGTTGGTGACGAGGCTTTAGGTGATATTGGTGGAGATGACTCAGACGTTGAAGAACCCATGTTACCAGAATATGACCCAGAGGGCGACAGTGATTCTGATGAAGATCTTGAAGAGGCATCAATTGAAACTGGCGAAGTTTTTACCGCCAGAGATGGTAATGTTTGGTCCTCGATACAACCACAACCTGTAAGATTCCGTACGCACAACATTCTAAGAAGTGAAGAATCTGGACCAGTACGGGCAACGCAGGGTTTGACCATTGCAGAAACGTTCCAATTGATAATGTCAAACGAAATATGCGACATAATTATTCGTGAATCAAATCGAAAGGCAAGGCAATTTTATGATATTGACAACGCAAAACATCCAACAAGAGAACCGAGATCATGGATTCCCATAACAAAAAGTGAATTTGATGCATATTTGGGCCTACTTTTGCTAAGTGGCGTTACACATTCTGGTTACGTGCATACGAAAGATTTGTGGAAAACTACTTCACATCCACTATATCGTGCCTCAATGAGTGTACGACGATTTTGGGAAATAAGCCGCTTCATACGTTTTGATAATGGAAACACACGCCAGCAACGAAAACAAACTGACAAAGCAGCAGCAATATCGGACGTTTTTTTGATGCTTAACAGCTGTCTTCGTAGATATTACGTGGCTGGAGCCAACGTCACCGTAGATGATGCTTATCGTGGTGGAACTGGCTTCACGCAATACATACCATCAAAACCTGCCAAATATGGAATAAAAGTGTGGTGGGTGTGCGACTCCATTTCTTCCTATCCATTGCAGGTACAATGAATATTGTTGAAAATTGTTGAAAATCTAAATAACTAAATTGAATATAATGGGTGTTTTTTTTAGAGGTATAGAACTTCGAATTGAAATAAAACACAAGAAAATCGTTTTAATGTCCATCAATTTCGCTTTATTGGAAGGATAATTTTATGCCATTAATGTTTAAATATGATTTCGGGCATGTGGCCGCCGCGGCTGGCTCGAATAAAGCCAATTCTACAGGTCCAATTTTCAACCACTTTTTCGAGCATATGGGGCCGTATGTTGGCAATACCGCCACGAATGTTGGCTTCCAAGTCCCCTAACGTTTCTGGTTTGTTGGCGTAGACGAGCGACTTCACATATCCCCAAAGAAAATAATCCAATGGTATCAAATCACACGATCTTGGTGGCCAATTGACAGGTCCATTCCGCGAAATTATGCGCTCATCGAATGTTTCCTTCAATAAATCGATTGTGACGTGCGCTGTGTGGCATGTAGCGCCGTCTTGTTGGAACCACAACTCATCCACATTCATGCCATCCAATTCGGGAACAAAATAGTCGGTTAGTCGGCTCCAATTGCTGTGCACGGTGGCGAATCGATTCATTCGGGTCCTCTTCAACACTTTGCTCTACAGCGGCAATTGTTTCTTCGGTGCGCACTGTTCGACGTCTCTGCGGATGCGTATTATCACATAGAGTAAACGTAGTGCGAAAACGATCCATGGTTAACCGAATTAATTGCTCTGATGGACGATTATGTCGACCATAAAATGGACGGAGCTTGCGGTAAACTTCGCGAACTGAACCATTATTTTCGAAATAAATTTGCACGATTTGCAAGCGTTGTTCTTTTGTCAACCTGTTCATGATGAAATGGCAAACCAAACTAAATATTAATCACTTGACAGCTGACAAAATGGCCGCCAGTTAAAAAAGTGATGCTAACTTAAAGTTCTATACCTCAATAAAAAACACCCATATATATATATATATATATATATATATATATATATATATATATATTCTACTGAGAAAAAGTACATTCCAATAAATTTATCTTTGTTAAAGGTTATAAGTGATGGATCATATATAAACTGTGATGCGGAAATTTATTCCGTAGTTGTAAAGTTGTAAACGCTTTCAAAAATGCAAATGATCTGAAGATTGGTAATATTAACTTCAAACTTGTCAACTTCTTCGATACAGATCATAATATATATGTATATATACATATATATATATGTTATTTACTAAAAACGCTTTCATTTCAGTCATATTATGAACACAACCGAAAGTCGAAAATCAAATTCTATCTTCGTCTTTTTTCCGATTTAATTGATTTGGGAGTGCTAAATTCATACATTGTTTGCGACAAATTATCTACAAACAGCTCATCTCCATTTTCAATTTCACTTCTGGAATTTCGTTCACAGCTTGCAACACAGATGATCAATTCTTTCTCTAGTCGCAAATATGAAACTAGCTCAACGCCACGAGCTGTATCCAAACGAGCAAGGCTGACCACAAACAATTGTCGATTATCTGGCCACTATCTCACCAGAATGGATAGCGGAGTGCGAAAGCGATGCGTTCTTTGCACCAAAAATGGCATAGACAATCGAACAAATTCAATTTGTTTCACTTGCGATAAACCATTTTGCTACACGAAAGAACGAAATTGTTTTGAAATCCACCATAAATGATTTTACTGTACCAACTATACATATATTGATAGTTTATTTTATTATTTTATAATGAATTACACGGTGCTACAATGAAAATATACTTCGAAAGTGACCTAGTGTAAGTTGTAGGCATTATTAAGTAGATCATAAATCAATTTTTAAAAGTTCGGAAACACCCCCAAATTTCGGAGTTATTCCGAAAAAACTATTTTCGGGTAGGTCCGAGTACTTATGAACACGTAACTCAGTTGATTTTAATCCGATCTTAAATTTTTGAACGCTTTATGAAAGACAAAGAATAGATCTTTCCAACCGTATACATTTTATGCTATATTAATTAATTATTGGTAGTAATTTTCGTAATAACATCTGCAATTTTTTTTATTTTTTTTTTATATTTTTTTAACTTTGAGTTCTTTTTTTATAATTTTTTCTATAAAAGCAGATGTATTTGTATAAAAAAATTTAAATAGAATTTTATAACAAATAAAATGAACTTTAGTTTTTTTTTACATCGGACAATATTTGTGAAAGTTATTAAACTTTATTTAAATTTAAATAGCAGTTGATAACCCCAAGCGGAAAAAAATTTAAGTGAGAATAATTCTTTTTATACTGGGATAACAAAAGAGATAAATTAAATACTTTAGTTAAGTTGCAATGCTCTTTATGTTTTTGTTTTAATTTTGCCGTTAGATATTTTGACATTTATTTATTACTTGAGTGCATTGCACTTGATAATACAGAATTTAATATACCCTTCACTATTCTGAAGTAAATTTTAAACATAAAATATACTATAAGGGAAGTATTTTCAATTTCCTTTTCTTTTTGAAATTATAATAAATTTAATTTTTATGTAAGTATATAGATTTGAAACAATGTTTTAAAATTTTTTTGTAAGCATTTTATGTCGATTGTAACTTTTGTGGTAAATACACAAACTGTAATAAATGAATACGTAATGACAAAACATACACACCTAAAGTAGAGGGTGTATAAGAAATAAATTGTTTATTATTTTAAAAATAAAGTGTTACTATTTGGAATTTGTGAAAAGATTAGTGTTACTTAAATATTTAAATTAAAAAAGTAAGTTTGTGTTATTTTTTTATATTTAATAAAAAAAATATAATGTGGATTTTAACTTCTATTTCAGTGTGTGATAAGCGTAATAATTTTTGTTTTATCTGTGGCTTATTCGCTGACAAAAAACATCGATTAGATTTTAAAAATAATAAAGCCTTAGTTACTTCTTTTAATGCCTTTTTTAAGTGTTCGTATGTTTTTAGCAAATGGTATGAACCCGAATGTGTTTGCATAACCTGCTCAATTGCACTTAAACAATGTAAGTCTAAAAATTTTATAAACCAACCTTTACCATTCTCTGCTCGAATGGTTTGGCGTCGTCAAATTTTTCATAAACCAGAAGATTGTTACTTCTGTCAAACAAACGTTGTTGGTTATAAGTAAAAAACCGTGATCGTATTAATTATGCCAATGTGTTAACTGTATCCAAGCCAAAAATAATCAAACATAATGCAAGTACGACTGAAGAAGAACATGAATCCGGGGAAGAAAAGTCTGCAGACA
Organism: Tachina grossa; assembly: GCA_949987645.1. Classification (NCBI taxonomy): domain Eukaryota; kingdom Metazoa; phylum Arthropoda; class Insecta; order Diptera; family Tachinidae; genus Tachina; species Tachina grossa. The sequence continues at coordinate 19,700,045 of OX465276.1, read as the reverse complement.
TGGAATGTGACCAGACATTTGTTGCACAGTCGGTGGAACCCCATTTAGTGACAAATGAAGATTTTCATGATCTTGTTCGAGATTTGAAACTATCTATCATGGAGACAAACAGAGATGTTAGCGTCTCCACTAAAACAGTGGAATATCACTAAAAGTGACTTTAAAGTAACATTTGCAAGAGACAATCCCCAAATACAGTTTGAGCACATTTTTAAAGCTGACAATGATAATAACAACCTTGTATATTGCTCAGATGTAGATGAGTTATTTCATTGTCTGAATTACCAACATCAACCGAACGACTGGAGATTATTTTTGGACGGCTCGTGTAAAAGTAAGTAATATTTTTTTGTTATTCAAAAACCATTAACATATTTTTTAGGTTTGAAAGCAGTTTTATTACACAACGAGAATCAGTTGCCCTCAGTGCCTATAGCATACGCTACTAACATGAAAGAGTCGTATGCAACAATGGAAAATATACTGGATTTAATATGTTATAAAAAGTATCAATGGCAAATAGTTTCAGATCTAAAAGTTCTGACAATTTTATTCGGAATGCAAGGAGGCTATACTAAATTTCCTTGCTATATTTGCGAATGGGACAGTCGTGGGAAAGACCAATACAAGCAAAAAAAAGTGGCCACCAAGAACAATTTTTCAAATTGGCAAGAAAAACGTCTTAAAAATTCCACTAGTGAGTACCGAAAAAATATATAATTTTGCCACCATTACACCTCAAATTGGGATACATGAAGCAGTTCGTGAAACGCCTGGATAGGGAAAGCGATGCCTTTTTACACTTAAAATCAGTTTTCCCAAGAATAAGTGAAGCAAAAATAAAAGAAGGTACAAATGTTTATTGATTTCTAAACATAATTGTATTATTTTTTTATTTTTAGGTATTTTTGTTGGTCCTCAAATCCGCAAAATCATGTTTGACGAAGAATTCACAACGAAACTAAATGTTGTGGAAAAAAGAGCATGGAGAAGCTTTATTAGTTTATGTGAAAATTTTTTGGGAAATAAAAAAAGTGAAAATTATATTGATGTAGTAAAAGAATTTCTGGAGGCTTATGCAGAAATGGGATGAAGAATGTCCATTAAAGTTCATTTCCTGCATGCACATTTAGATTTTTTCCCAGAAAACCTAGGACAATTCAGTGATGAGCAAGGCGAACGATTTCACCAGGACATTATGGATATCGAAAGACGCTTCGAAGGAAAAAGCCAATTAAGAATGATTTCAAATTAGTGCTGGTCACTTAAGAGAGAAACAGACGATTTGATGTACAAGCGAAAGAGGTCTATAGCAAGCACTTTTAATCATATATTCTTAATTTCTAAATAAAATAATTTGAATACTGTTATTTTAAAATATTTATATAATCATATCATTATAACATTAAAAAATAAAGAAAATGTATAGGGTGTTTTTTCAGAGGTATAGAACTTCGAATTGAAATAAAACACAAGAAAATCGTTTTAATGTCCATCAATTTGGCTTTGTTGGAAGGATAATTTTATGCCATTAATGCTTAAATATGATTTCGGTCATGTGGCCGCCGCGGCTGGCTCGAATAAAGCCAATTCTACAGGTCCAATTTTCAACCACTTTTTCGAGCATATGGGGCCGTATGTTGGCAATAACGCCACGAATGTTGGCTTCCAAGTCCCCTAACGTTTCTGGTTTGTTGGCGTAGACGAGCGACTTCACATATCCTCAAAGAAAACAATCCAATGGTGTCAAATCACACGATCTTGGTGGCCAATTGACAGGTCCATTCTGCGAAATTATGCGCTCATCGAATGTTTCCTTCAATAAATCGATTGTGACGTGCGCTGTGTGGCATGTAGCGCCGTCTTGTTGGAACCACAACTCATCCACATTCATGCCATCCAATTCGGGAACAAAATAGTCGGTTAGTCGGCTCCAATTGCTGTGCACGGTGGCGAATCGATTCATTCGGGTCCTCTTCAACACTTTGCTCTACAGCGGCAATTGTTTCTTCGGTGCGCACTGTTCGACGTCTCTGCGGATGCGTATTATCACATAGAGTAAACGTAGTGCGAAAACGATCCATGGTTAACCGAATTAATTGCTCTGATGGACGATTATGTCGACCATAAAATGGACGGAGCTTGCGGTAAACTTCGCGAACTGAACCATTATTTTCGAAATAAATTTGCACGATTTGCAAGCGTTGTTCTTTTGTCAACCTGTTCATGATAAAATGGCAAACCAAACTAAATATTAATCACTTGACAGCTGACAAAATGGCCGCCAGTTAAAAAAGTGATGCCAACTTAAAGTTCTATACCTCAATAAAAAACACCCTTTAGTAGCTATTGATGAATATTTGTAAAAGCAAAATTTTTAACTTTTGAAAAACCTTAATAACTTTTTTACTTTTTACTCGATTTTATTTATTGAAAGCTGGTTTAACTCAGAACTAAATTAGCTTTAATTAAATATATACATAAGGGTATGTTTTTGAACAATCTAATTTAAAAAAAAGGCGCCAAAGTTGAAAAACCTAGAAAAAATAAAATTAAAATCAGATATAATTGAAAATATCACTGCAAAAAAGTTAATATATATACCAATAATATATATATATTTAGGAAAGCACATTTTTCTTCTTTCTGAAACCATTTAAAAGTTGTAAATCCGATAAAAATCAACTGAGTTACGTGTTCATAAGTACTCGAACCTACCCGAAAATAGTTTTTTCGGAATAACTCCGAAATTTGAGGGTGTTCCCGAACTTTTAAAAATTGATTTATGATCTACTAAATAAGGTCTATAACCTACACTAAGTCCCTTTTCAAGTATAAAAAAAAGTACTCATTTGTAGCAGCGTGTTATTATTTTTAATTTTTCGATTTTATTCCCAAAGTACTTTATGTTTGTTTTTAATGAAATATTTATGTTTTAATGTTTTTTGTGCAATTCGATTGAAATAAAAAATAAATTTATGAATGAAAATTCAGAAAGTCTAAAAATTATGCTTTTCACGCCGAGCTTCAAGCTACGTTATTGAAGCGATTGAAGATCAGTGACCCAACCAATTTGGATGCGACCAAACTATATTTGTGGACCAATGGGACACATGTGTCCCATTTTATTTTCAGACACCCCAGGGAACCTATTGAAGCAAACCAAAAGGCGTTGGTTACTCTGGTTACATCACGCATTGGTGGATATAATAACAAAAGTTTACTGAAGTGTACCATATAGTTTCCTAGATTTGAGCAAACAAAAATTAAAAAAAAAATCACAAATTTTTGACTTTGAGACGACCTTGAAATAAATTCGGAGAAAAAAACTTAAATTTTTACATATTTTTAAAAAGACACATTTGTTTTTTATTCAATAAAACTTATTTGGTAAAAATTCGTTCAAAAATGTGGCTGTGTGAGGAAATAAACCAAATGGGACCTATGTGTCCCATTGGTCGTCAAAGTGTTAAACAAAAAGTGAGATGGAAGAAAATGCGACTTAATTAATATTTTATCAATATTAGAAGTAAATAAGGTATCTACAGGGCGGCGCAGAAAGAGCTTTTTTAATTATTATTCTTTCTTTTTTCGTTTTCAGGATTTTGTGAAGAGATTTGGGTAATTAATTATGAATCATTATAGCCAAACGATCTGACTACAGCGGGAAGGCGATCTGTCTGCAGCGGCCGTCTGGCCCAGACACATGATAAAACAAAGACCTCAACCGGCAGCAAACACACGAATGACCCTAAAAGAGAAATCCCAGGAATGCCAAAACAGAAAATAAGTGAAGTTTTGGTTTGGTACATTCTTGCACTTCCGGGACCAAATATGCTTAAACAAAAAGTGAGAGGGAAGGAAATGTGACTTAATTAATATTTTCTCAATATTAGAAGTAAATGAGGTATCTCCTTTAGGTATCTAAAGGGTGGCGCAGAAAGAGCTATGTATATGGTTGGAATTTTTATAGCTTTTTTTTAATTATTATTCTTTAATTTTTTCAGCATTTGTGGAGACTTGGGGAATTAATTATGAATCATTACAGCCAAACGATCTGTCTGCAGCAGCCGTCTGACCCAGAGACAGGATAAAAGAAAGACCTCAAACGATAGCAAAGATGTCAAAAAAGAAAATAAGTGGAGGATTTGTTTGGTGTATTTTTGCACTTTCGGGTCCACATTTTCTTAAACAAAAAGTGAGAAGGAAGAAAATGTGACTTAATTAATATTTTCTCAATATTACAACTAAATAAGGTACCTCCCCCTTCAGGTATCAACTTCAGGTTTGAAATTGAAGAGTGGGCTAATATTAGGGTTTCAATAACCCTTGAACTTGCAAGTCCGCTTCTAAAAGATGAAGAATACTACAAAGTAGACTCCTATTTCCCCTATCAAGTAGACTTGGTACTGGTTTCAAGTCGTTTCTGGTTCTACCGTCTATACAAGGAAATCTCACTGCCCGAGAAGATTTTGATATATGCATAACGGCATGGAAGCCCTTTTTAGTGGAGAAATCCGAAACGGATAGAACAACATATTATCTAGAAGCTCTTTTTACTATATTGATTGATATATTGACAGGCAACTCAGACCATGAGTGTAGTTCCTCCCTTTACACCATGAATGTAGTCCCTATGACCATGGAAGAATTCAGAACATGGGAAGACATGGTTATACAATGGAAGAAGAAAAAGCGTTGTATGGCTTATTCCTGTTGCTGCGGGCGGCAGCATTCAAATATTTGAGACCATCACTGCTACCTTAGAAGTAGCATTGCAACAATACCTCGAGTATACAGAAATGACACATATAGATCTGATAATAAAGCATTTACGGATTCACCACAAAGAAATCTTATCCATACCATGCTTATCTCAAGAACAAGATATGTTGGAGAAAGCAATCGCTTATATACTGCACAAACCTGAAAACCACAAACCATACATTAACCCAAATTGTCCGGGCGCACCCACATGGTAACGTAAAATTACGTTACATTTAAAGATACTTAGCAAAGTCAATGTTAACCCATTATTGCCCAGGCGGTAATTTAACTTACCAGCACTTTAATCACGTGTAAAACCTACATTATATAAAAAAACTAAATTTTCTTTGGTGTATACTTTAACTTAATGTGTTTTAAGAAAACAATTTGAATGATATTTATTTTTTGTTATCCTTTCGCGTTTGGGAAGGACTTTCGCCAAGCTCCAAAAAAGATCATATTTTAAAACAACTATAAAAATATTATAAAAAAATTTATTTTTTTTTAAACACTGGTTCAAAACCCTCATTAAGTCTACTTTTATTATGTACATAATTCAATTTATTTACCTCGACTAAATGTTTGAAATAACATCAATTATCCTTGTGGTAATTTTACTTACCATTGGGCAGTAACATATAGCAAATTAGGCAAGATTTAATAAAATCGCGAACAAAAGCACAATATACCCGCCATTAAGCGCTGTATGCTTAATACTTCTTATTGGCTCGCTATGGTTGGTTCAAGGAGCATTAAATAAGGCGAGGGCAACGGCGAATTCGATTCGTCGTAGTCAATTCGCCGTAAACAAAATTTGTCTTTAATTTGTTTAGATCGTGTTCAACAAACGTGGTAACGCCACCTGGTTTTTAATTTTTGTATATGGTGTTGACGTGGTAACGCCACCTGGTTTTTAATTTTTGTATATGGTGTTGACGTGGTAACGCCACCTGGTTGTCGATTCGCCTGGGGTTTGTTGATTCAAATTTCATTCGAATTGAAAATGGGGAATTCCCTTTTTATCCCAAGGTTAGCATGCTGTAATAAATATTTTGTTTCAAGACTTTAGTCTTGCTTTTCTTTTCATGTGTAACAAAAGTGTAAGAGTGTTAAAAGTGAAATAATTATTTTTTATTGCGAAAATGCCATCAAAAAAGTATTTAAGAATTGAAGAAGTAATTGCCATTTTGGAAGATGAAGATGAAAATGAAGAAATTGCTGCGGTTGCATCATCCTCAAATGTCAACGTTGTGTATATTCCACCTGACGCAGACGAAATTTCAGATGAAGAGCAAATTGATGATAACGTTATGAATGATAATGGTGCAATAGATGTGGATATTGCTGGCACAGTTGAGCTTGAATATGAATCAGAAGACGAATCTGAAAATGATAAAATTGCGGAGCCTACCACAAAGCGATATAAATCTATAAACGAATTTAATGTACCCAAATGGACCAGAAGAATTTCATCATTTGATAAAACACCAGTAGATGTTGAAGAAGAACGTGTTCGTAATGTTGTTGAAAAACTAAGTGGAAAATCACCAATTGAACTATTTAATCTCTTTTTTGATGATGAAATGCTTCATTTGATTATTGAGCAAACTAATATATACGCCTCTCAGTGCAACGTGCCTTTTATTGTTGAGTCGCATGATATAAAACGTTTTATTGGATTTTTGTTCTTTACTGGCTATCATAAATTACCAGAATGGAAACTATACTGGTCAAATGATCCATCTTTTGGTGTTGAAATCATTCGTAATGCTTTTCCACGAAATCGCGCCGAAATGATAAAACGATTCATTCATTTAGCTGATAACACTAAAATTGATCCAACAGACAAATTCGCCAAAGTGAGACCTATGGTAGACTTGTGCAACAAACGTTTTATACAGTTTGGAGTATTCGCTCACAATCTATCTATTGATGAGGAAATGATTCCCTATTTCGGAAGGCATTCCTGTAAAATGTTTATAAAAGGGAAACCTATCCGTTTTGGATTTAAGGCATGGTGTCTGACTTCATCAAATGGATATCTGTACAATATAAAACTGTATGGTGGATCGTCATCAAATTATGACAAGTCCATTGGATTAGGAGCTGATACTGTTCTCAGTTTGCTAAGAGTTGTAGAATCTCCATCGAGTCATACCATATACTTTGACAACTTCTTCACATCATACCACCTTATGTGTTTACTAAGCACAGAAAATTTTTTTGCTACAGGTAATTTGCTACTTTTATTATATATAAAACTGTTGTATTTGAATTTCTATATTTTAACAGGAACTGTTCGATGCAATAGAATCGGTAAAGCCCAATTGCCAGAAAAAATTACCAAGGGTGAAAGTGCAGCTCTTTTTGATATGACGAATGAAGTGTTGGCCATACGGTGGAGAGACAATGCACTTGTCACTGTTCTTACAAATCATGGTGCCATGGATCCAAAATCAAACACAAAACGTTATGATCGCGTAACCAAAACGCATATTAACGTAAAAGTTCCTGGCGCTATTGGGCAATATAACAAGTATATGGGGGGAGTTGATCTACATGACAACGCGTTGGCTAATTATCGGATTGCTGTACGATCCAAAAAATGGTGGTGGCCATTGTTTATAAATTTGCTTGGTAATATGATGGTTAATGCATGGAGCTGCATGTGCTGGTATCAACAATTGAACAAATAAAACCATTATCGCAACTACAATTTCGTGCAGCTGTGGTTAATGAACTACTTACATTTACAAGATCACCCACAAGTGAACAACCTTCAATGTCTTCATCAAATTTAAGAGAAAAATTGCCAAACCTTAACACAACAGTTCATTGTATTTTAAGATGTTCTGGAAACCCGAGACGTTGCGTAATTTGTCATACTCATACGCCTTTTGAATGTCAAGTATGCAAAGTGCGGTTGCATCAAAAATGCTTTTCTTTATACTCAAAGCACTTGGATTAAAATTTAAAAGCTACCAAAAATTTAAAATGTAAAACAATTTAATCAAAATGTTTATTTTACTTGTTCTTTTTAATGAATTTTTTAATTTTTAATAAATATATTTTACTAAAATAAGAATTTTAACTTTAAATCAAATTCTTGTATTATTCCAAAAACACTTAACATATCTGCCCACTGGTAAGTAAACTTACCATCTCATATCTCAGAAACCAATTGTTCCATTTTCTCAAAACTTTAAATATATCTTAGTTGCACCCAAAAACTACTTTGTGCAAAGTTTCAGCGAAATCGGTTCACGTTTTCGGGTAGCGGGCAATAATGGGTTAAATATTTTAACAGAACATCATCATTTTAAGATCATCTGTTAATAAACTAAACAGCTCTCTAGGTCAGTTGTGTTGCGTGCTTTAAAGTGAATGGACGTTTTTCAAAAGCTACAAAAAAAGAACCAGAGTAATTGTGAAAATGGATTTTATGAAAAAGTAAGTAAGCATTTATTTTAATATTGGTGTTCGTACAAGTTATGTTTTTTTGGATAAGTTGATAACATTGTAGGGACTCCCTTTTTAAGACAACACTTTTATATAATTTATATGCCAATCCTGGCTCATTACATGGCGATCCTGACCACATCGATCCTCAAGAATCAACAAGCCTAAAAGTACAATTCCTGATGACGGAAGCCGAAATAGATGAAATCATTACCCGTTGGGAACGGTACATTGAAGAAAACAAATGCGAAGAGTACGAGCCTGCAAACTTATCAAACACACTAGAATCGACCCCAGTATACACACCACTTCCCCGTACAGCAGGTCCTAAAGCAATTACTATAGAAGAGTATAAGAGACGAACGAACAAAAGAAAGGACACACCAACTCCCAAACCAAAGCCAAAAAAAAGGGCCGGCAAGAAATTCCAGAAGCGGAAAGAGCTAGCATTACTGTACAAAGACTTAACATTGGCGACCACAGTAGAATGTAAAACTAATATAAAAAATAGAATAAAAAAGCTTAAATACAAAAACAATTAAAATAAAAATACAAACAAAAATAATTAAACATATTTTATAACATTTTAAAATTTTATTACACTTCAAGAAAACATTATAAAAAAAAAAAAAAAAAAAAAAAAAAAAAATAAGTTTATTTACACTATTATTTTAAGAATATCATTAAAAACATTTTTATTTCACAAATTTATTAATATTGTAACAATACTATGAGGTTGATTAGAAAAATTCCTCCCTAATTTTTCTCTTAAGGGTGAGGGTGTAGTGTATCACACTAGTTAGTAATGCCTGCACAATAAATGCAACAAAGAACTAATAAAGTATCAATAACATTACTTTCTTTGTATGCATGCAGAACTGCTTACAAATTATTGTTTGAGTGACACATTTCTGTTTGAGTGCAATTATAAATACAAAGCACTATGATTGGTCAAACAGAAATGTGAATACAAACCTTCATAGTATTGAAAGAGAAAACAATAATATTTGTATGTTTAGAATAAGTTAGAAAGGTTAAGATTTATTTTGAAAATTAGTATATAAGTCGAAGTAAAACCAAAATAAAATTAGACTTTAATTTGATTAACATAAATCGGCTCTTTAGCCTTGTTTTCCTTTTAAAGTTTCACACTTTCTTTTGGCAGTTCTTTTGAACGCCAAGTTTTAGCTGGGACCCCCCAGCTGTTTTAAAATAAAAAGGGGTTATAGGGACTCCTTTTTAAGACAACACTTTTATATATAATTTGTATGCCAATCCTGGCTCATTACAGACCAGTAAGAATGTGAAAATTTAAAATAATGATCAGAAGAGGAAAAGGTACTGTTGATTTATAAGAAGAAGAAGATTTAGTTGATTTAGAAGAAGCAGATTTAGCTGACAATGTCGACTCTGATGATGTAGTGGCTGAAGAAGAAGTACCAGCTTCTGTAAGCAGTGAAAAATGTATAATGCTTACAAAATAAGCCATATGATGCAATTCCCAAATCATGGAAGTTACTAACGGTAGCAGAGTTGTATGCATTTTTTGACATACTTATTATGTGTTGAATAAATACAACAACCAAACTTCTGATTTTTCGGAGACACATATAAAATCTTGTCATAAAGTCTTTATACCCAAGTGCGAAACTACAGGGTGGCTCAGAAAGACCGAAGTGGTGTAAATTCCTTATAACTTTTTTATTAAAATTTTTTTTTCTTTTCTTTTCAGTATTTTGTAGAGAAGACTTGGAGAATTTATAATGGAGCAATACACAACTGAACAACGTGCCCAAATCGTTGAAATTTACTTTTCAAATCAACGGTCCATTGTGTTGACTCAGCGTGCATACCGTCAATTTAATGTGCGGGTTGCACCCTCTCAGTCAACAATAAACCGTCTGGTTGCAAATTTTCGACAACAAGGAGCAGTAAGGAACCTTCCTGGTTCCGGCAGACTACGAACTGTCCACACGTTTGACAATATTCAAGTGGTACAGGAGAGTATTCGGGAGGATCCAGAAACATCAACCAGGAGACGTTCGACACAACTTGGCCTCTCAAGAGGGTTGCTGCAGCGAATTTTGCATACCATAAGAATGTTTCCATACAAAATTCAACTTGTCCAAGAATTGAAACCGACAGATTACCAGCAACGACTTGACTATGCAATTTATTTCCAGCAAAAAGCACAAGAGAATCCTAATTTTATTCATAACTTAACTTTCGAGTTCCTTTTGAGCACTGCCGTTGTAAACAGTTTGGTATTATATAAACAATAAAAGCCCAATACAAAGATAGCTGATTTTAGAAAAAGTATTCGCGAGTATCTTTGTGTAGCGCCAGAGCAAGCATCCGGATCCTTCGGGTATAAAACTCATTTGTTTAATGTATGAAAACGATGCACCCACAATACAACATGAACAAGAAAAAATTAAAGGAAAATCGGTCAATGTCCAAAATATATCTGAGACAAACCCATGTTCCTATCGTGGAGAATGGTTCCAAAATCACGGAAAAGTCAAGCCAACAATTAATGTAGCTAAGGTTAATGATATGGCTGCCTTGAGGAATTTTGTGACAAGCAGTCCGACCAACCCCAGTCACCGCAGAGGCTGTTGTGGCTTACCTTTACGAACTGGCACCGTGCGGCAAAATAGAATGGCTAAATGCGAACTTCTCTCAGAAACCGAACTAAAAAAACGTGGTAGAGGTTCGTATGATATGAAATGTGAAGTAACTCATAACTTAACAAAGGTATGCAGCTGTTGTCTACCTACATATATGTCTGACCAGCCATTGGAATCCTGTAAGCGTTGGTGTGACAAAGAAAAAAAAATTCATACATATTCCCCGACCAGCTATAGTTAACGACTAACGAAGAAAATAAATGACCAGGTTAAAGCCCTTGTGGATGTATCCGCCCAAGCAAACGAAGCTATGAGCGAAGTCATGCAGAGTATGGGACCCTCTGCACCCATTTCGCTGCGCAAGAAGCGCAACACCCAAAATAAGAAGAAAAACACCAGTGGTGGTGGTGTAATGTCTTCTGTTCGTTAACCAATGCCACTAATATATTTTCAAATGGAAATAGCACAATCGCTACTTAGCGCTTCGTCTTCCTCTGACGTCACTAAACGTGCAAGGGGACGTTCAACTACAAACCCCTCACACCCACAGGCCGCTTACAACCAGCAAGCCTCACCTCGTCATCAGGCAGTGTTTGCAGCCCTTCATTCAAACGGAAGTACACCCCAAATCCAGCCAAAAAACACTGCGATATGACGAAAAATGCCATTGGATGCTATGGGGTCAGGAAGGTCGCTGCTGTCTTTGTGAAAAATTAGAACTCCGCTTTCCAAATGTGGAGTTTGTTTGTGTTCGAACACAAGCAAGAATTGTTTTCTTTTATACCACACTTAAGTATTACATTATACAGAAAAACTGCTAAATTAAATATGAACTTCGTAAAAATACCCTATTTTTATTTACCACTATGGACAATTATTGCTTATAAGCAACTTCTTCCAGGACTTCGTAGGAAGGACATGTGACTTTCAGATTTTGCAAACTGCTTATTTAAGCCTATATATATTAATAATAATAATATTAATATATATTAATAATATTAATCTCATTTCCTTCATCATAGGTCAATGATTTTTTCCCCAGAAATGCGCGCAAATTGATTATCTGCTCGAAAAATTACAAAGAAATTAACTGACTGTCGTACGAAAACAGCTTACAAGAAAATCTATACAACGCTCGACGTGGCAGTTAACGTAATTTTTTGTTTCGCACTAAAACATGACAGTAAATGTGTTAAAGTTGTTAATTTTATTTTATTTTAGTTATTCGTTACTCTTTATAAAGAATACACCACCCAATATTTATCTTAAAATGGTGTCATCAGCTGAGTTAGAACTTTTAGTAAAATATAGTTGTACACAGAAGTAGAGGAACTTCTGGAACTTACACTTTAGGGCTGCCAATGTACGACCTCTTGGCGTATTCATTGTACAATTATTTGGATTAAAAAGATTATTTACTAAAAGTTATCGGTGATTTTTGATGGCGAAATTTTTCTTGCAATTATCGTTTCTGTCCTCCTGATTACAATGAAGCGACATAATAACTTAGCCCATGGTTTTTTTTTAACAATTATTACAAAGGAGGAGGTGAAGGTATGTGCCAAAAATTATGGACTTTAATCAATATAGGAGTAATTAGATTAACAGCTGAACATATTAATGTTAACATAGATCAAACTTAAAGAAAATCAACTTGTGAAGAGTTGAAATTCGTACTGTTTATGAATGCTCTAGAACAACTGAGGATACCTGCAAACCAGAAAGCAGTGCAACAACCTCCTATTTAATTAATCAATTCGAGACATTAAACAATTTATTCAGGAAAAAATTCATATCATATCATGATAAAGATAAGTTGTTATACTTCCAACAATATTTGGAGGTTATCCAAGCTCATTAATTTTCTCACACAGAGTAAGAGGAAATGATGATCCATTACCATTAGATCAATATCTATCAAGACGTAAAATTATTTAAACCACTGTTATTCAGTCACTTCCGATAAAAAACTATCAAAAATTTATAACTGACATTAGACGCCTTAATGTTCGATCCCTACCAAGTACAGAATCTTTTGTTGAAGAAATTATCCTAGAATTTATTAAAACTAATAGAACATTAGTCACGAGTCAAGTTGCTAAAATTTTTGATTCTACATACATTTACCATCACCATTGAACATACTATTCATACACTGCTATCAATGCGCATTTTATTCATACCGCTTGCTCACGAAATATTAAGATTGAAATTGGGAAAATGTGGAATACTTTATTAATGTAAGGAATTTACTTAAGAATTTGAAGGTTGTGAATGATACTGCAGAAAGGGCGGCATATATGAAAGTATGTTCATGCACAAGTAGATTAACATGTCAGAATCGTGTCACCGACTCCATGCGATTCGCCAAAGTTCGCGATTTTTGACTATGCGCATCGAACTCAAACGGCGTACAGTTGCTTACCTTAGAAGAGTGTCAGAGCATTGATAGCTGTAAGCGGCGCCATCGCCAGCACAACACCTTGTTGCACCCTCTGGACCCAGATCATGAGTGGCTGCACATGACAGCCACCGTAAAGGTTTATCCGCACCAAGCTTCATCGCGATGTCACCAAGTAATAGCAAAAATCATTCCAAGCACAGCTCGGACGTCAATCCATGAGCCATTGGCGCGAGCACTGGATTGCAACATACACCGAAATCGTACTTGGGTGACTCTTGGCCACCGCCTCTACGAGCATAAAAAGATAACGGTAATGTGCGCATTGGAAACTTATGTCTTCATGGATACTCCATCGACTGATGTTCGCATTCTGGATGGTACAGCCGAAGGCAAGCCAGGTCAGATATATGTATCTGCAAAAGACGCTATTTGTAGAGGTTTTTTTTTTTGGTGAGGCGGTCAAAGAGACGAGACGAGATTAAGACAAAATCACTTTTTAATTTCCTTATGTACCCCATACAACACAAGTGTCAATGAAATTATCTTTTATTTTTTTTTTTTTTTTTGTATAACAATCCCTTTACATAAATAATAAATAAATTTATATCCTTACAAGACTGTCTAGCTCTTTGTTGTGCCTATAGCTCAAGGTGGTCGGTATGTCCATGTGAGGTGTAATCTGTACGTGTAAACAACATTGATATCCGCCTATTAAATGCGCCTGCCGCCGGTACGATTGTCGGATTTGTCCAACTTTGGCCGGATATTGCAGTTTTCGACGAGGAACTCTAAATTTCTTCAATTAAAAATACAACATTTCGGAGCGATGTGCAAGTTTATATATAGTTTATATATTATATAATACCAACTACGTCTTATATACTAAAGGGTGGCGCATAAGTAACGTTAAGATTTGATCAGTGAATACATTTTTTAATTTAAGTCTTTTTTTTCGTCTCTTTACAGAATTAACTAAATAATACTTGGGAAATTTATGATGGAAAGGCTTAGCACAGAACAAAGAACCAAAGTTGTTCAATTTTACTTTGAAAGTCAGCATTCGATTATTCAGACACAAAGATCATATCGAAATTTCTTTCATGTTCGAAATGCTCCTAGCGCTCCAACAATTTACCGATTGGTTCAGCGTTTTGGGCAACAAGGGGCTGTCTGTGATCTTCCGCGTGCTGGAAGACCTCGTGCAGTTCGAAATGAAGTGAGCATTGCTCGAGTGCAAGCAAGTATTGAGGAAAACCCCGAAACTTCCACCAGGCGACGTTCTCAGCAGTTAGGGATGTCTAGGCGGTCTTTGCAAAGAATTTTACATATGTTACATCTTTTCCCATATAAGATGCAATTGGTTCACGAGTTAAAACCAAATGATGCACAAGAACGCATTCAATATAGTCGCCGTTTTCAAGAATTGTGCCTAGAAAACAACGAGTTTATTCACAAACTCATAATGAGCGATGAGGCTCATTTTCATCTAAATGGTCACGTGAATAAACAAAATTGCAGAATATGGGGCAGCGAAAATCCAAGAATAATTGTTGAAGATCAAATGCACCCACTTAGATGCACAGTATGGTGTGGAATAACTTCAGAGAGGATCATTGGACCATATTTTTTCGAAAACGACGAAGGAGTTGCGATTAATGTGAACGGCATTCAATACCGGGAAATGATTGAAAATTTGTTAAGGCCAGCGGTGCAGAACTATCCAGATTTGTGGTTCCAACAAGATGGAGCCACAGCTCACACAGCTCGTCCAACTATGGCTATCCTGCGCGAAATTTTTGGCAGTCGAATAATATCACGTTTTTCTGATTTTAAGTGGCCACCACGTTCGCCTGATTTAACGGCTCCCGATTTTTTTCTTTGGGGTTACCTAAAGGGTAAGGTATATGCCAATAAGCCTAGAACCATCCAACAACTTAAGGCCAATATCCGAGAAGAAGTGGGGGCGCTGGGACCTGAAATTCTAAGAAAAGTTATGGAAAATGCTTTGGAAAGAGCACGTCAGGTAGAATCAAACAATGGGCTACATTTGAAAGATATTATCTTTAAAACATAATGTGAACATATTTCCAAACTATATTCTAAATTTTAATAAATGCCAACGTTAAATAAAAGCAGAAAGAAAAGAGTTATACATTGAATAAATCTTAACGTTACTTATGCGCCACCCTATACATTATGGAGATTATAATTTCCAAGTAATCTTAACAGGAAAGAAAAATTTAATTTGCGGCTCTATAGCCTATTAGACTGAACATCCCAAGTTATCTATAATAGTGAAAACTGAAGGTCTTCCTTTTAATTGAGAATTCAATCAAACTGGATTAGGTACAAATGTAAATCTTATGACTTATGTCAACACAAAATTAGTATACACGATGCAACATATAAAGAGTCAAGTAGAAGATTTGTACAACCAAATTATGTTCGCTCGATGCAAAACAGAAGCAAAATTAACTCAAGCTATATTATCATCTGCCATATCATCTCCTCATGAATTCTCTTTCCAATATCCAAGTGAAGAAGGTTACACTGCTTCTGTCAGAGGGGAAGTCGTTTACATCATGAAATGTGAACCAGCTTCTGTCAACTTTACTACTATCGCAAATGAATGTTACACCGAGATACCAGTCGTTTACCAAAATCAGTTGATGTTTGTATCCCCTAGAAGTAGATTATTATCCAAAATTGGTTCTAAGGTCGATTGCTCCAATGTCTTACCAATTAAATATAAGTTAATGGGAGATTTGTACATTGTAGGCTCTCACGGTATCAATATGAAGTATAGATTCTTTGCAAAAGCAATCAATTTTTGTTCTCAATAAAGACATTTAATATTATATGGAAATGAAGAATATATTCCTGGCAAAAGCAATACATTTTTGTTCTAAATGAATTCATTTCCAGGTCAGTAAGTTTAAATCCAAGACTGAGGTTAACTGCTATCTATTAGTAGACTAATTTCGAATTTTGTCTTTACATGAAATATAGATTATGCTAACGTGCGAATGGTCACCCTAATTTTCTGACTACTAATGGTCACCCTTTATGTTTGTTTCTCATGCCGCTCTTTTTTTCTTTTGATGTTTGCTTTGGTTTGGCAAAGCTAAATTAATTTAGTCTTGTTTCAACCGGTGACCGCGCACACAACAATATTGAAAACAATTAATATTCTGTATATTATTTGAAAATAATAACTGAATAATGTTTGTGAACTTTAATTTAAATACCAGTACAAAAAAGGACAATAATCAAAGTTGATAAATATATTAATAAAACAACAACTGTATCAAAAGAACAAAAAACATTGGCGCATAGTTATAGTCATAAACAAAGTACACTTTAAGAGTTTTAAGCCAGTATTGACATGCAAAATACTGGTTTTAAACTCATAAAGTATACTTTGTTTTGACTATGCCTATGCGCCATTGAATTTAACGGATAAAAAATAAAACGATTGGTTAAGTTTGATACTACTTCTGCTAACCTGGAGAAAAGGTGGTATTGTATTTCCGTCGAGAAAGCCCTCTTCCATTTAATCACCCCCCAAACAGATTCTTTGCAAAAGCAATCAATTTTTGTTCTCAATAAAGACTTTTAATATTATATGGAAATGAGGAATAGGTTCCTTGCAATAGCAATCAATTTTTGTTCTAAATGAATTAATTTCCAGGTCAATAAGTTTAAAATGGTCCTGAGATTAACTGATATCTATTACTAGACTAATGTCGAATTTTGTCTTAATATGAGTAGCGACACCAAGCACCACCCAGAAAGTAACATAAAACCGCCTGTAGACGGGCTAAATTCATTGCTCACCTATTCGCTTTCCAAATTCTATTTTGCTTTTTTGTTTGTCTGCGATGTCTACAGCACCAGTTTATCATTGCCAGTAACAAGTGCTGCAAGTAGAGGTCAACAATGGAAGTCTAAAACCTGTTGTAGAGTTGGATGTATCAGACAATGCATCAGACATTTCTGATGGAAGCACTACAGCATATTCCACAACAGACACAGATACCTCTACAACAGATACTTCATTTGAAAATTTAGATTTAAGTACTAGTAAATTAAGTAAAAATTCTAGTGATAGCGTTTTATCTATTAAATCAATAGTATTAAGTATTTAAATTTTAAACAATAATAACTTAAGCTACAAGTTATTATAATTACAGGGTGACCCATATAAGACCAGCTGATGTGAAACACAAATAACTTTTTTATTTTTTAACATAATTTCTTTTTTCTTTTTGCAGATTATAACTGAACTCTTGGAAATTTAAAATGAATACGTAAAGTCCACAACAACGCATTAAAATTATCGATTTTTATTATTCTTCTCAACGATCAATTGTTCTGACGCAGCGAAATTATCGCCGTTTTTTAATGTAAGATCAGCGCCCACATCTTCCATTCTTCCATGATTACAATTAATTGGGTATACCCAGAACAACACTACAGAGAATTTTAAAGTTGGATCTTAAGATGTATCCATACATCTATATATATTGCACAATTTGAAATTTGTATGGATACAAATTGGATTGGGAGAAATATTATAACAGTACTGATACTCAAACCGATACATGTGCGATAAAAATGTGGAAAATTATATTTTTGGCTTATTACCCTGAATCAATAAAATACCCTTCAAATATGTTTAACGATAAATTTATATATATATATATATATATATATATATATATATATATATATAGATTAGGTAAATACTTATGTAGTTACCATTACGTAGAAAGTTCAGAAACATGCAACTCTGGTGATGTGTTCAAACCTATGGATATTGACCCGGAATGCATGTTGTTCAAGAAAAAATGGAATATTGGTGATGGCGGTTACGAAATCACATACAGCAAGCGAGACTTTGAAACACAATTGACCAATGATTTTATGGATTATATGTATATATAAATAAATAAATTTTTTAACATTTATCTTTTTCTTAATAAAATTTTTTAATAATTTTTTTATAACAATTTTCATTTCGGAAACAGCCAATAAAAAAATCAAAACCTATAAGGATCTTCTGAAATATGCCCACCTCTACCCGATTAGCTTCAAAAATTCCAAAGAGTACACAAATATTACGGAGTTGGTTGCCGTTCACTCACATGTGAAGAAAAATCAAAGGCATATGGAAGCAAAAAGGAAGTATATATTCTTTTATTTGCTTCCTGAAAAAAGAAAAGTCATACCTCTAAAGGAATTAAAAGTAAAAAATTGCTGCCCTAGCGACATAAAATCGAAAATTTTCGATTTTCTGGAGGGCATTCATTCAAAAACAAGATCCCGCCCGTCCAACAGGCAGCAAAGGTAAGTGTTTTCTTTCCAGCACACATAATATAAATTTAAATGTAAATTTTTTTATAATATTTCTTCTGCCAGCAATCAATGTACCACCACCAGTTGCGTGTTTCATTACGTTTCGTACTTGGTATTTATAAGAGAAACAACTATAGTTAGCTCTTTAACGGAACCGGAACTCGGGGTAATCCAGGACCATTTCAACAAATTTATATACAATATTACAAAAGACGAAAAGCTTTACAACGTCCTGAAATACAGACATATGCGTGAAATGCGATCATGAAAGGTATTGATATTAATCATTCACGGCCATATGTATAATCAAAAATTGTCATAAAGTTAGCATAAGTGGCAAAATTGAATATGATCTTAACGTGTTTTGCCATATACTTTTACATTAAAACTCATGCTAGGATGTAATCCACTGCTAAAACTACATTATGCGGTGATTTTTAATGTCAAATTGTATAGAGGAACTCGTCAACACTTAGTTCAATTTTGTCACTTATGCTAACTTCATGCCAATTTTTGATTATACATAAGGCCGTCATTCTTCTAATGATTTGCATACATACATATGTATATGTACGTATATTCATAAATGTTTATTTTTTGTATCTTATTTTTTCATCTTAACTAACGTTTATATACCCAAACTAACAATTAATAATTGGAATGAAGTACTGAATAAAATCAAATAATATTAATCTCATTTCCTTCATCATAGGGCAATGATTTTTTTCCCCAGAAATGCGCGCAAATTGATTATCTGCTCGAAAAATTACAAAGAAATTAACTGACTGTCGTACGAAAACAGCTTACAAGAAAATCTATACAACGTTCGATGTGGCAGTTAACGTAATTTTTTGTGTCGCACTAAAACATGACAGTCAGTGTGTTAAAGTTGTTAATTTAATTTTATTTTAGTTATTGGTTACTTTTTATAAAGAATACATTTATTTTAAAATGGTATCATCAGCTGAGTTAGAAGAACTTTTAGTAAAATATAGTTGTGCACAGAAGTAGAGGAAGTAGACGCTTATTGGACAAAGGCATTGAAAACAAAAGCTTTCCACATTAAACTAGAGCAAGTCATTACAGAAAGGAATACTGCATTGGACCAACTGACTTTGAAGTAGAATGGAATGTAAAAAATTTATATAATGTTCTGGTTAAATTGAAAAACAAAGAGAACGTCAATTGGGGGGCAAATAAGAATAGATGGATGTGGATTCAGAGGAAAGATTTTACGAAGTATCAAAAGAATTAACCGATAATTTCTTTTGAAATCTAAAAATTAGTTACATGTGAATTTGGCGGAAGAAGAGTTTTGTAATTTTACCGATAATTTCTTTTAGCATATAAGGATTACCTTAAGCCCTTAGCCCGCAAGAGTGCTACAGAACTCGAATTTACTCAAAAACCAATTGCTATTTTTTTTTCTTTTAATTCTATCCAGCAGTTTAGCAAGAGAAATCAACTTTTTTTAAAACTAATTTATACTAATTTCTAGTCGGCGGATGTGTTTGAAATAATTTTTATTGGAAAGGTAAGATATTCTCCTTTGTATTTATATGTTTGTGAATGCAAAAAACAAAAAAGAAAACATGTACAGAGAAGGTAAAAACTGAGGGGTGCCTCTAATCGGCTAAATTTATCGACGCCTTATATTTCCTTCTTTTTACCTTTTTATTAGTATTATTTTACATTCTTTATCAAAGAAAGGATAGGAATGGCAGATAGAGACCGCAGACGTATTAAGTTATCCGCTTTGACCGATGATCAGTTAGTTGAGTTTATGGATGCTATAGAAATTGATGAAGATCGTCTACTTCAATACTGATGATAAAGAGAACGATGCTAATTATACACCGGGTGAAATTAGTCAAGAGGATTACCCAAAGCATTTCACAATGCATTAGTGAAATGCAAAACAATTCTTTGTTTGTTTTTCGCCGATGCACTTAATATGTCTATGAAAACAAGTGCATTGCACACAAACCAATAATTGAAAACGAAATTGGTGTCGATAATGTTGAAATGCAATCACCATTAAACAACAACAGGGCCATGTTCTGCCGCCGAACGGTCAGTTCCATAAACAGCTGCAATAAAACCAGCGAAAAGACAAGTTCTCCCTTGCCCTTATTGGAAAATGGTTGTCCAATAAATGTGGCATTCATTGGTGCAGGTAAGAATTGAAAGTTACCAGATCGTTTAAACAAAATGTGATTTTTTGTTTTATAGACCTTCAATCAGTAAAGAAAGATGCAAAAGAATTTGCGCAGTTACTTGGAGACAGCGGCCAATGAAACTACACATACATATATATGGAGTAGCTTTCAAGGGAAACTCATCTCTACCATTAAAAATCCAAGAACTACAAACACCAGTGGATATATTTTCTTACTTCTTCACGAAAGAAATAATGGAATTGATGAATGAATCGAGCAGCTCTCAGCGAAAAGATGAACACGCAGTTCAAGATCTACATTGATTAACTGTGTCAATATATTGGAGCTAGACATTTAATAAATGTAAAAACTGTGTATTTAATAAATAGTAAAAATTTTTTTATTTGATAATAAAGTTTTTTTTTACAAGTATTTACAAATTAAATATCAATGCGTCTCTTATTCTTACTGCTTGCTCACAAAATATTAAGATTGAGTAATGCCGGGGCTTTACTATCCCTACAAAATAAAATGACAAATGTCTCTGTCCTCCTGTTTCAAGTGAAGCGACAGAAGAACCTATCCCAGGACCTTTTTTTATCGATGATCATCAAGAAGGAGGTGAAAGTATGTGTCAGAAGTTATGGACAAAAACAATCAATTTTTGTTCTCAATAAAAAATTTTATATTACGTGGAAATGAGGAATAAATTATTTGCAAGAGCAATACATTTTTTTCTCCATAAAGATGTGTGATGATTTATAAGTTTAAATTAAAATATAGTCCCAGTAAACAGTCATCTATTACTAGAATACTTCTGAACTTCTTCTTTATATGAACTATAGATTCGTTGCGAAAGCAATCAATTTTTGTTCTCAATAAAGACATTTCATATTATAGGGAAATGAGGAACAGATTCCTTGCAAAAGCAACACATTTTTATTCTCAGTGAATTAATTTCCAGGTCAGTAAGTTTAAAACCAAGACAGGTCCTGTTTAACCGTTATCTATTACTAGACTAATATCGAATTTTGTCGTAATATGAATTATATATTGTTTGCAAAAGCAATCAATTTTTGTTCTCAATAAAGACATTTCATATTATATGGAAATGAGGAAAGGATCATTTGTAGAATCTATCAAAATGGAACTTACACTTTAGGGATGCCAATGTACGACCTCTTGGCGTATTCATTGTACAATTATTTGGATTAAAAAGATTATTTACTAAAAGTTATCGGTGATTTTTGATGTCCTCCTGATTACAATAAAGCGACATAATAACTTAGCCCATGGTTTTTTTAAACAATTATTACAAAGGAGGAGGTGAAGGTATGTGCCAAAAATTATGGACTTTAATCAATATAGGAGTAATTAGATTAACAGCTGAACATGTTAATGTTAACATAGATCAAACTTAAAGAAAATCAACTTGTGAAGAGTTGAAATTCGTACACTGTTTATGAATGCTTTAGAACAACTGAGGATGCCTGCAAACCAGAATGCAGTGCAACAACCTCCTATTTAATTAATCAATTCGAGACATTAAAAAATTTATTCAGGAAAAAATTCATATCATATCATGATATAGATAAGTTCTTATACTTCCCAACAATATTTGGAGGTTATCCAAGCTCATGAATTTTCTCAGACACAGTAAGAGGAAATGACGATCCAATACCCCATTGGATCAGCCTCTATCAAGACGTAAACTTTATTCATACCGCTTGCTTGCAATCTTGCTAAGTAAACAAAATTGTAAAATTTTAACTAAAAGGGTAAGGGTGTAGTGTAGTGTCGTCAGAACGTCTCATTTATCTTTTGTTTTCTTTTTATTTTGTTTCTTTTGCTTCTTAACCCTTAAATGCATACTGTTGCCAATTGTCTACATACCAGTTCTAGTTAAATTTCTTTATGTTCCTATGTGTGTACATTCATTAAAGCTCGTTGCTAAGCACAATCAAGGAATGTGAATGAAAAAAAAAACGCTACATTGTTTCTAGTTGCTTTGATTTATACTTAGTTGGCATTTTTCTGTGGTCGGTGACAGAGATCAGTGTTTTAGTTAAAATAAAATTTTGTATTTTTGTGTATTCTGTGAATTGTGAATTATCCAATTGGAAAAAAATTATTTTGCATCCGTTGATAGGTAAGCTGTGGCCTGGTAATTTTTAATTGAATAATATTATTGAATAAATGCAATATTTTTGGAAAATACTGTATGTTGCCAAATGTCTACAACATGCGTTTGTGATATAAAAAATGTTTGACGGTTACAGCTTGTTTGTTTTTTTTCTAGTTCATTTACTTTGATTTTGAAAATTCCCAGGAGATTAGAAGACAAAGAAATAGAGGATTTTCTCTCTTTTCTTGAGGATGGTGATATTTCTGAAGATGAAGTCGATATTGGTGACGAAGACGAAATTGACTATTTTCCAGACAAAGATCTATTGAAAGAATTGGAAGACATTACTGATGATGACAATGAAGAAGAGCAAATAGGACAATTGTTGAATGAGGAGCAGTTAGATAATCCAGCTCCTAGTGGCTCAAGTATTCCTGGTATTGCAGCCTGGAAGCAACAAAATAGAAACCTTATATGGAAAAAAAAGTTTGGAATACAATGAAAATCGCATAAGTTTTGTGGGAAATGCAAATCTTTCCGAACGATTTTTAAAACTTGAGACTCCATTTCAATTTTTTTCTGAGTTTATAAATGAGGATATACTGACAATTATTGCTGATCAAACAAATTTATATGTCATACAAAAAAAATGTTTCAAACTGTCCACCTGTAAATGCATCAGAAATTCGCAAATTTCTGGGAATTATAATATTTATGTCTGTATACCGCTATCCAAATGTGAGGTCTTACTGGGGTAAATATGGCTTCAATAACATAAAGCAGACAATGACGGTAAATAGATTTGAAAGTCAGATCAGTTATACATTTCAACGACAATTTTCAACACAAGCCTCGGGGTCATCCAAACCATGATCGTTTGCATAAACTAAGACCTTTTATTGATCATCTAAATAAAGTGTTTGTAAATAGTGCACCATTTGATCAAAGGCTATCTTTAGATGAACAAATGTGTTCCACGAAGGTAGCACATTTTATGAAACAATACCTACCTAACAAACCCCATAAATGGGGTTTCAAGTTATTTGTATTATGCTCATTATCTGGATATGCATACAGTTTTGAAATCTATTCTGGAAAACAAGATGTTGAAAACTTATCGGATGAGCCTGACATTGGTGTGGTAGGTAACACTGTGATTAGACTGTGCCGTTCAATTCCCCGCAAAATGAACCACGTAATATATTTTGACAATTATTATACCTCTGTTCCATTAATGTATTACCTATGGACTCAGGAAATATACTCGTTGGGCACAATTCAAAGAAATCGGCTTGGAAATAACTGCAAATTACCTGCCGTAAAAGAATTTATGAAAAAGTCTGTTGCACGGGGTTTTTATGAGGAATTTGTTGCAAACTATGAAAGTATGGATATCTCTGTGACATGCTGGAAGGACAATAAGCTGGTGACGTTAGCTTCTAATTATGTAGGCGCCGAACCAGTTGAAACTGCCAATAGATACGACAAAACGCAAAAAAAGCTAATTTCTATAGATTGTCCACATGGGAGGAGTTGATCTTATGGATAGTTTTCTGGGCAGGTATAAAATAAGAATCAAAAGTCGAAAGTGGTACATAAGATTATTTTACCATATGACCGATATGGCTGTAATAAATTCATGGGTACTCTATAAAAGAAACAACCCAAACATTACATTGGCTGAGTTTAGATCAGACCTGGCGGAAACGTTGTGTTTATATAAGACATATGATGAAACCAAAAGAGGCAGACCTTCAGCCAGCACTATAGAAAGGGAGATGGAGGCAAAAAGAAAACGTGGACCCACAAAACCTATACCGACCCAAGATATTCGCACCGAATACCTCAATCGAAGCCAAAATACAGAACTAAACGAGGCGTATGCAATGTGTGTGGTTCGGTATTTTCATGGATGTATGGTGTAGTGTCAGAATCCGAGATGCAAGAAATGCTTTCTGCTATACAATCAGATTTTTCATCTGTAATAGCCAATGTGAATCAAACTTTTACACAACAAAAAGTTGTAATAAGTACATTGTCAGACTCTCTCACCGTTATGCATAAGCACTTCGCTTTGCTGAACAAACAAACAATTAGATAATGCATGTCCACAGAGAAAGGCCACGACATCAACAGCAAAATACATATCGCTAGCTTAGAGTGCAAAGGCGCCAACTGCACTTTTTTACAAAATTGAGATTTTAATGCAGAACCAAAGAGATTCAAAAAATACATCGTTTAAAAAAAAAGTTTGGTAACTTTTTTTTTTCATATAGTTTCGTGTTGATGCGCAAAGGTGCCATGTACATAGCCGTCAAAAAGCACGCGCTAAGTTCATTAAATACAAATGTCACAAATATCAACTAAATTATTACTACATTTATTAAAAGGTCTATATGGTAAAAGACGACAGTAATAACACTGCTTTACAAGCAATTGCAAACAGCAATATCATTGACCCTTTTGGAAATAACGCAAACGATGGTGTTTTAGGACTCGTGCCTTATGGTTTCCACAGCGATTCGGACTATTCCACGGACATGCCCGTAAAATCCAAAAAGCGCAAGAAGAGAGTGCAAGTTAAACACGCAGATTGGATGAGCAGCCAAAACAAATATCGAAGACAAAGCGGCAAATCATATTATGGAAAAAAGAAAGAAAATAACGTTTGGTGCTATAAAAAAAAGAAAGATGCAAGAGCAATGAAGCAGCGATGTAAATGTACAAGTAAAACTGACAAATCAGCCATACAATGCGCGCAAATCACTGACGAAGAGAGACGTATATCATTTAATCAATTTTGGAGCATGTATATAAAACAAAAGCGAATTTATATAAATACCTTGATACAAAGTACACCACCAGTTAGACGTGTAAAACGTGAAGATAACGAGCAACCAAAGAGATGCCAAACTTTAAAATATCACCTAAAAATAGATAACAAAAATATGCGTGTATGCAGAACGTTTTTTTTTAAATACACTGGACATTGGTAGACATGCAATGCTGAATATGGTAAAGCGGTCTGTAAACAGTAACAAAAATTCAAATACAAAACCGATGACAAATTTTGCAAATCAACGAAAATGTTTGAATTCTTTCTTGGATGCTTTGCCAGTTATGGAGTCGCACTATTGTCGAGCATCGACACAAAAAAAAATATCTTCTACCGGACTGGAATTCAAAACGAATGGTTTACAATTTTTACGTAAACGATTGGTGTCCAAAACATAAAATAAAGCCGCTTTCAGTTTCGGTATTTTATGAAGCATTTGAACTTAGAAATTATGGATTATTTTTGCCCAAAAAAGATCAATGCGAAATTTGTGTGCGTCATTCTATGGATAACATTTCGCATGACGAATACGCTCCTCACCAAGAAAAGAAAAAGCAAGAAATGAAAAGCAAAAGGACAAAGCCAAAGAGCGTATCGTGCTAACTGTAGATCTGCAAGCGGTTTTAATGGCACCAAAATCGGAAGCAAGCAGCCTATACTATCGTACAAAATTGCAAGTGCACAACTTAGTTTTCTATAATTTGATAAACCATGAAGGTTACTGCTTTATTTGGAATGAGGTTGAAGGTGGCGTGCTTGCGGAAGAATTCGCAAGCAATTTGGGTATATTTTGTTGAACAAAAAATTCTCCCTTTCCTCAGTGATACTGAAATCCCGGCAAAAATTATATTTTACAGCGACGGATGCTCATAACAAAACAGAAATGTGACTTTGAGTAATGCTTTATTGAATGCAGCTGTTAAGCATCAAATAACGATAGAACAAAAAATTTAGAAACTGGACACACGCAAATGGAAGCTGACAGCGTTCACTCACTCATCGAGCGTGCGTTGAAGCATCGGACTATAGACGTACAGGCAGAATATATTGATATTTGTAAAAATGCTCGAAAGAACCCAGAACCTTATGAAGTGGAATATTTGGATCACAATTTTTTAAAAACATTTAGAGACCTTCAATTCGTGAAAAGCATTCGTCCTGGCCGGGAAAAAGGTGATACCAAGGTCACTGATATTCGTGCGATAAGATACACAGCAGAAAAAGAAATGTTTTACAAATTGAGATTACCAAATGCATGGCAACAGCATCCCCAAAGAATAAATAAAACTATTTCTCCATTAGATTGGTCTGATTTACCGCAACTTCACAGTGAGAGAAAAAAAATTACAACTAGGAAATATAACGATTTGCAATATTTAAAAATGACCTTGCCAAAAGATCACCACAAGTTTTATGACGAATTACCTCACGAGTAATATACATATGTATATCTTCAATGTAGGCACTACATATTTTTTATTTTATATAAGTAGCAACGAAGTAGGACTGCAAACTTGATTTCATGTGATAAAAACCTAATAAATTTTTTTTATTATTAAATTTAAGCCACAGCAATGAAGTAAGACTGTATACAATGCAAATGTTTTTTTTTTTTACAATAAATATTAAATGCTATTGGCATTAAAAACACAACAAAGCCTGGCTTCGGAAATTCTAACGATGGTAATACAGCCAGAAGATTTTTTGAAAACGCTGAAGTTTCTGCAGATATTACTAAAATCGATTTAGAACTAATCAAGAAAATGCACGTGATACTAATAACTGTTTCTTCGGGTCATGAAATACATTCTGAAAAATTCAAACATTTTTGTCACAACACTGCCAGACATTTTGTTAAAATGTATGCATGGTATAAAATGCCTACCACTTTACACAAATATTTAATTCATGGCCCTGAAATTGTATCGCACGCACTTCTTCCAATCGGGCAACTTTCAGAGGAAGCCCAAGAAGCTAGAAACAAGGACTTCAAATGCTATAGGGAGCAGTTTTCACGTAAATGTAACCGTGAGAAATCAAATGAAGACATTTTAAACAGGTTGCTACTGAGCTCCGATCCGATCATTAGCAGCAAAATTAAGTTACCAAAAAAAAAAAATTCAAGCCCTACCAAAATCAGTAGTAGAATTGCTTATTCCGCCAACTATTTCAGTAAGTGCTGTTCGATCTGATGATAGTGATGATGAAACTGGAGATGCACATGTTGAGGAACTAGAGGATTGTAGCTCCGATTACAGTGACTAAACTAAATAACACTTGAATGGAAAATCAGGTCATAATATTTTATATGGGTTTTAAAAATATATATAACAATGTCTATTTTTTCAGATGATACAACCATTTACTTTTGATGAAATTGTTTATAAATATAAATGAAGAATTAAAATTTCAATGTTTTATTTAAATTTTTTTATTGTTTTCATTAGGTAAATTTGTTTGTAACAAAGGGGGCGTGGCACAGCCCTATTCCACCTTGGCTGTAATTCATACAGTACGATCAACATATATACCAAATCTCATCTTCCTACCTCTGATAGTTCATGAGATATAATCGTTCTAATTTTTAGGTTATATGGGCGGTGCCACACCCCTTTATCCAGTCACAACCAAGTATAGCCAAGTACTATTACACGGTCAACAGTACCACATTGGGAATGTTTCATGACAATCGGTCTATTATTATGGCTTGCAGAGCGATTTTTAATAAGGGGGAGTGGCACCGCCCACTTTTCCAAAAAATTTGTATCATATGTCACTCAGGGATAACGTATCATTCTTATAGTGAAAGAATTTTTCAAATCGGATAAGTAGTTTAATTGATCTCCGTTTTGGGGGTCCAATACCCCACTGTGCGCCGCTATCACGCACTGGAGTCCGTAGTTTCGGTTCAAAGAGAGTATAGGCGCACGTTTGGCGGCAATCCTCCGAGCAGATGGACCATAATGAGACTTGTAAACAATTTTGCCGAGCATGGGACAGTCAACAGAAGACCTTACCATCGAAACCCTTCAGTTCGAACGGAGGAAACAATCGCTGCTGTAGCTGCTGCCATACAAAACAATCCACGTGTTTCGACAAGAAGCTTATCTGCTCAAATGGGTATAAGCAGACAGTCATTACAGTCAATTATGCACAAAGATTTGGACTTATTCCCATATAAAATTCAAATGGCCAACAAACTGAACGCTGCAGACTTGCCGATTCGCTTGGAATTTTGCCAGAAGATGCTTCAAATGGTGGAAGAGGATGGAAACATGTTGAACTGTCTTTTCATGTCTGACGAGGCCCATTTCGATTTAAACGGCAACATAAACAAACAAAATTGTCGAATATGGAGTGCTTCCAACCCACAGATACTCCATGAGACGGAATTGCATCCACTTCGTGTCACAGTGTGGTGTGCAGTTTCATCACGCTGCATTGTCGGGCCCTACTTCTTCGAAGAAAACGGTCACACCGTTACGGTTACTGGAGACCGTTACTTGAGCATGTTGAGAGAGTTTTTCTATCCAGAATTACGCCGAATGAGAATTTATTTCAAATCTGTGTGGTTTCAGCAAGATGGTGCAGCTCCTCACATAGCCCAACCTGTTATGACAGAATTGCGACGAAAATTTCCCAATAAGCTGATATTCAGAAACTCCACATTCCGTTGGCCACCCAGGTCGCCTGACCTTACTGCACCTGACTTTTTCTTGTGGGGTTATTGCAAACAGGAAGTCTACAAAGCAAAACCAACAAATTTGAATGAACTAAGGCAATCCATTCGAGAAACAATTGCGGCTATTCCTGTCTCAACTCTCCAAGCAGTAATGAACAACTTTTTGGTAAGATGCCGCACATGCATCAACGAGCAGGGGGGACATTTAAATTCCATTATTTTTAAAACTAATTAAGCTATATTTAATAAAATTGAATTCCATACACTGAAAAAAAAATTATTTGAGTTTCTTAATGTAGCAAAATTCATCAGCCACCCTGTAGAACATATAACAACAATAACAGATTGAGCACTAACTACAATAACAACAGCAGGATGTACAGGAACAATAACGATATTAACAACAAAAGCAATCAATTTTTGTTCTCAATAAAGTTATTTTTTTTTATTATATGGAAATAAGGAGTAGTAGATTCTTTGCAAAAGCAATCAATTTTTGTTCTCAATAAAGGAATTTTATATTATTTGGAAACAAGGAATATATTTTTAGCAAAAGCAATCAATTTTTGTTCTCAATAAAGGAATTTTATATTTTTGGAAACAAGGAATATATTTTTAGCAAAAGCAATCAATTTTTGTTCTCAATAAAGGAATTTTATATTATTTGGAAACAAGGAATATATTTTTAGCAAAAGCAATCAATTTTTGTTCTCAATAAAGGAATTTTATATTATATGGAGATAAGGAGTAGATTCTTTGCAAAAGCAATCAATTTTTGTTCTCAATAAAGGAATTTTATATTATATGGAGATAAGGAGTAGATTCTTTGCAAAAGCAATCAATTTTTGTTCTCAATAAAGAATTTCATATTTTATGGAGATGAGGAATAGTGTAGTGTGTTTGAATATTCTTGGTGTTCATACCTTTTGCATGCAACATTAATTAATAGAGTAAGTGCGGGTAATGTGGTATAGGTTGGTAATGTGGTATAGTAGCGTTTTTCTTAAACTAACAACACAAGTATAACAAAAACAAGCTTAATAGTTTGAGGCTCTCTGAGAATTAAGAGAGCAATCATCTGTTTCATTTTTGCAAGTCATTCTGCAAGTCAGTTGAAAAAATTCAATTTGTTGTGTGGTCGACTTTTTTTGGCTGGTGATAAAAAATAAGTTTTTTTGTTGAAGGTGTTTTTAAGGTTTATAAATTTAAGTGTATACTGATTGTTAAGTACCAAATAAGTGAACAATATATACACTTGTTCCATATATGTATATAGTAATTTTTTTTAAATAATTAAATATTGTCATCAATCACAAGTGCAGCTATTGTGGTATAGCTTGAGGCAGCTAATCTGGTATAGTGTACCACATTACCTTCCAAAGAAAACAGAATGCCGAAAAAAGGGGAAATAAGAAAATGGGAAACTCAAGACATGAGAAGAGCCATACAGGTTGTTCGAGATGGTGAAATGGGTATTCTCTTGGCATCAAAAACATTTGGTGTACCCCATACAACTTTGCAACGGAATGCAAGAAGTGATAAAACCATTGAAGAACTTTTGGGAAGTAAGCTTGCTCGACCCCCAACATTGACTGCGAATATATCAAAATGAGTTGGTTCAGTATATATTGCAAATGAGTCACGATATTGGGGACTAACAAGGGCCGATATACGATCGTTATGTTTTCAAATTGCCACAATCAACAAAATTCCCAACAAGTTCTCTATAATGAAAGAATGCGCTGGAAGATACTGGTTAAACGGTTTTATTAACCGTCATCGAAGCGTTTTAAGCTTTAGAAAACCAAGTGGGACCAGCGCAGACCGTGCTCGAGGTTTCTCTAGAGAAAATGTTGACACATTTTTTAATTTGCTTGATCAAGAGTACACTAAGCATAATTTTTCACCTACACGTATCTGGAACGTAGACGAAACCGGTATATCAGTGGTGCCTTCACAGCAACAACAAATAATTGCTAGAAAAGGCAAAAAGCAAATTGGTACGATGACATCAGCCGAGCGTGGGTCTTTAGTTACCGTGATTACGTGCATGAGCGCAGGAGGAGCGTTTGTGCCACCATTTTTTATATTTCCCCGTAAAAATCACAACCCACTTCTTATGAAGGATGCTCCCCCTGGTTCTAAGTCGGCGTGCCATTTATCTGGTTGGGTACAAATTCCTATTTTTACGGAATGGTTCCGCCATTTTTTAAACGAAACCAAGCCGTCTGCAGCCGAGCCGGTTTTGTTTATTCTAGATGGACATTACAGCCAGACCAGCAATATAGAAGTTCTCAATTTAGCTCGAGAACACAACGTGACCATCATATCACTGCCCCCTCATTCAACACACAATCTCCAACTGTTAAGACAAAACATTTATGGGTCCTTTTAAAAAGTATTATAATGATGAAATAAGAAGATTCATATGAGAGCAAGGAAGAAAACTAACACACTTCGATATCACAGGTCTATTCACCAAAGCCTACTTAAAAGTTCAGACTGGCCAAATAGCGATAAATGGTTTTAAAACCACAGGCATTTATCCTTTTAATAAAAATATGTTTACCGATGCTGATTTCATTGCAGAAAATGTATCAGGTAGATACAAGATATTACTTTTATTCAGAAAGCGTTAACTACATCAATTTATTTTCCAGATTCAGTGGAAACTACGAACACCACAGTGGCAGAAACTTCAAATGACATATCTGGCCATGATTGAAGTTTACCATCTTCCTGAAAATCGGAAAAATTGTGAGCAGGGAGATTATTTGATTGATGTCCGCAGGTGTTCCATCAAGGGTAGTACCGTTGACGAGTTCATTACTGCTATTTTGGCTCAATAAGTAAGTCCATTGATTATCGTCGTAGATAGATATCATTATATTACTAGATACTAATTTTTCAGAGGAAAGCACGAGTAGAAATCACATTACCCCCTGGGAGATTTCTCCACCACCTAAGATGCGGAAGCCAGAAACGAATCGCAAGGGTAGAAAAACTAAAGCTACAGTACTCACAACTTCGCCGTATAAAAACGATTTAATGCAGAGCATTGAAAACATCAACAGAAAACGTAAAGTTCCCTTAAATGCATCTGCTGAAAAAGTGCCTAAAAATTGCAACAGAAAGAAACCTCGAACTGATTCACAATCAAGCGATAGTGATCAAAACCTTAACTTAAATGACACATCCGAGGAAGAGAACTATTCAGATGTTCCACCTAAAAGAGACACCTTGTGCAATTACTGTGAAAAGGCTTATAAAGATGATGCTATAGTTAAGCCATGTGTTTACGCACGAGAATTTCATGAGTGTAATCACTCGCTATTATTTGTCTTTTGCTTTGCCTTCAAACCTACCAATCCTAATTAAATACATACATACAATGAAACAATGTTCACCCTTGAAAGTTTTTATGCAAACGTAACAGGCAAGTTATTGTTCGACATCGTTAGTGACAAACTATTTTCAATTGTAGACACAAACAAGTTTGCAGCAGTTTGTACAGATGGTGCCAGCGTAAGGACTGGTAGATATGAAGGCTTTATCGGACAACTACAAAAACATGGTTTGTAAGTTCAAAATTTTCACTGCATAATCCACCAAGTAGCTCTTGCATCAAAATTTCTTTCAGAACATTCTGCTATGAAATCAGCAGAGCGCATAATTAATAGAATACGTGGTGGACATAATTCCCTTACGCATAGGAAATTTGTAACTTTTTTAAAAACTAGAAAAGCTGCACATCATGACCTTAAAATGTACACTGACGTTCGATGGCTTAGCCGAGGTGATTGCCTAAATAGACTGTTTGACTTAAGAAAAGAGGTGGTAGAGTTTTTAGAGCTAGAAAATATAGATATATGTGAAGTAAAATTACTAAAAGAATATGAATTCACCTTAGATTTAGCATTTTTGTCAGATATAACTAACTTCTTGAATGAGTTTAATTTACAACTTCAAGGAAAAGATTAAAGTATACTTGATATGTCTGAATTTCTGTTGAATTTTAAAACAAAATTATTTTTGCTGCTAACAGAAATTCGATCTGACGATTTCTCTAGTTTTACCAAAACTTCTCTTATATATAACAAACAAAATTATACTAAAAAACTTGATTATGTATCATTATTAGAAACCCTTTTTTTAATTTTGAAGACCGATTTAACGATTTTGAATGTATACAGCCTTTGCTTGATGTATTCAAAAACCCTTTAAATTGTGACATAAGCAAGTTCGATTTACACATTCAATCAGAGATAATAATACTTAGATCTGAGGTAAAAGCTTTCGATAAAATTAATTCTCTTGAGTTTTGGAAAAATGTAGATGGTGCCTTATGTCCTCAGCTCAAACGAATGCATTTAAAATATTTATCATTTTTTTCCTCAACATACTTATGTGAACAAATTTTTTCAGACATGAAAAACATTTGCTCCAAGCAGCGCAATCGCATGACCTCGGTGAACTTAAAAAATATTTTGCTAATTCGCAACTGTCATGCAAGTATTAACACGGAAAGTTTAATTTAAAATCTTCAAAGCGATTTTTAAAATTGTAATAAAATTACGTTTTAATAATCAGAGACCGAAAATAATCATTATTGAATTTATTTTACAAAACAATACAATACAATATTACATCAAAGCTATTCATTAAAAAACAATTTATTTGAAAAAACATTATAATGATTACTGTCTCTGTTAAAAACACCTTTTTATTCATATCATTATGAAATTTGTTTTAGGTGTTTGCCAATATGTTTGCTGGGAGTTAGGGTTGCGAGAGCGAGCGCTAATACATCTCATTTTTATTTTTGATCATCTTTGACATACATGCATACTTAATGCTGTAAGAGAAAGAAATAGGTTTGAAGGCATCGCACATGAGCAAAACGATTGAGTTGACTTTAAAATAGCAAAGCAAACGGTAGTGAGTGGACGCTCGTAAGTGAATGAAAATTAAATATTTAATAGTTACACTTGGTTTTTTTTGTATGTAACTTTTGCATGAATATATAGTGCAACAATAGTTTTATTTGCGTGTAATAAAATATTCTAAGAATGTTTCATATTAATTGCAAATTTTATCTGCAATAAAAAGTGTTTTTTTTTTTTAATTTCATCATCTAAGCTTTAATTATTGATAACTTCGTCGCTTTCGGTCGGTCGTGTTACGTGTGTATGTACATTAGAGTGAACATTTTTTTTTTTTTTTTTTTGAATAACATGTTATTCGCCCCCTAATTTTTTTATTTTGGGCACAAACAACATATTTCCAAAACTGTAGACTGTTTGGTCAACGTTAAGGCGTGGCACATGCGCCCTCAAGTTGACAAGAAGGGATTTTGCACAATTTAATAAGAAAAAAGTTATAACTTCATTATTATTTATCAAAATTTATGTTAAGTATCGATATTATATTTAATTTTGACTATTATTTTAATGCGTGCCCCTAAAAAGGCGTGTCACCTTATATAATTTAAGTAATATATACGAAAATATGTAGTTTTTGCTTCAGAATATGATGGAATCTTACATATGTATGTAAAATTTATTTCCTAAAAGTCATTAAATAAATGCCGGCAAATTGGGGCGTGGCAAGTTAAAATTTTAAACTGCTACTAACAAATGCAGCTCTGTGCTAATTAGTTGCGATCAAGCAAACTTATATTTTCATAGAAGTAGCAATACTGGAATAACGGTATCTAGTACACATGTGCTTTTGTTAAGCTAAAAAAGAGCGTTGATAATGTGTTGTTATACATGCAAATGTGAAAATATTAATTTGATTTGATTGAAAGATAAGGTTTATAAAATTGGTAAGTTTAAACAACAAAGTGCTCGATATTTTCAAAATATAATAACATATTTAATATTATTAATGTAACTCAAACAGCAATGGAAACAAGAGCAAATGAAAAGTTATTTCTGCTTGGGCACGACGAAAGTCAAATCATTGGGTGCAAGTTACCATCAAAAGGGCAAATATTAAAAGTTCTTTTTTACAATATGCGGAAAATTAAGCTCAATCTTCGTCCGAATGCATATCTTGTAATTAAAGAAACAGAAGTACTCTGGGATAAAGCACGTATTCCCACAAGCCAGAATATTCGCAGCGTTCAGAAAGTGGAAGCTCTATATCATCAGTGGAAGACACTTCAGAAAACTTGTAAGCGCCGTACAGCTCTACAGGAGAAACGTGAGCACGATTTTGTGGAAGAATTAGACGATTTGTTTGATATCGCTCATGGTGATGCGTTAAGTATTATTCAAATCGAAGAAGATAGACTATTTCTACTTAATCAACGGAAAAAAGGCAGACCAGGTGGTATGATTGGAAGCGATCGAGCACTTTTTGAAAGAGAGAAAAGAAGAAATATGCGTGAAGAAAGAGAACTGATAAGGCAAGAAAAGTATCACCAGGAGCAATCTCAAAATTTGGTTGCAAGTCAGGACTACTCAGATGATGAAGGACAATTGACTGAAATAGACAGTGATGAGCTTCAAGACAATTTTCAACAAACATCTACTGGAAATGTGGGAAAGAAACGTAAAATGAAAAACTTTATAACACCCAAGCTTGTTGCGACTCTGGACAAGTGTAAAGTTAGCGACAGAGATGCTGTTCGAATTCTCATAGCCACTGCTGAAGCATTGGGCCATGATTTAAGTCAGTTAGCAATAAGTAAAACTACAATTCGAAATTGCCGTAAACAAATTCGATCTGAAACAGCTATAAATTTAAAGGAAAAATTTCAAAACATTTTACCGCAAACCATTACAGTACATTGGGATGGAAAGCTGTTACCATCATTAACTGGAAAGGAAAAAGTAGACAGATTGCCAGTTGTTATTACATCTACAGAGACAGAGCATCTACTTGGAGTTCCTGCATTACAGGCTGGTACAGGAAGGCAACAGGCTGAAGCAATAATCCAATTATTAAAAGAGTGGAATTTGACAGACAAAGTTCAGGCCCTGTGTTTTGATACAACAGCAACAAACACGGGAAGACTTCAAGGTGCTTGCGTGATATTGGAACAGGAATTAGGAAAAGATCTTTTGTACGTGCCCTGTCGTCACCACATCTACGAAATTGTATTAAAGAGCGTATTTGAAAAAAGAAATTTGTCTTCAAGTGGACCAACTTTGTCAATTTTCCAAAAGTTTAAAGGGTCCTGGGCGATGATAAACCAAGAAAATTTTAAATTTGGAGTTGATGACGAGAAGGTAAGTCAGCATATTAGCGTTTTCGAATTAGAAGATCTAGCCACGTTTTTCCGCCAATATTTAAAAATAAAACAGCCTAGGGCTGATTATAAGGAGCTTCTGGAATTAAGCCTAATATTTCTTGGGGAGCACGATAGGAATTATAAATTCAAGTCACCAGGAGCATATCATCACGCTCGTTGGATGGCCAAGGCGATTTATTCATTAAAAATGTTTTTATTCAGAGAAGAGTTTGTCATGTCGTCAGATGAAATAGACGCCATACGCGATGCTTGTTTATTTATTGTGAAAATTTATGTAAAAGTCTGGATAGAAGCGCCAATAGCTGCCAAAGCGCCTAATCAAGACCTTCTTTTTATTAAATCTCTTTTCGCCTACAAAAATGTCAACGAAAACGTAAGCAATGCAACTTTGGGAAAATTCCGTAACCATTTATGGTATTTAGCAGCAGAAACAGTAGGTTTTTCGTTTTTTGATGAAACCATTACTTCTGAAACAAAAACTCGTATGATAAAGAGACTTCGTGTAGAGTCAGAAAATGAGAGCAGGGCTTACAATCAAAATCAATTGAGGACTTCGTAACCAAAAATACACTTCACTTCTTTGAACGTTTTTCGATTGCAACCGATTTTTTCCAAAAAGAACCCTCCCAATGGCAGAACGAGCCAAGCTATATACAGGGCGTAAATATCGTCAGTAAAATGAGGGTAGTTAACGATACTGCCGAACGAAATGTTAAATTAATGGAAGAATATAATAATTCATTATCAATAAATGAAGAAGAAAAACAATTTATCTTACAAATTGTAACTGATTATCGAAAAAACTATAAAGGTATTAATAAATCAGATCTCATGGAACACTAATCTATTTGTGTTTTATTTTAACTTGCCGGCATTTATTTAATGACTTTTAGGAAATAAATTTTACATACATATGTAAGATTCCATCATATTTTGAAGCAAAAACTACATATTTTCGTATATATTACTTAAATTATATAAGGTGCCACGCCTTTTTAGGGGCACGCATTAAAATAATAGTCAAAATTAAATATAATATCGATACTTAACATAAATTTTGATAAATAATAATGAAGTTATAACTTTTTTCTTATTAAATTGTGCAAAATCCCTTCTTGTCAACTTGAGGGCGCATGTGCCACGCCTTAACGTTGACCAAACAGTCTACAGTTTTGGAAATATGTTATTTGTGCCCAAAATAAAAAAAATTAGGGGGCGAACCACCTCCTACAAAAAACAAAAATAATTCCATATAAATATTGTCCACTCTAATGTACATATGTATGTACGTATTAGTGCGCGCCATATTTCAAGGTTTTTCTTTAAATTACAATTCCAAAATAAATAAATGAAAACTTGAAAAAGCTGAAGAACTTTGTAGAAATAAGAACTGTTGAGCAAGTGCAGAAAAATTAGAACGAACTATATAAAGCGCGTAGGAGTTTCGTTGGTGTACCTCATACATTACCACAGTGACAGCTAAAAGTTGCCGATCACCACCTGGATATTTATTTCTTGGACGCATCCACCAGTCATCCTCCCCCGCCCCAACACCATGGGTTGCATTTTTGCAATGCAACAGGTTTGGGCTCACGAGTTCTGTATTCCTAAGCGAAGCGCAATTTTTGTTTGTGATTCTTGCAACTAAGTGTACCTTATATTCTATCCTTTCTTTTGAGTTACTATTGCTAAGACTGAAAGTTCTGTCATTTCAACAAAGTAGAAATTAATGAAATTGTTATGTTTTGAATGAATTAAATTTGTTATTTTTGTTTTTAAATTACAATAAAATACTAATTCTCACATACATATGTGTAAAAAAAGGATCCAATGTAAAATAATCACCATGAGCTGGTAATGTGGTACATTATACCACATTAGCATCATGGGGTGTACCACATTACCTGCACATTTTTAAATTTTTCAAAAATCTCTAAAAATATGTGTTTAGTATCCTTCGCAAGTGGCTTTCTGGAAGCATAACACATGCAGCATATGGATGGCAAAATCCTACTTTGATCGGGCAATACCTAAATATTTGGCAATCAAAATACAAATAGGTATACCACATTACCCGCACTTACTCTAATATATTTGTCCACATAGTTATGTGTTTGACTGTGCAATATATTTGTCCACATATTTATGTGTTTGACTGTGTTACTTCGACAGCGCGTAACTTAACCCTCTAACCGGCGAGTCTGCCTTTAGGCGGTGTATACTAAACACGTTGCTATGCAGCTGTATTTCCTAAATGTTCTGTTCTAACGGTAAATATCAGCAGAGATACAAACAATTATCTTAGTGAGGCAAATAGCAGCAAGCATTTATCATTTGATTGCAAACTGTTGAGTGTTAAAGTTATTTCTTTGACAGTGTTTAAAATAATTATTTGTGTATCAAGTGCAATTTTGAAAAAAGTATAAAATCCTGCTAATTTATAATTTGCGTGTAAAAAATTTATTTTCAAACAGGTAAATATGTATTATTTTGTGTTTAGTGTTTTTAACATCAGGTTTTCGGCAAAACTTAGCTTTTAGCCGGTGAAAGGTGGACACCGTCTAAAGGCGGACCTGCCGGTTAAGAGCTACTTTTGCATACACATTGCTCTAGTTGATAATATTTTTTATTTTCATTTTTCTATAATCATTTTTCGGTTTTAAAAATTCTAGGAAGGAATTAACCGTTTAATAATGTTTTCACAAACAAAAAATTATTTTTCAAAATTAACTGATGAGGAAATTGAAGCACTCGTGGCAGAATCTGTGGATGGCGCAGATTCAGAAGACGATTTCGACTTTGACGATGACGATGATTTGGAAGACCCAGACTTTCAACTACCAAACGTAGACTTTGCTACATTAGATGAAGACTGGAATAATACAAACAATTTTCTTTCTGATATCATAAACATATCTCAAAACTCAGAAAAACATCTGCCAGAAGTGAACAGCAACGTGGAGCGTCATGAAGAGTCTTTACCACTGGGAAAACAAAAACAAAGAGAGCAAGATCTCCTCTACCAGAAGTTGAAGCTGGTGAAATTGCAGTAGAGTCCAATGCGGGAGGGTTTAGTGGAAATGTAAAAGATATTTCTCCCCAAAACGCAGAGTTCAGAAATATTTTATGGAAAAAAATTTCTTCAACTTGAAAAAAAAAGATGTTTTTCAAGGGGACAAGGAATTGCCGCAACAATTCAAAGAACTAACTACACCATTCCGTTGCTTTACTTATTTTTTCAACGATGACTTGCTGAATGAAATTGTGTATCAGAGCAATCTGTATGCAAAACAGTTAGATGTTTCCACAACTTTCAATCTCACGACCTGTGATTTAAAAAAATATATGGGTATTTTAATTTATATGTCTGTGTACCGGTATCCCAATGTTGAGAGTTACTGGTCTAAACATTCCTTGGAGCTAGTTAGAAACGCAATGACATCCAAACAATTTTTTTCAATAAGAAAATATCTTCACTTCAATTACACCACAAAAATGAAAAAACCACAGGAAGCAGGATATGATGAGCTGTACAAAATTCGATGTTGTTCGAATTTGATGCTGTGCCAAAAACACCACGGCTATGCATTGACGAACAAATGTGTTCAACAAAAATGTTGACGAAATTTCGGCATAAAACATTTTGTTCTTTGTGACTCGGATGGATTTTCGTACAGATTTGGAGTATATAAAGGAGCTGGCGATAATGAAGTTATACCTAACACCCCTGATTTAGGAGCAACAGCCAATGTGGTCATAAGATTGTCAAACACAATTCCAGATTTAAAAAATCATATCTTGTACTTCGACAATTTTTATACTTCTCTACCACTTCTTGTTTATTTACGGAGCAGAGGAATTTATGCATTAGGAACTGTTCGATCTAACTG
This sequence comes from Tachina grossa, assembly GCA_949987645.1. Classification (NCBI taxonomy): domain Eukaryota; kingdom Metazoa; phylum Arthropoda; class Insecta; order Diptera; family Tachinidae; genus Tachina; species Tachina grossa. The sequence goes on along the minus strand of OX465276.1, from coordinate 19,659,474 downwards.
GATACCCAACTGCAAGCTGACGAAGGAAGTGGATTTAAAAGATAAGGAACGTTGACACTCAGAAGAGTTTATTGGCCGTGCCTTTGGAGTGGACATATCTTGTGTTCAATGGAAGGATACAAAATACGTACGATTGGTATCAACGTATGCTGAAATTAAGAGTTTTAAGACATTAAACAGCAGTTCACAACCTCTAAAAATATGCCGTTATGAACGCAAAAATAAGTCCTACGTCGATGTAGACTGCCCGAACATAATTAAGGAGTATAACCGCCAACTAAATAAATTTTTACGTTACCAAAAGTCAATAAAAAAAAATTTTAAGTCGAACAAGCCGGTTAGAGGGTTAATACTTTTGATATGCTATGTCGGTTTTCACTATTGACTATTGTTACCAGTCAAACCCTCAGTGTAACTACAATGACTCAATGCTCATCATGGAATACTGCCACTATGTCACTCATGTGCCCAGAAATGATAAGAAGGTTGAATGCTCAAAAATTTATTCGTGTCCTGAGCCTATAGAGACATGGATATGCTACATAAACGGGCATGAACAAAGTTTGGCATTGTTGGGTAAATATTTAGAACCGGGAGACAAAGTGAAAATAAAGCAATATGCAAACAAAACATACTTTATGGACACGGGACATATGTATAAATTACTTTCTATTCTGAAAATTTGGAAACTTTTTTGGTACATTTTTGGCTTTAGTTTGGATGTGAAAAAACTTTTATTCGAAAAAAAAAATAGTACATTCATACAATGTAGTTGGTCGTCATGTATTTATGCCTACCACGCATTTTCTCACGATAGACTTAAGGTTAGTTTTAAGTTTTACATTTTTAAGGGCAGCAAATAAAAGATAACTGAACCATGAACATGCTGGCGTTCTAAATTGTGTTCAATAGTTTTTTTTATGCACAAGCAATCAATTTTTGTTCTCAATAAAGGAATTTTATATTATTTCGAAACAATGACTATATTTTTAGCAAAAGCAATCAATTTTTGTTCTCAATAAAGTAATTTTATATTATATGGAAACAAGGAATATATTTTTAGCAAAAGCAATCAATTTTTGTTCTCAATAAAGAAATTTCATATTTTATGAAGATGAGGCATACTTTTTTTATGCAAAAGCAATCAATTTTTGTTCTCAATAAAGAAATTTTATATTATTTGGAAATAAGGAATAGATTCTTTGTAAAAGCAATCAATTTTTGTTCTCAATAAAGGAATTTTATATTATTTCGAAACAATGACTATATTTTTAGCAAAAGCAATCAATTTTTGTTCTCAATAAAGTAATTTTATATTATATGGAAACAAGGAATATATTTTTAGCAAAAGCAATCAATTTTTGTTCTCAATAAAGAAATTTCATATTTTATGAAGATGAGGCATACTTTTTTTATGCAAAAGCAATCAATTTTTGTTCTCAATAAAGAAATTTTATATTATTTGGAAATAAGGAATAGATTCTTTGTAAAAGCAATCAATTTTTGTTCTCAATAAAGGAATTTTTTATTATATAAAGACGAGGAATATTTTTTTTTTGTAAAATCAATCAATTTTTGTTCTTAATAAAGAAATTTCGTATATTATATGGATATGAGGAATATGTTCTTTATAAATGCAATAAATTTTTGTTCTCAGAAACTTTAAAACAACAACTGGTCCCGGTTAACTTTTATCTAACCTTTTACAAAATTTTGGTATTATAGAAATTAGCAAGAGAAAGAATTTCTGTCAAATTTATATACCTCAGATTGGGAGAAGCTAGTGTCAAATTCAAATAAAAAATTTACCGTAGTATCAATGCAAAATAAGGATTTTATATCTCTAGAGCCCATCAAAAGGTTTTTTAGAAAGTGTACCGGGCATCCGAAAGATGCACTGGTTACAATTTCACAAGGATGACCCTTGGAACCTCTCATACAAAGACAATCTAATGAATGAGCAAGAAGCCTTCACTAAAGTAAACATGAGAGCTCGAAATGTTGGTCGATCCGTGAAGGTACTCCCACAACTTCCCCCAAAAAACAGCGTCAAACCAATAAAATTCGAAAAATTAAAGAACCAACAGGATCTTCATTGTTACAAACCACCAATTCATCATGAATGGTTTAAAACACTACCTCATGATAAAATGCAGGAAATTCCGGAAATTATCGAAAGCCAACGTGAGGATGAAGATGAGTCCGATGATGTCATGGAATCTAATTATGACGAATAAAAAATTTAGCATAGAACCATAAAAATATTTCTTAATAAAATGATTTTAAAAATTTCGTCTATGTGGTTTTCTTATTAGGTATAACTAACAATAGTTTGAGGTACAACTTCATTTATTTAAAAATTTAAAAAAAAAAGTTAAAGCACAAGGGGTGTAAGTGCGACTGTCCTTACTTCAAAGATGATTATTGGGTACTTGTAAATGTATATTATTGCATTTTTTTTATCTTATTTGATTAAAATATATCTCAGGATCACTATTAGTTAAGAAGTAATATTCCAGATAGCATCTAACATTTTCAATTGCAATTTAACTTTATCCTCTTTTTTCTCATTATTAAATATTAGTCACTTGCACCCCTTGTGCTCTAAGCCACTCAAAGCCACTCAAAGCCCATCATATGTAGTGTTGAAAAATATTTTGCCCTTCCCAATTTATCAAGAACATCCTCAATTCTGGTTAGGGGAAATTTATCGTTTACAAGTTTCTTTCGATCGGCATTAAACACAACACGTTAAAAGGGCAGTGTCTATTTAATTTTTTTATTATTTTTTTTTTTTTAGTGCGCAGAATCAAATGGCGATTTTATATTCGATTGTTCTTTGATCTCTGCGAAATATGCGTCCATAATAGCTACGTGATAGACAGCAAACTTATGCTGGCTAACAACTTTTCATTAATGACTTCTGTTCAAGATCGCGTGCAGTGAAGCAACCAGAACTGAAAGTATCACTTTAATTAAGGAAGCCGAAATCTTAAAAAATAAAAAAAATAAATAAAAAGAGTGAAAATTGGAAACGATGTGTCTGTTGCTCCAACTATGGCAAATGCAGCCGCACAAATGTATTTTGTACTATACGCAATATATTTCTTTGCTTTACATCATCACGTGACTATTTTTGCGAATACCACGTATAGCACTTATTATATTAAATTCTTTTTTAAATTCTTTATAAACTACTTTTTAAATACTTTAAGTAACTAAATAAATAATTAATAAATAAAAAATATATAAAACATCATTCATACTTTTTAATAAAAACTTTTGGGTAAAATATTCTCCGTAGAAAACATTTATAAACAAGTATTTTTGTTGGTCGATTATTTGTAGAAATACTAACAGAAAAGGCAATACTGAATACGAAAAATTATAAAGCGGTGAAAGGTCAAGGTAAGTAAACATTATATTTATTTCGGCACAACCATACACATGCAGAAATATTGTTGATCGTACGTTCTTTAAAATACAACTCTGTTCAACTATACAATAAAATACAACTCTGTTCAATTGTACAATGAATTGCAACTCTTAGAGAAGATGAAGCGAGGCGGACAGATATAGAATCAGGACGATGCATGCAGCAATTTAAACTCAACAGTCGCTAAACGATACTCGCAGAACAAACATCAAAGAAAATGAACCAAGGCCTGCCAGGCAAAACTTTGTTAAAGAGCAACAATTACTTTTTACACTTTTGAAACTATTTAATTATTAACAATAAAATTGTTTGCTTATTTAATAAAACATCAGTACGTTTTTACATTATTAAACGCAGTCTATTGCCTTTTAACATTTTTTTCTTTGTACATCTGCGACTTCGTCACTAGAATATTATAATTGTTCGCGAAATTTAAATCGTTTAAAATCAATTCTATAAAGTTTTTAATTTTATTACTTTAAATTATCAGAATGCAGCATAATACCCGGTCTAAAAATGCCCTGAGTGAAGCACCAGCGGGTGCAGATGATGACAGCGAGTAACAGCACAACGAAGACAGAATTTCTGAAGATTTGGACGGCACAATGATTGAGGCGAATAATCACGATGCTACCCCTGATGCCAGCAAATTACCTCCCACATCTCCTGCTCTGAATTTTCCACCATCGGATACACTTTCTACATTGATCTCGACAATGACTTCCTTGAAGTCTGCTATTGACGAATTGAATCAGGATTTGTGCCGTAACAAGGACAAAACTATAAATATTCGTTCACAACTTGCGGGAAGAAATTTCATGCATATAGACCATAGATGTTCAGCCCATACAACAATTGTTTGAAAAAAATTCATACACATCTGTTACGCTCTTTTAAAAACTCATTCATTCATCGTTGAGCAAGCGACGAAAACACATGCGTCGGAGTATCGTCATTTTTTTCAGGAATTTATTAAGCATTGTTGTTGGTTTTTGTTGAACAAAGCACAGTAAACACACACGATTCAATTACAATTGAACACACAAAAAACAAAGTAAAAAAATAAAAGCTACACGTCTACGAAATGAGATGTGAACGGTATTTTATGATAAATGATGCTTTTCATAACATTCAATGCCTTTTATGCTACAAAATATTTAAGGCTGGAAATGAAAACGTTTTGAAAAGACATTTTTATTCATATCATTATGAAATTGAAAAAATAAATTGTAAACAGGAGGAGCTTCTTAATGAAAAGAAGAAAATTTATTTTTTCCAATTAAAGGAATGGCTTAATGGAATTGAAAACAATTCAGAAAATCAGAACCTAAAAAGTGGAATATCAAGCTTAGTAAGTTTAAATGTCGTCAGGCATGGAAGACCTTTTTCTGATGGGATCTTCATTAAAGAAGTTCTTATAAAGATTTTTGAAAAGCTAAGCTACAGTACTGACTTCATTAAATCTATTCCTTTATCCCGATTTACTCTAGTTCGGCGCACTACACAAATAGGAACTTGTTTAGAACATTTTATTACTGAAAAATTGAAGTTGCGAATTCTTTTCAGTCTGTCTAGACGAAAGTACCGACATTAACGACGTTTGTGAACTTATAATTTGTATTCGTTGTGTAGATGCCAATTACAACGTTTTTGAAACAATGTTCACCCTTGAAAGTTTTTATGCAAACGTAACAGGCAAGTTATTGTTCGACATCGTTAGTGACAAACTATTTTCAATTGTAGACACAAACAAGTTTGCAGCAGTTTGTACAGATGGTGCCAGCGTAATGACTGGTAGATATGAAGGCTTTATCGGACAACTACAAAAACATGGTTTGTCAGTTCAAAATTTTCACGCATAATCCACCAAGTAGCTCTTGCATCAAAATTTCTTTCAGAACATTCTGCTATGAAATCAGCAGAGCGCATAATTAATAGAATACGTGGTAGACATAATTCCCTTACGCATAGGAAATTTGTAACTTTTTTAAAAACTAGAAAAGCTGCACATCATGACCTTAAAATGTACACTGACGTTCGATGGCTTAGCCGAGGTGATTGCCTAAATAGACTGTTTGACTTAAGAAAAGAGGTGGTAGAGTTTTTAGAGCTAGAAAATATAGATATATGTGAAGTAAAATTACTAAAAGAATATGAATTCACCTTAGATTTAGCATTTTTGTCAGATATAACTAACTTCTTGAATGAGTTTAATTTACAACTTCAAGGAAAATATAAAAGTATACTTGATATGTCTGAATTTCTGTTGAATTTTAAAACAAAATTATTTTTGCTGCTAACAGAAATTCGATCTGACGATTTCTCTAGTTTTACCAAAACTTCTCTTATATATAACAAACAAAATTATACTAAAAAACTTGATTATGTATCATTATTAGAAACCCTTTTTTTAATTTTGAAGACCGATTTAACGATTTTGAATGTATACAGCCTTTGCTTGATGTATTCAAAAACCCTTTAAATTGTGACATAAGCAAGTTCGATTTACACATTCAATCAGAGATAATAATACTTAGATCTGAGGTAAAAGCTTTCGATAAAATTAATTCTCTTGAGTTTTGGAAAAATGTAGATGGTGCCTTATGTCCTCAGCTCAAACGAATGCATTTAAAATATTTATCATTTTTTTCCTCAACATACTTATGTGAACAAATTTTTTCAGACATGAAAAACATTTGCTCCAAGCAGCGCAATCGCATGACCTCGGTGAACTTAAAAAATATTTTGCTAATTCGCAATTGTCATGCAAGTATTAACACGGAAAGTTTAATTTAAAATCTTCAAAGCGATTTTTAAAATTGTAATAAAATTACGTTTTAATAATCAGAGACCGAAAATAATCATTATTGAATTTATTTTACAAAACAATACAATACAATATTACATCAAAGCTATTCATTAAAAAACAATTTATTTGAAAAAAAAAAAAAAACATTATAATGGTTACTGTCTCTGTTAAAAACACCTTTTTATTCATATCATTATGAAATTTGTTTTAGGTGTTTGCCAATATGTTTGCTGGGAGTTAGGGTTGCGAGAGCGAGCGCTAATACACTCATTTTTATTTTTGATCATCTTTGATATACACTAGAGTGGCCGTTAATTGAATGGAAACTTTTTTTCTTGATTTCTTCTGCTCTCACCCACCAAATCGGTTCAGTTTTATGTAAAAACAAAAATTCATACCGATAAGTTGCGTTTTAGGGGGGTGCGTCCTCAAAGTTGGCCTTCAAGCCCATTTTCAATGTAATTTTTTGCATATGACTATCTTTTAAAAAAATCATTTTACAAAAATATGACATATAGCAATATTTTAGCTCTTCAACAACATTAGTCTCAAAGAAAGTTTTTTGCTAAAATTAATATTTTAGAAAATAACCAACAAAATGCGAACAATTTTATGTAACAAAATTATATTTATATCGACATTTTTTTTTAAGCATGTACAATAGAGATAAGTCAAAGTAAAAAAAAATTGCTTTGAATATATGGGACGCACCCCCTAAAGCATAAAACTGAACCGATTTGGGTGGTGAGTAGAAGAAATAAAAAAAATAAATAAATAACGGCCACCCTAATAGATACACACAAACATGAGAATACGCCGTCGTCTGTGTCTAATATGCAACAGTTGCTGCCGCCGTCGTTGAATGATACGCAAGTGCCGCCGCCGTCGTCGAATGACATGCAACTGCTGCCGTCGCCGTTGAATAACATGCAATCGCCGTCATTGAATAATACGCAATCGTCGTCACTGAATAACATGCAACTGGCGATGTCATTGTATAATTTACAATTGCTACCAAACGAGCGTCAACCAATAATATGCATAAATCGGCCATAATCGTATCAGTGTCGGCATCAAGTCACATGCCATCAACTTCAGCAAATTTTGTAGCAGCAAATGCTCAATTGCCATCGCCAACAACTTGTATTTCTTCGAGTATACAACATGTAAGATTACCCTCAGTAGCAACGAATTTTTTTTTATTCTACGACACCGAACATAATTCAACACGGTGAATTTTCTACAAAAGTACACAATTTACCAAATTTTGACGGAAAGCCAGAAGACTGGCCATTATTCCTGGCAACGTACGAGGACACTACTACAGAATTTGGGTACATGTGCTAAAAATGTCCTAGCCTTTTTCAATTCTCCCAAGTGTGATTACTATTTAATGAATCCAACTTTATTGGAACAACTTGCATTGAAATTGTCATTGTCTAAACAATACGAACAATACCCAACTGTAGTGTGTCACACACGTCTGCAATGCATACACAATGAACAAGAAATAATAAATAAAAGAAAACAATTAAGAATCAATAACACATGTGCAGCGTTAGCAGATATCTGAGGGACACACTTTCACTTTCAATTGCCATTGAGTTTTTATTTTAGAAACGACTACATGATTGGTCAAGTGAAAGTGTGCAACATGATCCTTCATAATGACAAATGAAATAGAAGATAATTGTAATAAGCTATTGTAAGTTAGAAGAATTAAGATTTATTTTCATAATTAGTATATAAGCAAGAACAAATTTTAATAAAACAGATTCTAAATAAGTAGAAACACATATCGGCTCTAGCAGCCTTGTTTTGAATTTAATAATCTCAACATTTCGGCAGTTCCTTTGAACGCCTAGAGTTAAGCTGTTCTCCTTGGCAGCTGCATAAATATAACCAAGGACTATAGGACCTTTAGAACATTATACTCCACTACACAATACATAAAGCACCACACAACTCTTGAGCACTTTCCTAAATGGTTTGGAGATTTGGCTCGCTTTTGCAGTTTGATGCCACATCGCAGCACAATATCTACGAGTGAACGTCAGCAACTTTTTATAACACGTAGGGTACTTCATGGTAATGAAATTCAGCCACATCTTAGAGAATGTCATTACTGTAAGGGAAGTCAGGAGTTGACAGAATGTAAACAATTTCAAGCCCTTTCAACTAATGTTAAATGGGAGCAATTTTCTGAAAAAGAGGACGTCATTCGCATAACAGAAGAGTTATATGCTAATAGAAAAATCACACTTCAAGATGTAGCTAATGTAACAATTTCTATAATAGAAAGTGTACAATCTGCTGGCCAATACCTAGCAAATAGTGAATGCTCTGTAGCTGTAGTGTGTGGTGTAGCTGCAACTAGGAATTTAAAAGATAAAAAAGTTGCTGATTCAATTATTATTAAAACTTATAAACAATATGTAATGTAGTGTACCACACTTATAGTAATGCACTGTAACAAAATTACTTGCATTGCTGTAATAGCAGTTCAATGCACAAGCATTGCAACACAACCCAAAACAGCAATAATGCTGAATAGAATAAATTGAGTGACATTCTTTTTGAGTCACAATATAATTTCTTATTATTAAATCCCCTTTTTTTGATTGGTTAATAAAATAATGCTTACTATTTTCATAGTAAAGAAAGAAACAAAATATAATAGTAAATATTAAATGTAAGATAGAAAGGCTAACCTAGATTTGTAAAATTAATATATAACCAGAATGAAATGTTAAATAAATTCAGACTTTAATTTAAAAACGCAATACGGCAACAACTTGCCTAGTTTACAAATTGAATTCTCACTTTTTCTGGCAGTTCCTTTGAACTGGACCCCCTGTACAGCTGGATAAATATAATAATTGGACTATAAGGCTTTACATACATAACACACTACCAAATATTTCCCTTTTAACATTACATGGAGATCCTTCCATTTTAACATTACATGGCGATCCTTTCTTTGTAACATTACAGTAAATGGTCCTAAAGAGTTTTCAAATGAAACTTATAGTGTTCTGTAAGTATGCAACTGGTGGAATACCATTTGACTTCACACTTGACAGGCTAAAGGATATTACGTCAACAGTCAATGCTCAAAAGGGCACAATTGAGGGACATAGAAAATTCAAATTCAGTTAGACCCTACAGTGGATTAAGTGGCAAGGTAAATGTAAGTAAATTAGGTTAGATGGATAACAGCAAGGTGCTGCATCAGAACTAGAATTAGATGATGATGGCAAAAAGCAGCAACCAACTGGGTCTAAATCACTACTATTTAGAACCAGAAGACGATGATACATATAGTTATAATGATGATTCACAATCGATTTCTGGCCAAACTGGTGCTAGACCAAAATCCAATTCATTTCAAAACAAAATTAAGGTAAGTTCTTTGATATTTATGTAAAAAAATAATAATAATATTTACTATAAATTTACGTTAAATTGAACGCAGTTCAGGTTTGAAGAAAAAAATAGGGGCAGCTTTGAACATGTTCTAGAAATTGAGAGGCATACTTTTGAGTCACAATATAAATTACTGATTACCAAATCCCCTTTTTTCCTTCCAGCACCACCAAAAGTGTTTCAGCGAAATCCTATTCAAAGCGACTCGTCAGACAGCGATTCGTCAGTAGAAGTGTCAAAGAATCCTCAGGAAGTTGCAGTGCCTATTCCGAATACTCAGGCCTTAAAGATCCCTGCGAGGAAGCATTGATGAAGCCACAAGAACTTCCTCAATTAAAAATTGGATCGACTCAATCAGCAGAGGTAATAATAGAATATCAAGATCAGAGTACAATGTCGGTGATGGAGCTGTTGGAGTTGCTATGGGAGAAGACAATTTTCATGCAGATCGTTTTAACGGTCCTAAAAGACGTAGAAAGGATCTGCATGAAAAAGCGCAATATCTAATGGAAGAGGATTATATCCATGATGTTACGAACGATGTTATCCGCTTTAAGGAACATGAGAATGAGAAAAATCGACTAAACAAAAAGAAAGTGTTAAACAAGTAAGAAATAAAGATGGCATAACCACAAGAAGCGCAGTCAGATACAACTTTGATGGATACGGCAGATGAAAGATCTCTTCCTCCAACACCATCAAGAGAGTCTTTTGTAATCTCAACAAAAAGAAAATTTGTAAACCTCTCAGGTGCAGAGCTTCCAGATCCAAGGAGAAATCGAGCTGACCCAGACGATTCGCTAAAGATGAGAACGATCTACCTCTTGCTCCACTGGCATGAATTTTTGTGTAAAAATTCAAAATTAAACCTGAACACTACAACAAAATTGACACAGTTGCTACTGTAACCTCGGTCGTATGGACTATACACACTAAATTTAGGCAACAAGCAAATGGAAGAGGAAGTGTACACACTCTTGTCACTGATGAGTTTGAATTTGAAGCTAATGATGTATTTTTAAAGTGGAAACATATAGGGCCAACTATGTTGATGTTTATGAGAACTCAACTCCATCCCGACTTAGTGGAAATAATATTGAACAACTATACAGAAAACACACCGGGGCCGTCTTCGTCATCTGCGAACATGGGGAACACTTACATGTTGTCCACGACTGCGCCTATAACAACTACATCTGTAGATGCGCCTCAATTGACAACATCTTTAAAAGTTTCTAATCCGTCGGCCGCCGATATTCTCGACGAGTTATTGCCAGTCACGAGTTTTGTATCAACCACTGGCTTAATTTGTCAATCTATTTCGAGAAGGAAGGGCGACAACTTGTCTACCTGGACATCGCAAGGAGAAACTGGGTACCAAGTGATAAAACTGGATATCTACAATTACAGCAAAGTGGCCAATATCCCCAAGAAGAACTGGTGGAAAGAAACGGATATGCGTTCCACTTTTATAACGAACACATCCGGTGGACCCGAAAACTATATTGATCAATCGTTTAACCCATTTCTTACCGCCGTGTGTTTGAACACACGTTTATCATTTCTCAACTTCGAGTATATATAAAGTTCAGATAAATAAAAATAATAAAATGTATATCATATTTATATTATGGTTTGGTCTCTTATTAATGAAATGAAATTTTTGGAAAACTTTTTCAAGCTTCCGCCCTTTCATAAGTGGGTTTTTAAAAACTGTCCGAAAATAGACACTTTTTAATTGAATTATATAATATATATTAGTGCTGGGATACTATCGATAGTACTATCGATAGTTTCAAAACATCGAAAACATCGATAGGAAAAACTATCGCTATCGATATTACAATACAGTTTTGAAAACCTGCAACAGCAGGTTCAGTTCATCTCGGCAAGTTTACTTGTTATTAATTTGCGATGAATTTCAGCAGTGTGTACAAACTAGAAAAATAGCGAGTGGTGCCGATAGCACAGCTTGACTACTTTTATTAGGGGCCTTGTGTCAAAATGTAAATTGTTTTTGTAATGGAATTGTTGTAGAAACAACACCATCTATATTGATATCTTAATGTAAAGGGTGGCGCATAAGTAACGTTAAGATTTGATCAGTGAATACATTTTTTAATTTAAGTCTTTTTTTTCGTCTCTTTACAGAATTAACTAAATAATACTTGGGAAATTTATGATGGAAAGGCTTAGCACAGAACAAAGAACCAAAGTTGTTCAATTTTACTTTGAAAGTCAGCATTCGATTATTCAGACACAAAGATCATATCGAAATTTCTTTCATGTTCGAAATGCTCCTAGCGCTCCAACAATTTACCGATTGGTTCAGCGTTTTGGGCAACAAGGGGCTGTCTGTGATCTTCCGCGTGCTGGAAGACCTCGTGCAGTTCGAAATGAAGTGAGCATTGCTCGAGTGCAAGCAAGTATTGAGGAAAACCCCGAAACTTCCACCAGGCGACGTTCTCAGCAGTTAGGGATGTCTAGGCGGTCTTTGCAAAGAATTTTACATATGTTACATCTTTTCCCATATAAGATGCAATTGGTTCACGAGTTAAAACCAAATGATGCACAAGAACGCATTCAATATAGTCGCCGTTTTCAAGAATTGTGCCTAGAAAACAACGAGTTTATTCACAAACTCATAATGAGCGATGAGGCTCATTTTCACCTAAATGGTCACGTGAATAAACAAAATTGCAGAATATGGGGCAGCGAAAATCCAAGAATAATTGTTGAAGATCAAATGCACCCACTTAGATGCACAGTATGGTGTGGAATAACTTCAGAGAGGATCATTGGACCATATTTTTTCGAAAACGACGAAGGAGTTGCGATTAATGTGAACGGCATTCAATACCGGGAAATGATTGAAAATTTGTTAAGGCCAGCGGTGCAGAACTATCCAGATTTGTGGTTCCAACAAGATGGAGCCACAGCTCACACAGCTCGTCCAACTATGGCTATCCTGCGCGAAATTTTTGGCAGTCGAATAATATCACGTTTTTCTGATTTTAAGTGGCCACCACGTTCGCCTGATTTAACGGCTCCCGATTTTTTTCTTTGGGGTTACCTAAAGGGTAAGGTATATGCCAATAAGCCTAGAACCATCCAACAACTTAAGGCCAATATCCGAGAAGAAGTGGGGGCGCTGGGACCTGAAATTCTAAGAAAAGTTATGGAAAATGCTTTGGAAAGAGCACGTCAGGTAGAATCAAACAATGGGCTACATTTGAAAGATATTATCTTTAAAACATAATGTGAACATATTTCCAAACTATATTCTAAATTTTAATAAATGCCAACGTTAAATAAAAGCAGAAAGAAAAGAGTTATACATTGAATAAATCTTAACGTTACTTATGCGCCACCCTATACAAAATCATTCATTTCTACACTGCAACGCTGAAAATTTAAAACTTGTTGTGACTTGAAAGTTGAGTTTGCATATTTCTATAGTTTCTGGTAAACTTTCCTGGTGGAGGCTTCTGGAACCTTAATCAAATCAACAACTAAAAATGGCCACAATGCCGGGAAAATCCAAAGTGTGGAATTTTTTTACAAAAACGTCTACAAAAGGCATCGCAAAATGTAATATCTGCAAGAAAGAGTTTAAAACGAGCGGCAATACAAGCAATCTGAAGGATCATCTGCAGAGTTCACAGTTTGGAATGGGGCATAGGAGCTTCATGTGAGCCCTCAACATCAAATCAAAGTCGGATGGAATCATTCCTCCCGTTTAAAGAAACAACTTATTCTGTGACTAGCGCCAGACACAAATTGCTTTTGCAAAAACTAGTGTCATTTATAGCAACAGATTTTCAACCATTCAGCGTTGTGGAAGATGCTGGATTTAAGCACTTTGTAAAAGCATTGGATAGCCGTTTTGTACTTCCATCTCGCAGGCATATAAGTGATCTTCTTTTACCAAATATGTATAAAAATATAAAACGAGGTTTAGAAAATATGCTAAGCAACATTGAAGTGTGCGCATTAACCCATTATACCCCAGTGTCCTATTTATAGGACAGTATAAAAACAGGTGTTTTTTTGGTCTGTATATAACTTGTATTTTCAAAATAGTTTTTTTTTATCGTTAGGTGGTATCCCATTAAACCTTTTAATACGTGTTTGACCATATATTGTTTGTACCATTAACCCATTAACGCCCGCTGTACTATAAATAGTACACTACTTCAATTTGAAATAAAAATTATCTAATGCAGTTTTTCACTCTGGCAATGCTTTTTTCCTATCAATAAGAGTACATACAATAACCATGTATCTATAATAAATTATAGTTATATTAAGAATGAGGGTAATCCCCGTTTTTTGCTAGCGATTTATTTTATGTTGGCGAGTGAGAGCTTATTTAGTTTATTGTACATCATTTGACTTTGAAAAGCATTAACAGGCATTATATTTGCTGGATAATATCATATTCTAATAAAAACTAGTTAACACGGTTTAGTTCGTATAGAGTTGTTCGTGCTGTAATATATACAAAGCTGCTGTACTAAGTTTAGTACATTGGGCGCTTGAGGTAAATTAAATTAGCAAAGTGAATACATTTTTGTTTTTGTACGGTGCTTTCGAGTTGCAGTTTTTACTTGTTTTTTGTTTGTTTTTCTTTCAAATAGCGACCTTTTATAAATATAATTAACTAAAAATATAACTTCGAAGGTATAAAATGGCGAACCGATATACTTTTACGCACAACAAAAACTATTTTGGATTAGAAGAAGCAATACAGGACATTATTAGCCAAGATAGTGAAGATGACGCTACTTACGATGTTTTTATGCTGCCTCCCAATCCAGGTGTTATTACAGATGAAGAGGAAGGTGGGGACGACGACCTGTATGGAAACAAATTACCTCGAGATGTTCCCGGTAGTATAGAAGTTAGGACTCACAGACATACCACTACCGTTGAGGATGAATGGAGTAGCGATGACGACGAACCCCTCAAAACATTCGCGTCATCTACTTCACGGAATGTGCCAAAGAGAAAAAGAATTGAAAGTAGTGCTACATCACCAACTTGGAGAAAATGTGACCCATTTTATTCAGTTTTGCCATCTACTCCAGATCAAAAATATATTGAAGACCGACGTGCTAATGTTTCGGAAATCTTACATGATATGACCCCAGTGAAAATTTTTGAGCATCTTTTTGACGATGAAGTGCTAGAACTTATCGCAACGCAAAGTACAATATATGCAGGACAAAACAATAGGCACGATAGCGTTTTTACCAAAGATGAACTCCGTAAATTCTTGGGCATACTTATACTTACCGGATATCACAAATTACCTAGTGAAAGGTCATATTGGAGCTTAGATGACGACTTAGGTGTGCCAATAGTTTCAGAGTGCATGTCGAGAAATAGATTCTTGGAAATCAAAAGAAACCTGCATTTTGCAGATAACGCTTTGGCTGGTACATCTACTGATAAAATGTTCAAAATGCGGCCACTTTGTGATGTTTTACAAAGAAAGTTTTGTCAATTCGGAATGTTGCATGAAAATTTGTCGATTGACGAATCAATGGTTAAGTACTTTGGCCACCATTCAGCCAAACAATTTATAATGGGTAAGCCTCTGCGGTACGGATATCGTAATTGGGCGTTGACCAGCTTCGATGGTTATTGTTATACTTTTGATATATATTGTGGAAAAACTTCCGAGGCTACCACTGATCCTCTTGGTTCTCGCGTTGTGAAGAATTTGTTAACAAAAGCTCCTACAAAACCAGAGGAACATGTAGTTTACTTTGATAATTTTTTTACGAATTACGACCTGCTTGTAGACCTGAAGAACCTTGGATACAGAGCTACTGGAACCTTGCGCGAAAATAGAACTAAACGGTGTCCATTGATTTCATCGAAGGATATGCGTAAAAAGCCCAGGGCTGAATACGACCACAGATTTGATAAGATAAACGAAATTCTTATGGCTAGATGGAAAGACAATAATGTTTGCACGATTGGAACAAATTTCGATACTTTGGAGCCTATAGGGAAAGTTAAAAGATGGTGTTCTATGAAGAAACAAAAAGTTGATGTAGACGTACCTCACGTTTTCCAAAGTTATAACAAAGGCATGGGAGGGGTAGACCAAATGGACCAGTCTATAGGAATGTACCGAATTGCGGTGAAAGGAAAGAAGTGGTGGTGGGTATTGTTTACTTACGTAGTGGACATCACTATCTCAAATGCATGGAGGTTATACTGCATTGCAAACCCTGACGATCGTGTTGATCAGTTATGGTTTCGCAGGCATATAGCACGCACGTATCTGAGCAACAAGAAGGCCAATAAAGCTAGGCAAACGTCCTCTGGAATTGACGGAGAAGATAGAATAAATAATGGTCATAACCCCCAAAAAATACCAAACCAACTTAGATGTGTTATGTGCTCAAATCGAGTTAAAACTTCATGTGATAAGTGCCTGAAAACGCTATGTTTGGAAAGAGGATGTTTTGCAAAATACCACTCCTAAGCGCCCATTGTACTAAACATAGTACACCTCTAAAAACACAACTTTGAATATTTTTTTCTTTTTTTTTCTTTTATATTATTTTAAGAAAATTGTTTTACTACTGATATTAAAAATTGAATTATTTAAATTGTTCCTGGTTTTCATTTGGGCGTTAATGGGTTAAAAAGATTTTTATAATCCTTTCGTTTAATCCCAAAACGACGTTTTTATAACGTTATATATATGTTTATAAATCATATAAGAAAAGGATTAACGAACATTTACTATACTATTCACTCGAAAAACAGTTCACCAAAGCTGTTGCCACAGTTATTTAAAAAAAAATATTTAGAAACTTCACAATATAGATGGTCAATTATGGCTGTCCTATTTATATGACACTGGTACTTCGCGTTATCAAATTTACTATCTTCTTTTATTTCATATTTCGAGTTTGTCTGTTGCCACGCACTGTTCAGTATTTTCTGTATTGTGTATTGTATGTTGGCATAAAAAAATTTACAGTTACGTTATTTTAGTATTTTGAGTTTGTCTCTTGCTTCGCACAATTCATTTCTGCATTGTATGCCAAGTAAGTATATTGTGTGAAAATTTTTTATTGCGTGGTGTTATATTGATATGTTATTCTATTAGTCTAGAAATTTTTATACATTTACATACATTTACTCAAAAGATGTACAGAAGAGCATTGTCGTTACGTGAAGTCGAGGAAATTGTAAATGATCCTACATTTTTGACATCTGAAGATCTCGATATAGTCATTCTTCCACCAGAACCAGATGAACTAACTGATGAAGATGACGTTGATGATAACAACTTAGGAAATGTGGAAGTCAGTGATGTACCAGGAGAACTTGTACTGCAATATAAATTACCTCTTAATTCTGATGCTCCAGAAACATATGAGCAAGAGGACAATACTCGTACTCATGTCAATGCAAAGATACCTAAAAAAAGACGTTGCCTTACTCAACAAACATTTTCCTGGAAAAAGGTGAAACCCGTTTACACAAAATTGCCAGATACACTCCAAACAGCCACTACAAGTAGAGATAATCTTAAAAATAATCTAGCGGGAAAATCGCCAATTCAAATATTTGAAGAATATTTTACTGACACCGTTTTTGATTTCATTGTTAACGAAATACTGAAATATGCTAGAAGCAAAAATGATCAAGATTTCATCGTAACAATAGACAAACTAAAATCGTTTTTAGGTATTTTATTGTTCAGCGGATATCATCAATTGCCATCTGAGAGAAATTATTGGAGCGAGGAAGAGGATCTTGGTATAAATATTGTCAAGGCATGTATGTCCAGAAATGAATATTTAAAAATAAAAAAATATATACATTTTGCCGATAACTTGGTAATAGACAAGGATGATAGAGGATTCAAAGTTAGACCTTTGCTAAAAATGATAAACGAAAACTTTAAAAAGTTTCACGTATTTGAGAAAGAATTAGCAATCGACGAAATGATTGTCAAATATTATGGACATCATGGTCTAAAACAATTTATACGTGGAAAGCCTATTAGATTTGGCTATAAATTGTGGGCTCTTTGTGGCGTTAGTGGATATTGCTATAACTTTGACCTGTATACTGGAAAATCAATTGCAAGAAATGATCGTGAAGATTTGGCCTTAGGATCCAGGGTAGTACTTGATATGTTAGATTGTGTATCAGAACCCGCAAGTCATCAAATATATTTTGACAACTTGTTTACAAGTAGAGACTTACTCATTCATCTGCAACAGCTAGGATTCCGTGCCACTGGAACTTTAAGGGAGAATAGGCTATCTTCGTGCTCTTTAACCCATTATTGCCCAGGCGGTAATTTAACTTACCAGCACTTTAATCACGTGTAAAACCTACATTATATAAAAAAAACTAAATTTTCTTTGGTGTATACTTTAACTTAATGTGTTTTAAGAAAACAATTTGAATGATATTTATTTTTTGTTATCCTTTCGCGTTTGGGAAGGACTTTCGCCAAGCTCCAAAAAAGATCATATTTTAAAACAACTATAAAAATATTATAAAAAAATTTAATTTTTTTTTAAACACTGGTTCAAAACCCTCATTAAGTCTACTTTTATTATGTACATAATTCAATTTATTTACCTCGACTAAATGTTTGAAATAACATCAATTATCCTTGTGGTAATTTTACTTACCATTGGGCAGTAACATATAGCAAATTAGGCAAGATTTAATAAAATCGCGAACAAAAGCACAATATACCCGCCATTAAGCGCTGTATGCTTAATACTTCTTATTGGCTCGCTATGGTTGGTTCAAGGAGCATTAAATAAGGCGAGGGCAACGGCGAATTCGATTCGTCGTAGTCAATTCGCCGTAAACAAAATTTGTCTTTAATTTGTTTAGATCGTGTTCAACAAACGTGGTAACGCCACCTGGTTTTTAATTTTTGTATATGGTGTTGACGTGGTAACGCCACCTGGTTTTTAATTTTTGTATATGGTGTTGACGTGGTAACGCCACCTGGTTGTCGATTCGCCTGGGGTTTGTTGATTCAAATTTCATTCGAATTGAAAATGGGGAATTCCCTTTTTATCCCAAGGTTAGCATGCTGTAATAAATATTTTGTTTCAAGACTTTAGTCTTGCTTTTCTTTTCATGTGTAACAAAAGTGTAAGAGTGTTAAAAGTGAAATAATTATTTTTTATTGCGAAAATGCCATCAAAAAAGTATTTAAGAATTGAAGAAGTAATTGCCATTTTGGAAGATGAAGATGAAAATGAAGAAATTGCTGCGGTTGCATCATCCTCAAATGTCAACGTTGTGTATATTCCACCTGACGCAGACGAAATTTCAGATGAAGAGCAAATTGATGATAACGTTATGAATGATAATGGTGCAATAGATGTGGATATTGCTGGCACAGTTGAGCTTGAATATGAATCAGAAGACGAATCTGAAAATGATAAAATTGCGGAGCCTACCACAAAGCGATATAAATCTATAAACGAATTTAATGTACCCAAATGGACCAGAAGAATTTCATCATTTGATAAAACACCAGTAGATGTTGAAGAAGAACGTGTTCGTAATGTTGTTGAAAAACTAAGTGAAAAATCACCAATTGAACTATTTAATCTCTTTTTTGATGATGAAATGCTTCATTTGATTATTGAGCAAACTAATATATACGCCTCTCAGTGCAACGTGCCTTTTATTGTTGAGTCGCATGATATAAAACGTTTTATTGGATTTTTGTTCTTTACTGGCTATCATAAATTACCAGAATGGAAACTATACTGGTCAAATGATCCATCTTTTGGTGTTGAAATCATTCGTAATGCTTTTCCACGAAATCGCGCCGAAATGATAAAACGATTCATTCATTTAGCTGATAACACTAAAATTGATCCAACAGACAAATTCGCCAAAGTGAGACCTATGGTAGACTTGTGCAACAAACGTTTTATACAGTTTGGAGTATTCGCTCACAATCTATCTATTGATGAGGAAATGATTCCCTATTTCGGAAGGCATTCCTGTAAAATGTTTATAAAAGGGAAACCTATCCGTTTTGGATTTAAGGCATGGTGTCTGACTTCATCAAATGGATATCTGTACAATATAAAACTGTATGGTGGATCGTCATCAAATTATGACAAGTCCATTGGATTAGGAGCTGATACTGTTCTCAGTTTGCTAAGAGTTGTAGAATCTCCATCGAGTCATACCATATACTTTGACAACTTCTTCACATCATACCACCTTATGTGTTTACTAAGCACAGAAAATTTTTTTGCTACAGGTAATTTGCTACTTTTATTATATATAAAACTGTTGTATTTGAATTTCTATATTTTAACAGGAACTGTTCGATGCAATAGAATCGGTAAAGCCCAATTGCCAGAAAAAATTACCAAGGGTGAAAGTGCAGCTCTTTTTGATATGACGAATGAAGTGTTGGCCATACGGTGGAGAGACAATGCACTTGTCACTGTTCTTACAAATCATGGTGCCATGGATCCAAAATCAAACACAAAACGTTATGATCGCGTAACCAAAACGCATATTAACGTAAAAGTTCCTGGCGCTATTGGGCAATATAACAAGTATATGGGGGGAGTTGATCTACATGACAACGCGTTGGCTAATTATCGGATTGCTGTACGATCCAAAAAATGGTGGTGGCCATTGTTTATAAATTTGCTTGGTAATATGATGGTTAATGCATGGAAGCTGCATGTGCTGGTATCAACAATTGAACAAATAAAACCATTATCGCAACTACAATTTCGTGCAGCTGTGGTTAATGAACTACTTACATTTACAAGATCACCCACAAGTGAACAACCTTCAATGTCTTCATCAAATTTAAGAGAAAAATTGCCAAACCTTAACACAACAGTTCATTGTATTTTAAGATGTTCTGGAAACCCGAGACGTTGCGTAATTTGTCATACTCATACGCCTTTTGAATGTCAAGTATGCAAAGTGCGGTTGCATCAAAAATGCTTTTCTTTATACTCAAAGCACTTGGATTAAAATTTAAAAGCTACCAAAAATTTAAAATGTAAAACAATTTAATCAAAATGTTTATTTTACTTGTTCTTTTTAATGAATTTTTTAATTTTTAATAAATATATTTTACTAAAATAAGAATTTTAACTTTAAATCAAATTCTTGTATTATTCCAAAAACACTTAACATATCTGCCCACTGGTAAGTAAACTTACCATCTCATATCTCAGAAACCAATTGTTCCATTTTCTCAAAACTTTAAATATATCTTAGTTGCACCCAAAAACTACTTTGTGCAAAGTTTCAGCGAAATCGGTTCACGTTTTCGGGTAGCGGGCAATAATGGGTTAAAAGATTCCAAATCTCTTGGAAAAGAAGAACGAGGCTCGTATGATTTCAGATTCGATACAAATGGAGAGATACTTATTGTGAAATGGAATGACAAGTGCGTTACAATTGCCACCAATTTCGATTCAGTAGAACCTCTCCATAAAGCAGGCAGGTGGGATCGAAAGGCAAAAGAAAAGCGAAGCATACCACAACCGCTTTTGTTGAAGAATTACAACTCTTACATGGGCGGAGTGGATCAACACGACTGGTTGGTGGGCAAGTATGCAACAAATATTAGAGCCAAGAAATGGTACTGGCCTCTATTTATTAGATGTATTGATATGGCCATGGTAAACTCATGGCTCGTTTACAAGCTAGTTAACGATATTGATTTGAGTTTGCTAGAGTACAGACGATCTGTTGCCGTACCATACATGAAAATTATTCAAAAACCGTTTGTCGGTAGGCCGAGAACGTCTGCAACAAAAGTTTTCGAAGATGTAAGATATGACAACCAAGGTCATTTTATGGAAAAAAGAGCGAAACAGCGAAGATGTCAAGGAAAAAATTGTTCATCCAAACCTCTTTCATTTTGCGTCAAATGCGATGTGACACTCTGCAAGGAATGCTTCATTCCTTACCACAAAAAATAATCTGCGTCTTGATTTCACCTATAGTACGGTTGATATGTGTAAGTGCCAGTGTCCTATATTTAGGACAGGCTATATTTACGTTATTTTCATAAAAAATTAATAAATTTTTGTATTTTCGTATCATTTTACTTCAATTAAAAACGTTTCACTAAAAAAAAACTTTTTATTTTTAATTTTTAAAAGTTGGGCGTTAATAGTACTAGGCAACAGCCATTTTGTTATTTGGTTCTAGCATACTTTTTCTCATGGATTTGGACCTACTGAACACGAAAATGACTTTTAAAAATTTTTCTGTCGATTGGTTTGCGAGATACAAATTTTTAATTTTTTTTTTTTTAATTTTTGGAGGTACACTTACTATTTTGAGCATATCTTTAGTCTTCTTTGACCTATTTTATCCTACTACTACTCAAATTAAAGACAATTGAGCCGTCTACAACTTATTCTCAGAAAATTTTCAAATCGGGTTAGTAGTTTTGATGTTGGCGGCTTAAAAAGGTTAAAAAACTGGGTTTTTTTAGTAAAAATGTGGCTGAAAAATTCATATAAAAATTCATATAAAATATAAAACGCGATGTTAACAGCGATTTTAATTTTTTACGTATAGCTGACACTTTTCCAAAGAAAATAAGCCCTTACTTAACAAAATCTGATGACAAATGGCCGACTTATTATTTTTTTGGTAAACGACCGAAATTCCGCTATTTCACGATTTTTTGATTTTCATTATTTGCACAGCTTACCTACCCAACGCAAACGAATAAATACATTTGAACTTAATTTAAAATAAACAAATTAGTCTTCGTATATTATTTTTTAATTTATTTACATATATATATTTACAGCACTACATGCTCATACATATTTAAACATAAGGAGACACGGTTATCAATTGCATTTCAAAACTGTCTGTGAAAGTGTAAAGAAGTTAATATTTAGAAAACGCAAGGAAGACAATGAGTAAAAGACTACGTGTGTTCGAGTGTTTGAACGATCCAGACAATTTCTGCAATGTTTGTGGCCAGTTTATAAAAAAAATCACGCACACAAGTTTACTCCAGCAGTACAATTGCACTATTTGAATTATTTTGGTATTTCACCAAATATCACAGAACCATGGACACCTAAGTCGCTGTGTGATCTTTGCTATATAACCTTAACCAACTGGGCAGCTGGCGGAAGGTAAGAATTTTTATTTAAACACATTATACATAGCGAATATAGTAATTTATTTTAATTTTAGCCGCCATATGAAATTCGATACACCAATGATGTGGAAAAAGCCGCTATGCCATTCCACAGACTGTTATTTTTGCCTCACCACAAACAGTGGGGTAGGAAGATTTTTTAAATGGAACTACGCTCAAGTGGGATCGTTTGCGCTTCCAGTACCACATTCGCATGATGTGCCATATCCAGTGTGCCCTGGTGCATCTCTTCAAAAAGCAGAATCGTCAGAAGAAGAGTCCGAGTCAAATGCAAGCGAATTTGAGCCGGGTGCAAAGCGAAAATTACTGTCACAGGCCGAACTAAACGATTGGGTGCGCGATTTTGGTCTCACTAAGGAGAAATCCGAACTTTTTGCGTCTCGGATGATACAGTGTGGATTTGCGGCTTCAGAAGTGAAAGTATCAGCGTACAGAAACCGTCACAAGGAGTATGCAAAATTTTATACAAAGAAAGACCAAATATGTTTTTGCAGCGACATTTCAGGCTTGTTCCAAGAGCTTCACCAAATTCACAACCCCAACGAATGGAGGTTGTTTATTGACAGCAACAAGAGAGCTTGAAGGCAGTTCTCTTACATAATGGGAATGAAAAGCCATCTGTTCCTATTGCTCATGCGGTTCATTCAAAGGAGAACTATGAAACTATGGACATTTTGCTGAAATGCATAGAGTATAGGAAATACAATTGGAAAATATGCGCCGACCTTAAAGTTGTGGCCATTCTGTGTGGACTCCAAGGAGGCTATACGCGACATTGCTGTTTTCTGTGCCTTTGGAATAGCCGCGCTGATGATCAGCATTATAAAGGGTGGCGCATAAGTAACGTTAAGATTTGATCAGTGAATACATTTTTTAATTTAAGTCTTTTTTTTCGTCTCTTTACAGAATTAACTAAATAATACTTGGGAAATTTATGATGGAAAGGCTTAGCACAGAACAAAGAACCAAAGTTGTTCAATTTTACTTTGAAAGTCAGCATTCGATTATTCAGACACAAAGATCATATCGAAATTTCTTTCATGTTCGAAATGCTCCTAGCGCTCCAACAATTTACCGATTGGTTCAGCGTTTTGGGCAACAAGGGGCTGTCTGTGATCTTCCGCGTGCTGGAAGACCTCGTGCAGTTCGAAATGAAGTGAGCATTGCTCGAGTGCAAGCAAGTATTGAGGAAAACCCCGAAACTTCCACCAGGCGACGTTCTCAGCAGTTAGGGATGTCTAGGCGGTCTTTGCAAAGAATTTTACATATGTTACATCTTTTCCCATATAAGATGCAATTGGTTCACGAGTTAAAACCAAATGATGCACAAGAACGCATTCAATATAGTCGCCGTTTTCAAGAATTGTGCCTAGAAAACAACGAGTTTATTCACAAACTCATAATGAGCGATGAGGCTCATTTTCACCTAAATGGTCACGTGAATAAACAAAATTGCAGAATATGGGGCAGCGAAAATCCAAGAATAATTGTTGAAGATCAAATGCACCCACTTAGATGCACAGTATGGTGTGGAATAACTTCAGAGAGGATCATTGGACCATATTTTTTCGAAAACGACGAAGGAGTTGCGATTAATGTGAACGGCATTCAATACCGGGAAATGATTGAAAATTTGTTAAGGCCAGCGGTGCAGAACTATCCAGATTTGTGGTTCCAACAAGATGGAGCCACAGCTCACACAGCTCGTCCAACTATGGCTATCCTGCGCGAAATTTTTGGCAGTCGAATAATATCACGTTTTTCTGATTTTAAGTGGCCACCACGTTCGCCTGATTTAACGGCTCCCGATTTTTTTCTTTGGGGTTACCTAAAGGGTAAGGTATATGCCAATAAGCCTAGAACCATCCAACAACTTAAGGCCAATATCCGAGAAGAAGTGGGGGCGCTGGGACCTGAAATTCTAAGAAAAGTTATGGAAAATGCTTTGGAAAGAGCACGTCAGGTAGAATCAAACAATGGGCTACATTTGAAAGATATTATCTTTAAAACATAATGTGAACATATTTCCAAACTATATTCTAAATTTTAATAAATGCCAACGTTAAATAAAAGCAGAAAGAAAAGAGTTATACATTGAATAAATCTTAACGTTACTTATGCGCCACCCTATATAAAAAAAAATGGCCGGTACGAACGAAACCTGTAGTTGGAGAAGCGAATGTTCAGCGCAAACCACTAATAGAGAACCGTGAAAATATAATACTTCCGCCGCTGCACATAAAATTGGGTTTGATTAAAAATTTTGCCAAAAAATTAGACAAAGAAGGTGAAGCTTTTGCCTATTTACGGTCAATTTTCCCTTACCTTTCGCTGGCAAAAATTAAAGAAGGAGTCTTCGCAGGACCCGAGATAAAAAAAATTTTGAAAGATGAAAAATTCCCAAAGCTGTTATCACCCATCGAAGCCGCAGCATGGAATTCCTTCAGGCTTGTTGTGGAAAACTTTTTAGGAAACAACAAAAGCCCGAATTATAAGGACATAGTTGAGGATCTGGTAAAGAACTATGAAGCCATGGGAGTGCACATGTCACTTAAAATACACTTTCTGCATTCTCATTTGGATTTTTTCCCTGAGAATTTAGGAGACGTGAGCGACGAACACGGCGAGCGCTTTCATCAGGAATTGAAGGCTATGGAACGACGCTATCAGGGCATCTATGACACGGCTATGATGGGTGACTATATTTGGACCCTAATACGTGAGACCGATTGCAGCGAATACAAAAAACAAAGAAGAAGTCAGCAGTTTTTAGGTTAACTACCGATACATGGACATCATCTAAAACTGAAGGATATATTACTGTAACTTGCCACTTCAAAGAACCCAAATCTGATAAGCTTGTATCAGCAGTTCTTTCAACAAACAAGATTGAAGGCAGCCATACAGCAGAAAATTTAAAGACTATATTAAATGATATTATAACAACATGGGGATTGTCAGGTAAAGTGACAGTTATTGTTACTGACAATGCGGCCAATATTGTTGCAGCCGTAAATCTATTAAAAATAAAACACTCGCCTTGCTTTGCCCATACGTTAAATTTAGTTGTGAAAGATGCTTTGTCAGAAAATCATGAGCTAAAGATTTTAATTATTGTCAGGTATATGAAAGATGCTTTGTCAGAAAATCATGAGCTAAAGATTTTAATTAAGCGTGTAAAGGAGATAGTTATTTTTTTAAGTCAAGTATAATAGCAAGTGACAAATTACGAAGTTTGCAAAGTGAGAGAAATGTTTCAGAATTGCGGCTCATCCAGTCAGTCAGTACAAGATGGAACAGTGAAGTAGAAATGATAAGATTTTTAAAATTAAGGGAAATGATTACAGTTATTATCATATCTTTAAAAAATGGACCATCTCCTACAACTGCTATCACTTCAAATGAGGCCGACATTTTATCAGAAATCGTTACTATATTGGAGCCTTTTGAAAATGCAACAACCGAAATTTCTGGTGACCAATATGTCACAATGTCATTGGTAATACCGTTAGTACACGGCATTGTTTTGAAGCTGGACGATTTAGCTGCAACCATTAACACAGTCATCGGCAAACAAATATTGGGAGAAGTAAGAAAATCTACCAATAAGAGGTTATTTCCATATGAAAGCAAAATTGCTTCGATGATAGCAACATTCGTGGATCCTCGCTTTAAAACAGCAGCGTTTAGAATGCTTGAAAATTCTGATAATGCCAAGAAATATTTAACGAAATATATAAACGAAATATATAACGAAGAAATATTTACCCCTTCAAGAAATGCAATTGCGAGCATAAGGCAATACAATGAACAACCAATTGAAGAAAAGTCCTCTAGACCGATTACCTTTTGGGTTGAGAACAAAAACCAATTTAGAATATTGTCTACAGTTGCAATAAAATATCTTAATAGTCCCTGCAACTTCGGTTCCTTCAGAAAGATGCTTTTCAGCTGCTGGTGAAATATTGAATAGCAGGAGAAACTGCCTTAAACCAAATAAGGTGGACATGCTCGTGTTTTTGCAAAAAAAATAAATTTTTAATCAAATAGTTCATGTCTTTTTGAATATAAACCAATTTATACTTATGCACATACTAAAAAGAGTACATAAGCACATACATTTGTATGGGCATATTTCATTAACATCATTTCTTGCTAAATACCATTTTTTGTTACATTCAGAATTATAATATGAATAACATATTTGTTTAACCGTTTAGTTTAATTATATTCTATTCTATTTACTTTTTGTTTTTTGAATAAATGTTATGTTTATGATTTTCTTTTCAAATCTTTACGCATTTTTATTTGAAAATACATAAATAAAGTGATAAAAACAAGGAACATTAGCCTGGTAAAAAAAATAGTTAGCTTTCTTGCTCGAATGCAAATATTCAGTCGATAGTAATATCGATAGTATCGATAGTGAAATTTGAACTATCGATAGATATCGATAGTGGAAAATATCGATAGTTTCCCAGCACTAATAGGGTAAGTGCACCAGTAGTCGGCATGCACCCAGTAGTCGGCATTTTTTGCAAATAAACCTAAATAAATAAGACTAACGGTATTTATATGTTTATATGATTTTAATATTAAATCAAGAAAAGACTCATCTTCCTCACACTGAAAAATAAAGTAACTGAGTCATGTATTTCAGTCTGATCTTGACCTCCTTCGGCAACAGGTTTGTGACACGTGCTCTTGTGTTTTGTTCTCAATAATTTTTTTAGTGTATAACATAATTTAAAAAGGTAAGAAAATCATGTTAATTTTAGTTATATTGTTGTCATAATTGTTTCCAAAGATAGATATTAGTTTAAATAATATGTTATATTTGTAAAATTAAGAAAAAAAATAAAATAATCCCTAAATTCATGGCTGCCGACATTAGGAACAAAAAACTGTCTTGATATCCAATAGCCGGCAGTTGGATGCCGACTACTGGTAAATGAGCATTTTTCACTGAATGTGCTCAAAATACATCAAAATGTGTATTAATAATTTTTTTTCATTTTGGCTTTACAAAAAATGAGTAAAAATTGCATATAGCCAGTAGTCGGCATAGTATATGTTGAGCACTTTGTAAACTGCCGAGCATTGGATAACGAGTGCTCTATAGTCGGCAGTTGATTTTCTTCCTATACTTTATTAACTTTTATTCGTTAAGGCTAAAAATTGAAAATATTTAGGATCTGAAGAGACAGGTGTTCATTACTTAACATTCTAGACAAACTTGAATATGGGAGGCAAAAACAAGAGGCCAATGCACCAACACACAGAAGAGAGCCTGAAAAATGCCTTAGCTGACATAAGGCAAAATTTGATGCCAATATCAACTGCCAGCAAAGAGTATGGAGTTCCACGATCAACCCTACAGGATCGTATCCACGGTCACGTTGCGGAAGGGCCTAGAAAAATGGGTCCAAAAACAGTGCTAACAAGCGCTGAAGAAGATCGCTTGGTGAAATGGTGCCATGATTTGGCGAAATGCGGATTTCCCCTGAAAATGAATGATCTGCTAAATACTGTTCAGGGAATTATTAAAGAAGATTCTAGAGAGACGCCATTTATAAATGGTCGGCCTGGAAAAAAGTGGTTCTCTTCATTTATGAAACGCCATCAGAACTTAGCTTTTAGGGAAGCAGAAGGCATATCCATGGGAAGAGCAGTGGTAACCGAAGAGAGCATAAGAAAATGGTTCGCAGATTTGAAAAGCTTTCTTAGCCAGGAATATGCTTTAGACATTTTGGAAGACCCGTCAAGGATATTTAATGGCGACGAAACAAGTTTTAGCATGTGTCCTAAAACAGGGAAAGTTTTGGCACCAAAGGGATACCAAAATGTATATTCCGTTCAACGCGGAAACAAAAAAGAGACAATCACTATGCTTTTAGTTTTTTCTGCAAATGGTGAAACTGTGTATCCAATGGTTGTCTTTCCTTACAAGCGACCACCAAAAGATGTGGTGAATAGCCTGCCAGAGAACTGGATTCTCGGAAGATCAGATAGCGGATGGATGGTAAGTGAAACTTTTTATGAATATGTCACGAACGGAGTGCATCATTGGCTTAACGTAAAAAATGTTAAACGGCCCATTTTGCTGTTTGTTGATGGTCACAGATCCCATATGACAATGGAGTTAAGCAGATTTTGTGATGAAAATGGCATTATTTTATACGCGCTTCCTCCGAATACCACCCATATTACCCAACCAGCCGACGTGAGTGTTTTTAAACCTCTAAAGTCCGAATGGAAAAAAACAGTAAGGGAATGGCAGCTCAAACCAGAAAATATTAATAATACCGTTTCGAAATCAACATTTTGCCCACTTCTTGAAATGGTTTTAAGCAATCTGGATATAACGGAAACTATAAAAAATGGTTTCAGAAAGTGTGGCTTGTACCCCTTTAACCCCGACAACGTGGATTACACAAAGTGTGTGCGAAACCAGTTGGAAGTACTAACCACTGACCGTAATGAAATAAATAAAAGTTTGAAGCAAAGTGACTTAAACGTAGCCATTAGAGTCATAAATCGTATAGCCCCGAATCTCCTCGAGCGTGGACTAAACTCCGAACATATTTATGAAATCGATATTTTAAAAAGAACAGAAAATGCCCAAGATATCGAAATATTGGGAAATGAGACCATTCAGCCAGGAACATATATTATAAATGAAAAAGGAGTTTTGGAAATGGAGGTAAAAGGAGCAGAAACTCTGAGCCCAGTAATAGATAACAGTATCGCTACAAACAATAATCCGTTCCAACCAACTGAATGCTCATCTCCAATTCCAACTTTGTCTAAATATAACTCTTTTACATCTACGGACTGCCCTTCCCCAGGTTCAGCAATTATTAAAACATTTATTAACAATAATTTGTTAACTCCCATTGGTTCCCCAAGTTCAGGTGCAATATCTTTAATCAGAAATGAAGAAATATTAGTATCACCTACTTTCGAGAAACATTTGTATTTTCCTACAACACCTAATACTTCGTGATCGGTAAAAACCAGGATGCCTAGCGCTATATCAGCTAAAGCATGGAGAAATCACTTTCAGTCGAAAGAAAATGCAAAAAGTTCAAGGCTGATGCAATAAAAAAACGAAAACTAGATCGCGAAAAGAGAAAGGTAGAAAAAGAAAACAAAAATGCAAAGCCCAAAAAAGCAAAACAAAAATAATTGTGCGGTACCTGCGATGAAGAATTAGATAGTGATGCTGACGATGATGATTTGAAAAATGTTGGGTGCGATACTTGTCCTAAATGGTTTCACTTCAAATGTACTGGTCTGAAAAATGTGAAATACAATGAATTAATTGAAATAGATTTCATATGCAAAGCATGTGGTAATTAATTACCCTCTCTAGTTCCTAAATATAATTTTATTTTTATTTTATTTTATTGTTTATTAATGTTCTTTTTTTATTTTAATGCAACTAATGATCTCAAAAAAAATTGAATTACATAAAAAGATCTCAATTATAGTTATAATTATAATAATTAATAGGTTTAGTTTTCACTTAGTACTGGTGTTGTGCGATTAAATTGCATAATAATTAATTTGAAAATCAAAAAGAATGTAAATAATATTTATTTATATAAATAAAGATTTGAATTTGTTTACAAATTGAAGTTTTTCTTGTACAAAAATACCATGCCGACAATAGGATCATAATATGGCGAGTACTGGAAAATATGTGCCGACTACTGGAAAAAGTTACGAATTTTGAAAAAAGTGTGAATTTTTAAAATTTAATACAAACATTTTTAAAAACATTTTTTCTAATCTAGAAAAAAGCACCACATTGAATTGTGATAACTACAGACAACCCCAATATATGTTTTAGATAATTTAGAACATCAGTTTCAAAAAAGAAAAAAAGTTAAAGTGCCGACTACTGGTGCACTGAACCTATATATAAAAGAATCGGATTCATTGTTTTATAATTGCCGCGTGTTACCAAGTCCACAAAAAGGAACCTGAGTCCATTTAGACACAACACTGGTAAGTACAAGTGCCGCTAGGTAGCAATAAATACCAGCGTGTGTTTCACCTAGGGTGATCGACTCGGTTTTTCAAACGGTCGTGTAGCTTTGGTAAATTGTTGTTGCTTTGCCTTAAATTCAACAAAATTTACCAAAGCTACAATATGTAAAAGATCTACAAGTCCAACCGTGAATTCCGCTATAATTTTATTAATAAACCCTCTTTAATAAGTATTTATAAGTTAATTTCAATGTTTTATTAGTTAGTTTCAATGTTATTAATAGAACAACCATTGATATAGAAATAAGCTGTCCAGAATCATACCTGGTATCATAGTCACTAATTTATTCTCAATAAAGCTTTTTGTGTAGTACCTATAACAAAAGTTGGCACAAAGGAATGAAAAAACGTAATACTTCACAAGGCCAGCAGCAGCAGCATACCCAATCCCACGTCCCGCCGACGCAGCTTTAGATTCCTACACTTCGCACAGCGTGCATTATGTACTTATCTTTCGGTCGACTCGACAGCGACTACCATCGTGTACCGCCCGTTCTTCAGATAGAAGGTCGTTTACTGTGCCAACAGCAGTATACAACCAGCTGATTCAGCTGACAACTTTCGACCCTCCCCTGACTCTCCCTGAATTCACTAGAATGTGAAAGACACTCATCCTCAAACGAGTTCAAGACATGATTGAGAAGCAGACTTTTTCGCCCGGAATACTTTGTCCGTCTAGCGCGAAACATTCTCCTCCTCGCAGATTTCTTATATAACATAGGCTCCTACCATTCTAAAACAAATGGTGTGATCCACTAAACATCCCAACCACCGCGTGCGGATCAAGCACCTTTATGGTGAACAGTTGATCCCACTACCGTTGCCAACTGGCAAACAATGATGGGCGGATTCGCTTCTTGCTACATAATGCGTGAATTCCCAACCCCAATAGACTGGGAACACAAGTGCTTATTGTTTACAGGAATATAAGACAACGATGACTTGTACGAACATAAAATTCCCTTCGTCTACTGTCCTTTACTTGTAATTTATGGATTAGATCGACAAACGATCGTTTACGATTATGCCTGTTCCTACGTCACAGGAGTGACGTTCTAAGATTCCAAATTATAACAATTTTTCATTCTCTTTATATATTAAAATAACCATTAATAACTTTACACAATGATGGACGAACCATCCTACCCTTATGTTTATTTAATTTATATAGACCACGTTTCGTGGGTTACTTAACAATTTATTCACTCTTATTTCTTCAAATTTATTAGATCATCATTAATCACTTAATTATTTTAACTAATATTGGTATTTTAATGGCCCATAGACGCCATAGATCATAATGAATCACAATGGACCCAACAAATGGGTCTCCGAGTGGAGGTGCGTTATAGCACCAGCTTCCTAACGATTTTCGACAAAGGTGGTTGGACTGTCTCTAAAACAATTTGCTAAAACGTATTACCCGGCAGTTGCTAGCACAATGGGCTCGCTCGAAAAGCAAGGCTTCCATAGGACTGATGCTATCACGATCATCTTAGGAGGTTACCCTAGCAAAAACAATTGTCGGACAAATCCCAAATATACGAGTACAGCGCGTGTGCAGCGAACATTTTTGCAGCCGCAGTAGGTTCATATTACTCGTTCTAAAAGGTCTCGTTAGACCCCCCACAAGATCCAGTTGGATTTATAATATAACACCGTTGCAAGAGAAAAGCTTAGTATTGGTTTTATTACAATCTTTTAAAACATGCCTATTATTCATTTACATACACTTTTGTTGTATAAAACAACAATGACAAGAATTCTTAAAGTTGGTAGATAATGGATGACAGATGATGAGGTTTGTGAACTAATCTTATTATACTGATTGTAGTTATTTAATATTTGGAAATATTAACTTTTTGAAATTAATACATTTTATTAAAAATTCATCTCCGCATCAGCGATAGCTTAGATCGAAACATGATAATTTATACTAAGGCTATAGTTGAACCAGAGTGTCGTCTCAAAAAACTAATAGTCAGGTACTGCCCTGCCCGTTCACGCAGATGTCATTCAGAAAGATTTTCGAAAACGTTCCTTTACATTACTACAACCCTGGCTACCAATATGGCGGAGAACAAAGTATCTCCCTCCGTCCCAGAGATCTCTCGAGATCCCAGACGCAGCATTCTAAACAAACTGGGAGGGACGTAACATTGCTGAGCACTTGGTAATTATTGTAGTTTTCTTCAAACATACTGTTACTATATACTCAAAATGGATAAATCGGGATCTAATGGTTCAAATCGAACTGAATCTGACAAAGGCAAAATGAAAGCCGGAACATCTGGAAAAATACTACTCCGGGCCCTTCTGTGCCCCAAAAATGGAGAAGAACGACGTTATATCTTATACCTGAGATGAAAAAGACGTTGATTGTGAAATCCATGTGCGAGACAATGGATGGTAAATGTGAAAATGGTTTAAAACCAACTATATCTCCTATATATCTGATAAAGAAAGGTATTAAAATTAATCATTCATTCTTCTAATGATTTGCATACATACATATGTACATATATGTACGACATTGGAATAAGTCTCGTTGGTACCCTTTAACAAAACAAAGCCTATATTCGAAAAGAACTACGGCCAAACCAAATTGACGCTATAGACTAACCCCGATATGGTTTCAACAAAAAAACGGAAGTCTTTTGTCTGTTGTGACCAAGAAGAAAACACTATTCTTCTTTCTCTCAACAATGCATTATACTCGAGTAAATATAGCACCCAATATGATTGACGTGGCTGCTTTGGGTGCATTTTGATCTAAGCTCCAAAAATAATCGAAGCTCTCGTCGAGGATTTTTGACATCACTTGGCGTGGAATTGACAACTTAAAAATATGTATCAAAGAGCCAATGACAATCAAATAACACGATACACTAACGTCCGAGCAGCTCTCTAGCTTATGACAAACAAAACCATCCTTGAAGAAGTTTTCCAGGATGCTGCAGGCCCATCGCATACAACTAAACGAGATAAAACTGGACGGTTACCGCTAAAGGGTCGTTGCTACCTTTGCGTGATTACTGATCCAAAATCGTACCGAAAAACACGCAAAATATGCGATGGCTGTAAACGGCTAATGTGCAGTGCTCATAGAAAAATTATTGCTCCACGCTGCACTAGATGTTAACTTTTTTTATTTTGTAATGCAAACGAGCTCAGTACAAAGATTTTTTTTTACAAAATTGCAAATTTTGATGTAAAATAATTTTTAATGATTAACACATTGAGTGCCAAGCGGTTTTGACGAAAACCTTCCCAGGAGGCCAAACAATTTTTTTTTGTTAAATCAGTGTCTTTTAGTTATAAAAAACGATTTCTAAGGTATCCCTAGTCCTTTCTGCCACTTACTTTTTATTTTATACACGCTTTTTTGTGTCGTACATTTCTGTACGACGTGGCA
The DNA here is from genome assembly GCA_949987645.1 of Tachina grossa. NCBI lineage: Eukaryota > Metazoa > Arthropoda > Insecta > Diptera > Tachinidae > Tachina > Tachina grossa. Next base: position 19,625,138 of record OX465276.1, on the reverse strand, counting down.
CTGCATGGCGGGTAAGCATCTGTAAAAGTCACTGTCGTACAAAAACGTACGACGCTATAATTTATTGTTTTTAATTTTTATTGGTTTTGTTTTTTAGTTTGCTATTATCTTTCATTTGTGAAACTTAAAAATAAATAGTAAAGAATTAAAATGTCGAAACGAAAGTTAACTGAACAGGAAATATTAGACGCCTTGACGGACAGTGATGGAGATTTTTCTAATGATGATGATTGTGATTGGATACCGGAGGGCTCCGATGCTGATTCTGAGCCTGATATAGACCCAGTGGAAATCGATGACATGTGTTTTGAAGATGGTATCGATACGGAAGACGAAGTTCAAGAAGACAATTTAGAAGCAGACTCAGAAATGTTGAATACCGAAGTCAATTGGACTGAATTTTCATCACGTCAAAAGACCTTTACATTTACTGGAAAATGTGGTATCCAGCAAACTATTTCAACAGACATTTCCTGTTTGGATACATATTTGTTATTTGTAAACAACGATATCATTGATGTAATTGTCAAAGAGACCAACCAATACGCACAACAGTTTTTGGACAAATCCGCCGTAACTAGATTTTCGAGAAAAAATCAATGGCTACCGACTACCTGAAAATTAAAAAATTTCTGGGACTTCTTTTATGGATGGGTTTGGTGAGAGTTGGATCTCTTTCAGATTATTGGTCAAAAGATCACCTATTTAACTTTACCATTCCTGGAAAAACAATGTCCCGAAATCGTTTTCTGTTGCTACTGAGCTTCATGCACTTTGCAGACAATAGTTGCATTATTCCAGGTGATCGACTTGGTAAAATCCAACCATTGTTAGATATGCTCCAGATGCGATACCAAAAAGTTTATGTACCAGGGGAAAATATCGTTATTGATGAAACACTCATTCCTTGGAGAGGCAGACTTGTTTTCCGACAATACATTCCCAATAAGGCTCATCCGTATGGAATAAAACTTTTTAAACTTTGCTCTACTGAAGGATTTACCTGGTCAGTTAAAATATATGCTGGTAAATCAGCTACTGGGGTCAGAAAAGTTGGCTTAGCAAAAAAATGTTTGCGAATATTTAATCACTAATTTGAAAGGAGAAGGTCGTACATTGTACGTTGACAACTTTTATACCAGCTACGAACTCGCTCGCTCAATGCTAAATAATAAAACCCACCTTGTCGGCACTCTCCGCGCAAACAAGAAATATTTTCCAAAAGAAGTGATGAATTCTGCAATTAACAAAGGTGAATTGGTGGCCAAAGAAGATGAAAACGGAATAGTAGTGCTGAAATTGAAGGATAAGCGAGATGTCAGAATGCTTTCAACAAAACATGCTCCACTGATGATATCCGATTCAAACCAAGAAGCTGATCCAAATATGCCATCAACTAGTAGAGCAAGAAAACGTCAAAGTCTAGCTAAGGAAAAACCGTTAGCTATAATCGAGTATAATAAAGGAAAATCTGGTATAGATTTATCGGACCAAATGGTCTCGTATGGTACCACCCTACGCAAAGGTTTGAAGTGGTACAGAAAATTGGCAATTGAGTTATTACTTGGCCTCTCCATAGTAAACGCGCATATTGTTTATAAGGAAGCTACAAAGAAAAACATCAACATACGCAAATTCCGTCAACGTGTAGCTAATGGCCTTTTGGATCTATCTTCTCCGCAACCTGTAAGCCCCGGCAAACACGTTATAACTAAAAGGGTAGATGCCAACAATAAAACCATTAGACGTGCTTGCGTTTTGTGTTACGCATCTGCAAAAAAAAAGAACTAGACCGGAAAACAGCAAGGAATCATTAAAAAAAAAAACGAATATTTACTGTCCAAAATGCCCCAATACCCCCCATTTGTGTTTAGTGTTTCCCAAAATACGCACACCTAAAACAGTAAATGTATACTTACTTTTTTACTTTCAAAAATTAATATAATATTGAATTATTTTGTGTTAATAAGTTTAAAAAAACATATCATATATTTTTCACCTTATAAAACCTCAAAAAGTCGTCCTAGAGCAATGAGTGCTTCTGCAAAAATGTTCAGCAAATGATTCTTCATTTAAAGATCATAACAAATTTCACTTAGTGTCGTACATAAATGAACTACAGGCTCTAAAAATAAACAATCACTGTCGTACGGAAACGTACGACGTGGCACCCACGACGGGATGGGTGTCGTACGGAAACGTACGACGTGGCACTCAATGTGTTAATAACCAATAAAATATAAAAATACTAAATATAATTTTAACATTTTTCATACAAAGTGTAAAATCATATTTAAGGGTACCCGGGTGCCCTTATCAGGAGGGAAAGGACTAATTGAACTTGGGTGGCTACAGAGCCAACCCAATTATACTCATTTTAAAATTTGAATCATTTCCCATTTTCTAACAACTTTCCCAACAGAAACTTTTCGCTAGGGTGGCAACGTCCTTTCCAAAGTAAATTCCTTATTTAGTGAACACTGGTTTTCACAGATTCCTTTTGTTATGGCGCTTCTTCTTACGACTAAAACATAGAATAAGAAAGAAAAAATGATGGCATGAGGATCCCGTTACGTGATCGACCAATGATTTTACGACATTTGGCATTACGATAAATGGGAAGTTAGAATAAGTTATTGTCTTAAGAAGAAGAAAAAAGAAACTAAGAGCAAAAAAAGGAAATGTGAAAAACGTGCTCCTTAAGGAACCGAACGAGGACAAAGGTTGTGTCGTGTCCGCTGTTGCTCGGGTAGCCATTTTTGATTCCTCCATTTGACATAATCTCAAGAACATTAAATAAAAAGAACTCTACTCTGTAAAACATGCCTGTGGTTAACATATGTACGAAGGCTAAAAAGAAAACCAAATTAAATCAAAATTTCGAAAAAAAAGACAAAACTAATGCCCCTATTATGATTTGCAACTAAATGGATAGTTTAGTTGTAGTTGTAAAATTTTTATTATGGATTACAACTTTTTTCACCATGAGACAAATGCTTTTTATCAGTTGTATTTTGGTTTTTGATGTGTTAACATCTATACGCGCGCCTCTAGGGCAGTAAACTATTAGTTTCAATACATACGCAAGTGTTAGGTATGTAAGAGTAAATCATCGTTTGTTTGTTCGTTGCTTGGCAGTCGGTATTGAAAGTGATTATTGGGCGATTTTCATATAATTTTCCCACGCGATTTTCTCCGGAAATTCATAGCCGATTTTATTAATTTTTGGAGGAAAAAGCTAGTGCGGGTTTCGACGAAGAGTTTAGGCCAAAAATTAAGGCGATCCGATATCGGCGAGCCGAGATTTAAGTGTTTTAATTTGGAGTATTAATTTGGAGTAATATTAAAAAAGTGTTTTATGTTGATCTTCGGTTTTGTCTTATGCATAGCAAAGAGAATAGTGACGTGGTTATACGTACATATATAAAAATGAGATAGCAAGACAGCAACGTATGTAGCTTATGTACAAACATAACAATGTATGTATGTACATTTGTCTGTTGCTTTGCATTCTCTTTGTTTTTTGTGGGTTTAATATAAAATAAATAAAAAGTATTAAGCAAGAAAATAATGAAATCATTAGCACTTCTGTTTAATTTTTTTCATTTTGAGTGCATCTACTAAATTTATATATATATATATATATATATACATATATATATTATATATATATTATATATATATATATATATATATATATATATATATATATATATATATATATATTATATATATATATATATATATATATATATGTATATATTATATATATATATATATATATATATATATATATATTATATATTAACTGTGCTGAAAACATAACATTAATAAATTATACAAAGTAAAATTAAATTCAATAAACTATTCTTTTTCATTAAATACTTTATATTAACTCTACCTCCGGGTTTGTGGGTCTGTGTTCATAGAAATCGAACAGGTACCGTGTAACAAAAAGGTGTTAACACATCGCCCGTGAGTTCGAACACTCATTGTTTTTTTTTTTTATTATTTCGAGAGTTGTATTAGATTTGCTTCATTATTCTAGACGCCAACCAATCCCATTTGTCAACCAATATTGTTGCCATATTCATAAAACATGAAATCTAAAATTTAACTGCCTGTCCCACAATGTCACTCGCAAACGTTCGAATGACAATTTGTATTGCAAACAACAATAACATTAGAAAATTTGTTGCTGTTTTCAATATAAGTTGTCATTCGAACGTTTGTGAGTGACATCGTGGGACAGGCAGTAAGTTCTAGGCCAAATCTTGAAATAATTAAAATTTTTTGTGATGGCTACTATGGTTTCAAAAAACAAGCATATACAGGGTGGGCCAAAAGAAACCAAGGGGTGTAAAAGTTTAATAACTTTTTTGTTTATTAACTTTTTTTATTTTTTCTTTCAGATTATATAGACAACACTTGGAGAATTTATAATGGAGAGGTTCACAACTGAACAGAGAACCAGAACAATAGAATTTTATTATTTAAACCAGAGATCAATTATTTTAACGCAAAGAGCATATCGTCGACATTTTAACGTCAGAATTTCGCCCTCTGAAGCGATTCTTTTCGAACAATGTTTCGAATACAACTAAAATTAGTTGTAATTCAGAATGCCAAAAAACAGTTAAGTTGTTACAATTTCAACTAAACTTGGTTGAGTTGTAAACCGTAACATGGGCATAAACTTAAAATTCGAACGAGGAAATTAAATTAAATCGAAATTTCGGAAAAACGACAAAATTATACTTAGAATTAAAAAAAAAGAAACCACATTAAACTAAAATTTGGGAAAATCAAAACGAAACCCAAGTGAAAACAAAATAATTTTGAAGGAATCAATCGAAACTAAATTAAAATTTGAATATATAACTCGATTTTGTCTTGAAGCGACTTATGCTATTAGTTTTGCAGAAAGCGAATTTACGGCCTGTCCCATGATGTATAGAACGTTGGACTTGTCGCACGTGCACTCACATTTGAAATAAGCACAAAATATTGAATGTAAGTGTGCGACAAGTCGAATGTCGTGGTACAGATTCTTTATGTATAATCAAAAATTGGCATAAAGTTAGCATAAGTGGCAAAATTGAACATGGCCTTAACGTGTTTTACCATAAAATTTTATATTAAAAATCATGCTAGGATGTAATATATTGTGTTAGAACTACATTATGCGGCGATTTTTAATGTCAAAATGTATAGAGGAGCTCGTCTACACGTAGTTCAATTTTGTCACTCATGCTAACTTCATGCCAATTTTTGATTGTACATAAGGCCGATAAAGTTTTGAACTTACCAACAACTTAATGGTAAAAATAAATGTAATTTCCTGTAAAGAGGTGTTATACAATCTATTTGGTATGAAATTTTCACCCCTATTCTGCGTTTCGATTACGTTCCCGCATTCAGTTACGCACGGATCGAAAAGAGGTATTCTGCCAAAAAAACTGAATCGAAAGAAAAAGAAGAAGAGAAGAGTATGTTTAAACTAGCTGCTTTGCTATGAAACGGGTGAAATAGGAACAGAAAAATTAAGCAATTTTGCAAAATTTTTAGCAAAAAGTTAAATTTAGTGCAAAAAAACAGTGATTTAACAATTAAAACAAATAATAATTAAATATTGTGAAAATTCTCATTAACCCTGGAATATCATACTTCGTCGAATCGACGACGCTTGTTTTTATTTTATGTTTTCTCTTTTCTGTTTTTGATTTTTTTTATTGAGTTCTTGTACAGCTTCAGTCCTTGTTATGCTCTTGGTTTGTGCGCATGTACAGCTTACTGCGCAATAGGTAAGGCCATTTGTTTTGAAAATGCGTCGTCGAAATGACGATGTATGATATTTGTGTAATTTTTAGAAACTTAGAATTTGATATTATAGCGTTAGTATTTTAATAGTTTTTTAGTTTTTGGCTTCGTATTTATTCTATTACAATGACAATTACAACTGGGAAAGCTTTAACTGATGAAGAAATTGAAAGATTTCTTACAAATTGCGACGACGAAATCGGACTGGACGATGCTGGCGAAAATTTATATAACTTGGAGAATAGCAACATGTCAGATGATGGGTTAGAAGTAGAAGAAGAAAGTTCATCAGAAGAATCAGTCGATTCAGATGAAGACGATGTTCCTTTAAATACTTTAATGTGTAAGTCCAGTATAATACCGTTCACAAAATCAATATTGCGTGGAAAAGATAAGCACAAGTGGTCGACCAGAAAAGCTAAATCTCACCATTATGGACTCAATATCGTTCATCAAATAAGAGGACCGACGCGAGAGTGTAAGAACATTACTGACCCTCTGCAGTGCTTTCAGATGTTTATAACAAATGATATTATCACTGAAATAGTTCAATGGACAAATGTTGAGATAGTCAATCGAAAATCGAACTTACTTGTTCCTACAGATGAGTTGCAAAGGAAAGAAACTTCATTACATGAAATATCTGCCCTCATAGGGATATTAGTTTTGACTGCTATCAAAAAGGATCAGCATCTGTCTGCTGATGAATTGTTCGACCGATCCTATTCGGGAGCTCAGTATTTGTCCACAATGACTAAGGGCAGGTTTAGGTTTCTTTTATCTTGTCTTCGGTTTGATGATAAAGCTGTGCGCATTCAACAAGTTTGCGACAAATTTGCTCCAATTAGAAAAGTGTGGGAGATATTTGTTCAAAAGCGTAGAGACAATTATACTCCCGGGCTATACCTAACAATTGATGAACAACTTCTGGCTTTCAGAGGTAAATGTAGTTTCCGAATGTACATACCAAATAAACCTGCAAAGTACGGTCTAAAAATGATAATGATGTGTGACAGCGGCACGAAGTACATGATTGATGCTGCACCGTATTTAGGAAAAGGTTCAAACCAAACTAATATGCCACTTGGCGAGTATTATGTGAAACAATTAGCAAAAACTGTTTATGGAACAAATAGAAATATTACAATCGACAATTGGTTTACGTCAGTTCCACTTGCAAAATCCCTTTTATGTGAACCGTATAAGCTGACCTTAGTTGGTACTCTGCGATCTATCAAAAAGGAAATACCTAAAGAATTAAAAAACAAAAAGGGACGTAAATGTGGCACATCTATGTTCTGTTATGACAACGAATTAACGCTACTTTCTTATAAACCAAAACCAAACAAAATGGTTTATTTGCTATCGTCATGCAATGAAGAAGGAGCAGTCAATCAAACGTCCAATAAACCTTATGTGATTGACTTTTATAACAAAACAAAAGGTGGCGTTGATACTTTTGACCAAATGTGCTCTACTATGAGCTGCTCCAGAAAAACAAATAGATGGCCAATGTGCCAGTTCTATGGTATTTTGAATATGGCTTTCATAAACAGTTATGTTATTTATGCACATAATATGTTCAAACTTAAGCCTCTAAGTCGCAGTGAGTATATGAAGAAGTTACATTTTTCGCTTGTCCAAATGCAGATATCTGAAAGACTTGAGATACCAACTTTGAGAAATTCGGTGCGCAAAAATATCGCAAGTTTATTGCCACATAGTACGGAAAGCAGTGACAGTGTGTGCCAGCAACCAAAGAACGAGAAGCGGAAGATATGTGCATTTTGCCCTTCATTCAAACGACGTATGACAAAGTCAATGTGCTCAAAATGTAAAAAAAGCCTGTGTGGGGAGCACAAAATAGAACTCTGCGCCTCTTGTATAAAATAGAGACTGAAACTTTTAAAGTTATATTTTTTTTCTAATTCCATATGTTAGTTTTAAGATAAAAAAATGTTAAATGAATTTTATGTTTTTATGTTATCCTTTTTTATTGTTTTCTTTTTGTTATATTTTATAAATAAGGCAAACGAAGGAGTGCTGTGAAATCTTTTTTTATTATTAAATTTTATTTAAAAACAACATTTATTCGTTTTATTTCAATAAAATACATAAGAAACAATTGAAAAAACTAAGCATTGAAAATTTTCAGTATTTCATATCATCCTTTACATCCTTTTGAATATAGCCGTAGTCGATTCGACGAAGCTGACGTTTGCGATATAAAAATAAGTATGATATTCTAGGGTTAAATAAACTCTTGCAAATTTAAGTAAAGAGTGTTAAAAAAAAACGGGATAAGCAAGAGGTATTTGTGGCCAAACTTTTCCAGTCTGAAGAATCCTGTCGCGCCGGAGGTGATATTTTAATTTTTTACACATAATTGTAACACAAAAATAAAGTTTATTTGTTTAAATTTAATTAAATCCGTAGACAAAATCGTTTTTCGTTGCCATTAAATAGGTATGTCAACTGTTCTACCTGCAATAAACTAAATAAAAAAACTGTTTAGTTCATTAATTAAACCTTCTTTCATTTAACACTTGCATTATTTTTTGCATAAATCACTTTTTAAAGCTAAACAAACAAAAATTGAAAACGCTCCGCCACTAAACTAACAACTTACAAAAACGTAGTTACGATCGAAATGCAGAATACATAGAATCGAAAGAGAAATCGAAGAACGGAACGCAGAATACCAAAGTTGCCAAACGGAGAAACTTTCGATTCGAATCGAAACGCAGAATAGGGGTGTTTTACAAAATACATAGAACGGTATAACTATTAATTCTGTAAGATTAACTATGACAATCCTACGGGCTCGTTATATATTGTTTTTCGCACTAGTACACTTTCTCATTAAATTTGATTTTTGACAAGTCACATTACTAAGTATTTTAGTGTGAAACCCCTTAAATGGTCTCAAATGTATGCTGTAGCGTGTTCTAAATATCACTGCACCTGCTGGTTTTTTTCTATTTCCTTATTTTTATCCGAGTATGCTCAAAAATATTATTAACAAAATTCAAGGGACTACTGAGAACTTAATGCACTAAATCTTATAGTTTGTTTGGCTTTTTCCGTAAAATATCTTAAATGTAACATCTGGCTTTTTTGAATTGATATGACGATTTGTATCTTACATAAAAATCATTAAATATACCTACATACATACATACATATATATGTAGTATTAATGTATGAATTAATTTTGGTTTGCATTTTATCTAGTATTTTATCTAAGGGTGTAAAAAAGTGAGCGAGTTTTGTACCTTAAAATAATCCTTACTGTCTGATTCTTTTAAACGTATAATATTTTCCGTACAGCAGTTTATATCGGAAAGAAAAACATAAGTATTATTCATCCATGTGCTGAATATTGCAAAAAAAAAAGGCAGGCACAGTAAACAGCACAAAGGCGGGCTTTAATATAAAAGCTTTTAATGTTGCACACGAGTGGAAAAACTGGAACAAGCAGTTCAAGATTTATTTGCTACCGATCAATCTAGATGCAGAGCCGAAAAAAAGAAAAGTCGCGATATTGCTTCATCACACGGGTCCCGCTGCGTTGCAGATTTTTAATTCATTCAACCTTAGCATTGAGGAGGTGAAGTACGATGATTTGGTTGCAAAGTTTAATTCCTATGGAAAGGCACGCATTTTTTTCAAGAAAACAAAAACTGGAAGAAACAATAATTCAATATACCACCATGTTTTACAACAGAAAATTTCGCTCCTTTTGTGAGGTACGAGTCACATATGCACATTCACCAAATGGACGCAGTAAGCGCATATTTAAATGGTAATTTAAAAGAGCAAGTCTACATGGAACAGCCCGAAATGTTTAACGATTATACAGATAGAGTTTGCAAACTAGCAAAACTTGTATATAGTCTGAAACAATGTGATAGAGTATGGAACGAGACGATAAATTGCGAATAAGTTAAAATGGGTCTTGTAAGAGTCGAAGTAGACCAATGTATTTACCATAAAATAACCAAAGATCAGGTGCTGTGCGTAGACAACTTGTTAATATTTTCGAACAAAGCGTCATCTATTAATACATTGAAAGAAAACCTTGCATCTAAATTTAAAATGAAGGACATTGGAGAAATATGATTTGTTCACAGCTTGTGTAAGGTTACCCGAAAAAAAGATTCAATAAAAATTGATCAATGGCAGTGCGTATCTAACGTTTTGGCTAGTTTTGGAATGGATAATTGTAATCCGGTGTCAACTCCCATTAACTACAATCAGAAGTTGTCTGAAAGTATGAGCCCAAGAAATAATGAAGACAAGCAGATGTCGAAAACACCATATGTACATATATATACGGGCTACAGGGTGCTTGTTGTTTGCACAGATTGCAGTACTGGCATTCCCTTTATAAGCAAACTATGTCTTTTAAATAAACTCAAATTAACATAATTCAATATTTTTAAGCGGATTTAAAAAGTAAAAAAGTAAAAACGTTTTTATTTTCTTTCACTTTCGTACAAATCTGGAACCTGTATATGTATAAGAAAAAAATTAAATTTTATTTATACGCTTTCACTTCTACTGTTTAACAACCAGTTAATGCAATGTATACAAGTTCACTACCAATTCACTTAATTTTTTGTCGGGGTTGACACACGTCAACACGAGTTGATCAACAAAAGTTGAAGTGTGTGAACTGGGACTTTGCCTGCAAGATGAATTAGCAAAATGTTTTGTGATTGCTTTTTCCAGCACACCCAGTCCCCGTTCACACTCTTAAACTTTTGTCGAACAACTCGTAATGCAGTTGTAAGAAGAAGAAAAAGAGATATTTGTGTTTACGTCTCAGTCTTTCTCACACCTGAATTACGAAGTTGAAACGTGTGAACCGCGGGACCAATTGTGTGACTTCAAATCGTCATCGCACTTTTTTTTTGCGTTTTTGCAAAATGTGACTTTCAGCACATGGCTGTTTGCTTGTACATATTTTATTATTTTATAAGTTTTACAGAATCAGGCAGTTAGAGTTGTTTTCTTCTACATTTATAAAAATGTATGTATTTATATGTAATTAATTTTGAATGTAAATGTGAGTGTTAGTTATGTTCTCTTCTATATGTATTTATAAATACAAATAATTTTAAATGTAAATTTGAGTGTTTTCATTGTTTATATGAATGAATTCGCGTATATAGCCTAGATATATGTTAATATAATATTACACACTTATGCTTACAATACTTTTTTTCACCTTAAAGAATTTATAATAAAAAATTAAATTAAATAAAACAATAATAATAATGTATGTAATTGGAAAAAAATTGTTTCCACTTGCATAAAAAATTGTATGTGTTGAAATTCTTTAAGGTTAATTTTTCACAGATCTTTTAATTATTTGCTGCCTGGGCTGTTGTATAAAATAAAACTATCAAATACACTTTACCTTCTATACGGCTTCCTATGGTTGATTTTTCTTTTGAGAATTTTCCATTTATTGTACTAATGTATAGCAACACCGACATTATCACTGTTGCTGGTTGTAGTTGGAGTATTTTTGTTTTTTTCACTAGAGTTGTTGGTTGTGGTGGCAGTACTGTTGTTGATATTGCTTTTTGCATTATAAGACTGTTGATTGTGACTGTTCAAGTCCAATTTTTGTACTCCATATTCCAATTGTTGAAGGCAGTTTTTTTGTTGTTTATTATTTGAGGGGTTACAGTTGGTGGCAGTCATTTTACTATTGGAAGAGGTATTTTTTTCTTCTGCAGTAGCAGCAGTAGCGGCAGCATTCGATTTTTTATCCTTGGATTTTTTTAATGCACTCAACAGTGCATTTTTTTCTTTATCTTTTGTTTTAGGCTCTTTGTCTTTGTCCTTATCCTTATCTTTGTGTTTACTGTTTTTAGAAAAACGAGGAAATATACAAGCATTTGGTAGAAATCCTCCTAGTTTTTCCTTTTTAACTGGGGCTTGTTGGACAGTAGTTGGTGGGTTTTGGGCGGGAATGGATATGGCAGCATTTGGGGTTATGGAAGCTTCACAGGTTTTCGGTGCATTCGTCACTGCTGCATCATTACAATTGACTATGGAGCCATTACTTAAAGTGATTTGTTCTTTCTTAAGATCACTATTGCAATTTACAGCATTTAACTGATTATTGATGTCCGTTGAATCTTTGAAGTCGTTTCCATTACTTAAGGCATCATTTGTTAACGTAGTTTGGCTTTTGTGAAGTTTCGCATTGCTCTCCTCGCTTTTTTCACCACCTGCTGGTGAAATTTTATTATCTATATGGTCAGCCAATAAGTCTAATGACGCTTGGCCATTATTTGCTCCTGTTATTTCCATATTTTTTTCTACATCTAATATATTGCTTGCATTATTATCACTTTGTACTTCAGGAATATTTTTTCTACTTGTGGTAGGAGTACCACCATCGATTGTCGTTATCGCGGAATCATCATCAGCGTCACTATGATGCATATGTGGTGTGATAGTAGCTGCGGAGCTGTTAGCAGAAGCGTAGGCAGTATTTGAAATTGTGCTTCCATTTGTTGAAGCATTTGTTATATTATGAAAATGTTGCTGATGCTGTTGACGCTGTAGTAACATTTGTTCTTCACGTTCTCGGTCTCTTTGGGCTTGAACTGCATTCCACACATCTTTTAGTTCGCCCGAGATATCACGGTCTTTTAAGATGATCGCATTTCTGTTCAATATTAAATGCATTAGTAACTCGTCAAACATTTTCAATATCACAATAAATAACGTTCATGGCTATGTACGTATCGTCATATAAAGTCCAAAAGGGTAACTTAAAAAACAAACAAAAATAAACATCGTCCTTTTGATAGATTATAATATATGTATGTATTTAAAAATCCATCTACTACCTGCAAAATTTGTATCGGTATGGTCGGAAATAATTTCAAATTTATTCACGCAAGGCCGTAACGGTTATAAGTTTTATAGGCAAATTTTGTAAAAAATCTAGTTTCTAAATGTTTCAAATTTGTATGAAAAATAACGAAAATTCGTTTCAAACAATATTTGCGCCAAACAAAGTTTAAAACGAAAAAATCGTTTGAATTTATAAAATCAACCATTTAAAGGGTACATTTTGTATATATCGTTAACTTAATACGAAAAGCCCCTAACTCATTTTTTAATATTTTACAGGAGGAGGAAAAAACTAAATAAAAAAAGATGCAATATTGATACAAATTTTTTTTAAACGCAATATTATGTGCTTATGTAAAAAAAAATTTTGTATCAATATTGCATCTTTTTTTACTTAGTTTTTTCCTCCTCCTGTAAAATATTAAAAAATGAGTTAGGGCCTTTTCGTATTAAGTTAACGATATGTATATCTGTATAGTAGTACGGTCACACTTGGCAAACATTTGCCCAAAAAAGTGTAACCTCTAAATATGTACTAATGAAAGATGTTTTAAGTCAGACACGTGCTTTTGTTAAACAGTTTAAAATAAATGGCCTATTTACCACCTGCGAAAAATTTATTTTTGTTTTCAATATAAATTGTAAGTCGAACATTTTATTTCGCAGGTGGGAAATAGGCCAAAACTGTTGTCGATCAACTTGTATTAAAAAATTTGTTTTTGACTTTAGGTATTTAAAAAAATTTGGGACAGGAACCACACCATCTATTCCATCGAGCATTTTAAAACAAATCAAATAGGTACATACATATGTATGTATTAGAGATAGATATTCAATAATTCCGCTGAAGAAAAAGTAACTTTCCCCAATGGAAAAATAGATTACACATCGTCAAATATACCCAGTAAAAATAAATTTGGAACAAGTAATCACTAAGACAAAAAGAAGCGCTTCGGAAATACGGAAAAGTACACAACAGTGCATCCCCTCTGCTTACGCAGATGCAATAACGTAAGCCAATGAAGAAATTTAACACAAAAACAACGAAGTTGGTCGGTAGTTTATACTCAAATTCAAAAATTGGCAAGAATTTAGCATATGTGATGAAATTGAATTAGGTGTTAGCGAGTTCCTCCATACAATTTGACATTAAAAATGGTCGCATTACCTAATTTTAATCCACCTCTAAGTCCTAGCATGATTTTTAATGTGAAGTTTCATGGCAATACTCTTTAAAGTCATGTTCAATTTTGGCACTTATGCTAACTTCATGACAGTTTTTGCTTATATATACATAGGGCCGTAGGTTTTTTTCACATGTAGAGTTTGAAATTAAAATAAATAGTTTAGCCCGTCGTAGTGGCGTCTCTTTTTCTCTTGAACGGCACTAAAATGTAATATGTTATAAAAAGTGGATTTAGCAGGTTTAAACTCTAAGCCGACGATTTAATAAATAATACTAGCAAGGAAAATCGACTTCAATGCAAAGATCTGATAGAACATTTTCGAAACAAATTTATGGGATATACGCCCATTTTTTAAATGCAAGATATTGTGTTTTTCAGATCTCAGAGTGTGTGTTAAGCTTTGTAAAAATCGGTACAGCAGAACCAGTTAAAATAAAATCATTATATTTTAGTTTGCGTGACACCGCCCATTTTTTCAAATGGAAGATTGTGTCTATTTTTTAGCTCAAGGTGTGTGGTAAGTTTGGTAAAAATCATTTAAATAGAACCACGTGAAATACAAGAATAAATTTTTCAACTCTAAAACTGTATAATTACAAGAACCGAAGGCTTCGCAGCAATCAAATAAGTAAAATATCATAAAATCAAACAAAATATTGTGGGCGTGTCACCGCCCAATTTTTTACACTGGAACCAATGGGAAACTATACCCTCTCAGAAATCAAAATAATTTTTACAATCGGTCTAATATGAACCAAGTTATGAAGTAACAACATAAAAAAAATTTAAAATATTGAGAAGAATTGATAACCTCCTCCTTTTTTTCGAAGTCGGTTAAAAACAAAATAAAGTATTGGAAGTTAATCTAAGAGTAGATATAAAATGCTCATATAAAGATCAAATTTTTGAATTATTTACATATCGACGGGTCCAAGTCAAAAAAGGTAGTTTTGAGATAAACGCTTAAAATTTTGTTGATGATATCTCGGGAATGTTGTGAGATAGAAATTTGAGACTTTTTGTAATCATATAATAATGGGTAAAGTGAATACAAAAAGCATTTGCTTTTTACTTAAAAATTTGTTAAAAAAAAAAACAAAGAAATGCTATTCCTAAATTTGAGCTTCTTTCTGCACTCTATATGCATTCAGAAGTAGTATTGTGTAGTTCGTGAACGAACTAGTTCAAATGAACGATTCAGTACTTTGAACTAAGTGAACTAGTTCAATGTGGATGTAAAATCATTGAAATAAAAAGACCTAAATAGTTCATTGTATTAAAAAGAGCGATTGAACTAAATGAACGAGCTAGTTCATTTATAAATAATGAATTAAAATTACCGGTCACTTAAATGAACTAAATGTCACAAGTCTATTCAGAAGCTTACACCTGGAGAGCTACCCAGTGGGACATCACGAACAAAAATCATGAGATACCGAAGCAGATTGGTAAGCGAGAGTTGTGCTTCCTCTATCTTACCAACCTGCTTCCAAGAACCTGTTTTTTTATATTATGTATATATTTTTGCCCGAAAACACATTCTCGGGCTGGTTCAGGTAATTTTCGTTTCGTGTTCGATTGTTTAACCAGTTTTAGAATCGGTTTTTAAATATTTTTTTAACATATCCAAAGCGAGCAGAGGTACATAATTTGTTGTATATAAAATATAATAGTGTTGCATTAGTATTTAATTTCCATTTTAACAATTTTAATCTTAAGACAACAAATTTGCTGGTTTTGCATGTTTGAATTGTGTATGATAAATTTAATAAAAAGAAAATATATGCAATATCTGGGTAAAATAGTATGCTTAACAAACTCATTTTGCTTTGGCATGTGTGTAAGTGGGAATAAAAACCCTGCAGGAAATGTCACCAGTACTACTGACAATTTATACCCCAACTAATGCTATCTACTATTGACATTTAACACACAAATTTTGAGTGCTTTGTTTTTGTTTTCATTATAAATAGACAACCGAGAATTTTTACACGCCATATGGCCCCACAAGAACTACCTAGTCAGTATTGACGCAGTCTACTGGTAGATTTCGTAGGACAGGCCTGTGTTAAATGTCAATAGTAGATAGCATTAGTTGGGGTATAAATTGTCAGTAGTACTGGTGACATTTTCTGCAGGGAATATATATGTAAATATGTATGTATGTAGATAGTACAAATCCAATGGAAGGCTTCGATTACGTAATATTATTGTATGCGCAACAACATGCTTTTGGGTGTAGCCATGGTTTTATCATTATTGTGATGTATTGTAATATGAATTTTATTAAATACAGATAAGCATTTATACCTCACTAGTTTAACCCCAGGATTCATGGCCTCAACAAAATCACACATTAAATCAACCATTGCACGACGTTCCTCTGGATCTTTGCTGTGGCGGCCAGAATCTTTTAACACTTCCGGATTCGCCATAACAGCAAAAACTATAGGAGGACTACGAGGACTTCCGGGAGGAACCTTGAAAGAATTTAATTTAAAATAAAGCATGTTAAAATTTCTCATTTTGAATGTAGATTGTATGTACATAACCTCAATCACATTTAGTGAGTCAGCATAAAAAAAACTTACCCTCATGCCACCATATAATGGTATTGGATCACTTGGTTCCTGAGGTATTACGATACGTGTCCAACTTAATACATTAATAAATAGCTCTTCGCCAGCTTCCGTCGTTGTACGTATGCACATGTGAGGCTGTGGCGGATTCTTGAAATGACGATATGCCCGTGAATGTCTATAGCTGTGCGGTGGCGGTGATGATGCCGCTGCCGTTTGCTGCAGCAAACTTAATCCGGGACTTAAATGCGTTGTGGAGATGTTTTCAATATCCCCCTGTCCCATGTAATCATTTGATGAATCATTTAAATTTCTGTTCGATGCCGATGTATTTGAAATTTCTTGTACATTTTCACTATGTTGAACTTTCTGTTGAGAACTTTCTAAAGGAACATTGTTGTGTTGCAAATCATTGTATAAAGATGATTGTAGTTCTTTCAATGCAGGCAAAATACAAAATGAAGAATTTTCTTCGGCGTTATTTGAAACTTGGATGCAGTGTGTATCACTTGAATTTTCGTTGGCTACAGCTGCAGTTCGTGAAGTTGCGGCTATTGTTGTTGCTATTTTCATGCCGGCAGCCGACATGTTTCTTTTTTGGTTTGTCTTCTTTATACTCTATTACACTCACACACACAAGCACATTTACTAATTTTCTTAAATTATCAGCAGATGTACAATATTCTTTGCCCAGATTGTTTATTAAAAAATAATATTTAAATCAACACAATTTAAGTGCTTATTTCTTTCAATTTAAAACATTTTGAACTATTTGCAATAATTTATTCCACTAAATAAGATCTGTTTTTATTATATTTATTTTGCTTGACATAGTGTATATACCCTCAAAAGCACATATGTTTGTCTCAGTCTAATAGTATTGCCATGCAAAAAAGTTTTGAGACTGACAAAAGTAATGGGTAAACGTTTACAGCTAAAAAAAAAACAGTAGAACCTGCTTGCCATTCGTTTTTTTTTTTTTTTTTTTTGACAATACCTAGTTGTTTTACCAATTATTGAACTGTCTAGTGCTACATCGAAAGGTAAAATCGAAAATATATATAGACTTGTACTAAATATAAGATTTAATGATGCAGATAAAAGGTGGATAGTTCGCAAAGTTAACGAAAAACTTAGAATCAACATACATACATACTTATATGCATTTGCAAAATGCTTGTCCAAAATATCTAATTTGCATGTTGTTTAATTGTTGAGCCACCTTTTTTATCGAAAATCAGCGTTGTCAACTTTTAAATTTCAAAAAGCACCGAAACCAAGAAAAAACGCGTAATTTAAGTAAAAAAGCACTAAATTTAAAATTGTATTATATTATTTAAAAAAAAATCGTTAGGTTATTGATTTGCTGCAAACATAATGTATTTTGAATATACTGTGCCGCAAACCAATAACCAACCGACATGTACATAAATTGTACAAATTTGATGCATCCGAAAAACATTTTATTTTTATAAGACGAAGCATTTTCAAATTATTATAAACAATTTTTAATTTTTTCCGTCAATGAACAAACGAATCTCTCCAGTTTAGTAAAATTGGCAGTAATCCACAAGTCTTTCTGAGGTTAAGAGCCGATTACTCGTACATTTTGAGCTCGATGGGCTTAGCAGTTGAAAATATTTTAAAATCAAGGCTTACAAAATTTGGTTTTTATTAAATTATGTGGAAATATTCTCTCGGCTGATATGTGACAAAGATAATAAATTTTTATCGAAATAAAAATGGTGACTTCTGCGTTTCAATATGGAAGTAACAGAAGTTTGTTGGGAATGCAAGTTTTGATAATGATTCAAACGAGTTCATATTAACTGAATCTCTCAATAGTGGACTCAATATTTTTCCGATTGCATTAAGTGAATCAATTATTCTCCACCCATTGTCTATACTAGACAAAATTTCGCTATTAGACTATATTTGAGTAAATACTTGAATTATGTCTTCTTTGTTGTATGGCAAAACACTGTTTACATTAATTATGCTTAAAATGTTAAGGCTGATGACAGAGTGGCCGCTAGAAGCGAAGCGATGATAGAAGCCATAATATTTTGTGCTATACCATGCTATAAGATGTCAGAGTGAACGCTATATTGAACAAAGCGATTTTTCGGTATCCACTTCCATTACGTCAAGATTTTTTAACACACAAGTTTCTTATATTTTGTTTAATTTAATTTTTATTTGATTTTAATACACAAAAGTTTATTAAATAATCAAAATTTCACAAAGAAGAGAAAACAAGAAAATGCCACGACAGAAAAACAAAAACAAAAGGGAAGAAGCTACAACGTGCTAGAAACCATTACACAACCTGTTTTGTAGCACACACTCGCATCTCGCTTCGCTCGCACTCTGACATCATTTGAGCGATCACATAAGAAACCACAGGCGGTGGTTTGTAGCACATTGTAGCGCCATCTTATAGTATAGCTTCTAGCGGCCACTCTGTCATCAGCCTTAAGGTTGATGGTAATATGACACGTATTTATTAAACCAAGTCTTTTAAAATTTTAGTAGATTTTTTTGAGATGCTCCATTTAACTTCAGAGCTTAAGTTTTTGAATGAAAGACTTCCTCGAAAAAAAATAGGTAAGGAAATTTTCCTTTGAGTTTTTGGCTTAGTGCCACCGCCTCGAAACAAAAAGCACCGAAAATTAATTTAAAAAGCACTGAGCACTAACTTCAAAATTTGTCGCGTCGAACATTTCAAAAAGCACTAAAAACGGTGCGAAAAGCACCGAGTTGACAACGCTGTCGAAAATTGTGTAATAAATAGATGTCAAGTGCACAGTAACACATAAAATGACATTTGATATCAAGATCTGTGATGATTATATCATAAAGCTGCCATAATATTAATTAATAGAGTCTATACGTGATGAATTTTCATCATGTTATCAATTTGACATTCATCATGGTAGAAATTAGCCAGGTGTGGACACTATGTAAAGCCATTGCACTGCGTCTACCGTTTTTAAACATAAATTAAAAATTACATGGATGAAGCGCAGTGGTTGGCCTTTTCCAAACAAGGGATTTTTCATTTAATATGAAAAGGTTAAATTCGCTTTCATCCGCAAAAACAACAGACTGAAACAAGAAAAATTAAATATCTTTGTTTATATATGTATGTCTGGTCGGGAAAATTCAATTCAGTGTCTTTAATTTTCAGCATTTATTAATGGCTTGTTCCTGCCGTTTCGGTGTTACAGTTCTTACAACTTTTCAACTTCAGGCGTCAATTTTTGAGCGCTAATTTCAGTTGTTTCTTTAATTTCGCTAACTATCCATCTTTTATCTCCATCATTAAATATTATAATTGGCGCAGAGCTATCTTTATTTTCGTCGCGAAACCTTTTTATGATGTGCTGGACAGTTCCACATTGCTTTTGCTCTCATTTGAAAGGCGAAATATGTATTGCTTCTTTTCAAAAGTTATTAGTTTCCCAATACCTTTTTTATATTTTTCGAGCTATCTATTCAAAAATTACTTACAGATTTACAAATCGTCCTACTTTCAAGAAAAATCGTATTTTTTCAGTAGGATTGAACCTTCCCCCACCCCCCTCCCTTTTTTATTTTAATTATCACTACTAATGTATTATTTATAACTACCACTAAGTTTATGTCCGACACTGGTCGGGCCTAATAATTTTTTTTATAGATTTAAGATTTGAATACTTATTGTTAGTTCACATATGAAGATACAATAAATAAATACATGCATTACAAAAAAAAAAAAAAAAAAAAAGGATTGAACCAATTTCATTTCATGACTGATTAATATTATTTGAAAAGTAAAAAGGAACTTATGCACGGTAGTCTTTAGAACGTATCTAAATTCTTTTTTCACTAAGTTTTCTTCATACATACAATATGAGCGTACCTACATACTTGATATAAATATACTTTGAATGAGACCATCATCTATTTGTGACCAAAGTGAAATAGCAACAAAAGATATTTCACATTGTGAAACGAATAGGTATTTATAATGTTTGCTGGGAGTTTATTTAAAAGCTGAGCAGACGTGAGTGGCAACGAGGCGCCTTCATGTGCATAAGGTGGCCTCGCATCTTATGCGATAGAAGCATATACACAGGTACATACATACATACTACAATCTATGTACTTATATATTCATATACGTATGTATGTATCTTTATTTATATACTTTATTGTAATAAATGAGTTTTGTTTTTGATGTACATATCCATACTAGTATGTACGAATGTACTAGGTATATGCAATTGCATGCATATTTACATACTATAAGTAGATATATGGATATGTGTACATACATACATGTTTCGTTAAAAATACAGGATTTTCGACATGATAATCCACAATTTCCAGTTATTGTATCTACAGATGTTTGTGTATGAATATACATAAATGTGCATATGTACATACCCTGCAGAAAGCAGAGAAACAAGTCGACCGGTTCGAAGCCGACGGCGCGCCGCCACCGGTTATTTTTCTGTATATCAAGCCGCCTCCGATTATATCGGCTCGCATCGGCTCAAAACCAGCCGAAATTTTGTCTGCTCAAAAAGACAAATTTCCGAAAAAAAATTTTGAAAATCAATTTTCAGTTTCAATTTTTATTTTCTCTTTAAATTTTCATATAGTTATTTGCGCCGCCAAAAATTCTCTCAGCGCGCCGCCGCCGGTCACAAAACTACTGCGCCGCCGCCGCCGATAATTTTGCCTCGACTTGTTTCTATGGCAGAAAGTGCGAATAGTGAAAATGTACTGAGTCGCTTTTGACTTTGTCACCAGTACTACTCTACAATTATTCCCCATACAATACTTTATGCTATAGACATTTAGCATGTGCTTGTCATTGAAAATCTACTAGTAACACTAAAAGAATTGACTAGGTAGTGAATTCATAGTTCTTATGGGAAAATGGAGACATACCAACCAGACATTTACTGGTACATTTCTATACCTTACGTACATACAAATTTATGTATATTGACAAGTTGTTGCAAAATCCACGAGAAATACACCACATCTGTTTTCTCTAATTCTTTTATACTGACGAATAGAAGAGAAATTGTAGACAATGTAACTACTACTAGAATTTTAGTGTTGACATAGAGACACTTGGCCCCAGTCTGACTGCAGGGTATGTATTACACACATACACACTTACGCTTACCTGTGTAAGCATATGCTTACCTGTGCAAGCATATTCAGGCACAACCTCCTGTTCCACAAATTCACACTGGGTACTTACAGAACTTGCAACCGCACCGTTCCATAGATGCTCAAAAATTTCGGTGCTGCCGCGCACAACACTTTTCTTCTTTATTGCTGCAGACATTAAATAAGTAAATAATTACCTTTGTAATAGCAAATGATAATTAAAAGTATCAAACATACTTAACTTAACAACTTTAAAAAAAAATTTAACACAATTTATTAACACAACTTTTTAGCACAATTTTTAATAGCGAGAATGACACGTTTTGCTTAAATTTATGAAACACTTGCACAAGGCGAATTGATATTTGAATTCGCCTTGCACTTGCATTTGCAAGCAAATTGTCAACGACGTTCGCAAAACACTTGCATTTGCAAGCAAATTGTCAACGACATTCGGAAAACTCTTATTTATGCAAGCTTGCTGCAATCTTAATTTACAAAACACTAGCCACATGATACAATAATACTGGTAGCCGCGAATCTACAACAAATGTACAACAAATAAAACAAGTGATTTTTATTGCTGTTTTGTGATTGACAAGAGAGGAAAACAATATACATGTACTTGCGTTTTCTCTTGGCTTTGCAAAGCATGTTTGGATTAGTACAGTTTTAATAGGCACTGTGCGGGTGTGTTGGTAAGACATAAGCACAATTTGGCAGATCAAATCACAAAAGAAGCAAAACAGCTGGCGCTTCGCGGTTACCTGTATAATTGTATCATGACTAGCCAATATGCTGGCTGGGATTGCACAAATTTCCATTGATAATTATGTACATACATATGTATGTACATACATCCATTTGTAGATATCATTGACCGAAATGTAGGGGAAAATAAATTATTTCAGGAGTTCCCATCTGCACCCTTTTAATAAAATTTTTCCTAGCATACAAAATACATACATACATACATACATACATATGCATGTATATAGAAAGTACATACACACATATCGCTCTTTTACTTCAATAGTGACACAACTCAAAAACACCAGTTTTGCAGAAAATGTGCTTAAAGCTTTCAATTTACATACATATGTATGTAAGTACAATTAAATAAACCCATTAAAAAAAGACACTCCAAAGAAGTCATGAGAATGTAGAGTTTGCAGTCTGGAAGTAGTTCAAAATTTCGATCCGATCTAATGATTTTTACATAGGGTTGTCATTGCAAGAAGTTCTCTTTTTCGATGCCTAGTCACCGAATTAGAAGCGATTTTAAGAAAAATTTCCTTTTTTGTGTTCTATGGTAATATTTTCATCTAGGAAAAACTTTAAAAAGTTACATATTTTAACAATTCGTTTCTTTTTATACGAATTTAAACGCGAAACAGCTTTCATGTGAATTTAAGCAAATAACTTCTAAATTTTAGGCCAAAATTAGTTCATAAATTTATTTCAAAAAATTGATTTTTTGAACATTTTGGTGAGTATTTACTAAAACTATGGAAAAACTACAAGGTTTTGTGTGATTAAAATAAACTTTTACTTGGTTTTCTGCTAACTATCGGCAAATTAAAAATATCGATTTTTTGGAAGCAATGAAAATGTGGTTCTTTCAGAATGACTTACATTTTTTTTTACTGGGAAGATATGAAAAAACATTCTTCTCTCAGGAAATGGTAGTATATATGCATAAGCTATTTATGTATGCATGTACATATATACATATGTACATATAGTAGTATATGTATAAATTTTTTTAGCATAATAATAGTATGTTTACACGATACGTGCTTCGCTCTCTATTCATGCTTCACACCCCAATCATGACCGAATCAACTTGCTTCGCCATACAAAATTATGAGAGCGAATCAAGTAGATTCAATATGAATCTACTTGCGAAGCACGTAAAATTGGTATCTTCTCTAACTTTTATCGCAGTTTATCGCCAGTTTAGCTGAACCAGCTATCAAAACAAAATATGTATACATATGTGTATGTATGGGTTTGAACAAATAAAAACAAACCAAAAAACATAGATGTGAGTATATAAATAAATTTAATTAAGTTATGAATAGTAAAGAAAGAAAAAATAAGAAGAAAATATAGGGATGCCTTCAAAAACAAAATTTTGAATGAGTCGAAAGTATGTACGTATGTATGCTTATGTGTATGTATATACGTGCATATGATACGTATGTACCCAGCTGGAAAAGTAGGCATTAATTACATGAAGTATTATTTTCCAAAGCAAAACAATACATCCCTTAAAGGGCTATTAGACAGGCATGCTTGTTTGCAGACATGTACGATGGCATACTTTGGGTTTTGCTATTACACTATCGAACGCTGACGGCCTACTTCAGTACACAGAAATTTTTGAAGCAAAAGTATGGCAATGAAGCGGAAAAATTTTTCTTTTAATTTATTATATCCATTATTTTTCAGTATTTGATGTGTAAACATCTATACGCTAGGGGGTAAAAATCTTTTTCACTGAGATTTCTTTGCTGAGATGCATACAGCGTTGTCAAATCGGTGTGAGCTATGTATGAGTGTATTAGTGTTTGAAAGAAGCAATACAAACTTATTTAAAATATTGTAAATACATAGGAATTTGCTGGTTTTTGTTTGTTAGGGTGGTTAGGTTTTTTGCTTTATTAGGGTTCCATACACCAAAGGTGAAAATGAACTCTATTGTTTTCGCTACGCTGTCCGTTCCTCTGTTACAGGGTATTTCCTCGAGAACCGTAAGAGCTACGGACCTGAAATTCGGACACAGTGTGTAGACATTTCGCCGCTACAACAGCAAATATATGAGAGTTAAAAATTAAAGGGTGTTCCAAAACGAGCAACGAAAAATGTTAAAATTCCATGTAATATACATACACTTGAATTTTGTAAAGTTAAGCTACGGTCACACTTGTCAAATATTTGCCCAAAAAAGTGTGACCAACATACAATAATGAAAAAAGTTTTGACCCAGACACTTGTTTATCATATTAAACAGTTTCGAACACAACTAATGCACAATGTCTATGACAACAACAATATTGGATACTCTTTAGCTTGACAAACTTTTGTCTGGATTGAAAGATTTTTCATTAGCATTTAGTGGTAACGATTTTTTGGGCAAATGTTTGACAAGTGTGACCGTAGCTTTAGTGTATTTTTATACAGACTACAACAATTAACAGTAAATTTAAAAATTTTAAATTAAAGGGTGTTCCATCAGTTAATGCAATTTTGATTTTGTAACTTTGACAACTTGCTGTATCTTGGAAACCGTAAGAGCAAAACTCTTAAAATTTTCAAAAACGGTAAAACTAAAAAAATCAAAAAAATTATAAAATGGCCAAATCTAAAAACCATCGCCAAAACCGAAAAAAGCACCAAATTAAAAAAAAATTGTAAGACTAAAATAAATCGCGGAAAAACGGAAAAATCGTCAAAATGAAAAAAATCGCCAAAGTGAAAAAAATCCAAAAACAGAAAAATAATCGCCAAAATGAAAAAAATCGTCAAAATGAAAAAAATTGCAAAAATTAAAAAAAACCCTTAAACAAAAAAATAGCCAAAATGAAAAAATCGCCTAAATAAAAAAACCCCAAAAACAAACAAAAAACCGCCAAAATAAAAAAACCCAAAAACAGAAAAAAGTCGCCAAAATGGAAAAAATCGCCAAAATGAAAAAAATTTCGAAAATTAAGAGAACCCAAAAAGAGAAAAAAACCGACAAAAAGAGAAAAAACGACAAAGCTGAAAAAATTGTTTAAACTGGAAAAACTTAAAAAGGAAAACAGCCACATCAAAAAAATGCTCAAAACCGAATGTACGGAATCCTTCGTGCGCGAGTCAAATTCGCACTTTACTGAATTTATTTTAATTGCAATGCGTACACAACAACAAGAACAGCAACAACTAAACAATGAACAACAGGAATTAAAAAGTAAAAAGTAAAGGCATTTACCATAGATGAGCACTGCAGTACCACTACAATCTCAGTAAAAATAATAAAAAAAAGCGCCAAAAACCGAAAAAATGCAATAAACGAAAAAAAGCCAAAACTATTTGTTATATAGGCTAAAGTGTCTGCACGGAACCCTTCGTGCGCGGGTCAAGGTCGCACTTTACTGAGTTTATTACTAATTGTCGTACATTAAGTTATCATAGGCAAATAAAAACAAATAAATAAAATGAGTACAAAAACATTTAATTTTAATAACTTTTAAAAAGATTTTTTGCACTTTTAAAAAGAAATTTACTAAAACAAAGCAAAATAAGGAAAACAAAAACCTAAACTTGTCAAACTAAAAGTCTTCATCGTCTTTGAGATTGTCATTCATACGGACAACAAGAAGTACAGAGAAACTTAACAGCTTCATATAAACACCATCTTGTGTGCAATAGTAGCTACTAATTTTCACTAACATATAATTGTGCTAGCGCTGTATAGTTCGAAAACCATTGCTGTAAAATAACTACATGCATTACATTTCATTAAACAGCAGTGTGCCCATTTACTAACCAAATAAGTTAAATAAAAGAAACAAAAACCAGCAAATTCCTATGTATTTACAATATTGAAAGTTTGGTACTTTTAATTGATTAATTAAAAAATATTACTAAGAGCATAGTACTTCCAACTTAAAAACACTTTTCATTACTAGATGTTTACACATCTCCCCTGTTTTGTTGCAGTACAGATCTTAATTTTTATTTACCACAATTTTGGCAAGCTTTTATATTCCTTAATGAACTCTTCCCAGAAAATAACATTAGCAAAAGACATTTTTTTCACAAATTTCCGATACGCACTCAACAGCGTCAACAAGCGAACTGCATTTCTATATGAAAGTATGACGGACACGCTATTAGATGAGTATGTTGGCATGCAACAGACATCAGAAAAATTTTTGAAAACCAACATACATGTCTAACGTACTAGACAAACATGCTATTAGACAGTGAGATTTGGTATGCCATCGGACATGTCTGCAGACAAGTATGCCTGTCTAATAGCCCTTTTAGAAACGAGAGGGTAATTTGATCAAACACAATTAAAATAATTCATTATTTTTCTAGGACATGTTCTGTGTTAACAGTAATCAATTCAGAAATGAAAAATTATACATGATGTGCATTACCTAATAATTTATTATTCATTACCTTTTCCCACTGGGTATGTATATGCGTGCGTATGATACGTGTGTATGTGTGAATATACATAAAAATATGTCACACGAACAGTGATGCCAACTTTTGCAGAGCAAAAAGCATTGTGCCTTCATAAAAAAGCACTAAATGCAACAAAGCCATATTTCGATTTTGCTTAGTTAGAAGTAGAATATGAGTAGGAAAGCAATTTAACTTCAAGACAACAACAAATTAAACAATTGTAATACGCTATTTGATTTAATAATTTTGGAAAAATAAAGTAGAACTCGTAAACTTTCATAATCCTTAAAACTTACTTTCAGAAACAAAGTAATTTTATTTACAGGATAATGATTTCAATTCAAAATTTATTTGAACTCTTTTATATAACTGCCTAAATTAAATATCAAAACACTTGATTAAAATTTATGTGGAAATGTTTTAGGAATTTGGTCGATATGGAGTCCCTCAATTCGTTATTGGGATTACATTGTAACTCGAATCGAAATACAATGAATTGTGCGTGTAATTAGCATACAAGGCGAAAGAATTTTCTATATGTATGTATGTATATGTCAATTAATTAACAAAAACTATTTATGTATGGATGTGCATATATAAATACTTTAAAAGAAAGTCATATGTACATATTTATATTAATATATAATTATACTCCTCGTTTAAGGAAAAAGTCGTTTCATCTTTTTCTCTGGCCATAAAACTGTTTTAATAAAACAATTTGATTTTTTAGGCGTTTCATCTGAATTAATTTTTATATGATGTACATATGTTACATTCTGAATGACATAAGTCTTTTCTTTTTGGCCGTATTTTATATGAATTAAATAATTTGATGTATTAAAAATTTATATTTCTAACTTACTTTTAAAATACTTATTAGCGCTTAAAGTTCTTTCCAACTCAGCATTTGAACGTGGCAATGTTAATAGTCCTAGAGCATATACATATGTATTGACAATTTCAGAAATGGATTAGAATTTCTATAATTATAAACTTCAATCTAAAATTGATCAGTTCTGAATAAATTTTTCCATTTGTGTAACCTTAAATTCTGATACTTCTTTCAATTTCTTCAATATCACCATCCCAGCAAAAATTACAGCCTTCCAGAACAGTGCTTGAAAGCCAGCTAGAAGTAATTGTATTCAGCTTCCAAAAAGCCATCCATTTTTTTTCCTTACTAAATCGCTTCACAGAAGTAATAATGTGTAGGTTTTGTTTACTCAGATGTAAAAGTTACTGGTTAACAATTTTTTTTTTACTTTTTTAGCAAGCCCGCCTTACGTTAGTGCTTTTTAGAAGCATTTTTCGAAGCTTTCGTTATAATAAACAAAGTTTATTTTAATTTTAAATAATTTGGCAATTTGGCTCTAATTTCATACGTTTATAACGTTCCTTGTACAATCAATAGTTTTTTTTTTGTAATAGCAATTTTTTTCACTTTAAAAGAGAAAGTTCCTCCTCCTCTGTATTTCACCCAGCTAAGTTAACATTCTGCAAATGAAACTTTGCGTATCTAAAAGAGGTGAAAAAGTCACCAGACTATCACAAATCAATATTTAGTGGATTTGTAAAACGCACTAAAGGTAATAAAATCGAAGGTAAAAAAGCACCAATTTAGTGCCTTTTTAAAAAAAGCACCAATTTGAAAAATTCCGGACTGTTATGAATTAAAAAGCAATAAATCAATCTAGTTCGAATCTATTGCGAAAAGCACTAAATTGGCACACTGCGCATGAAGCACCAAAGCGTCGTGTAAACAACAAGATTCATAAACAGGATTCAGAGAGCGAAGCGTGTGATTCAACTCGTCGTCTAAACATAGTATAAAAGAAGAAATGACGAACAGGGAAACAAAGTTTTCGATAGTTTGAAAAACTTTATCATTATATCGATTCAAGACCATCGAAATTTAGACAAACTATCGATATATCGACGATACTATCATGAAAGTATTGAAGTTGTATGACTCTCGTATAATGTACACATTTATTTACACTAAAAATTCAAAACAAAGTATTTTTAAACAAAATCAAATAGAATTTTATTTGTCAGTTCAATAAATAACAAAACTAACACAGGATTCAGACGATGAAATTTATGACGTCTATTTTCCTTGATTCCCTTTTGAAGTTTCTACCAAAAATTATTTGCATTCATACGATGATTATTTTTAAATGTCTAATTTTTTTTTTATTGATTTTGATTTATTTTATTGTTTATACACACATTTGCAGTACATGCCCTGTCGGAGAATGTGTTGTTGACTACAAAAATAGTTAACTTATAGTTAACTTTTCTTAGACTGACTAAACTCTAACTGCAATGTCATGCAGAACAAACCCAAAATTAATTCTTAAGTTGAGTACGTAATCAAATTTGATGAGAGCCAACAAATTTATTCTCAGCTACTTTGAAACTCATTTCAGTTTTATATTAACATTTTGCTGTTGTTATTTTAGATGGTACCTTAGCCGAGTGGTAGCGCGTTGAGTACACAACGTGTGATTATACATGTTCGAACCACGGAAAAAATTTTTTAACTTACTGACTACCAGGTGATTTAAAAAAGTCAACTTTAAGTTAGCTGAAAGTAGTGCATAGTGAGACAATTGACTACCGCCTAGGATATCGCAATGTTAAAATAGTCAGTTGATTACATTAAAAGTAATCCAAAGTCAGTACTATTTGCGAAATAGTTAGCTTGATGTTAACCGAATTTCCGACAGGGTATGAAAAAAACCATAGAAAATAGAAATCGAATCATTTTTTCTACCCCTCTTTCTTCTCTACCCCGTTCGCTATTAAACCAAAAATGACGTCGAAAAATAGACTGCATAAAAGTCTTCGTGTGAATTAGGTGTAAAATAATTGTATGAAAAATAAGTGAGATGAGCGGAAGAAATTTTCCGTCATTCAGTCATATGTACATACATATTTGTTTATGAAAAATAACATATTTAAATTTTGTTGGTTTCAGCAGCGATGCCAATTTGGTGCTTTTGGCACTATTATTAGTGCTTTTTGAAAGCTCAAAACGCCAAATTTTTAGCGATAGTGCCAAACTAAGAAAAAGCACTAAGTAGTGCTTTTAAGAAATTTGTGTATTTTTTAAAATTACCTTAATAAAAACTTTGTGTATATATTTTTTAGAGTAAATCATACCTTTTCGTCTCATATATGTATTTCATTAAAAATGTTGATAATATTGCCGAAATAGAAAATAGCTTAGAAAACATTGTTAAATTGCACTCGTTTTTCACGTTTAAATTCTAAATATCAATGTGCTAGCATGAGAAATCAGTTTTTACGTACATATGTATGTATGTATGTATTTTTTTTAATATACTTTGGCAATTATTGTAATTGTTTGACAGTTTTAATAGCACTGCGTGACGCAAAGTTAGTAGACTATTATAGTATACAGAAATGAAATCTTAATTAAGTCGACTTAGGCAGTTATAGCTTCTGGCTAGAGAATTCATAACATTCTTTGTTTATTTTATACACGTCCATATAAATAAGTATATACATATGTATGTACATACATATATACATAGATATTTAGATTTATGCATGTAGGTGTACAGATGTTTACGACTTGTTTATTTCAAACGGTATTTAATATGGCTTTCCATTCAACTCAACAGGAATAATAGTTTTTTTGAAAGAACTTCAGTAAATAAACATTTTGTATATACATACATATGTATACATTCATACATATTTAGTAGTTTTTATTTTTACTTATGTGGTCTGCGTTTTTTATTCTTTATTTCTTTTCAATATACATATGTATGTATTCATTTACATACATATACATTATATACATATTATATATACTCTTTCCTTTTGTCTAGAAGACGTAAAAAGGAATACATAAACCCACCCAGCAGCATTCACAGCCAGGCACAGCAAAAAATCAAACCCAGAGTTTTAAAATCAAATTCATTGACTTATTACCGCAGTGCACAAACACACAAACTATATAACTATAATTTTCACCAAATGCTTCACAATAAATTTTATTGAAGGAGTATTTAATTAAAAAAACTTATCACTTCTTAATCTTTCACATATCAAACTTATATTTTGCCCGAATTATAAATTTTAATTATTTCCGGTCTTTATTTAAAGTTTTTTACTACTTTATCTAAATTATTTTCATTCTTGTTGGTGAAAATTTTCTTTTGTTATGTTGGATTGAGTGTTGGTTTTTTCTTTTCTGGTTATTTTTCGAGCCCTTAATATAATGCAAGTTTCATCAACTCTGCCTTAGTAGTATGTAGCATTGCCAGACAAAATGCTGTACATTGAGCAAACAGACGTTATTTCGAATATGTTTCCACATTTGACTTCCGTATTCAGTGTTACCAGGGGGGTTATTATGTAATTCGATTTGAAACGGAAACTGTTCGAATTTATATGTTATTGATATTACAATTCGAACACATTTACGTTCGATTCGGATTACATAATAATCCCCCAGCTTATCACGTTTGACGTTAATTTTTACTAAAGTTTTGGGATTACTTGCATTTTCTTTTTAGGTTTTTTATTTTAGCCACAAGTAAGCTAAGTGTATTCTATTTTTTATCTTCGAATAAGAAATAAATAGGTATTTCTATTACACGCTCTATTAGTTATGTAAATGTTGTCGGAAGCATACATATCGCACACTAAATCAAAAGAGTCCACATACTGGCACAAATCCCAGTTGCTCAGGAGTGTCAAAGAACTGTTGATACTGTACAAATAACACAAGTATATTATTCATGAAGACTGTATTGCAGAAGAAATTTTTGCGGTCTTTAGAGATTTGTTCAGTGAATTGGTTTATGAAGAACAAAATCATTTGGATAACTTTGAGTTGTGACTGTTTATGATTTATGGCATTTTCTTTTCTGAAAACAAAATGTTACACTTACTTTTCAATGAAAAAGTTCGCAATAAAATTATTTTCTGAAATATATGTAAATTTTATTGGAAATTATTGTATCATCCCTTGAGAGCTGAAACGAACGTTAAATTTTTTTTAATAAAAAGATAAAAAATGTTACACTCTTCCCCAGAAAAGAAAACGCCATTAGTGTGCGATATGTACATATAACGTCGGTTGGTTATTGGTTTGCTGCAGATATAATGTATTTTGAATATACTGTGCCGCAAACCAATAACCAACCGAAGATAATTAAGATGAAAACAGTTTCAAGATTAACTACATATGCTTACTTTCTTCTTCTTTCTCTCAATGCTTTGAACACGCGAGATCCCAATTTAGAGTAATGAAACACACCCATTATAACTATCATTGTTCAGACATGGACAGTCGGAGCATTGAGATATATGTATGTATATGGACATGTTTACACTAAGCTAAAATGCTAACCTGAGGCAATTTTCTGATTTTTTTCTAAAATTCCTTATAAAATGATTTAGAATTCCATCAAATATTTCCCAGAAAGACATAAGCAAAAGTTTATGAAACTTGCAACAGCAAACGTAGATATTATATAAGATGTCTCATTTCATTTTACATGGACTTTCTGCATGCAAAAATCTTCTTTTGTGAAGTATCTTTTACAAGTTTACAAGTTTATTGAAATATTCGTAATTTACTTTTCCTTTTTAATAGTCAGCTGATATTATTCATCAAAAAGACATCTGTGGTTGCCAGAGCAATAAACTTTTTAGGTCGTATATAGCGTATAATTAATTTATTCAGCTAAATTAAACATTCAGCCCAATCATGAACAAAAATTCCGCGCGAGTTTTTTCACTTTTCCCTTTTCTCCTATTATGAATCTGTTTTTTCCCTGTTTTTACCAAATGCGGGAATAAAAAAACTCCCGGGGAAAAGTAGGTATTATGAACGCAATTGAATTTGCTTTTTTCACAAAAAATCTTTCCCTGGCAAAACAGAAGGGAGTTTACATAAAAACATATTTAATACTCAATTAAAACAAAATGTATATACATAAACTTGTATTTTATAGTTCTTTTATTTGGATTAAAACAAATAATGCCCAAATAAATCATTTATAAACATATTTTTTCAAGTTGGTGAATTTGAATAATTTTGTTTACTTTCTCACTCAAACAAGCAAAACAACGAGCTTCATAATGCGGTGATGCCACATATTACTATTTTTTGTTTCCAAGGAATTTATGATTGGAGGAATGTTTTCTCGAGAAATTATTTTCCGTGAGAAATACATTCCGAGGGAATATTCATGATTGGGCTGATTAACTGCCCTATTCAGAAAAAATAATTTTGGATTTACAAAATGTTTACAAAACAAATTTTATAAGGAAATTTGTCTGTAAAACGTTTTATAAAATTAATAATAAATAAATTATTTTTTAATGAACAGGGCCTTAAGAATAAAACTAGTAAATTTTTTAAAAGTTCGCTTGGTTGATTTTTACTACGTTTATACGGGCGACTTATTCGCTAATTTTGCCGCATAAACGGCGAATTAATTTTTTATTTGCAATTTGCAAATAATAAGATAAGAAAAAACAATAAATTGATAAATATTGCACAAAAACATTGATAGAAGCAAATATGTAATAACAATTAAAACAAATAATTATTTCATATTTTTTAAATTTTTTTGTCAACTTTTTGTGTACTTTTTCTATGCCGTATAAACAGTGAGATAATTTACTTGCAAATATTTTTATTTGCAAATAGTGCACGTATAAACGTAGTATTTAATATACAAAAGTTAAAAAATTATTGCAAATGACAACAATAAGTATCGAATGACTGTGGCAGCTTTACAAAAGCTTTTAAGAAAACAAACAAAATTGTTAAGTTAAAAATGAGCTTTATAGCTGAACAAAATTTTGCGATAAAACA
The DNA here is from genome assembly GCA_949987645.1 of Tachina grossa. Lineage (NCBI taxonomy): Eukaryota > Metazoa > Arthropoda > Insecta > Diptera > Tachinidae > Tachina > Tachina grossa. The sequence continues at coordinate 19,591,449 of OX465276.1, read as the reverse complement.
TCTTTTAAAAGTTGCTGATTTTCAAAGTAAATCTGGATAATTTGGCAGCCAGTGTATACTGATCATAAATGTCAAAAAGTGAAAGCAATATGATAGTTCGTTTGACAGTAAACTCTTTCATAAGTTATATCAGGCTTAAAGAAACAACTTATAGCTAGTAATTTAAAAAAAATAAAAATCAAAAAATCACTCAGACTATTTCAAAATCGTTTGTGATTTCAAAGCAGTGTGATTTCAGAACATGTCTGATAGTTATAAAGCTAATTATTAAAAATACTAAGCGAGTGAAATGAGAAGAAAAATTAACAGCTCAGTTGCACAACGGCAACGTTGACAGCATGAGCTTTTGTTAACAAAATATTTTAGATTTAAGCTCAGTTCGAAAATAACTCTGTAAGTTTAGAGCCACATTTAGCGGATGAATGTTGGTAGTTAGTTGTTAATGGTGTTTTTATATTTAAAATGTTTTAAATTTTGTGATTAATTAGTTTTCTGTCCATACGTTTATATGTATGACCGTTAAAAGGAAAGAAAGAAATAAGCGGATTGAATAACTACATACATACATATACACGTATTTGTTATGTTAAAAAGTGCGTATACTGTGCAGAAGCAAAAATATAAAATGTGGGTTGTTTAACCAACTTATACATACATACATACATATACAAATAAATACATATGTATGTACAATATATATAAAAAAAACATAAATACTAACAAGAAAAAAATTTTTAAACAGTACTACATACACTAAGAAATTAAAAACGAAGAAGATCGCAGCAATTAAAAAAAACGCATATGATTTTTATGCACAAAATAAGTTCAAATATCTTCCCGTTGTAATAAAATGCAACCATTTAGAAATTTAAAAAAAAAAAATAAACAATTAAATATTAAAGTTATATTAATAATTTCAAAAAGAGAAACCACACACATACAAAAACCATACGATAAGCAACTTGTGTTAAAGTTGTGATTTATTAACGTTACCAGTTTCATCAGTTTTTGTATTATTTTCTCATTTAAATTAACACTTGTTAAACACGTTTTATTTTGTTTGTTTTTCTTTTTCGTACCTATAGAATTCCGAAGTTTTTTAAGTGTGTAAAATATATGTACATATGTACATATAGGTATATTTTTTGTTGTTAATTTTTAATATTTGTTTTTACATAAGGTTCGTACGAGATATATATTTAAGCTCGCTTTTACGTTATTCTTTCTCATTCAATGTAAAGTTATGAATGCATGTAATTTAAATAACTTACAAACTCACACATAAACACACATACACACACAGCCAAGTCTACAGTTGTAAATTTTGTTATTGTTTATTTTTTAATTACATAAAAATATAGAGAGTGGAGGAAAGAGAATTCAATTATGTATATTTGTGTATGCGAGAGTGTACAATGAGAATTCATGGCTTTTGAATGCATTGTATAGAATTTGTTCATATTTTGTTGGATTACAATTCAAATGGCAGTTAAGGTAAGTGTAAATTGAATAAATAAAATAATACAAATAAATAAATGAGTATGAAATAAATTAAGTAAGAAGCTAATTTATTGATGTTTGTATACAAGTACACAGAAAAAATTATTCCCAAAAATTTTTCAAACAAACGTGTGTTTTGAAATATAATTTAGTTTCAGTAAATATTTTTTACTGTTCCAGTAAATTATTTGTTGAAAATTTTATTTTATGTAAAAAAAACTGTATGGAATGAAAATTATCTATATAAAGTAAAATTTGTAAAAAAAAATTTTATATTTTTTTTTATATTTAAATTTGTTATTTTCAGTTAAATTTATTTTTATATACTGTAAAAAAATTTGCCTGATTTTTTTTAATTTTTTCTACAAATTATTTTACAGATATAAAAAACATGAAATACTGAAGTATATTTATTTGACATAATGTCTTTATTTAATTTCAAAAAATTGGCTTGTTTTTATGGTTAAGCAATTGTCTATATGCATTTCGTTCCCGCTTGTGGAACTCGTCAGTAGACTTCAACCCATAAAAAGTTTTGAATTCAGTTAACAAACTCCGTATGTTTAAGAGTCTTACTATAAACATACGGAGTTTGTTAACTGAATTCAAAACTTTTTATGGGTTGAAGTCTACTGACGAGTTCCACAAGCGGGAACGAAATGCATATAGACAATTGCTTAACCATAAAAACAAGCCAATTTTTTTGATATAAAAAACATTTTATTTTTTTTTTAAGATTTTTGTTTGCGGATTTCAAACTTATTATGTTTGTATATTGTGATTCTCAATATAGTATTAAGAGTCTTACTATAAACATACGGAGTTTGTTAGCTAAATTAAAAATTTTTTTGGGTTGAAGTCTACTGACGAGTTCCAAAAGCGGGAACGAAATGCTTAACCATAAAAACAAGGCAATTTTTGAAAGTAAAAAAATAGTTGAACCTTTCATTTGATTCAGTTATTTTTTTCAAATAAAACTTTTACTAATTTTTAAAAAAAAATTTTTTTAGAATTGTTATTGATTCAGTTAATTTATTTTCTGATAATACGAAAAATTTTAATGAATGTGTTTGTAAATTATAAAAAAAATTTGCTGAATAATACAAAAAAAAAAAATTGCAAAAATGTTTTTCTGTTCCTATTAATAAATTTGACTGAAAATATTTTGAGTTTCAGTTAACTCTTTTCTCTAATGCCATAATAAGTTAACTAAAAATAAAATTTTTTTTCAGTTAAATTTTTACAAAATTGTTATCAGAATCTACAAATTAATTTCTTTGTAGGTCCGCATTCACACAAAAAATTTACTGATTCAATGAATTTGGTTACTGAAAACGAAATTTAGTTTTTTCTGTGTATGCATATATGTACATACATACATACTTCCATATACAAAAAAAAGTATGGCTAATTCTTATAAATTCGAATACTGAAAGTATTAAACATTACAAATGATTTATTTAACAATAAGTAATAGCATTTATATTGTCTGAAAATCTAGTACTTACGAGATTTCCAGCTAAATGTTGCTGCTTTTTTACTAGATTTCCCATACAAAACAAAATCTATTTTCTCAGTAGATTTGCAGGAAATCTAATAAAAATCTAATATATTTATTTATCTCTTACTACCCTGTACAACATATTTATAAAAGAGATGATTGATGATGAATTAGCTACGGTGTACTTAAGAAGGTGTGTGAATTGGCTAAATGACAGTTGTTTGGTTGTAGTTTTGAAAAATTTTAAATTAATAGGTTTTGTTTTAAATAAAAAAATCTTGATAAATGTTAAAAATAGTCGGTGTAAACGGTATAGATTTTCATAAAGAGTTCAATTAAAATCTGCTAGATTTTGTGCAGGTGTAAATGCCCTGTAACTGAAAATAGTTCAAGACTACAATCAAATAACTGCAATGTAGTAAATGCACACACATTTTTACTCGTACAAAGTTGAAGCAACCCATTGTTGTAGCACTATTAGTTCTACTAGATTTTAAGTAGATTTTCGACAAAATCTAGTGACGAAGCAGATTCTATTTTGTATGGGAAATCTACAACATTTTGACCGAAATATCGTAAGTACTACATTTTGCTTAAATGTATACAGTCTTATTCATAAAAATTCCTTATTTCAGCTTTAATCTGTACATTACTTATGAAACAGATTTTGCTTTATTAAGCTCTAATAAAAATTTGTATTCGTAACTGATTAATAATATCAGTGCATTAACTATTAAACGATTTTGCTTCTTTTGTAATTTTATGTTGGCAACATCATGCTACTTTCGCTCTCATTTTATGTTTAGTGATGCATATAACGAAGAATCGATTATCTAGGTAGTCTCTTTGAGTCGAAAAAGAAGTAAATCATTACGCGTAATGTTATTAAAAAATAACTTCAAGGTAGGCGTTTGACTTTTTATTAATAAATAAACCAAAAAAATTTATATGTTACAAAAAATTGTATTTAAACACATTTATATTCGGCTGAGTACAGAGGTAGGCAAATACCCATTTTATTGCGGTCGATTATGCATCACTATTTTGCTTTAATTTTAAAATGTTATTGTACATACATACATACATATGTATGTAAGCATGCAGTACCATACAAACATACGTATGCTTGTACTTACATATGCCCTTATGTTTATAATTCTATTTTTTTGCCAATGAATGGGATTTCTTTAATTTTCAACGATGTTTATATGTATGTATTTTTCTTTTTGTACAATTATGCACACATACATACATACATGTACCGTCTTACATAAATTAATACATTTGTCCAAGAACATTTTTCAGGAGAAATGCATAAGAATAAACAAGAAATATAAAGTGAGAAACCACAGAAAATCTCACATAAGGGATAACAAAATCAAGAAAATATTATTTATAATTGTTTATCAAACGCTTAAAGTAGCATGGAGGGTACATTAAAAATCTCTGAGTTATGAAACGTTTATTAAACGTCTAATAGGCTATTAAGCATTTATGAACAGTCTTTTTTCGATTTTTGCTTATTAAGCTGTTATGAAGCGTTTATGAATAAGACGGATAGTGCTTTAATGCATAGACAATTGTATTTAATTATACAACGTTTTTAGCTTTTTTGTGCTTATTTTTGCAGTTTTCTCTCACAGTGTTCAATTTTAGAGCGTCTTTACAAAAGCTGCATTCCCTATTTAATATTTATTTTTTTTTTCTAGAATTTTATGCACTTTAAGCAAGCACTTTCAGTTTTCACGGTACTTGAACTTTTTTTGTTCTAATTAATCCTTGAAATTACTACCTTTGGCTTCAAAGTGCTCTGGTGATATCATTGGACCTTATTTCTTTATATATGAAGCCAGAGTTCACGTTATGATCCTTACCGCAGCATGATTTTTTGCTAAAAAATATGCATGACATTGAGTTGGGCGAGATATGATTTGACAAGATGGCGCTACGTGCCATAAGAATACCGCAACCATCGGCTTATTGAAATCAAAGTTTGGTGATAAGTTGATTTCGAAAAATAATCTTTTTATATAAATATATAATTCTTCTGCACGTGTGTGTGTCACTGAGCTACTCCTAAGCGGCTGGACCGATTTGAAAGAATTTTTTTTGTAGGCATTTGTGTGGCGCCCTGTTTGGTTTACATTCACAAGACTAGGAACAGGAGGGCCCCTCAAAAACAATCAAACCGATTTTAATGAAATTTAGAACGTAGATAGATCTGCATTTAAAAAGTCACAAATAATATCTAGATTTTTACAACTAGGACTAAGAGGGCGACAGAGGGAAATTTCTGCCTCTACGAAACAATCAAACCGATTTTAATGAAATCTATAACATAGATAGATCTGCGTCTTAAAAGTCATAAAATGACCACAGCCATTTTAGTTGTGCTCAGTTTCTTTCTGGATGCGGACGAAGACGCTGGAAAATTCTAATATATATATATATATATATATATATATATATATATACATATATATCGTTACCATACTATAGAAAGGCCCTAAGTCATTATTTTTTTTTTAAATCGAGTTTTTGTATATTTCGATAGAAGAACATCTAACGTAAAGAAAAATGCAAATATCTCGCTTATATTATTATTATATTGATAATAATTTGAAAACAATTAATATCACAGTACTTCCTGCCTCTATCATTCATATACCGCATCCTCACACACTAACAATGAGTTAGTTATTATTTTCCCAAAAAATAATATATGTGGCAACGTTTGCCGGGTCAGCTAATAATATATAATAATATAATAAATAATGTAAGGCTATGTGAAGTCACTGGCTTATGCTGATAAACCAACAACAATTGACGTCTTGGAGATCAATATTGTTGGTGTTATTCCTGACATACGGCCAGAAATGCTTCAAAAAATGGCGAAAATTGGGTGTCAAGAACATGATCGGTCGGTGGCTATGTGACCGAAAACATTCGCAAATGTTAATGTCATGCAAATATTAAGTTCTTGGAATAAAAAATATATTTTTATTAAGATAATTTTTTTGTATGTTATTTTTTACATTTTAATTTTATATCGAGCATACTTACTATAATAGAATTTCCCTTTTACTCTTCCCTCGCATGCACTTGAATGCCATTATTAAATGCATTCTTGACTTGTCTAGAATGTCTTGCAATCTAGTGTTATTTATAACAACTTTTTTTTCTCGAATACAAACAATAGCTTTTTAAAATTTTAAATGAAAACTCAAAAAAAAAAAAAATAAAAAAAAATAAAAATTCTAGGTGTTGGTTTCAAGTTGTCGTTTGGAACAGGTAGATTAAGCAGAGCGAAAATTCAAAAAAAAAAGTTAAATAAATTGCAAGCAACAACTAGATACGTATACACAAGTTAACAATAAGTTCTTAAGCGGCATTCCATTCCTTTAATTTTAAGCTTAGAAAAAATTCATCTAATTACTATTTTTAAAGACCTGACGCAAATGCAATATGAAACAAAAAGTCACAACGACTAATTATGAAGTAATCAATTATTTTTAAACGGCTGAGTGCTATTCTTTATCTTTATTTTTAATTATAAAAAAAATTAACTACAAATGCAACCAACCAACCTAGAGATAATTCAGAGGAAGTAAATGCTTGTATGTTTTAACAATTATTTCTTTAAAATTAATTCTATTACAATAGCTTAGTTGCATGGAGGAAATAAAGTCGGCAACTGAAGTCTTAGAGAGCAAATATGAAAATAAATATAAAAGAAACAGTACTACTCCTCTAGTACTGGTTTGAAATACATCTCAACATCCATAACATTTCATCTAGTTGATTGACGTGAAATTTTAACTTCACTCTAAACCGCCCCCATCCTGCGGAAAGCTTTCTTATATCCAAGTTATTATTCAAAATTGCAGCTACTGAGGCAAAAAAATTTTTTTAAAAGTTTTCTTAAAAAATACCTTTTGCAAAAAGTGCAGTTTAAAAAAGTACTTTCAAAAATATTATTAACATCTTCAATGGAGTACATTTTAAAGTGACTTTAAAAAGAATTTAAATAAATTCATTGAAGGTCGACTTTGACCCTCGCAGGAAGGGTTTCGTACGGACACTAGATATGTAATTCAATACGAACTTTAACCTATATAATAATTAATTTTGTATTTTTTTTGTTTTTGGGTTTTTTTCGGTTTTGGACGATTTTAAGTTTTGGCGTTTTTTCGGTTTTTGGCGCTTTTTTAGTTTTGGCACTTTTTTCGCCATTTTGTCGATTTTTTTGGGTTTTTGGCGTTTTTTTCATTTTGGCGATTTTTTTTTTCATTTTGACGATTTTTTTTATTTTGACGATTTGTGTACTTTATGGCAATTTTTTCATATTAGCAATTTTTTTAGTTTTGGTGTCTTTTTCGCGTTTTGGCGATTTTTTCGGTTTTTTGGCGTTTTTCAATTCGGCGATTTTTTTATTTTGGTGATTTTTTCATTTTGGCGTTTTTTTCATTTTGGTTATTTTTTTCGTTTTGGCGCCTTGTTCGCGTTTTGGCGTTTTTCTTTCGGTTTTTGGCTTTTTTTCAATTTCGCGAATTTTTTTAATTTTGGGCGATTTTTTAGTTTTGGCGCCGTTTTCGCATTTTGGCGATATTTTTCGGTTTTTGGAGTTTTTTCATTTTGGCGATTTTTTTATTTTGTCGATTTTTTCTGTTTTTCCGATTTATTTTAGTGTTAGAAATTTTTTTTAATTTGGTGCTTTTTTTCGTTTTAGCGTTTTTTTTTTGGTTTCTGGCGATTTTATTTTGGTTTGGCGATTTCATAATTTTCAAATTTTTTAGTTTTACCGTTTTTGAAAATTTCAAGAGTTACGGTTTCCAAGATTAAGTAAGTTGTCAAAATTACACAGTCAAAATTGCATTAACCCATTACCCGCCGCTGTACTCACTTGAGTACAGCCAAAAAAGGTGACAATTTTGCATATTTGGAAGTTTTTGTAATTAATTGGCGTTTCTAGCTAAATCTGAACCATAGTCTATTGAAATAATGAACAAAAACCTGTCGATAAATATTTAGACTGTTAAAAAATTAACTCTTAGTCTGGTGCAAAATTGATGTGACGTGAGAAGTATGTATTTTCCACTTTTTATAAATTTTACTGTGTTGATAATTTATTTTGTACCTTAATTTCCTAAACTAAAGCATTTTTATTTATAAAATAAGTAGAAAGAAATTGCCTCCCACTCATTTTTATAAAGTTATCGTAGTTTAGATATATCTGTACTCAATTGAGTACAGCGGCAGAATCCACATGCGAATTCTGGCAACACTGTTGTTTCCCCAGAAATACAAAAGCATACTTGTGTGTTTTTCACAATATAGAGGGGACTCCCAAAATATGCAAACATCAATTATTTCTTTAAATGAAGTTCATAATTGTCGAGAGTGGATGCTCTAGATCAGTCAATTTCGCTGTACAGAATTGCCATTCGAAGTAAGAAATGGTGGTGGGTCTTGTTCACCTACATAATAGATATGGCTATTGCAAACGCTTGGCGGTTATATGTAAAGACTCATAATGATGACATGGATCAGCTTTTGTTCCCACGTTACATTGCAAGATACTATTTACGGCAAAATACGCAAACTAAAGCTCGACTCTCGTCTTCATTGGTCCTAGGGTTGCCACAAGATGGTATAGGGCACTACCCCAAAAAGTTAGAAAATCAACTCAGATGTGTCGTATGCCATGCAAGAGTTCGCTGGCAGTGCAAAAAATGTTTGAAAACACTATGTATTGAAAAATCATGTTTTGAAAAATACCACCTCTAAACCGCCGCTGTACTCAATTGAGTACACCCTTCTTACTCCGCCCACTTATTACTTTTTTTAATTTTTCCATTACTTTATGTTAACTTTGAGCACAATGAAATTAAAAATAAACTTTTTTGTTAATTATCGTCATTGGTTTCATTTTGGCGGTTAATGGGTTAACTGATGGACCACCCTTTAATTGAAATTTTTTTAAATTTTAGTGTTAATTGTTGTAGTCTATATAAAAATACACTAATTTTACAAATTTCAAGTGTCAATATACATATATGTACATACAATTGTATGTGTATTACATTGTATGCACATATGTATGTTATTAATTTTTAACTCTCATGTATTTGTTGTTGTAGCGGCCAAAGTTCTACATACTCTGTCCAAATTTCAGGTCCGTAGCTCTTACGGTTCCTGAGAAAATAGCGTGTGACGGACAGACGGACAGCGTAGCGAAAACAATAGGGTTCCTTTTCATCTTTGGTGTACGGAACCGTAAAAAAGATACATTTTGCAAAAAGAAATCATTTTCTGTAACTGTGCTTCAAGTAAAATTTCACATGTGTATACACACGTATGTATCGCTAAAAAAAAAGCTTAAGCAACACATTTTTGGAATTCGTTTATTTTTGACGAAAATGGATTGTTTACGATCGCGAATAATCGATTTCGGTCAAAAAATTAAGTTCGATAATTATGTCGCTTATACACATACACCAATACATTTCTCTCGTTGGCCAGCAGTAATGTGCATCCAAGAAAATTGCAATTTATGTCTAATGTTTTCTCTCTATTAAGATATCTTACGGACTTACCAAAGCACATCAGGCATATTAAGGTGAAAAATTTGCTGAAAAATAAAACAAACAAAAAATATATTATTAAATTACTAAGAAAAATGTTTGATTTATAAGATAATATTTTTCAAAAAATTAGATTCTACCTGCAGCAGGAATATGCATTTTGGTACACAAACACTCAACTCCCGGGAGCTCCCGTATTAAATGTCGAACAATTAATTGTCTCAATAGATTATGTTCTCTAGTCTAATTGCATTTATGCTGTCATCTTTGAAAGTATCGCAATAATTGTAAACACTCGTATTTTACATTCTTAATTCAGAATTGCAAAATTTAACACAAAATTGGCAAAAATTATTCACTGAACTTTTATGGAAAACCAGTGCATTCCACAGTATTTGAAATAATGTTAGTTGGAAATACATGCATACATACATATTTATGTATGTACGTATGCATGCATATAAATGTGTGTATGTGTGCATGTACACTGAAAAACAAGCATTCCGTGAAAAAAATAAAATTTTAAAAAATTTCCCATTTATGGTACAAATTGACATTTTTTTTACATATATACGGTATTTCATTAAGGGCTACCTATCTTTGAGTTTAAATAAAACAAAGAGTTCGCAACAAAAAATTTATCGGGCGTCCCAATTGTGTTCCCAGTGGCTCGTTTCTGTAAGGAATGTGAGAACTTTTCGAGTCGAGAAAATTGTTATTATCCTGTGAAACACAGGGTTAGTAAGAAAAAAACTGTATTTGTTGATATTTTTTGTAAGTTTGTATAAGTTTTTATGTGAGTAACCCTGTGTAAAATAGGACAACCAATATAATTATTTAATTTATGTATCTCGATGCGAGAACTTCTCACAAGTTACAGAAATGGGGTACAGAATTATGCTGGCTTTTAGGGTATTGTTTTTTATTCGCATAGACCTTCTAAAGGAATCGAATCACACGATCTCGGTGGTCAGCTCAATCATTCTCACGTTAGATGACCACGCTCTCAAATCGACAATTTAATTTTGGGCGAAAGAAATAGGTAATCATTGACTTATGGCGCTCGCCGTTGACGGTGACTAGTGTTGTTAATTATTCGTCTTTTATGTTTGTTCGAATGAAATTTCATAATTTTTTTCTTGTTCGAACAGACGAGTAATTTTGAACTTTTGTTCGAATATTCGAACGAACAAAGAATAAAAAAATATATTCGAATAATCTTAAAAAAGTTTGCAAAAAACGACACGTATGTGTATTAGATTAATTTTTTTTATTAACAAACGAAAAATATTTCATTACACAAGAAAAACAAATACTTTCAATAACAAATTTAGGAATATTAATAACAAAACTTTAAAATTTTAAGAACCTTTGACGCAGTTGACGCTGTGGCATAGATAGGAACTCTATGTTCCACTTATACTATTGAAGTAACAGAATCGCAAAAAATAAAAGATTAAATAAAAAAATTATGATAACTTCCAATCGACTAGACCGATTTTCTTCACGTAATTATAAATTAAAAGATATACGATCATGTCACCATTCAAACGAAAACCAAGCAGAATTAAAATCGGTCACGACGTTGGGGAGCTACGGCGTCAAAAACACGCATATTTACAGAATATATCTAAAAAATGTGATATATTCTAAACGGCTGGACAGATTTTCTTTAAACATAGCTAAGAACACTCTCGAACAAGTCGTTTTTTATTTTATTTTTAAAGACAAGTAACAATCAGGAAATGAATGCCTACTACTATATAAGGAAAGGTGGTGAAGGAATAGATAGAGGAATGCTTAATTTTTTTTACATTCGGATTAGTATCTCTTGAAGTCGGTATAGTTCAGTGACGAGTGACTATACCTCATCACTTGAACTTTTCTAAAACAACTGAAAGAAAGGGAAAGTAATGCATATCAGAAAAATGCATGGTGTTGTTATTTAATGACTGCCAGAAAGCGGGCTCGATCCTAAAACCTTCGGTTTTGTAGTCAACGTGCCAACTTCTTCAGCCAATGCCACCCTCAAACAGGAAAACTAAATCCAAATCGGTCCAACCGTTTGGTCTGTACGTCGACTCGTACATACAAATAGATACACAGACACAAACTACATACAAACTTATCACACCCCTTTTTTGTCGGGAGTTAAAAACTGAAACGAAATTAGTTAACAAGTATAGTTATTTATACACATTTACAAACATTTTTAATATGTTATTAATTTTTTGGAAAAATCATTTAAAAACCGCACATAATCCAAAAAATCTGTTTATACAAGTAGTTAAGGAAATTCTTCGAATATTCGACAAAAATGATTCGAATAATTTTTTATTCTAAATTGAAAATTTTTGTTCGTTAGAACAAATAAATAAATAATAAATAAATAATAATAAATAAATATTTGAATAATTTTTGTTCGAATGATAACACTAACGGTGACTCTCCTGGTCAACGTCGCACAGTGGTTTGAATGGTAGAGAAAGTGGCGATTAATTTATATAAGTCGTAATTTTAAAGTGTTGTTGTTTTTTATTGATGAATATTAATATGTAAATACATAAAAAACCAGCATTTAAACAAATTTTTTTGAAACAAAAGTTTTTAACCTTTTATGGACTTTTTTGTATTTTGGAGAAAATGGTTTTATTTGACTATTTTTGCTGTAACTTTAGAATGAAAAAAAAATAAATTAGTAAATTCAATTGTAAATTAGAGCATACTTTATGTGCCTTTAAAATATATTTTTTTTTGTTTAAATAAAAAAAAATAAATAATATGTTTGTGATTTGAACGGGCTAAGGTTCGTATTGCTTTTTAAGCCAAATTACATGTGATAATTATTAATGAACAAATAACAACAAAGTCTGTTGTAAATATTCTGACTAACAACACATAGTTGAACGAAATAGCCAGCCGTTTTCGAAGGCCACTAAACCTTCATCATCAGCGTTCTTTTGTGTTTGGTCCACTGTGTGTGGTGTCAGTAGATGTAGATTTCTGCTTTATATACTTAGCATTATTGCAAATGGAATATGTGAATTGTTTTGATTCATCTTATTTCAATTTGCTGAAAGCTTTTTTGTAATGAAAGCTCAATTTTACCATCTCTATATTTACAACAGTCTTACCTTTGTCGTTTGTTCTTTACTAATTATGCACATGTTAGTTAATTTGCTTATTTTTGTTCTACTTAAGACAAACTTTTTTGGTTTGTTACTATTAAGTATATTTTTTATTTTATTTGTTCATTAATAATTATCACATATAATTTGGCTTAAAAAGCAATACGAACCTTAGCCCGTTCAAATCACAAATATAGAAACAAATGGAGTTGGAATAATAATTAAAATTAACTAAAAATAATATGTATTTTTCACATCGATTTTTAGCAACTGGAATTCTCTCACAAAAACCTTCATAACTCAAAAATCGCACAAATGCGCAAATAGGTATTCTGGGATTTATTAGCTAAAATCTTATATTTTAAGAGCATAAAAGCATTTTTCCCTGCAGTCATGCGCAAAGTTGTTGAAACTCAATGTATATATAAAAAATACCAAATTTTTAGAGCAATTTAATTTTTTTTTTAATATTTCTAAAACATTTATCTAAACAAAAAATAATTTTTTAAATTTAAAACCTGAAGTTGACGGTTCCATTATAAAACTTTTACTTATAGAAGTCTTTACAAAAACTATAATCACTTGAAATATCAAAATTTTCTCTTTTAATCAATGCGCCCAAAAATAACTAAAATTATTGAACTTTGAATACACACTGCAAATAAAGTAAACTACCAAGAACTTTTATTTTTGCAGTTAGTAATGTAGAATTTTATCATCAGTTTCATATGGTACCAAATACGGTTGCGAAAGTTAAAGTTCATCTTTTGAATTAATCGACACTTGTGAAGGCTTTCACCCCACCGAGCGTCGTTCTCAAAAAATATAGACCGATTAGGCCGCTAGCCTAAAGACACCTGGTATCATTTTACATTCGACAATTTTGTTGTTATCGCACCCATTCAATGAGAGCAATATTTTTCGATGAAAATTAGGGTCAGAAGAGAACAGAACACTCAGGCAATGAATACTCGCACCTACCTTCTTTAGAAAAGAGATAGTGATAGAGAAAACAGTTGGTGAAGGAAGAGATAGAGAAAAGCTTCATTCTTTTACAACTCAGATTCAGAGAACGAAGCCGACGAAAAAAAGTCGGCGGCGGCGGCTGGGCACAAAATGAACCGGCGGCGGCTAAAAATCGGCTTTAATCGGCTTGTCACATTGTATCAGATATGTCCGATGAATTTTTCATTGAAATAAAAAAAATGTTTTTTATATTCTTTTAAGGTATACTCACGAATTATATTCACCTTAACTTATTTTTACACATTTTATATGTCTGACACATCTTAGAATGACGCGGAATGGTATAGAAATGCTATGAAACACTGATACTAGCTTCGTCCATTAAGCACTAGTTTTTTGGCTTTTTAAATTTTATAGTTGTATATCATAGCCGGCCAAAGTGGCCCCAGAGTATGCAACTTCAATCAGCTTCCTATTGCAATGAATATACATACACGAATACACTGCTGTATAGTGGAATTTCATGAAGTCGGAAAATAGTCGGCTCAATTTTTAGCCGAAAGCAGCCGCCAGGATCGGCGGCGGCTGAGATACCCGCAAATAAGTCGGCGGCGGCTTAGACGCGGCTGAATACCGGTAGGCTTCGTTCTCTGCTCAGATTTTTGCACGTTTTTTTTAATAATGCAGTGTTGCAGCGCCTCTGGTGTCAATGAGGCGTATTTAAATGTGAAAGCTTTGTATAGTAGCCATTGTCAGGCAGTGTCTTTGTCTTCACCACTTGAACTTTCCTAAAATAACTGATGCAGAGGGACAGTAATGGACATCAGAAAAATTCATGGTGTTATAATTTGCAAGTGTTTTGTTATTTATTAATTTTTCTATTATTTCAAATTTAAAAATTTTCCTTGTATAAATGAAAAATTCGTTATTATTAAAAAAAAAATTGATACGAAACTTTATTTCTCGTAAAAAGTGACCAGGATTATTTTCAGTGTACAAAAAAAGTGTATTTCTCTGGCAGAATTTTTTCATTGATACAATTTTTACTACATACACCACAAAATGATCAAAAGCATCAATGTTATTATTTTTTGCAAAATATTTATATATGTCATTGCTACAATACCAAAAATAACAAAAAAAAAAAAAAAAAAAAACTACGAAAGGAAAAAATAAATAATTGCGGAATTTTTTTTTTGTTTTTTGGTAAACACTTTGTTGATTAAAAATTTTCCAATTGCAAGCTATTAATTTTTGATTTTTCTTTTAATTATTATTATTTTTAATTTTCATAAGAAATTTGTTTTTTAACAAAGGTAGTGTAAAATTTTTAATGAGATAAAGTACGTGTTTATGGCTTTTAGATACATATTTATTTTTTTAATTCTAATATTATAAACATACATACGTTTCTTATAAATAGACATATATGTATATGCATTGTTTCATATTCTAATTTTTTGTTATGATTCGCTTATGGGTGGCAACCGAACTTTAGTTGCGTTGCCAAAATGTTATTACGTCTGGCAACTGACGACTAAAACAGCTGTTAATTTCAGTTGCCAAATTTTAATAATATATTAATAATAAAATTTTATTTTTTAACGCAAGGCAACAACACACTTTTGCATGTTTATATATTTTTTTTTAGAATTTTGCTATTTTTTTGCGTTTCTTTTCGTCGGAAATGTTTTATAATTTTTTTTCCCAAGTTAGCTGATTTACGCTTCATTTACTCTGTTTGCAGTATTTCGCAACAAAAGATGGCTTAAAACAATCTTTTTTTTGGCTTTTTAAAATTTGCCGACCGAGATAACAACTCAAGTAGTTTTAAAAATGTTTTAAGTACCATTTGTTTTGTTTGAAGTTTTTCTTTTATTTTTTTGGGTTTATTTATTCGTACATCCATACATATATGAATTATTGAATTTTGTATTGTATTTAGTTCCATTTGAGTGAATTTCAACTAAAGCGTGTAAAAAATTTAAGTTTACTTGCTTCACATATAAATATATTTCCCTTTAAAAACTTTAATTTACAAGGCATTTTTAACCGACTTCAAAAAAAAGGAGGAGATTATTAATTTGTCTGTATTTTTTATTTGACATTGCTACTGCATAGCTCGGTACATTTTAAACGATTGTAAAAAGTTCTTTTTTTTTTGTCTGAGAGGATATAGTTTTCAATTGAAACCCATTGTAAAAAGGTGGGCAGGGGCACGCCCAATTTTTTTATTTGATATTATGATATTCTACTAATTTGATTATAATTATACAATTTTAAAGTTGAAAAAGTTGGCGGGGTTACGCCCATTTTTTTGATTTTTGAATTTTTTTTGATTTTGTTGCATTTTATTGATTTATTTTATTTTTGGTGATATTTTTTATCTAAGCGCTTTTTTCATTTTGGCGATTTTTCGTTTCGTTTCGTTTCGTTTTTATTTTGGTATATTTTTGTTGTAGCGTTTTTGACAATTTCAAGAGTTTGCCTGCTACAATTTCCAAGATGTCAGCATTACATAGTCAAAATTACATTAACTGATAGAATACCCTATAATTTTGATTTTTTTATATTTTAGTATTAATTGTAGTCGTCTGCATAAAAACACGCTAACTTTGAAATTTCCAAGCGTTTGTATGTAATTTTATATATGTTGCATCAGGATTTCAATATTTTTCATTCTTTGGTTTAGAACACCCTTTAATTTTCCACTGTTATATATTAATGTAGCGTCCTAAGTTTTACATATTCTGTGAAAATTTCAGAACCGTAACTATTTACGCTTCTTGGGAACAGCCTGTGATAGACAGAAAGATAGACAGACATACAGACAAACACACACACAGACAGACAGACAGACGGACATCGTAGCGAAAAAATAGAATTCCTTTTAACCTTTTGTAGTGCATGGAAAGGGCAAAGAGTAGAGAAAATTATGTAAGATTTTAACAGCGTGTAAATATGACCAAGTCACATCGTTTTCCTGGAAAAAGTGAAAATTTAAAAATTTTTGAGTTCAGTACATTTAAAGGAACAAGTGCGATATGTACATATTTACAAAGTTGTCAATACATTACAAAATATTAATTTTTTGCTTAATATAAATCAAGATACATATATATGTATGTTTTATTTAATATATTTATATAAATTTTTGCACAATAATATTGCAGATGTATGGGTGGGTGGCTTTTATTTTAAGCCCTCATATTTTTTAAAAATTTGTAGCATATTTGAATTGCCAGCCGGAAATAAACTTAATAAAGAAAATCCTCAAACTTGTTTAACTTTAAAATACCAATGAAAAAAAAAAATATAACAAAATTGATTTTTTTGTTTGTGTATTTAAACTTTACATTAAGTAAAATTTAATGTAAAGTAACTTTAAAATTCCAACGAAAAAAAAATCATGTAGATACTAAAATTTAATATATATTTTTTTTAGTTTCTTTCAATCTTTGCTTACATTAAGTAAAAGTTGAATATTAAATGTAAAACCAAAACTAAAATATTTTAACGCAAATTGTAAACTACATACAAATCATGATTTTTCATGAAAAAAATTAATAAAATTATTTTAACTTTATATAAGCGGGGGTATTGCATGTACAAACATATTTCTTTTCAAACACATATCTCAAACCCAAACATGCACAAATAGGGAAAGTTGGATTTTGGGGAGGACGAGGATAGTGCTGCGAGCTGTTGATGTTGCTGGTACTTTTGTCTAAAGAAAATGGAAATCGTAGGTAACGACTTAATGTTTAAATGCAAAAAAATTAAATAAAAAACTGGTTTTAAAAGCAAAAAATGTGGAAAAAACATGGCTTAACATAAAATGAACTAAGAGAAAAATATAAAAAAATGGCTATAAAAAAATAATGCAGCAACTATTGTGGCAAGCAATACCTGTTGTTTGTTTTTAAATTGCAGACGTTAGAAACTCAATAAAAAGACCAACTAGAGCAGGTAATATTTTATAACTAATAATAGAAAAAAAATAACAACTTCAAGACAACTGCACACAGTTTTCAGTTAGAAAAAAGCACACAATACTACTAGTTACATTTTTAGTTTGCTAGATTTTTCTTGTTTTTCATTTTTCGTTTTCATTCAAGCCATTTTTAAAGTTCAAAGGTTTCGATTTTTTTTCTGCAACTCAAATACTCTAAAAAAAAGAGTTTGAATTGAAAGCGTGAGAATTGTATTTGTTTCAGTGATTTCTCCTCTGTGGTGTATTTAATGTAATTTGAACTTAAAATGTCATTAAATATGAAAACAAAAGCAAAGAAAAACTTTACATAATATGAAAACTTACAAAAAAAAAAAACGCTGTTCCGCCACTATCAATAAATGGTTTTCTATTGTTAAACAGATTTTTAAAATCAAAAAATGAAATCAGGTGTGTGTGTGTGTGTCTTTCAGGGTTAAGCTTATACGCCGGTAGTCATAAACGACTATTAAAGTTAATGTTAATTTGATAGGTTTGACCAAGTTTAATTAGGTTTCAGCGCCTTGTTTCTGTACATAGCTTGTGAGAAGAAGTGATGAGAATTGGAAATTTTGTTTTAGTGCCGAATCTCTTTCTAAATAGTGCCAAAATCACTCGAATAGTGCCAAACCACTTTTAATATAATTTAAATGTCAGTCGTAAAGCAGCTCTGGGCGAGTCAACATCAGGCGTCGTTGGCAATTATCTCTTAAATGCAACCAGGCCACTGCGAGTTTTGCGTCTCACTCGCACTGGTTGACCGATCTGCCACGGATTACCGTATAATTGCGGTTCTTTCGTGGAATTTCCTTAACAATCACGTTGCTACTTCCTATGTGAAGGCATGGGTCGTGTACAGTCAGTCACAAACACATTTTTAAGAATACTGTTAATAACATCATGGACATATGGTCTTAGTCACCCGTCCATTTTTGTGCAACCATATTCTGCAAATTTACTTTGTAGAATATGTACTATAAAAAAATAAATAATTTAAATGTTGGCAGTCAATGTTCATTCACGTATGTCCAATCTAAAGGAAGTAAAGACTCTAATAACTCTAAACTAATTTAAAAGATAAATTAACTTCTGATCAGTACCTGGATTCAGTACCTGTTACTCAATATTTATCGACACATTTCTTCGTTTGCAGTAATATCTCTTCATCTCTCTTACATCTCAGATTGCCATTCGACATAAATATTCTTTTATTATTGTAAAAAGATAACAAAACATACATCTTGGTTATATCATCCATCAAACTATCTATCTATATACATATATAAAAGAGTAACGTTACTGACTGACTGATGTATCAACGCACAGCCCAAACGACTATAGCTTGAGAGCTGAAACTGGGTGTGTAGGTTCCTCTTACAATGTTTAGATCCACTAAGAAGGGATTTTTGGAAATTCAAATGCAAAAGGGGTAAAATCGGTATCTTTATATCTCGATAGCTACGATAGATAGACTCCAAATTATAATATATAGTATACGAATACTGCTAAAAAATAAGCTGACAGTTGTTTGGTACTTTTTCGATATATGTACTTTTAGGGGTTAAAGGGGGGCAAAAACTGAATTTTGGTACCTTTTTGCATTCGACATATCTTCTAAATTATTGAACGTAGCAGAAACCTTATTAGAGCGTTCTTTTTTTCAAGAAAGGATCTCGAATGGATTTTGGTACTTTCTGAAAATTCGGACTTATAAGGGGTAAAATCGAACCCGTTTTCGTTACTTTTTTGTTAGTGATTAGGTACATATGACATACATGTAAAAATAATTTACTATGACTTCCTACCACTCAGTAGAACTTAAAATAATAAAATGTATGAATTTTCGAAGGGCCCAAAGCGTGCCAAGGGGGTAGAAAAGGGGAAAATCGGTATCTTTATATCTAAGAAACTACATTAGATAGACTGAAAACTCCAAAGCATACGAATGCTGCTAAAAATATAAGCCTATACGTGTTTGGTACTTTTTCAATGTGTGTACTGTTAGGGGTTAAAGGGAGGTAAAAACAGAATTTTGGTAGGTTTTTTTGTACTCCACATATCTCCTAAGCTATTGAACGTAGCAGAAAGTTTTTTGGCACGTTCTTTTCTTCTGGACAGAATCTCGAATAAGTTTTGACACTTTCTGAAAGTTACCATTTAAAAAAAAGCAAAATCGTTCCCGTTTTCCGTACTTTTTTGTTAATGATAAGGTACATCTATCTATATACGTATATAAAAGAGTAACGTTATTAGGTGACTGACTGACTGATTCATTATCGCCCAGCCAAAATTACTATAGCTAGAGAGCTGAAACTTGGTGTGTTTCCTTTTAAAAAATCGTCAAAGTCTCTAGGCCAGTGTTGGATAATAAACGAAATGTGTTCGTGTATATGTATTCATTTCTATGAGAAGCCGATTGATGTTCGTCCTTCTGGTGCCACTTTGGCCAGCTATACTCTAGACAAACATTTATTGGGTACAGTTACTTTTCTCCATCATAGCTGAACAGTCGTCAGCCCCAAATCCAACAAAGTTTGCAATATTTAAAAACGTATAAATGCAAGAAGATTACTTATTATTGTAATAAGAAGAGTTTCCACATTAATGGACAAAAAGTGCCAGAAAAGGATCGATAGTGCCACAGTGCCAGGCAGCATCCAAAAGTGCCAAAAAATGGCACAATTGTGCCACATTTCCCATCACTGGTGAGAAGTATTTTTTGAGCAAAAATTAAATTATTATATATGAGGTTGTCGTATATCGTAGGTTGTCCTATTTTATATACAGGATTATTCATATGAAAACTTCAAAATTTTCAATTCAAATATATATCAGAATTAAAATTAATTTAAAAAAATTTAGTACAAGTAACTTTCTGGCATTCGTATAAATTGTTTGTTTTTGGCCACTACAGCGGGTCAATAAGTCCTTGGCTATTTGAATGAAACACAGTTTTTTTTTAATGAAGTTTGATGAAAAATTGGTTGAAAAATTGCAGCCTGTGCAGTGAGCGATCAACTTTTATATGCAACTCAATTGTACAACCAGTAGCAAGGTGTAGGGGCCGCATTAGAAAAAAAATTTAAATTCTGGCGCCTCGAAAATTATTTTTTTTGATATGTCGTAGTGGAACTTTTTTTCTTCATGCCAAAAGCTGTCTAAAAATCTATGGCACAATATCGATTTGCAAAATCGAACTACCCTAATGTATATTAATTGAAAAATACTGAACTTAAATTGGTGTACAACCCACCAATTCCCCGCCAACCCTTAAAAAAATCTGGGCGCAAATCGCGGCGCTCCTTATCGAACGAAATATTTCAATAGAGTTTATATGGAAATATTTCGTAATTTCGTTCGATAACGAGTGCCGCGATTTGCCCCCTGGTTACTATTTCTACAGTGAGAATTTTGCAAATCTCTCAATTACTCTTCTAGTTTATATGCCTTATCGTTTCTGGTGATACCGTGTGGCATCCATAGTACATATCTCTATATTGCATGAGTTTATCTCATTCTGACATTGAAGGACACGCTTAGAGATTCAAAATTTCATAATATTAAATCAAAATACATACTTGTTTGCGAATTCCAGGTAATATTCAGTTATTTTATTAAAGCTGTCTTTACATGGTAATACAAAGTATTACGACATGTCAAAAAAATGCTGTAGGTTATACAAAATCTTATCATGTAAAAGCAAAATGTATCGAGTAGGAGAGAATACGGATAGAAAATCTGACAAGCGGTCGGTAAATGTTCATTTTCTAAACCATTTTTAGAAACTTATGTATTCTGATCATATCAGAGGTGTATTTCAAAGTAAACGTTGCCAGCACTGATGGTATTTATTGAAGGGTTTAACACTTTTGAAAAAACAATCCAGGAAATGTTCATGTTGTTTTTGTAATTATTGTAAAACTGCAACCATCAGCTACTTAACCCGTACCACAAAACCAAACAAACAATAAACAAACCTTTAAAAAAATTATATTTTGTAGTAAAATTACATTGCAGTAATAAAATGTTTTCTCCAAGATTTAGTTATAAAGGGTGTTTTTTATTGAGGTATAGAACTTTAAGTTGGCATCACTTTTTTAACTGGCGGCCATTTTGTCAGCTGTCAAGTGATTAATATTTAGTTTGGTTTGCCATTTCATCATGAACAGGTTGACAAAAGAACAACGCTTGCAAATCGTGCAAATTTATTTCGAAAATAATGGTTCAGTTCGCGAAGTTTACCGCAAGCTCCGTCCATTTTATGGTCGACATAATCGTCCATCAGAGCAATTAATTCGGTTAACCATGGATCGTTTTCGCACTACGTTTACTCTATGTGATAATACGCATCCGCAGAGACGTCGAACAGTGCGCACCGAAGAAACAATTGCCGCTGTAGAGCAAAGTGTTGAAGAGGACCCGAATGAATCGATTCGCCACCGTGCACAGCAATTGGAGCCGACTAACCGACTATTTTGTTCCCGAATTGGATGGCATGAATGTGGATGAGTTGTGGTTCCAACAAGACGGCGCTACATGCCACACAGCGTACGTCACAATCGATTTATTGAAGGAAACATTCGATGAGCGCATAATTTCGTGGAATGGACCTGTCAATTGGCCACCAAGATTGTGTGATTTGACACCATTGGATTATTTTCTTTGGGGATATGTGAAGTCGCTCGTCTACGCCAACAAACCAGAAACGTTAGGGGACTTGGAAGCCAACATTCGTGGCGTTATTGCCAACATACGGCCCCATATGCTCGAAAAAGTGGTTGAAAATTGGACCTGTACAATTGGCTTTATTCGAGCCAGCCGCGGCGGCCACATGCCCGAAATCATATTTAAACATTAATGGCATAAAATTATCCTTCCAATAAAGCCAAATTGATGGACATTAAAACGATTTTCTTGTGTTTTATTTCAATTCGAAGTTCTATACCTCCTAAAAAAACACCCTATATTAGTACACATTTTTTTTTGCAATTATCCAATTTTTATTTTTAGCCCAAAAGTTTAGTGTCTTTGCTTGCATTTTAGTTATAGTATCAGTGTAAACATGAAAAATACCTACAACAGACTCTTGTTCTCTTTTTTTTAACACGGAGAGAATTTCATAATATTTTGATTCTACAAAGTCGTAATACTTTGTATTACCACGTAAAGACACCTTAAGCAATTTTTTTTTTAATTGGTAAAATCCATAAGAGGAAGTCATTTCAGTCATATTATTATTATTATTTTTTATTTGCTTTCTATACATTCGTATTGACTTAATAATATTTTTAAGTTGACAATGCAAATGAGTCAAATATTTATTTAAGCAAAAATACCCACAAATTATTAAATAAATAACCTGCAATTCTTCAGATTTAAATACAAATCCAAGAAAAAAATAAATAAAATAAAAAAAAAAACTAAATTCATAGTTATAATGTTCATTGTACTGTGAGGCGTTGTTGTTGGTTTTTACCGAGTTTATAAAAACCTTCATGCTTCAAAAGATTTTAGCAATAATAATTTTTATTATTTTTTTTGTACATGAATATATATGTAGTATATATGGTAATGTATGTATATGAGCCAACATGTACAGGGTAATGGGCATGAGAAGTCACAATAAAATAAATAAAATACATATTAAACTATTTTTGTTTTAGTTAATTTAATTATTTTTTTTCGAACTTCATTTGTTTCTATATTTTATGATTTGAACAGGGTAAAGTTCGTAACGCTTTTTAAGCCAAATTACATGTGATAATTATTAATGAACAAATAACACCAAAGTTAGTTGTAAATTTTCTGACAACACATAGTTGAACGGAACAGCCAGCCGTTTTCGAAGGCCACTAAACCTTCATCATCAGCGTTCTTCTGTGTTTGGTCCACTATGTGTGCTGTCAGTTGATGTAGATTTCTGCTTTATATACGAAACTTTTTTGCAAATGGAATATGTGAATTGTTTTGATTCATCGTATTTCAATTTGCTGAAAGATGTTTTGTAATGAAAGCTCACCTTACCATCTCTAAATTTACAACAGTCTTACCATTTGTTTTACTTTATAGTTTTTATGAAATAAATTGGCTTAAATTTGATTTTTTATTTTTCTGGATCGTGTGTGAAAAATGTTTCTCTCTGTATATGTGTTCCCAGGAGAAAGTATAGGAATTTTGGTAATGGCTGGTAATTTTTTTAATGGATTACAATTAGGGAGTTCACTATAGCGTTTTAAAATATGTCAATTTTAATACTTTAATATGGGCTGGCAAGTTTGTTACTTTTATGTATGTGTGTGTAAATCAAATTTATTACCAAGTGGCAAATTTAAAAGTATAACAGTTAGTAATTAAAAAAATAAAAAAAAACCCAACTGCGAGCAACTTTGAAACGCTAAATATCCTAAATGGTCATACGAAATGAAAAACCATAAGAGAAACCTAGAGATAATAATTTAAAAATACCCATTTTGATGCAGTTCGCTGACTTTTTTTCCTGTCTGTTGGCAGCCATCTTGAGTTTTGACAACTGTCATATCTTTAGTGACACTCCCAGAATTTAAACAAATCGATTGATGTAAGAATAATCGAAACCGCCCCACGCGTCGCAAAGGAACACACACACATATATAGGCTGAACACACATACAAAGGCTTCTAAACACAATATCCTTCCCAGTGTTGCCAGTAGACTTCTCGAAAAAATACCTACACATGCAAAAAAAAAAAATCTGAATTTTCCCCACACGTTGAAAAAATTTCCCCTACAAAAATCCCTACGCATTTTTATCATCAAAATAGAAGAAAACCATTAGTTATAAATAATTTATTAAAGCTTTAACAAAAAAATAAGTAAAAAACTAAAAAAAACAATACATACATAATATTATTTATATACTTTTAATTAAGTTCAATTAAAACATCGTGAAGTTCTTTAAAAATTAATAAAAAAAAAATATAAAATTTTTAGGAAGTTTGATTTGTCAATTTTCATTGCAATAAAGTACTAGGCAGATTTTGTTGTTGCAGGCTTGACACCACCTGATATATGAATTCGCCTTGGCATTTACATACATACATATCAGTGTCGCCTACTTTTTAAACCACAAACAAATCTCGAAATATATTTTTAAGCGTTTTTAACGAAAAGAAAATTTTTTGAAAAAGAAAATGGCGCATATTCAGAAATCGTAACCAAAGTAGAAACTAACAAAACAGAAACTAAAATATAGTTCATAGATAGTTATGGCTCTTATTCACAATTCATAGTTAGTGCAGCAACTGCTTTCAGCTGGTAAACGAAGTGCAAGCTTGCATATTGTTATGTATATAATAATATAACGGGTGTTTTTTTAGAGGTATAGAACTTCGAATTGAAATAAAAGACAAGAAAATCGTTTTAATGTCCATCAATTTGGCTTTATTGGAAGGATAATTTTATGCCATTAATGTTTAAATATGATTTCGGGCATGTGGCCGCCGGGAAAACGTATATATATAGCGAAAACGATCCATGGTTAACCGAATTAATTGCTCTGATGGACGATTATGTCGACCATAAAATGGACGGAGCTTGCGGTAAACTTCGCGAACTGAACCATTATTTTCGAAATAAATTTGCACGATTTGCAAGCGTTGTTCTTTTGTCAACCTGTTCATGATGAAATGGCAAACCAAACTAAATATTAATCACTTGACAGCTGACAAAATGACCGCCAGTTAAAAAAGTGATGCCAACTTAAAGTTCTATACCTCAATAAAAAACACCCATTATAATAATATTTTGAACAATAAATTTTTTAATTAAATATGAAGTTATTAAAAAATTGTTTTATTTCCTTAAAAAAATTTACAAACTCTAAAAAAATAATTTTTTTTGTTGTAGTTAGTCTATATATAAATCAATTAATAGTATGTTTACACGATACGTGCTTCGCTCTCTATTCATGCTTCACACCCCAATCATGACCGAATCAACTTGCTTCGCCATACAAAATTATGAGAGCGAATCAAGTAGATTCAATATGAATCTACTTGCGAAGCACGTAAAAATGGTATCTTCTCTAACTTTTATCGCAGTTTATCGGCAGTTTAGCTGAACCAGCTATCAAAGCAAAATATGTATACATAAGTATGTGTATGTATGGGTTTGAACAAATAAAAACAAACCAAAAGAACATAGATGTGAGTTTAATATAAATAAATTTAATTAAGTTATGAATAGTAAAAAAAGGAAAAATAAGACGAAAATATAGGGATGCCTTCAAAAACAAAATTTTGAATGAGTCGAATGTATGTAAGTATGTATGCTTATGTGTATGTATGTATATACGTGCATATGATACGTATGTACCCAGTTGGAAAAGTAGGCATTAATTACATGAAGTATTATTTTCCAAAGCAAAACAATACATCCCTTAGAAACGATAGGGTTATTTGATTAAACACAATTAAAATAATTCATTACTTTCCTAGGACATGTTCTGTGTTAACAGTAATCAATTCAGAAATGAAAAATTATACATGATGTGCATTACCTTATAATTTACTATTCATTACCTTTTTCCACTGGGTATGTATATGCCTGCGTATGATATGTATGAATGTGTGAATACAAATAAAAAGATGCCACACGAACAGTGATGCCAACTTTTTCAGAGCAAAAATCACTCAGCCTTCAAAAAAAGCACTAAATGCAATAAAGCCATATTTCGATTTTGTTCAGTTATAAGTACAATATGAGTAGGAAAATAATTTAAGTTCAAGACAAAAGCAAATTAAACAATTAAGTAATGGGATATTTGATATAATAATTTTGGAAAAATAAAGTAGAACTCGTAAGCTTATATAATCCATAAAACTAAACTTCAGAAACAAAGTAATTTTATTTACAGGATAAAGATTTCAATTAAAATTTTATTTGTACTCTTTTATATAACTGCTTAAATTAAATGATTCCGTATAGACGAAATATCAAAACACTTGATTTTGGTCGATATCGAGTTCATGAATTTGTTACTGTAACTCCAGTAATTGTAATTAGAATCGAAATAAAATGAATTCTGTGTGTAATTAGCATACAAATCGAAAG
This sequence comes from Tachina grossa, assembly GCA_949987645.1. Taxonomy (NCBI): domain Eukaryota; kingdom Metazoa; phylum Arthropoda; class Insecta; order Diptera; family Tachinidae; genus Tachina; species Tachina grossa. The sequence goes on along the minus strand of OX465276.1, from coordinate 19,564,689 downwards.
AATTTGTATGTATTTATGATAGGTATGTATGTAGGTATGTGTCAATGAATTAACAAAAACTATTTACTAAAGGGTGTTTTTTATTGAGGTATAGAACTTTAAGTTGACATCACTTTTTTAACTGGCGGCCATTTTGTCAGCTGTCAAGTGATTAATATTTAGTTTGGTTTGCCATTTTATCATGAACAGGTTGACAAAAGAACAACGCTTGCAAATCGTGCAAATTTATTTCGAAAATAATGGTTCAGTTCGCGAAGTTTACCGCAAGCTCCGTCCATTTTATGGTCGACATAATCGTCCATCAGAGCAATTAATTCGGTTAACCATGGATCGTTTTCGCACTACGTTTACTCTATGTGATAACACGCATCCGCAGAGACGTCGAACAGTGCGCACCGAAGAAACAATTGCCGCTGTAGAGCAAAGTGTTGAAGAGGACCCGAATGAATCGATTCGCCACCGTGCACAGCAATTGGAGCCGACTAACCGACTATTTTGTTCCCGAATTGGATGGCATGAATGTGGATGAGTTGTGGTTCCAACAAGACGGCGCTACATGCCACACAGCGCACGTCACAATCGATTTATTGAAGGAAACATTCGATGAGCGCATAATTTCGCTGAAGGGACCTGTCAATTAGCCACCAAGATCGTGTGATTTGACACCATTGGATTATTTTCTTTAGGGATATGTGAAGTCGCTCGTCTACGCCAACAACCCAGAAACGTTAGGGGACTTGGAAGCCAACATTCGTGGCGTTATTGCCAACATACGGCCCCATATGCTCGAAAAAGTGGTTGAAAATTGGACCTGTAGAATTGGCTTTATTCGAGCCAGCCGCGGCGGCCACATGCCCGAAATCATATTTAAACATTAATGGCATAAAATTATCCTTCCAATAAAGCCAAATTGATGGACATTAAAACGATTTTCTTGTGTTTTATTTCAATTCAAAGTTCTATACCTCTTAAAAAAACACCCTATATGTATGGATGTACATTAGGGTGTTCTCAAAAAAAAAAAATTCCTTTGTTTTTCTCAGAACCAGGTTTCAAACTTTAGTTTAGGTAAAAAAATAGGCCTGTTAAAATATCAGCTCATGAGATGGTGAGATGGTGCGCATCGCACTTTTCAATTTCCCATACGATTTACATGGTATAAATTGATGTCCTACAGTAAACTTCTTGGTACGCTTTTGTAGAAAATTAAACGCTCTATAAAAAAAGTCACATAATATTTTTTGATAAGTTAGCTCGATCAAAAGTTATTTACAGTCCAAATAAAATTTACCCTAAATTTATACGATTTTTCAAGAAAACAACAGAAATATTATGTTATTCCAAAAAATTTTACCAAGTTCCATACAAAATACAAACAGGCCTTTTAAAAAGTGCCAGAGAAGTATTTTTCGTTATAATAGAGAAATATAAAACAATTTTATAAGTTTTTCAATTTATTTTAGCCATAGCTGTAATAAGTTATGGAAATTAAAAATATTTTTATTTCAGATTTAGTTTAATTTTACATTTTTTATAGAGTGTTTAATTTTCTACAAAAGCATACCAAGAAGTTTACTGTAGCACATTCCGTTCTTAACTTATGACAATCAGACAGAAAAGTGGAAAATGTTTATTTATTGTTTTGTGTAGAGCCACCATACTATCACAAATTTATATTTAGTGGATTTGTTAAATGCACTAAAAGCACTAAAGTCAAAGGTGAAAAAGCACCAATTTCGGGTATTTTTTTAAAAAAAGCACCTAGTTGAAAAATTCCGGACTGTTATGAATTAAAAAGCACTAAATCTAGTGCGAAAAGCACTAAATTGGCACGCTGCACACGAAGCACGAAGGCGTCGTATAAACGGCAAGATTCAAAAACAAGATTCAGAGAGCGAAGCATGTGATTCAACTCGTCGTCGAAACATAGTATAACTAACATAACGGCCTGTAAAAATAAAGTTATTCAACAGAATTTTATTGACCAAAAACACATCCCTAATTTATTTTATTGCTTTATGTGTATGGATATTATTTTCGGCGCGATAGAAATGAATGCAAGAAGTAAAGATAATAAAGTAAGCAAATTATATAGGAAATTGTTAGAAAATAAAGAGTATTTGTTGTTTTGTGCATTTTAAAGAGCCACAAATTGATTTTACTTTTCAAATAAATTTTAAATGAAATCAATCAGTTGTTCTTTGAATGTATTAGTTAGTTGGCATTTAGTTACAGTTTTACCCAAAATTAGGTGTAAATTTTTACTGCTATAATAAACTACAAGTAAGGATTTTCCCTTACTTCTGGCAACACTGACTCTTCCTTACGTCGCGCAGTCGGGCAAAAAGTATGTGATTTTCAATATGGCAACATGGTAATATTAAAATAAACAAGTTACAACTGTCAGCCCAGCTGTAATTAATGAAAAAGTATTTGTATTTTTCGCTGTCTTTAGTAATTTTGAGGAACAAAAGTTATTTTGATAAATTTATGCAAAACTAATTTATAATTAAAAAATATATTTTATTTTAATACTTCAATACACTGTATTTTATATCGTTGCCTGCTCACAATGAAAAAAGATAGGACAATGTTGCCACACTAAAATTTTAAGATACTCATTGTGTATTCCCTGAATGTAATTAGTTGTAATTATTTATCTCAATATTTTTACAATTATGTACAATGATAATTTTTGCTATGTTCTCTTTTAAATCTTAAGAGATATTATATAATTTTTAAGTTTTCAGAAAATTTTTTTTTATATATTTTTTGTTTAAAAATTTTTTATTTCTCAATCTCTTCGAAAATTAATACTAATTGGTTAATCGATTCATTTTCTGTTCGTACTGCAAATTAAATTTTCTTTGTTTTTTTCTTTTTTGTTTGGTGGAGAAAATGCTAAATTTGACTTAATGATTAATAGAGCGTGTTATAAGAAAGTGGAAGAAAAAAAGTTTTCTTCCGTTTGGAAATCAATTCAATTAATCATTACTGCAATGCGCTAAATGTTAAAATTGTGCAAGTGTATCTTTAATTACATGTCACTCTGTGCTGCTGTATCCATTAGACACGTTGGTTTTAATTTCGGGGCATATGATTAACTATTGTTTTTAGTTTTTAATTAAAAATTATTTACTTACATATGAGTTTTTTTTGTTGCTTTTTTTCAATAACAGGCACGTACATACTCGTAAATAATTTATTGTGCCCTAATGTCTGTCTGTAAGTCCGTTGGTTTGTGTGTGTGTGTGTATTTTATTAAAGACATTTGGTAAAGAAACCCAAGTGCCAAAAATATATAAAGTTGACTTGTTAGGAATTTATTTCTTTTTAAACATGCATAGATATTTGCATATACAAGTGTATTTAGTATGCGCGCGTGTGCGTGTTGTGTGTGTGCAAAAGTATTAATTTAATTGTACACAATAGTTGAATTAAAATCTTCACATATCCATTAGTTTGTTGGAATTGTAGGTGCAACAGTAAAATAAAATAAATTAATTATATTAAATCCAAAATATATAAAAAAACGTTAGCCATAAGCAAACGAAAAAAAAATCTATGAATATTTAATGTATATATTGCATTGTAAATAGCGTTTTAGCCTTGTATCTAACAGTTTATAAATTTTAATCTGTTTGTTACTAAAAAGAAAAGCAAAACTAATAAAAAGCAATTGTGCAAAACAATAATATACATACATACATGCATATGAATAGAGTTTCCTGCATTTGAAGATTGAAAAAGAAATACATATATATAGTTGATGGATCGCATTTATTCAAATTTCTATTTGCATCGTTTCGAATATTCATTATGAATTTTTTTTCACCACAAACTTTTATATGTGCTAACGGCAACGCTAATGATGAGAGCGACATAGAAGGAATGGCGTAGTATGAACGGTCTGGTAACTTTTTTTTTGTTTGATCTGGTTGGCTTCTGCACGCAGAGTTGCCATATACGGTAGAGGAAAAAACTGCCTATATAGAACAAAAAAAAAAAAAAACTGCTTTTGAGAAAAGAAAAAACTGTTCAAAAAAAATTCCAACAGTATTACATCTCTTACAAGCTCTTCAAGATCACTTTTTTCAACATAAGATTCCATTATTACTTGCTCCTCCCAAGAGTTGTTGAAAAATTTTGCCTTACGCTTATAAATTTTACTTGGGCGGTAGTCTAAATAATCACATTATTTTCTTCACAAAACTTTCGTAAATTAAATAAGTATTTAAACATTTATTAAATTCATTTTGGTATTATGTGAACAATGCAGCAAAAAAGATAGTATGATCACTGAAAGCCTTATCGTTTAAAACTCAAAACTAACTGAAAATTATGTGCATTTCTAGAAAATATCACAACATCGAAAAATTTTTCATACAAATTATTTCCTTTTATAATTTTTTTAAACTTTTATGAAAAACAAGAAAAGTTTTTTAAATAAATGTGTATCTTTTTTTTTGTATCCCATATAAATTTCCCTTTCCTGAGGTGTTTTATACGATTAGGATATTAAAGATCTTGTCCCGATTAATTAACGTGTATTAGAAAAATAAAAAATAATAATTACTGATGGTTTGAAAGGATTTAAAAATCTAATGAAAAGTAAAAAAGGGAATGCCTATAAAAACTGATAATTAACTTACAAAACTAATTTTTAAAACACAAAAATGTGAAATACAGATAAATCTGCATATTTGGCAACGCTGTCTGCACGCCTCCTATTTGACTTTTCCGCAAAGTAAGATCCTTTTTAAACACTGAAAGTTTACTTTGCAAAGTCTTAGTTCAGCTGCGTGAAAGAAAGAGTTAGTAATACTTTCTTTATCTTAGCTGAATTAATACTTTTCAAAGTAGACTTCGCGTATCTAAGAGGAGTGCGAGATACTGCCGCCATATACAGGTTGGTCAGATTTTTTCCGACCTCATTCGTCAAATTAATTTTAAAAATCGCCAAAAATCAATTTTATGTAGCAACACTGGCCTCCTTACGCCGCGTTTCGGAAAAATAATTTTTCTTTTACATCGGATCTCTAGCACTGTTATTTTGATGGTCAGCCTTATGTTAAGAACAGTGAGATTTTTTCTGCAAATAGTTTAACATTGTACATAGATAACAGTCTTGCCAGAAAATTATAATAGGAGAATGCTAAATCGGTTCGAAATTTCTGATAAAATGTTATACAGAAGAATAATAAAAATGATATATTTTAAATTTATGTATGTACTAGTGATGTAACAAATGTCGATTTTTGATATTCGCAAATACGAATGCGAATACGAATATTTGAAACGATATTCGCGAATACGAATATTTAATGTGAAATTTATAGACATGAAATTATTGTTCTATTTACACCTGCAATATTAGATATTAAAGAATTGTTATGAAAAAGAACTTCATACTCCTGTGGGCGTACTTTTAAGTTAATAAAAACGACCCAAAATTTTAATAATAGTCAGTAAATAATATTTGAAACTGATACAAAGCACAAATTTCTATAAAAAAATTAATGGATACCAAATAATATTTTTATCCATTTATTTAAATTTCGTTTAAGATTTATGCATTTATTTATTTAATTTTTTGGAAAAAATATGAATTAGACGAATACGAATGCTTAGTATTCGCATTAAATATGGCCGAATATTCGAACACTTTGTCACTAAAGAGTGTGCTAAATCTAGTACTAAAAAAAATGCTAAATTGGCAACAATGGTAAATAAAGACAGAATTTTTGTGTCAAAGCTCACGAGTAACATTCATTGCTGTGTAAACAAAGTGTGCTAATGATATTAACCTGTAAACGTGTGACTTCTATTTTATTAGCAATCACGAACGTGAATAACTAAATACTTTCAAAAGCTTAAAATGTAACAATACTAGTTAATTCATTAATATATAACAAATACGTGTTGAAAGTGGAAAATTCGCGTTGCAATAAATTGTATTAGATATTATTTATAAAAAACTTATTCAGTTCAAATATATACACATTAAAGTTTTTTTGCGTAAAAAAAACAGTACTAGGTACTGAAAATAAACAAGATAATTTTCGGATTTTAGCCGATGTAAAAATTTTCGAATATATACGCTATAATGATTTAATTTTATAATGCAAAAATTATTGTGTGCTATCGAAAATTATATTAAAACTCAAATATGTAAGCAAATTAAATTATAATAAAGCGTTTTTCGTTTAGTTGAAATTAAGCGCTTTTTAGCGATTTTTGAAGGGCTGTTTTAACAGTCCAATTTTATTTTTATATATATACCCGGTTCATGCGACAATTTTAGTTGAGCCACTTTTTAGTTCCTGGGCGAGAGATAGAGAGAGAGAGAGAGAGAAGAAAATATGATGGCCACCCTCAAAAGTTGTTCAAATAAAATTGCCATGTGTAAAACGAGAACACGTCATCTATGGTAATTATTTGTTCCGGTTCTTATATTGCTAAATCAGAAAAACAGAACAGAAGACATGTTTGCTTTTAAATAAATGCGGCATTTTTAATAAGAACAATTTTTTTTTGTACTCAGCATTAAATCTAAATCACATATTCGCCGATTTTGATCAATTCTCAATTTTAATTTAAGCGATTTTAAATGGCAGCACAATAAAAACTACTTGAGATGACTGCAAAGATTTCAAAATCAATACAAAACAATCAAATTAACATTTAAACACTTCATTCAAAACACAATTAATAAATTGTTAATTACAATTGAATATAAAAAAAAATGCTGCAACGTTTTTCTTGCAAACAAAAGTGAATGTACACTTTATAAAATTTGAATCTATTAACTTAGAACAATATTAATAAATATTAAACAGTTATTTACACGAGTATTAAAAATAAATATATTTATGTTTATTAATTTATAAAACTATTCTTTATTAGTGATTTATTAGTTGAATTTTTTCTTCTCTCAGACCAAAAGTGTGTGAAAAATGAATTTACATTTAAATCGCAAATTTTCAACGACTCGTGCAGACCAATAAATTTACAAAAAAAAAAAAAAATATATTTTAAACTTTCTTTGCTTAATATCTTGATCATGATTTGGCTACGATTTCATTTTCATTAAGTTCTTTAATATTGAACAAAATATGTTTTTATTGCCTAAGAGTTTTCAATGTGAATTATAGTTTTTATGGCTTAAATCACTTCACTAAAATATATCTAATCACCCGTAGATGACATTCTAAATTAAGGGCCTTGCATATAACAACTAATTTTGGTTTACAATAGGTTTACTGCCTTATTTATAAAAAAAACTAATTTTGTTTTATAAAGGGTTTATTAAAAAGCAAATTGTGCATGAATCACAAATACTTTTTATGAATAAGGCCTCTATTAAATAAACTTCCAAAGAAAATTTGTTTTGTAGCCCTTTTGTAAAACAAATTTTTATTTTTGTAATGCGGCAGTAACTGCATTATTTATAAAAAAAAACAATATTCTTTTATAAAAGGTCAATAAAATAAAATTTGTATGAAAATCTGTTCATAAACATTTTATAAACCAAATATTTTTTTTTTATTAATAAGACCTTAAGTATTTAAGTATTAAGTATCAACTGACTGACATATGTCACTTTCTGAATAAATGGCTCAGTGGTTTTCGGAGTCACTAATTAAGAACCTGATAATAGATTTTAAAAATTCAAAATGGCGGATTTAATATGGTGGATGAGTATTTTCAAAAAATTGCTCAGATTTGTTTTAAAATCGTTACTCAAAGGTTGTTGCGGGGTCACTGATTATTTCATGAAGGTGGACCCAATTTGGCGGTCAAGTTTTTTTTAAATTTATCGGGATAACTTTTTAGAATTTAAGATGGATGAATATAATAGATGCATGTCCAATGTTTTTAATGAAACAAACAGCAGATTTATAGCCTAACTATTTATTTTAAAAATCATAAAAACACAATAACTTAAATAACGACAAACCAGAGCAATTAGCTTTAAACACATCAGCTTAATTAAGGCCCAACTTTAGATTCATAATCAGCGATACCGCAAACAATTGCATGACGAGTTACTGCCATTTTGGATCTGCTATTTTGAATTTTCAAAATCTGATACCAGATTCGTAATCAGCAACTCCAAAAACTGCGGAGTAACGAGTTTCAAGCCATAAAAGCGTTCAGCCGCATCAAAATTAACTTGTTCAAAATCGTTTTTTTTTAAAACATAGTTTTTTGGGCATAGGTCCATTTTAACTTTCCATGTCACATATGGTGATTGACGGTTGCTTTTAAGCGGCGATCATATGACACTCACACATATACACTGATTGACGGGTTTGTTTGATCGTCTCCAGGTTCCATAAAAGTAATAGTATTCAATTAAGTTATTTGCTCTGTGCTTTTTAATACATTTGTTACAATATTTGCACTGAAACAATCTAAAGAAATAATTTTTAAATAATCCTTTTCAAAACAAGATTAATTATTTTTTAAAGAATTTCTGATTTTATTTTTTTTTTATATAGATTTATTTAAAAAAAATCATTCTTTGTTCTCCTTATTTCATATACATATTCTTCAACTTGAAGTTATATTTGCAATAAATATATATATCGCTCATTTACTCAAACAACTTCATAACTTAAAAAAAAACTAGTTTGCCAAAAAACGAGTTTAAAGTTTGGAAAAAGAAAAGTTTGCTTTCAAGAATTTATTAAACAAGATCTTTATATGAAATTTTTATATGAATATGGAGAACGATATGAGGATTTATTCTGCATCATTAAATCAAAAATTAAATTTTTTTAAGGTTATGTCGTTGTTTGAGTAAATGAGCGATATTTGCTTTGCATTTGCCTCTTTCTTGATATGTAAGAACATTAAGCATTTTTGATATTTACTTTAAACTATTTTTTAGACATTACCATAAAGCAACACTAATACTAGTAATGTCAAAAAATCGTCATCAAATATAATGACTTTTTATTAACCAAAAGCGTTAATCGTCATTTTAATTAATGAATTTTCTAAAAAAAAAACGATCAAATGACGTAAAATCGTCACATCTAGCACCCCTGCAGGTAACACAAACAGTATTGTGTTAACAACAGTGTTATTTTTAACAGTGAATAATTTAACATCGTAAATAAAGATACATATGTGTGTATGTATGTAGTTGTTATGTAAAGGCTCCAAATAACATTGTTGAGCAATCAAATTATTTACAGTAGTTATCCACTTTAACGAAGACTGGATTTAATGAGCATGCGAACGAACCCCCAAATTTTTTCTACTACTATTTTATATATCAAACAAAAATTTAATTTTGCACTTGATTTAATGAACAAATGTAAAATTAGAAGTTAATATAAAAAACATAATTTCAACCAAAAAAAAAAAAAAAAGGGAATATATACAACAATTACGGTCTGGTGTTTTTTTTGAGAATTGTTACAATTAAGTTAAACATTTGTTAACGCAAATTCCAAATTAATATTTTACTTATTCAGTCAAATATCTTTTATTAAAAATACATTAAAGTTGATTACTAGCTTCGTTCAATCGAAAAGCTACTGCATTCCATATATATTAAAGTGTTATTGTTATTGCAAATAAACTGAAAGTCACACAATAACGAACTTAAAATAATAAATTAATGCTTTTAAAAGGTGTGAAAATAACCAAAGGCGGAAAATTCGTGTTGTAATAATTCTAAGATTCCATTAAATAATTCTATAAGAATTAATTCAGTTTAAACATATAAGCCCAATTCACAGTCTTGTGCAAATGTTCTTGCATCGTGGAATGTGCAAAATGGTATAATATATTAGCGGAAATCACTCTTCGTTGCATACTGCCCTAGCAAGTCCTGCAGATATTGCAAATCTAGCATGCGTGCTATATTCTGCAAGACCACAACAACAAAGTACATGCAACTGAGATTTGCAGCACTTGAATAAACATGCATAACCAAAAACCATTGCATATTGAAAATTGCAAATGTTCTTAATGCTAAAACAGCTGTGTTTTTGGTTTTTTTTTGCAATAAAAACAAGTAAGCCCCTGCGTTTAAAAAATTTTACGACTGCAGAGCCGCCACAAAGACTGCCTGTGCTGAAATTAAATTTGGAAAAAGACACTCACGCTTTGTAGCAAAAAATCATGCTATGTGTGCTAAAATTGCAGATGCGCAATAAAGGGTGATTTCCGCTATTGATAGTCACTACTAAGAACTGTTAAGTGGTGAGTACCAATATACTATACCATACTGGACATGCAACGATGCAAGACCATTTGCAAAAGATTGTGAATTGGGCTATAGTTTTCTATAAAAATTTTACGGGTGAACAAGAGAATGATCTAATTTTAATTTACACATGTACATACATACATACATATATATCATTAATAATAAAAAAGTTCATGTATGATATACAGAACTAAATGATCTCAAATGAAAAAATAAAAATCAAAAAATATTTTTATTTTTATTTTTCATTTATTAAACAAAAATTTTTTTAACTGTAAATAGAACTAAAAGCAACTGAAATCAACTACAGTATCAAAAACTCGAGCTTTAAAATAGAAAAACGTTCAAATCAACGAGATCTTAAAATAACAGAAGTTCACACAACTGTGTGATGATATAAAACTCAAATAAGCTACATTTTTATAAAAGTTCTCAGCTTTTTACTTCGCATCTTTCTAAACTGAGAAGCTGAAAGTATTAAATGTCAAAATTATTGAGATAAATGAGTACGGACTGATTGTATGTCCCTGAATGTACATTATGTATTTTAATTTTATGTGTAGTTAACAAGAGTAGTTATTTTGAAAAAAAAATTATTGTATTACAGTACAGACGAAAAAAAATCTGGTTTAAGAATTACTTAAACAAAAATTATTTTTACAAAAAAAAAAAAAAAAAAACGAAGGCGTAATAAGCAATCAGGATAAACCAGATCTAAATAATGTTGTACTTGTGTTTAACTTTAACAGATTTTGAGTGAGGTCTCCTGGTTTGATTAGCTCCATGTAAAAGGGACTTGTACATACGTACATACAAATGTATTGATGTATGTATGGAAATATGTATATTAACATTTTGTTTATGTTAAACTTATCAGTTTAGCAGTCATGTTTTTTCTTATCAAGTTTTGCAATTTTTTGTTGATTGTTTGAGAAATTCCCAAACAATATTGCTAATTATTTTATCTCTGTTGTTTTATATCGTTGCCTCAATATAGAAAAGCCTTAAATAATTATTATTTTTAATTGAGTTTTTTGTATATTTCGATAGAAAAACATCTAATGTAAGAAAAAATGCAAAAATTTTGATTTAAAAATAATTAACGAGTTAGGGCCTTTCTATATTTCAAAAATAAGTACATAAGTACAAAAATTATGAATAATAAAAATATCAAATAAATATACATATATTTAGTGGAAATTTTCCTTTAGAATTCAGTTATTTTGAAAAAAAAAATATTTTAAGGTTCAATAGTGCCAGGGAAATAAATACATACTATGCAATATTTTTTTTATTAAAATAATAAATTATTAATTATATATTTTGTAGGTAATTAAGGGTGCGTGTTGCTTATTATTATACAATATTTTTTATTAACTTTAATATTTGCAGTTTGTGAATTCATGACTAAATTAATTATTATTAAAAAAAAAAAATAAATAAAAAATAAAATCATACAATAGAAAATTTTAAATTAATTTGCAAGTAATACAAAAATGTTAAAAAACAATTCTCAGCTCTAATTACTAGTATGGCTAATGTAGCGTTAAATATTTTTAATAAAAGCAAAACAGAGAAAAATATTATTTTTTAACAAAATAACAACTGTTTTCGGTAGAGAATACACAAAAAAAATTTGATTTCTTTTTTGCATCTAACATAGAAGAGAGCTGAGATTGCTTAGTCTTGTTTTAGATTTGGCAGTTTTTCTTGAAGCAGTTCTCTTCAATTCTCTTTTAAAACTGCTCGTTTGCTTACACATTCTTTGCTTAAACTCAGACGGTTTCTTGTTCAATTTTCCTATTGTTTTAATGCTGCGAATGAAATAACAAAAGAGAATTGAAGTAACTTTTCCGTACAAGCAATACCCCTTTTACACACGGAAAGTTTACTTTGCAGAGTCTTAATTCAGCTGGGAGAATGACAGAAAGAGAAAGTATTCTTACCTCTGTCTTTCACACATATGAATTAAGACTTTGCAAAGTAAAATTTCCGTGTGTAAATGGGGTGCAAGTCAGTACCCCTCTTCTTTCTGCTTTCCTCTCTCTCCCATAAACTGAGACTTGCTTAAAAAAAAAAAAAAACTGCCGAGTCTAAAACATGAGTTACTAATTTTTTGCACATTAGCGTGGCGACTTGGCATAAAGAAATATGAAATCATTGCACTTCAGGTCTACCATACGAGTATATTTAGCACTTTAACGTAAAATTTCATGAGAAACAGTTTTGTAGAATTCTTTAACTCTCTAAGGGCCGCTATTAATTACAATTTGATTTTATCGCAAGTTTAAAAAGTTTTTGATTAATACAATTTTAATTAAACCTTAGGTGAAGGACGAGTAAAAGGCAAGTTTATCCTAAAAGAATTCGTTTTTTGAATTAATAATGCAGAATAATCGATATTTCTTAGTTTATCATGTGTAAAAAATTCATAGGAAAAACTTGTACGACCACCTCCTGAGGGAAGAATATGTTTTCAGGTCTTCATTGAGTGGCAAATTGAAAACTTGAAGCACGTTTTCTGCAAAACTAGTTTTTTTTTTGCGATGTGACACTATTGCAGTAAATGAGAGATATTACGTCGGTTGGTTTCTGGTTTGAGGAACAGTATATTCAAAATACATTATGTCTGCAGCAAACAAGAAACAAACCGACGATTAGCCTGTGAACCACTAAAATATTATATTTTTTATTATTTGCTAATACGTATGTAACGGCTGTTTTTTTAGAGGTATAGAACTTCGAATTGAAATAAAACACAAGAAAATCGTTTTAATGTCTATCAATTTGGCTTTATTGGAAGGATAATTTTATGCCATTAATGTTTAAATATGATTTAGGGCATGTGGCCGCCGCGGCTGGCTCGAATAAAGCCAATTCTACAGGTCCAATTTTCAACCACTTTTTCGAGCATATGGGGCCGTATGTTCGCAATAACGCCACGAATGTTGGCTTCCAAGTCCCCTAACGTTTCTGGTTTGTTGGCGTAGACGAGCGACTTCACATATCCCCAAAGAAAATAATCCAATGGTGTCAAATCACACGATCTTGGTGGCCAATTGACAGGTCCATTCCGCGAAATTATGCGCTCATCGAATGTTTCCTTCAATAAATCGATTGTGACGTGCGCTGTGTGGCATGTAGCGCCGTCTTGTTGGAACCACAACTCATCCACATTCATGCCATCCAATTCGGGAACAAAATAGTGGGTTATCATGGCTCTATACCGGTCTCCATTAACGGTAACTGACTCTCCAGCATTATTTCGGAAGAAGTATGGCCCAATGACTCCACCAGCCCATAGAGCACACCAAACAGTCAGTTTTTGTGGATGTAATGGCGTCTCAAGGGTCTCATGTGGATTCTCTTCACTCCAAATGCGGCAATTTTGCTTGTTGACGTAGCCATTCAACCAAAAATGAGCCTCATCACTGAACAAAATTTTGCGATGAAAATCAGCATCGAGATCAATTTCATTTTCAGCCCATACACCAAAATCACGACGCATTGCATGGTCTCGCGGCCTTAATTCTTGCACAAGCTGGATCTTGTAAGGTCGCAAGCCAAGATCTTTGCGCAAAATCTTCCATAAAGTTGATGGACAAAGCTCCAATTGCTGTGCTCGGTGGCGAATCGATTCATTCGGGTCCTCTTCAACACTTTGCTCTACAGCGGCAATTGTTTCTTCGGTGCGCACTGTTCGACGTCTCTGCGGATGCGTATTATCACATAGAGTAAACGTAGTGCGAAAACGATCCATGGTTAACCGAATTAATTGCTCTGATGGACGATTATGTCGACCATAAAATGGACGGAGCTTGCGGTAAACTTCGCGAACTGAACCATTATTTTCGAAATAAATTTGCACGATTTGCAAGCGTTGTTCTTTTGTCAACCTGTTCATGATGAAATGGCAAACCAAACTAAATATTAATCACTTGACAGCTGACAAAATGGCCGCCAGTTAAAAAAGTGATGCCAACTTAAAGTTCTATACCTCAATAAAAAACACCCATTACATACATAAGTATGTATGTATAAGCATTCGATCATATTTTTTATTATTTGCTAATACATATGTATAAGCATTCGAGAATAATAAGGGACTGAAAAATCATCAGTTGAAAAATCTTCAAGACTGTCTGCCCTTTACTTTATGAAGAAATCATGGTATAAAATTTATATAAATCCAGTTTATAAATTATATAATATTTAACTTTCAGAAGCCATAAAAAACAAATTAAATATTTTTAATACTCATACACACATATTTCCTTTTAAAATTTTATTTATAAGCCTATTTTATACCTACTTTTTATTTTTTCTTTTAGATACAAATGTTGCAACCAGATACTCAACAACAAGTGAAAATAAGTCTGCAACAAGACTTGAATTATCGAAAACAGCAACCAGATTTTGTAAGCGACATTTGTGGTTGTTTAAAAGACAATTGCCTTAAATGTGGCCTTAAAAACAACGATAAAATTTTTCACAATTTTAATGACGAAAAGAGCAAAGACATTAAACACATACAAAAAGCAACAAAATAAAAGATAAACCTTTCAATAAATGAAACAAACAACAAAAAAGGGGGAGCATACACACACACACAAAATAAATATAATAAAATATTAAGAAATTATTTTTTTGTTGAAAACAATTTAGTGTGAGTGTAAGTGGTTATAAAAATAAAAGAAAATTTTTCACTATAAAATTTCTTTGTTTTTTTTTGGCAAAATTAAATTTAACTCTAACGGTGCTTTACCATGGTGGATAGGCTGATGATGTATAAAAAACATCAAAAACACCAACAAGCAAAGCAACAAAAACCCTGCAAAAATTATAAACAACAAAAACAACAATTGAATTGTAAAATCAAATCCCGCAAACATGTTCAACAAACCCCACAAGAGAAGAAGGTGGAGAACTTTTTTTATAACACTTTAATGAGCACAAAAACAAAAAGTACTCACACAAATACAATAACATATTTAACAGGCTTACCAACAGCAATTATATATAGTTGTTGCAGTTGTATTACAGTAAAATGTAAACACTTACATTACGGTCGTTGGGGTGTGAGTGGTGGTGGGAGACGTGGTGATTTTACAGGCAGTTTGTATTTGTGGCTTGTGTTGGTGGTATTTATGTTGATATTATGTGGCAATACTGCAATTTCTCAGCAGCGGCATATTAATAATAACACAACACAAAACAATAGCTTTAATAATAATAACAACAACAATGGTAATATGTTGTTGCAAATTTCCACACCAACACCATCACCAATGATTTCATCTTCAACAAATGGTAATAACAAAAATGAAAATAAAGGCGTTGGAAGTGAAGATGGCTTCGGCGGCAGTATTGGCATTATAGTGGCGGATGAAGTGGAAAAACAACAATTTTTTGATGATAATTTACAAAGCCACCAGCAGCAGCAACCTTTACAAGCCAACTCAAATGCAACAACAAAAACCACTACTTCAACAACATCATCATCGTCATCATCCTCGTCGTCTTCGTCTTCGTCTTCTTCGTCGTCTTCATCATCATCTTCGTCTTCAGGTTTATCATCTTTAAAAAATGCCCCAACATTTGGCATTAACAATAGAAATAACAAAGACACAAACACCAACGCCACCTTTCAATTAAATTCAAATAATAACAAATTATTAATAAATGATGGCGAAAGTATTATTGCCACTAGCAGCAACAGCAGCAGTAAAAACAACAACAACAACAACAAAAATAAAGATAATAATAGCAGTAGCGAAGATCTATTGAATTCAGCTGAAATTTTAAATGAATCAGAAGGTGAGTTGTTTTTTTTTTGCTCATTCATATGTACATAAATTTAATGGCTATTTTCATTATAATGTTTTTGTATTAATTTTATAACAACATTTTTTTCTATACTTCTTTCACAAATTCCTTTCCCTTTGGACAACAAACAATTCTATTTTTTCAAAAGTATCAAAAAATACGAGTACTTTAGGATTTATGGCATGATTTTTTTTATAACGCGATTTCTCTGAACAAGATCGTCGCATTGTATGTGATAAAAAAAAAGTAAAAACGTTTTTTTTCTCGATCTATAATCACCCTTATTCCAGTTGTCGACATCGTCGCCACTTTAACACAATACCAAAAACTAGAGGCTTGTTTACTCGCTCTCGCGAACAATTTCGTGCTACTAACAATCTATTAGCGTTCCCTAAGGTCTAGAAAATAGCATAAATCTGCCACCAACAGGAATCAGTTGTTTTCGACAAAGGGTACACAAGCCTCAAGTTTCGATGTCGACAACTGGAATAAGGGTAAATGTATTTAATATTAAACAAGAATTCATAGACAATCTAAGGGGGCAAATTACGGCCTTACATATCGGACAAATTTTCATAAAAATTTTATTATGCTTGTTTGTAAGTTTCGAACCGCAGAAAAACATTAAATTTAATGTCGCTAAATAAAATTATTTGCTGTTGTGCAAGGCATGTTCATATAAGGCAGCCTCGCTTGCCTCTTACTGATTTGCAAGAGAAGTGTGCATTTTTTAAAGCAAATTTATTGCAAGGCCATTTTTTAATGTCAAATGGTATGGAGGAACTCGTTAAGACTATGTTCAATTTTGCCAGTTATGCTAACTGGCAGATGTGCGATAGCTTTCCGTGAGCACCTGCCATTACGGCCTTATCTCACGGGTGCCAAAGCACCGGGTGTGGGTTAGACGCCAGACCAACGCCCCCATGCACCCTATTAGAATGAACCTATGGCCTACTCCATAAGGCACATAGGTTGCAATCTTTGAATATAGTTATCCCTGTACTATATTCAATTACCTTGCTGAGGTAATTTGAGCTATCTAAACTCTGCTGCTATGTCCGTGCCCATAGCAGCTTCTGTTGAATGGCAACAGCACCTAGAATAGTGTCTGGCTGACCGCGTCAGACCAATCACTAGCATTGATTTCACACTGGGAAGCCAAGACTATTCTCCCAGTGATTTTGGTAGCAACCACAGCCACCACGATAATTATCCGGCTTCCACGCTAAGGTGTTGTGTATACACCCATAGCGAGGTCCCCAAGAGAATTCCTCAACCATTGCCGGCACAGCTCAACCACTCATCCGAGATGAGTGCCTACTACACACATACCAAGATCATCCCTTTAACCCCGTGGGGTATACCCCATTGGGGTAGGACGAACTCGGCATTTTAGCAAAGGAAACTGACGACCGCTACATGCACTCAAAACTTCAAAGCAGCTCGACTGTCGGGCAACCGGCACCCGTGGCACCAGAAGTAGCCTCTGGTCAGACGTCGAAGTTCCACCACAAGGGCTTCACCTCTATCGTCTTTTGAACTCAGGGGCAGTTCTAGGTGACGCTGCACCTAACTGACATCAACAGGACCTGTCTTCCTTTTATAAATATGTGCACATCCTTTGCTGTGTTTATGTTCAGAGATTGGGTAGTAACACATAAGTTCTATGGGTAATGTACCAAAGGTACGTCAATGGAAAAAGCCACATCACCCCAGCAGGGGCCCCGGGGTTGCCACACCCGTAGTCAAAAATAGACTCCACTGGGGGATGCTAACTGTTAGTAGTTTGCTGTCAGAAGGTCTTTGTCTATGTCTACACAAACAGCTGATTGTTATCATCAAACCTAATGAGCAGCGATGCCAACTTAGCGCGTTTCGCGCTAGATTTAGCGCGTTTTAACTATGCCAAACGCGCTTTTTTCCGCCTTAGCGCGTTTTGAATAAAGTCAATAATATCATTTCAGTTCAATATTTTTTTTAACAATTTTCTAATATCCAAAACTCCGATAAAATTTTTTAAATTAGTTAATGATTCAGCTGTCGCAAACAAAATTCGCTGGACTGTGGTTAGAATAAAAAACGCATTTTATTACTGTAATGAGAAATATTTTGAAATTTCACAAATAAAAATATGTACTACATACAATGACCCAAAAAATATACATAACTTACAAATCATCTATTATAGCTGAATAACAAAAAGCATTTGAATCGTAAAACTATTCGACAATTTATATGTTGTTACAAAGTTTTAGAAATAAAATAAAAGTAAAAACTAAGCATTTCGAATATTTGGAAGGCTATTCTGATTCTGTATTAAATGATTTTAGTTAATTAAAACATAATTTCAAGGAAGCAATATTGCAAAATCTGAAAAATTAATTGTATATACGAGTACTAATACATACATACATCAAATTTTATTGAAATTTAATTTAGCGCGTTTTGAGAAGGGTAGTAGCGCGTTTGGGTTATAAATAGTTGGCATCGCTGCTAATGAGCTCTAGAGACGATCAAATATTAGTGTCGTTTAATTAACACTTTTTCGGTGACATTCAAATAAAATCGTCAATCATATGATAATTTTTTGTTATTAGCAGCGAGTGCATTTTCATGAAAAATCGCTCAAAACCAAATCGCCCAAAAATACTAAAAAAAAGAAAAGTTATAGAAAATCATAAATAATATTCGTTTCTTACTGAATTGCAATAAATATATGAATAAAAGGCGATATTCTTCATCGGCCAAGAATTATAGTATGGCTCTCCAAGGGTAACTTAGATAATTATCATAGATGCAACAAAAAATGTATAAACATATAAGGCCGGCAGTGCAAAAAACGTTATTAAACAGGAAAACTTTGAAAGGCAGAAAATCTTTATTAGGCTGCGTCGTGTCGGGAAACACCATGGTGGAGAAAATCCTTAAGCCCGGCCGATGGCCTGCAGTGCAAGCAAACTTTATTATGCATTTTTACATAGCCGGCCTTTGGCCTGGCTTAAGCATTTTCTCCATCATGGTCTTTTCCGACAGGGCGCAGCCTAATGAAGATTTTCTGCCTTGCAAAGTTTTCCTGTTTAATAATGTTTGCTTGAACTGTTGGCCTTCGGCCGGGTTTAAAAATTTTCTTCACCATGGTATATCTCCCAACGCAGCGCAGGCTAATAGGGATTTTATGCATTGCAAAGTTTTCCTGCTTAATTAATAACATTTTGCTGCGCTGACGTCCTTCGGACGGTATGTACAATCTCGGCTTCGCTTACGATGGAGATGTAACACATTGGAGAAGCTTTCAAATATTTTCTACAATATGCACACATACATGTATTTTAAAATGTATATTCGATTTTGATGATTTCCGGATTTTTTTGGTGTATTTTTCCCTTTCATTTTTAAATGTTTAAAAAATTTTGGACGATTTTTTATATTAAAAATTTCTTAAAATTCGTATGAAAAATTTTTGGGTGATTTTTAATTTTTATTTTTGGGCGCTTTGGTATTGGGCGATATTTCATGAGAACATTTTGCATATGAAAAATCGCCCAAAATTTCAAAATAAAAAATGTCCCAAAAATTTGTATGGAAAAATTTTGGGCGATTTTTAATTTTTATTTTTGGGCGATTTTTTTGGGCCACATTTTTGTTAACAAAAAAACTTTACGAAATACGATTATTTTCTATCTTCCACTGAAATTTTTCTTGTACTGTGCCATTTTTTTTTCATCCGCGCACTTCTCGATGTCGTCACAAATCGAATAACTTTCGTTCGTCAATCAGAGTCGGAAACGATCAAAGATTTTTTGATTCTCATAAAAAATGAGATCGTGTACTTGTAGCCCAAAAAACACACGACTGCACGCGCACAACTATGTGATTGATGGTTTAATTTGAGCGTCTCCTGGGCACCTTAGAACCTAAAGTGTAGAATCTAAATTTTAGATGCATGGTGTGAGAGAAAACGTAAAAAAAACTCGCGAGCGCTGTTTTCCTTGAGTCTACAAGCATTAAATAAAGCAAAAGATTTTTCTAAAATGTTGTTACTATTGTTAAATTGTGGTCATTTTTGTTAATAATATGAAGAAGGAAGAAAGATGTGGGGCCACAAAAATTACTCAGAACTACCCAGCAAAAAAAGACACTCCAAAGAAGTCATGAAAATGTAGAGTTTGCAGTCTGGAAGTAGTTCAAATTTCGATCCGATCTAATGATTTTTACATAGGGTTGTCATTGCAAGAAGTTTTTTTTTCGATGCCTACTAGTCACCGAATTAGAAGCGATTTAAAGAAAAATTTCCTTTTTTGTGTTCTATGGTAATATTTTCATCTAGGAAAAACTTTAAAAAGTTACATATTTCAACAATTCGTTTCTTTTTATACGAATTTAAACGCGAGACAGTGTTTTCATGTAAATTTAAGCAAATAACTTCTAAATTTTAGGCCAAAATTAGTTTATAAATTTCTTTCAAAAAATCGATTTTTTTAACATTTTGGTGAGTATTTACTAAAACTATAGAAAAACTACAAGCTCTTGTGTGATTAAAATAAACTTTTACTTAGTTTTCTGCTAACTATCGGCAAATTAAAAATATCGATTTTTTTGGAAGCAATGAAAATGTGGTTGCTTCAGAATGGCTTCCATTTTTTTTTACTGGGTATTGAAAGATTAATGACCGTATCAAAAAAAAAAAAAAAAAAAAAAAAAAAATTAGCTTGAAGTGTACGTTAAAACAAAATTTCCATACAAATTTTGACAAAAGAACACTTGTAGTTCAAATTAATTTTTTTTTAATACAGCCCTAATACTTTTATTTTCAAGTTTTTTTTTTTACAAACTTTTTATTGCTGAATAATTTTTCGTTTTTCGCCTACAGTGCTTATAATTACAAAAAAAAAAAAAAAAAACCAAACAATAATTTGCTTTCTTTCAATTTAAAAAGCAATTTAGAAAAAAAAAACGATTATAAATTGAGCTGAAAATCACAATTGATTTGAAAGTTAATTTTTCATCAACACCAATTTGCATCTTAACAAAACTTATTAACGTGTTAATAAATTAATAGCACAATGATCATTAAATTTAATAAATTATTTGCAAGCTAAGAGGAAATTGCCATCTATGGAAATGAGTACGACGGCAAGTTGGATCTTTAAAACAGTGTTACCGTTAAGACTAAAGATTTGAACATTATTACAGTAGTTTTCCAATTGAACGAATAATCTCGTTTTTGGGATTTCTTGATTTTTGTTTAATTTCTTGGATTGAACATTACACACCAAACTAAATAATTTTATAATAGAGATAACAAATTTATTTCAGGATTCTAATTCCAAATTTATAATTTTTGTTTTTTATTTGTTGGGGGGGGGGGGGGGGTGGAATTTTTTAATATGTTTTTATTTAATTTTTTTTTCCTACGATCGGTTATTTAAAACAAATACAAATTGTATTATTTTATTGTTGCTTTCAACACAAGTTGTAGATCGAACATATTCCGTGGAGATCGTGGGACATTGATAGGGGTGAGATTTAGATTTAGATGACGCTATGTGCCGTCAAAAAAAAAAAAATAATAATAAAATAAAAATTGAGCGTTTAGTTGATTTCTGCACCAATGAATTGGCCTTCAAGGTCGGGTGATTTGACACCTCCAGATTATTTCATTTGGGGCTTGTGCTGATATGCCAACAACAATTGAGCCTTGTTGTTCGTGTTTTAATGGCACATGGCGAGCAATAATCAAAAAAGTGAGATATAATTTAGACGTCCAGAATGCACTTAGTTCAGAACAGTCACTGTGGCCACATTCACGAAATCCTTTTTATATATTCACCCTTATCGGGAATAAAAGTTCACGTGAAAAGTGTTCCCTTTTTCTAAAATTGTGATCGCCAATGTTTGCGTTGTTGTTCTGTTAGTATACTATTTTCAAATTTTGTTTACCATTTTTTTGTTCACGGGAAATATTTCACGTGAACAAACTGTTCGCCTTTTATTCCCGATAAGGGTGATTAATGCCATGTATTGATCTTTGGAAAAAATTTTTGTTTGGATTATAATTTAATTTTTTGAATTAGGTTTTACTATTTGAAGTTCTCTCAGACCCAACAGTATAATATAATTATCAATATAAACTCATTTGCTACAAAAAAGTGTGTGTTTCAGTTAATTTACATAATCTGCCCTCGCGTCTTACGAAAGAATGTTTACATATGTACATATATTGTATTTTTAGCTTATGAGAATTTTTTTTTACTTTTCAAATCTTTAGAAACCTGTTTATTTGCGAATGTTTTATTAAACATAAAAAAAATTTAAAAGTTATAGATAAAAATAATGCTTACATGATTTTCATTGTTAAACTTTCTGCAAGTATTTTAAACAATAGAAAAAAAAAATTAAGAAATAACAAGTCAAACCTATTCAAACATACATAATAATAATAATAATACACTAACTAAAATTATACTTTTCTATGTTGAATAAATGCCTTAAAAATTGCGTAATCATAATGTGAATGAACACATAAGAAACGCGGCGCTCTTATCCAATATTTTCCACTCGCACTTGAACAAAGTGACTGTTTATTTTCAGCTTAAGTGCTGCTTGTTTGTAAGAGGAAAAAAAATAACAACAACAAAATACCAGGGACTTTTAAATTTTATTATAAGCAAAAAATAAATAAAAATTTTAAATACTCGCACTGGGTCGGTCTTTGGACTGAAGAAGGTGGCTTCAAATCAAAACTACTTCTTATAATAACGACATACTTTTAACTCGTATTACCAAAATCAAAAGAAGAAAAACACACAAAAAAAAAAAACAAAACGCCAAAAAAAAGCTTTTGGTAACAAAAAATGGTTAAAACCTGTAAATGGTAATGCATATTCAAAATGTTAAATATTTAAGCCTGAACAGAGGCACACAAACAGCCGTATTTTAATATGACTTAACACGAACACACACACACACACACACACACACACACTTTTAATGTATAACTACACATACATACATACAAAAATATGTAGAAACTTATGTAAATCCAACTTATTTATATCATCATCATTTGAATTCATTTACAAAATATTTCAATTATGTTAATTTTGTAAAGAAAAGGTTTGGGGGTTTTTTTTCATTGAAAAATTGTTGTAATTGAAAATCGTAAATATGACCGTTAAATTTCGTTTTGTCACGATTGTCTGTCTGTCTTAGTTGTTTCGTTAATTTTTTATTTTTAAATGTTTTTGAAAAAAAAACTTGCTTAGTACAAAAAAGTATTTATATATATGTACATATATGTATATGTATATGTACATATGCATGTTGGGCATATGGAGGTGGTTCGAAAATTCTGTGGCTTATTTAAACAATGCACTTTATCATTATAGAGACAACAGCAAAAGTTTAAGTAAAAATTTATAAAGTAAATTCCAAGTAAAGCTCAAGTCATTGTAAAAATGCTTCTGACATCGGCTAAAATGCTCAACAGCTGATTTTGGTTTACAGTATTTTAAGGCCCATTAAACAAGTCAAATCATTTTGACTCGCAACATCATCAGATATTCAATTAGAAGCAGTCGTAAGGTACTAGTTTACACTATGCAAGTCTTATTGCTAAGCTAATTAGTTTGAAGGAGAGACAGACGAGGGGAAAAGAAACGTTTCTGTTCCCCTAACAAACTAATCAGCTTAGCGATAAGACTAGTATGGTTTAAACTAGGACAAAGCTTGTGAGTGCTCATGATTCACAAAGCAGCAACAAAAGTTTATGATTGCAGCATTAAAATCTATTTTTATATGAAAATTTAATGAATTTAAAAATATTCGTTTTAAAGTGAATGACTCTTGAGTAAAAAAGATCTTTTGAAACACTGTTTTACATTAAACATTTTTAACTTGCAAAAATGTTGTTTTTATAGATTCGAATGTTTGCAAGAAAATAAAATGTAGCCAACATACAATTATTATCAAATAAGAACACTTTATTTACTCAGCACTGATATTAAGAGCTTTCAAACACACAATGTTAAATAATTAACTGCTGGAATACCACGATGTTAACTTAGCTGTTCTCTACAAAATACTCAATTGACTTTTCCTACTTAACTGAAAACTTCCAGAATAATGTTAGCAACATACTGAAATTTACACCACATTCAAAAAACTTATTAAATATTAGCTTTCGATTATGTTATTAGTTCATGTTACCATTCGTACTGGTGATATGTATGTAGAAATTTTAAAAAACAATTTAAGTAAACTTTTTTTTCCTATTTTGGTTTTTTTTTCAGTTTTACCGCTTTTGCTTAGTTTTGGCGCTTTTTTTAGTTTTTGTAATTTTTTTTTTAGATTTTTTGTTTTTTTTATTTAAGGCTTTTTAGTCGTGAATTTTTTTGTTTTTAGTAACTTTTCGGTTTTTGGCTATTCATATAATTTTTTTTACCGATTTTTTAGTTTTGGTGCTTTTTTCGCTTTAGGTGATTTTTTTCGGTTTTGGAGATTTTTTTGGCGTTTTTTTAGGTTTGACGTTTCTTTTTTCGCTTTTGGTGATTTTTTCGGGTTTTGCCAAGATATTTATTTTTTTTAGCGAATTTTTTAGTTCTGGAAATTTTTTCGTTTTTGCAATTTTTTGTGGTTTTTAGCGATTTTTTTGGTTTCTGACATTTTTTTCGGGATTTTTTTTTAGTTATATAGCGTTTTTGAACATTTTGAGAGTTGACCTGTTACGGTTTCTAAGATACCGCAAGTTGTAAAAATTACATTAACTGATAGAATTTTCATATTTTTAAATTTCAGTTGGATTAGTCTGCACAAAAAATATACTAACTTAGAAAATTTCAAGTGTCTATATATAATTGTGTATACGAGTATGTTAGAATATGGGAAAGATCAGTTGCAAGACCCGCATTGCGACACCTGTGGACCTTTTGTGTCTGTATATTACATTATGATTTTAAAAATTTTCGTTGCTTGGTTTAGAACACCCATTAATTTTTTACTGTCATATATTGTTGTAACGGCCAAAGTTTTACATATTCTGTGAATATTTTAGATCCGTAGCTCTTAATTTTACAAAATAGCCTGTGACGAACACACGGACATTGTAGAGAAAACAATAGGGTTGCCTTTCACTTTTGGTATACGGATCCCTGTAAAAGGCCAATAGAAACAGAAAATCAATCAAAATCATACTAAAAACTAATTAAATAAATAATTAAATGAATGGTGGTCTAAAAATTAGTTAACCTGATATAAAGATGGCGGCAGTAGTGTGAAAACTAATAATTTGTTGAAAGGTTGTAACCTTATAAAATATGTGTTTCAAGTTTCAAGGCGCCAGCCAAGTTCTTTAGTATTTATTGCTTGTTTCGAGCAAAGCTGACCAAAATGGCACCAGAGTGCCGAACTACTATCGGCTTTAGTATGCAAATGAATTCACATACACGAATTTATTTCTCTCGTTGGCCAGCGCTGGTAGGGAACCATAAAAAAATTAACTCAGTTAATTTGTAAATTGAACAAAATTGGTCACCGCCTTGTAACTATTAAAATACTTTTATTTGAAAGGTCTCATCAGTCCAACCAACATTAAAGTTTTATTAAATAAAAAAGGGATGTCTTAATTTAAAACACCAAAAGTAAAATAAATTTTGAAAAAATGAATAATCAATTTGATTATCGAATTTGAAAGCAAAAAAAAAAAAAAAAAAAAAACAACAGTTTCTTAATTATAGTTCAAGCCTCATAAATATTTAATACAGATGTACATTCCATTTTTCATTTCATGTTTTCGTTTCGTTTCGTTGTTTATGTTATTTTTAACATTTATCTGCTACTGACCAATATTTTAAAACTCTAACGAGATGATGAGACAGACGTACAAAAAAACTTCCCAAAATGAAATATAAGCCAGTCAAACGTTAATTTATAAATTGAATTTACTTATTTATCATTTTGGTTGTTGCCGCATCTGCTACTGCTACTGCTGTTGCTGTTGTCGTTGTTTTTGTTTTAGTTGCACTATTGACCAATTTTCGTTGCAGTCAGTGTTGCATTGTTGTTTCATTTTGAATTCTGTTATAACAAAATTTTGGTTTTCAGATGTCTGATTTTTTTTTGCAATTGTAGAGAAGTAAAAAAAAAACTTTGCAAAAAAACCAACAATTGCTGAAATATTAGCAGTAATGAAAAAAAAAAATAATAATACGGTCCTAGTGGCTGACGATGCAGCAACATTAATACGAGTATTTAACAATTATTTTGATTTATTTAGATATTTATAAAAATAGATGTGTGCGTGTGTGTGTGAGTGCATTTTTTCCACAATTTTGTTAGACAAACGTTGTAACTGAAGACTTAAACGTTGAATTTCTACTCTAATGCAAAAAGCAGACAACATCAACAACAAACTGAAACTGAAACCAAATGTAATGCAACATTACACTCGTCACCTTGTTGCTAACAAAATATAAAAAAAAATACATACATACATGGTGGAATAATCTGCCAAGCCGATACACAAATACAGTCAAGTCTCGTTAAGTGCGCACTTGGTAGAAAAAAACTTTTTTTTCAAAGGATCGGCAAACAACTCTAAAGTGTCAAGGTCCAAATTCACAGTCTATAATTAACTAACGCCCCTGGTTTAACTAACGATTTTCCTTATCAATTTCATTAGTAAAACCACCTTCATTAGCTAACTAAAGATTGTGAATTTGAGCCCAAGACAGTAAAATTAAGGTGTGTCACATTATCCAAAGTTTCATATTAACCAGTGTTACATGTTATCGAGAGTGGACTGTAGTAGTAAATAAGTCATTTAGTTACACGGTTTAGTTAGTGAAACGAGTAATAAATGTTTTGTTAAAGTGTGTGTGTGTGTGTGTGTGTGTGTGTGTGTGCTGCCATGTGTGTGTGTTTGAGTCTCCGGTTTACATTTTCATTTAATGTTTTTGCTTAAATTTTTGCTGCCAGTGCTGCCTGCTGAGTTATTTCAATGACGTTAATTGGTTTGAAGAGCTTCTGACACACAAAAAAAAATATTTTTTATACAACATTAGACTTAAAATGTTGAAATAATAAACACATACCAAAAAAAAAAAAAAAAAAATTAATAAATAAATAAAAAATTATATTTATTGACCAAAGAATCGTGATAAAGTCGTATAAACAGACCTTTAATATTTTTGAGTTGTTGTTGTTTTTCGGCGCCAATTCGAAAATGCCACCACAACACTCTTACAAACTTAATTCTTATTTATGCCTGCGGAATAGGAAATAAAATTATGTAGAAATATTATTAAAATAATTTCAGTATCAAAATAAAACATTGAAGTATTAAAAACTTAATACAGAAGTAAACACTCGTATTATATCTATAAATATTTTTTTTTAATAACTAGTTTCGCTTTTGAATTTTGATGGATGGATCGTTCACTAACAATGTCTAGGCTCTGCAGCATTGAACAAGTCGTAAATAAATTTTAAGTAAACAGAGCTGAGCGGTGATTTTGTCAGTGAATGACATCTGGTATCAACACCAGTGTGGTCAAGATCTGAAATTCTGCAATATCGCGATAGACGATAGGAGAGCAAAAATTATCTAGCATATCAAAGAATCATTAAATGAAACGGGCATACACCCAATTCTTTTTTTTACACGAAAACATATGAAAAATATGGAATATTAAGTGTAACAAGTTCGGATGCCTTTATTATTATTTTATTTCACGTGTTTCTACTTCACACGAAACTTACGAAATTTGGCACACGTCCTGAGCCTTAGAAAAAACAAAATCTCGTAACTAACAAAATAGGCGAGGTCACGCCCCCTAAAGTTTAGTATCATATTTAACATGCTTATTCTGAGCCGTTTTCTATGAAAATTAACGTACACTAAAGTGACACGATTTTAAATTTTGAAAAGTGAAAAGGGATCACGCCCTTGAAAATTGAGTAGAATATTTTATGCACTTCTAGTCAAGCGATTGCCATGAAACATCTTAAAGACTTTTAGATTTTTGAATGACATAAGCTGGTACTAAGAAAAGTGGGCGGATCTACGCCCATTTAAATGAAATACTACATTTCATGTGGTTC
The DNA here is from genome assembly GCA_949987645.1 of Tachina grossa. NCBI lineage: Eukaryota > Metazoa > Arthropoda > Insecta > Diptera > Tachinidae > Tachina > Tachina grossa. Next base: position 19,536,536 of record OX465276.1, on the reverse strand, counting down.
CACGTAAAAGATTTTTACGAAACTAACTACACAATTTGTGCTCTAAGAGTGACACGATCTGTCATTTCGGCAAGTGGGTGGGGCTAGGCCCATTAAAATTAAGTATTGTGTAATAACTACGTCTGCTCGACTATTTGCCAAGAAAATAGTCAAATACTTTGGGCTCTTTGATTGACGTGATAAAGGGTGTTTTTATAGAGGTATAGAACTTTGAAATGGAATAAAACAAAGATGGGATTTTTCTTTTTAAATTGACATGAAATTTACTTTATTCAAAAAATAATCTTGTATTTAACATGTGTCATAGACCGCCACGGCGTTATTGGATGTAGTCTAATCTGGAGGTCCAATTTTCCAAGTGGTCAATCGTTTCGGGCTTATCGGCGTAGACTAGCGGCGCTAAGTCACACGATCTTGGTGGCCAATTCACAGGTCCTTAACGTGAAACTATGCGGTTAACAAACGTTTCATGCAATAAACCAATTGTGGCACAAGCTGTGTGACATGTTAGGCTGTATTGTTGAAACTACAGCCCCTGAATATCATAGTTGTTCAATTGATGAACGAAGAAGTCAGTAAAAATGGCGGATAGACTGATTAGGGTCTTCCTCTAAGCTACGCTCTACAGTTGCAATGACTTCTTCTGTACGCATGTGCGACATCTCTGTGGATGCGTATTATCATTTAGTTAATCGAATTAATTGCTCTGATGGACGATTATGTTGACCGCAAAATGCGCCATATGTATTTCAAAATAAATTTGCACAATTTGGAAGCGTTGTTCAGGTTTCAATTTAACATAAATCACTTGACAGCTGACAAAATGCTGGCCAGTTAAAAAGTGTTGCTAGCTTAAAGTTTTATATCTCTATAAGAAACACCCTTATAAATAGTAGGCGGGACCACGCCCATTAATATTTGCTATCATTTATTACGCGCTTAAGCTTAGCCCTGAAACCTAAAACTTAAACTCTGAGCTCTGAAAGTGATGCGATTTGGAAATTAGAAAAGTGGTCGGGACTACGCTTATTAGAATTTAGTCTTACTTCATTTGTTATTCTACTCAACGGATTCGCACGAAACTTGGCAAAATTTTGGATAGTTTGAATGACACAACATTGTTATTAAAGTAGTGGGCGGTACCACGTCAGTTAAATTTAATAGCACAGGGATCTAATCGTCGCTTTCGATAACGAGCTGATTCGATCACGTTTTTTTTCAGTGATATTATGGCATTCGATATCGTAGCATATTATTATTATGTTATTCGATAGCGAATGCTATAATCTAAAAGTGAAAAATGTGATCGAATCAGCTCGTTACCGAAAGTGACGATTAGATCCCAGCTTTTACAAAAAAAAAATTAACTGACCTCGAAAATAATCACTAAAAAGTTCAAGTAAATAAAAAAACATTTATATGTGTTATCTATAGCGCTGTTTGAAGTCGCTGCCAGGCAGGTTATCGAACGCTACATTAAAATATTTATGGGTTAAGCTACCGATATTATTGGCACCGACTTCGAAAAGCATTATAAGTGAGACATGTATAAAAATTTTAATTATTTTAAGCCTTTTATTGCTTATTTTTGGAGTAGGTTTATATATTTTTTTAATATTTCATTTTTAAGTTTTATTTTTTGGTCTATCTTTCACATTTAAATAAACGAAATATTATCAAAAACATTTGGCTATATTCGATGAGCGACTATTTCCAATATGCGGCTTTTTACCATTGTTGTCTGCATTTTAGTTTTTTATCGCACCCTTTTTTTATTACAACTGACCGAACTTCAGACGTTAATTATTCAGCCGACAATTATCAAGGAATTACATTTTCAACGCAATAAATCAAAATGAAAAATAAAAGCAATAAAAATTGTTTTCCGGTACTCTTAATATTATTTCTGTTTTTATTTCTGCTATTTTTTGTTTTACCCCATAAATTTTGTTGGTCAGTATGTTTTATTTATTTTTTTTTTACAAACTGCAAATATGCGTTTTTTTCCTAAAGCGGAAATAAATATAAGTTAATTTATGCCTCCTAATGATGGCGTGGGATGTAGGAACTAAAAAAAAAAAATAAATACAAAATTAATGGCTAAGTAAACAAAGATCCACAATGGAGTAAATGAGTAAAGAAATAATATTTTAAGGAAAGGAATAAATAATATATTATTTTCAATGAAATTATCAAACATAACATAATGTTTTATTATTGTTTTTGTTCTAAATGGATGTCTGGAAAAATCGTTTGGATTCAGTAAGGCAAAAGCACAAACGAGATATGCGAGGCAGGTTCTGGAATTAGGTAAGAAGAAATCTGCTTATCAGCAGATTTTTTTATAACCTTCACCAAAAATGGTAAATGGTATATATGGGTTTGTCATTCCGTGTGTGATTTGTACAATATCAACAAGCGACACATAAAACATATACACTTATCTCTCGTTTTACACGATACTTTTTTTACACCATTTCACCTTTACACAATTATTTTGGTTTTCCTGTAAATTGAGAGATTTATGAAATACCTCGATTTACACGATTTTTTGTGCGTTTTATTGAATATTTTTGTATCTAATAGGACGTTCGAGTCAGTTCTTACGTGGAGGTTTATAAAGAGTTAAACAATAAATCTACACAGCTCGTAATTTCAAACTTCACTTGCGTATCGAAACGACCCAAACTAGTCTCTAATTCATCAGAAGCCGAGAAGGAAACTGCAGAAATATTATCTAGCGACGACGAATAAATTAAATACATATGTACAATACATGATATGAATTACATTAATTTTGTTTTTGTTTTTATGAATAGAATTTATTTTGTTTAATTAATAAAGGTTTATTTTTATGTGTTTTGAGTAAACGCTTCTTAATAAAATCAATTTTTTACGCGATTCTGCCTTTTCATACAAAAATTTAAAATTACGATTTACACGACTTTCTCAGGAACGTATCTATCGTGTAAATCGATAATCGATATATATATATATATATATATATATATATATATATATATATATATATATATATATATATATATATATATATACAGGGTGGGCCAAAAGAAACCAAGGGGTGTAAAAGTTTAATAACTTTTTTGTTTATTAACTTTTTTTTATTTTTTCTTTCAGATTATATAATATACAAAATGGAAATTTTTTTACACTAAGTATGAAAAATGATGTCTCTTAAATGACCACCGTTTTAAGCTTCGCACTGATGGGCTCTTTTTAGAGCATTTTCCAAAACTTGTGGCTGTAGCGTTCGAATTTCTGCAACAATGTTTGCCTTGAGTTCAAGTATTGTGTCTGGCTTGTTCACATACACTCGCTCCTTCAAAAAACCCCAAAGAAAATAGTCGGGTGCTGTCAAATCTGGCGATCGCGCTGGCCAAATAATTTCCGAATTTCGAGAAATTATTCGCTCTCCAAAAATTTGACTTAAAAGTGCCATTGTGTCTCGGGCAGTATGGGCAGTGGCTCCGTCCTGCTGAAACCACATACCAGGTCTGTTTTCAAGAGCAGGACGTAAAAAATTTTCTATCATAAACCTATACCGCTCTCCATTTACGGTTACAGCACTTCCATCTTCATTCTCGAAGAAGTAGGGCCCAATGACATTTTCAGATGTGATCCCACACCATACTGTACACCTGATGGGGTGCAACTGGCGTTGATGAATGGCTCTTGGATTTTGAGAACCCCAGAACCTACAGTTCTGCTTATTAACAAAGCCATTCAAATGAAAATGAGCTAAAAATAATTGATCTCTGGTTTAAATAATAAAATTCTATTGTTCTGGTTCTCTGTTCAGTTGTGAACCTCTCCATTATAAATTCTCCAAGTGTTGTCTATATAATCTGAAAGAAAAAATAAAAAAAAATTAATAAACAAAAAAGTTATTAAACTTTTACACCCCTTGGTATCTTTTGGCCCACCCTGTACATATATACACACACATATATATATATATATATATATATATATATATATATATATACATATATATATATTCTTGGTCCTTATGAATAGTGACGACGTCCATGCGTCCGAGTCTCTTAAAAAAGCTACAGTCTTCAGTCTTGGATTATTGCATTAGAAATAATCCGAAAGAGATTCATATTGAAAATCAGCAAAAAAGCAAATACCGTTTCAGAGCTGGAAAATTTAAACTTTATATTGCCATATAAAAGTAACTGGCTGAAACTTAATGTTTTTTTTTTGATGTGTAAACATCTATACGCTAGGGGGTAAAAATCTTTTGACTTTTATTTTTTTGCTGAGATTTCTTTGCTTTTTGCTTTTGCCCAATCGGTGTGAGCTATGTATGAGTGTATTAGTGTTTGAAAAAAGCAATACCAAGCGGAGAAACAAGTAGACCGGCTCGAAGCCGACGGTGCGCCGCCGCCGGTTATTTTTCTGTATATTTCCGTACACCAAAGGTGAAAATGAACCGTAAGAGCTACGGACTTGAAATTTGGACACAATGTGTAGACAACAAATACATGAGAGTTAAAAACTAAAGGATGTTCCAAAACGAGCAACGAAAAATGTTAAAATCCCATGTAATATACATACAATTGTATGTACATATATACACTTGAAATTTTAAAAGTTAGTGTATTTTTATACAAACTACAACAATTAATACTAAATTTAAAAAATTTAAATCAATGGGTGTTCCATCAGTTAATGCAATTTTGACTTTGCAATTTTGACAACTTGCTGTATCTTGGAAACCGTAAGAGCAAAACTCTTGAAATTTTCAAAAACGGTAAATCTAAAAAATCAAAAAAAAAAATATAAAATCGCTAAATATAAAAAAATCGTCAAAACGAAAAAAAAGCACCAAATTAAAAGAAATCTCTAGGACTAAAATAAATCGCGAAAAACCGCAAAAATCGCCATAATTAAAAAAATCCTTAAACAAAAAAATCGCCAATATGAAAAAATCGCTAAATAAAAAAACCCAAAAACAGAAAAAAATCGCCAAAATGAAAAAAACCCAAAAAACAGAAAAAAATGAAAAAATGGACAAAATGAAAAAATCGCCAAAATGAAAAAAAATTGCGAAAATTAAAAAAACCCAAAAAGAGAAAAAAAAACGTCAGAACGAGAAAAAGGCGATATAACCGAAAAAAAATCGTTTAAACTGAAAAAACTAAAAAATTAAGAAAGCTAAATCAAAAAAATATTATCAAAACCGAATGTGCGCGAGTCAAAGTCGCACTTTACTGAATTTATTTTAATTGCAATGCGTACACAACAACAAGAACAGCAACAACTAAACGATGAACAATAGGAATTAAAAATTAAAAGGTAAAAGTAAAGGCATTTACCATAGATGAGCACTGCAGTACCACTAAAGTTTCAGTAAAAACAAAAATATTTTTACTGATTACTAAAATTTTTTTCTACAATTTTTATAAATTGCCTAAATGATTTGTTATATGATGACGTGCATTGAATTTTCAGTAATCATAATGAAATTCTATCAAGTGGCTAAATGTTTTTCATACAAAAGTTTCAAAATTTGAATGAAAAAACGTTGCTACTTGCTACAATTTTATTATGATTACGGCGCTACGATTTTACTGGTAATGCAAGTTAAATTTCATTAGCAGTAAAAATTTACTGAATTTTTTTAGTAATCAGTAAATTTACTGCTTACTGCAATTTTGAATGCAGTACATATACATATACTGCAGTGTGCCCATTTACTAACCAAATAAGTTTAATAAAACAAACAAAAACCAACAAATTCATATGTATTTACAATATTGAAAGTTTTGATACTTTTAACTAATTAATTTAAAAAAAGATACTAAAAGCATAAGTACTTCCAACTTAAAAAAAAATTTCATTACTAGATGTTTACACATCTCCTCTGTGATCGGGACTCACATTGCTTTTTTTTAAACCAATTTAATATTTCCACTAGAATGACTTTAGTATTAAAAATGAAAATAAATCAAAAAGAAGATTCCAGGGTTGTAAAATATATATTTTTTTTTGCTATATAACAGTAATCTACTAAAACAATTTTTTCTTTTTCTATATAAATTAAACATATATTATATTTAGAGAGAAATATTTTGCTAAAGGAAATCAGAAAAAAAAGAAAAAAACTATAAGTATGATTCCAGGGTTGGAAAATTTAATGTTTCTTTTGTATATAAAAGTAACCAGTTCAATTTAATTTTTTCATTTTCCTTAGAAATTAAAAACAATTGATGTTATACAAAATTAGAGAAATAAATAGCACAGCTTCAGAGGTGGAAAACTTAAACTTTTTTTTTTTTTGGTACATAAAAGTAACTAAATAAAATATTTATATAATAATAATATATATAAAAACTCCGTGCTATCTTGCGTATTATGCACAAATGAAGGTGTGTAATTAGTTAAGGTTGCTTACTTACAGATGTTTTAAAAACAAATTTTGTGTAAGTACCATTATGAATAGTTATTTAATTCAGTTTTCGGTGTCGGGATTTAAATGGAAAGGGCTGACAAAATTTTTAATTTATATATACTAGACCCCTGCAAAAGACCACTTACAAGAACTTTTAAGACATGAGGGATTTTTCAAATGTTTTACTACAGCGAAATCTTTTAAAACCAACACTAAGCAACACTGCTGGCAAGACATTTGTTTCAGTTAGTACAGTGACGTAATTATTTGTTATGAACAAGAAGTCTTCGCTTTACATCGCTTGTAAACACTCATATACACGAATATATGTGCTTCGCTTATTAAACGAAAGCATTTATTATTTAAAAAATAAGATGTATTTATATTTCAAGACTGTTTACGCAGAACTCTAATACATACATATATGCAGATTCAAGTTGCTTTGCTGATCTCTGTTAAAGTTATCTGTAATTAATTTCTCCTCATGCATTTTAGAAATCAAAAATATTAATAATGTAGAAAAAATTTTAAATACAAAGTCCAGAATAAAATATTCAACTATTGCTCATGTCGAAAAAAATTTTTAAAACAAATTCTTTAGTCGAAAAATAACCATAGATCACTCATTTACTATAAATTGCACTTGAGGAAAAAGTAAAACATGTGTATTTTTACTTATGTACGTACATATACAAGATTCGGCGCAGCAGGTTATAGCAGCACTCTCACTTGGTTCAATTACAGCCGTTGTGTGCTGTAGTATGCAAGTTTGATTAAAACATTATTCGATGCAATAATTTTGTTGATTGAAATATAATATATTTTTTTTGCAATTAGAGCAATTTTTGAGATAAATATTTAACTTTAGTAGCCTTATTTATAAAACTTATTAAAGCATTATAAACGCTTAATAAGAAAAAGTTTGTATGAAAATTTTCATAGTTTTTATAAATAAGGCTGCAATTTTTTCTCCATCTAAAATACGAATATTTAAGGCAATAAGTTTTAACACTAGTAATTAGCGCTCGGCCATATTTAATATTGGCTAAGAAAAATAAAATTATACAAGCAAAATCTTGAATGGTTATATAATTAAAGCAAAAACATACCAAAAACGTATGTATAAAATTTTTAACAATTAATTATATATGACAGACATATATAGCAGACAAGCTATACAAAATTTTATATATTTGACAAAAAAAAAAGTTCATTCAACTCCATGCCAAATGTTGAAGAAAATAAAATTTTATAAGCTTCCACACACAGAAAATAAACACCAATGTAAAATCATTATGCAAAAACTTTGATTGCATATCATATTAAATTTTGGTGTTTATTTGTGTTGTTCCTAGCTGCAATATATTGCTGCGCTCAGTTGTATGACTTGTTCTTGTTTTATTGTTGTTGTTTTTGATGTTCGTAAACAGCCGACAAGCTTCGCATTACCAGCAAAAACTTCCTACTGCTGGCTAGTATTTAGTATACTAGTCTTGTAGTCGGAGGGGAAGCAAACGCAAATATTTTCCTAATACCTGTGCCAATACCCAGAATCAGGTGACTTATAAATAATTAATAAAATAATATAACAACATTAAATAAAATGTATGTTATTTCAACTTGAAATAACTTTGATTCAACATAATTCTTCATTTTGATTTAACGGTATTGGAATGTTAAATCAACATGAAATAAGGTTATTTCAAAATAAAAAATAAATTCTTTGAAGATTACTGTAAACCACGGCCCTATTATGTTCCTCCTAGGAATCAAAGGATTATATATATATTACTGTAAATCATGTTGAATTAACATGAAACACACCTCATTGCCGAAAATGTTTAAATTAACCTCTTTTACGTAGATTTTAATGTAAAATGTTTCTGTTTCACATCTGAAACATTTTTAAATATTTTGTTTCTTTAAGCATTTACTTGCATATCTGTGGCAATATGGTATAATAGCTTAAATCGACTTAAGCCAAGCAGTGTTTTTTGCAAGCAAAAGTTTCGTAATTATTAGTATTGCATCTGTTTGATATTCCTTCTTTCTTTATCTAAGAGTCAGTATACTGAAAGCTTTCTGGTTGCTTTTCATAATCTTTTCCTTGTGACACTTGTTATATTTATATTTGTTTTCCTCATTTTATTTAAATTTCAACCATAACTTATGTATTTTTTAATAACGATAGATAACTTAAAAAAAGTTTTCATCTCATGATATGAGAAGCAACAAAAAAAAAATATGCAAATCATTATTTAATATGACATTAGTTAACGCCCATTTGCTTTTCATTTAATGCTTCAATGCCCATTCAGACATTTGATAGCGTAATTGTAATGAAAACCAAATCAAACTGTAATCGAAAAAAAAATTAAATAAAAATTAAATAAATCCAAATAGCGATTATTTAAGCAGGCATTGAAATGAATGAGACTTAATCCCATGACTGCGACTACAACGGAAGTTTATTTCTATCTTCATTTGTTGTTTTTGTTACAATCAATAATAGTTGTTGTATTATATTTACAATAACATTAAGTGGCTGCCAGTAATTATTACCTGTACTGAAAGGAAAAAGAAACCAAAAAGTTAAAAAAAAAATAATACAGAAACTCTACAAATCAAAACAAAACCCAACCAACCAAATAATTAAGCCAACATGTCAAATGACATGTGTGTGTGTATATAAAACTAAAACTACATTTAAATTTCGTAACAAATAATTTGGGTAAAGTTTTTTTCTTTGTATTCCTAAATTATATGTTTAACAATTACAATTAGTTAATAATGGGCTTATAGTAAAGGATGATTGCGCTTTTGCTCAAAAGTAGGTTAAAAAAAATTATTGTTTTTTAAATGCTGCATTAAAAAAATAAAATATTATTTAAAAACTATTTGTAAAGGTAATTTGGGTGTTAATGAATTAGAAAAATCACCTTGACAATAGATTTGTAAGTATTCTATTTTAAGCGCGTCTAACTCAAATTACAATCATCGATCGTAAGTGTTTATGGTCCTTCGATAAAGAGTTTGAGTCGAAACGCATATTGTGATACTTTCAGCTTTTTAAAAGCAGCTGAAAAATCAAAATTTTAATGAAACCTAAAAGAAAAATAATGAGGAATACTGTCGAAGTCAGTAGATGCAAAATCTGGTCTACGATGCACTATGTGTCCAATTTTAATTTTAGCGCAAAAATTCAAATTTTTAACTTCAGCTTTTTGAAAAAGAAAAAACTCAAATATTCAATTCTTAACACTTAACACTTCGACGACATAAATGCATTTTACTAAAGCGGCTCATACACTACAACAGCATGCACGCACAATCAAGTGATTGAGCATTCATGCTCGAACCACACAACATACCAGCAAGCTGGTACAATATTTATTTCTTACAAAATTTCGGGAAGGATGGTTATGAATAGTGACACATATTTTGTTGCAATTATTATTGGATGTTGTTAAAATTACCAGCTATGTATACCCAGCAAAACATTTCAAAAAAGGTAATCGAGTTTGGAATTAAGGATTTTTGGTGGAAGCACTTCCCTACTGGATTACCAACTTAATGATTTTAACAAGGCGTGAGACTAAAATAATCGATTCTTGAGAAGTACTTACATTTTTTTTATTTGTCAACATTTCACGTAATCTATTTGGTCTAAAAAAATCATTCTCTTCATTTATCAACTTGTACGTCATTTTTTTGTAATTTGATTTGTAAGCGAGTAATGAAAATTGGCAAACAGAAAAGTAAGTCATTATATGGCAAGTAGTTCTAATGGTAATGTGTAATTTTTTGCTGGGTAACTAAAGTTCTAAAATTCTGTTTAGCATTGAAACAAATTATATTTCAACAAATTATATTACTTAAATGCATGTTCGCTCCATGACAACTTTGCTCAACTGAGCTAATTTCACCATATACCACACCAGCGAGCTGGTACCATCAGCAAAATATCAAACTCTACTTGACATCGCTACAGCAAACCGTACAATCGCACAAAATGCCCATACACGACCAAACCGCTAGCACAAACACTTGATTGCGCATGCATGCTGTTGTAGTGTATGGGCCCCTTAAGATGCTTACTTTAGCAACAGGGGTCTGCAGCAAATTTTTATGATGCTTGCTCATTTAGAAATAATTTTTGACACAATTTCGGCTATTTTTGACACATAGTGCGATAGATCGATGTTGTGTTGTTTTATTGCTTGGAAATTAATTTTAGATGCAAAATGGGAGAAACTTTAACATTTTTTTAAAAATAAATTTTTTTTCAACCGCTTGTCGTACTTTTTTAATAGATACTTTTTTAAAACGTACTTTTTCGAAACCTACATTTCCAGAAACAATTTTTTCAAAAGGTACTATTTCACAAGACTTAGTTGAAAATGCAGTTTCCAGGTTGTTTTGAAATGGACTTTTCACAAAGATATTTTTTTTTTCAAAGTGAAACGTTTCCAAATACAAACGAAATACTTTTTTTCTTTAATTTTTTTTTTCAAAAAGTAAAACTTTTTAAAATCTCCTTTTTAAGGGGTACTTTTCCAGAAGGTACTTTTTTCAATATATACTTTTTCAATATGTCCTTTTTTAAAAATGTACTTTTTTTCAAAATAAACTTTTTTCAAAAGGTACTTTTTTCAAAAAGTACTTTTTTCAAAAGTAAATTTTTTGCAAACACTTTCTTTGAAAGTCTTTTTTTTAAAAGGGGATTGTTTCAAAGTATAAAAGCACTTTTTCAAGAAGGTATTTTTTTATATGTGGTTTTTCAAAATTTAATTACTAAGATAGTTTTAAGAAAAGCTACTTTTTTCAATATAAAAACGAAATATTTTTTTAAAAGGTTTTTTTTCAAAAAGTACTTTTTTAACAAAATCTTTTTTTCGAAAGTAAAATATTTTAAACGCAACATTTCAAGGGGTACTTTTTCAGAAGATACTTTTTCAATATGTACTTTTTTCAAATGTACTTTTTTCAAATTGTATCTTTTTCAAAAGGTACTTTTTTTAAAAGATAGTTTTTTGCAATAAGTACTTTTTTCAAAAGGTACCTTTTTTCAAAAAGGACTTTTCAAAAGTAAGTTTTTTTCAAACACTTCCTTCGAAAATCACTTTTTTCAAAAGGGAATTTTTTGAAAAGCATAAAAGTACTTTTTCAAGAATGTATTTTTTATATGTGTGTTTTCAAAATAATAGTTAATTTTTCCAAATGTATTCTTTTCAAAGGGAACTTTTTCAAAAGGTCCTTCTTTCAAAACACACTTCATTTCAAGGAGGTACCTCCTTCGAAAAAAAAATATTTTTTTTTGTTCAAAAGGCACTTTTTTAAAGGTAACTTTTCTGAAGCTCATTTTTCATCATTTTCTTTTTCGAAAAGTACTTTTTCAAAAAGTACTTTTTCAAAAAGTACTTTTTCAAAAGGCAATTTTTTAAATAGTACTTTGTGTGAAACTTACTTTTTTCATAGAGAATTTTTTTCAAAAGAGTAGTTTTTTCAAAGAGTACTTTTTTCAAAAAGGTTTTTTTCAAAAAGTACTTTTTTCAAAGAGAGTTTTTTTTTAAAAAAGTACTTTTTTCAAAAAGTATTTTTTTTCAAAAAGTTTTTTTAAAAGTCAAGTTTTTTAGACACTTCCTTCCAAAATCGCTTTTTTTTAAAGGAAATTTTTTCAAAGGTAACTTTTTCCGAAGATAATTTTTTACAATCTTCTTTATCGAAAGTTACTTTTTTTAAAAGTACTTTTTCAAAATAAATATTTAAAGTGCACTTTTTCAAGCTAATTTTTCAAAAGGTAATGTTTTTTTTTCAAAAAGTCTTTTTTGAGAAAGTACTTTTATAAAAGGAGATTTTTTCAAAAGCCACTGTTTCCAATAGGTATTTTTTGAATAGATATTTTCTCAATAGATACGTTTTAAAAAATTTTCTTCCTCAAAAACTACTTTTTTAATAACGTTTTTTTTTTAAATGTACATTTTTCAAATTTAAGTTTTTTTTAAAGTAATTTTTCCAAATGTTAAATTTTTTAAAAGTTACTCTTCCAGAAAGTATTTTTTTTGTAACATGAATTCAAGAACGTTAAGTAATTAGAAGACTTTTATATATCCGTGCACCAGAAACATTTCATATTAAAACCTACGCTAACTAGGTTGATTTAATATTTTTTGGCAGTGATCTTGCTTCACATGCGTTTCATGTTAATTCAACATGATTTACAGTAACCTGTAAAGAAAATTTTTACTTTTGAAATAACTTTCAGGGCTATCATGAATAAAATTTCTTGTGAAATTTTTCCCAGGGAATAGCAAGTAATAGGGAAAACAAAAAATTCTAATTGGAAAAGGGAGAAATTTCATGAGGAATTTTATTCATGATAGCCCTGTTTATCTCATATTGATGTAAGATTCATTTTGAATGAAAGTTATTTCAAGTTATAACAAAATAAATTCGATACTGAAATAACATAAAGAGTCATGTTGAATCAAAGCTATTTTAAGTTGAAACAACATTAATTTTATTTAATGCAGGAAAACGTTTGTGTGTTGATTTTACCTTGGGTTTTTTTTTTTTTTTTGGTATGTGTATATGTTTATGGGGTTTTAAAAGGAACAGTTCAAATTTCAAAAGGAATTTTTTTCAAACAGTCCTTTATCCGAATTTGGTTTTTTCTTAAATGTCTGCATCTGTATTTAGAGATTCATGCAAAGTCTCACTCTATTATCATAAAAAAAATGTGTTACGCCAGCCACAGTGAAAAAATAAACAGCAGCAGCGGCAAATGCCCAGAAATAAAGCGAAATAAAGCGAAATTTACGCAAAAAAAAATAGAGAAAGTTTTTGTTGTATTTTTAACATCGAAATCACATGAAATATAAAAAAACTCTTAAAAACTAAATTTATGATTATTGTTTTAAAAAGCGAAAATATTTTTTTTTTGAAGAGGGAGAGTGAATAAATGAATATTTCTAAAAAAAAAAGGCAAAAGATGTTTATTTAAAAATTTCCAAACACAAATATGTCATTTAAATTAAACAATTTCAAAACTGGACTATATTTTAATACTCGTAATACAAAAAATGTGCATTCTTGCCATTAGTTTAAGGTGTCAGTCAATACATTTGAAGTGAAACAGGTTTGTTTTGCCAAAAATAAATCTTACCTATTGTATTGCTAGACAGAATATTTAATTAAAGTCACGTTTTTTGTTAAAAAAAAAGTATACACTATAAATTTAAAACGCTTGATGGATTGACATTTTTTGTTCAGCATTAATTTCAGTAAATTGATTCTGTTTCATGAAAATATATTGTTTTTGTAATGGAGAAACTTTTTTAGTATGGGTGGAAAGATTAAATTAAAGATATTGTTGGTATGCAACATTGACAAGTTTCTTAGTGCACAATGGGTTGAATGCAAATAACGTGCAATAGCAAAAATTTAAAAATTATTTCTATTATATTTGTTTAATATGTGATATTTTAGTATATCAAATAGTGGCTTTTTGTGTTAAGAATCGCGCCATATTATCAAATTCTATTCTATGCACTCAATTTATTTATTTATAAGAAAAGTCTGTAATGACTCAATATCCTGTTTTCAAGGCCCCTTAAGAATGTAAAAATTCTTACAATTCATAACTCACTTTATGCTAAATTAACAATCAACATTGCCATATATTGTTATAAGAAATTTTATATAAGTAATTTGCGTTTTAAAATAATAAAACTTCTTTCAGAGTTTATATGCGAATTAAATCGTGATGCAATTCTTTTTTTTATAAATAAATGTTTACATGACTGTGAATTTTTTTGTTTGTAAAAAAATAGCACACAATTGTATTCTTTTAATTTAATTTAATTATACTGTAATTTAATTCATAAAGAAAACAGACAAAAAAAAAAAAAAAAGATTTCAATTGTATATGCCGTATAATAATGGTCAGAACAGAAAACACTCCCTAAAATGTATTTTTTGTTCTTTTTTCGCTCGAAATTTCACCGCTTGGCTAGAACAATGTGGTAGTTAAAAAATACGCCATATACTTATGGCGTAATGAATCCAAATTAGTTTTTAAATTAAAAAGGCACTTCTTATGAAGGTTCCTTTTATAAGAACGTACTTTTTATTTAAAGGTACTTTTTTGATCAAAGGTACTTTTTTATTACAAATTAACTTTTTTCAATAACAAGTTACTTTTTTAATAAAAATAAACTTTTTTTTTAATAAAAAGGTAATTTTTATACAAAAGTTAATTTTTTTTTATTGAAAAGGTACTTTTTTAATAAAACGCACTTTCTTATTCAAAAGGTACTTTTTATTCAGAATGTTCTTTTTATTCAAAATGTACTTTTTTAATAAAACGTACTTTTTTATTCAAGAGGTACTTTTTATTTAAAAGGTACTTTATCTTCAAAAGGTACTTTTTATTCAAAAGGTACTTTTTATTCAAAAGGTACTTTTTATTCAAAAGGTACTTTTTATTCAAAAGGTACTTTTTATTCAAAAGGTACTTTTTATTCAAAAGGTACTTTTTATTCAAAAGGTACTTTTTATTCAAAAGGTACTTTTTATTCAAAAGGTACTTTTTATTCAAAAGGTACTTTTTATTCAAAAGGTACTTTTTATTCAAAAGGTAATTTTTGTTTAAAAAATACTTTTTCTTCAAAAGGTACTTTTTATTCAAAAGGTACTTTTTATTTAAAAGGTACTTTTTATTCAAAAGGTACTTTTTATTCAAAAGGTACTTTTTATTCAAAAGGTACTTTTTATTCGAAAGGTACTTTTTATTCAAAAGGTACTTTTTATTCAAAAGGTACTTTTTATTCAAAATGTACTTTTTATTCAAAATGTACTTTTTATTCAAAAGGTACTTTTTGTTTGAAAGCTACTTTTTATTCAAAGTTTATTTTTTTTCAAAAGGTACTTTTTATTCAAAAGGTACTTTTTATTCAAAAGGTACTTTTTATTCAAAAGGTACTTTTTATTCAAAAGGTACTTTTTATTCAAAAGGTACTTTTTATTCAAAAGGTACTTTTTATTCAAAAGGTACTTTTTATTCAAAAGGTACTTTTTATTCAAAAGGTACTTTTTATTCAAAAGGTACTTTTTATTCAAAAGGTACTTTTTATTCAAAAGGTACTTTTTATTCAAAAGGTACTTTTTATTCAAAAGGTACTTTTTATTCAAAAGGTACTTTTTATTCAAAAGGTACTTTTTATTCAAAAGGTACTTTTTATTCAAAAGGTACTTTTTATTCAAAAGGTACTTTTTATTCAAAAGGTACTTTTTATCCAAAAGGTTCTTTTTATTCAAAAGGTACTTTTTATTCAAAAGGTACTTTTTATTCAAAAGGTACTTTTTATTCAAAAGGTACTTTTTATTCAAAAGGTACTTTTTATTCAAAAGGTACTTTTTATTCAAAAGGTACTTTTTATTCAAAAGGTACTTTTTATTCAAAAGGTACTTTTTATTCAAAAGGTACTTTTTGTTTAAAAAATACTTTTTCTTCAAAAGGTACTTTTTATTCAAAAGGTACTTTTTATTCAAAAGGTACTTTTTATTCAAAGTTTATTTTTTATTCAAAAGGTACTTTTTGTTTGAAAGCTACTTTTTATTCAAAAGGTACTTTTTATTTAAAAGGTACTTTTTATTCAGAAGGTACTTTTTATTCAAAAGGTACTTTTTGTTCAAAAGGTATTTTTTATTCAAAAGGTACTCTTTATTCAAAAGGTACTTTTTATTCAAAGCTTATTTTTTATTCAAAAGGTACTTTTTATTCAAAGTTTATTTTTTATTCAAAAGGTACTTTTTATTGGTACTTTTTATGCAAGAGGTACTCTTTATTTAGAAGGTACTTTTTATTCAAAAGGTACTTTTTGCTCAAAATGTACTTTTTATTCAACTCTTACTTAAAATGTACCTTTTTTTTATTAACAAAGGTGCTTTTTATTAAAAAATTTATTTTTTGTTAAAAAAGCTTTTTTTAATAAGAAAGTTCTTTTTATCAAGAAGGTAGTTTAAATTAAAAAGGTCCTTTTTACTAAAGAAGTACTTTATGTTAAATAAATACGTTTTAAGATGATAATTTTTATAAGAAGGTTCTTTTCAATAAGATTCTTATACTTCTTGCTTAAGATGTACTTTTTATTAAATAGGTTCTTTATTAATAATAAAGGTACTTTTTATTTAAAAAAAATTTACTTCTATTAAAAAAGGTACTTTTTATTAGCAAATATATTTTATATATATAAAAAAATAAAATGTTCTTTTTATTAGCAAAGATACTTTTTATGAACAAAAGTACTTTTTATTAGAAAAGTTACTTATTATTAAAAACCACTTTTATTAAAAAAGTGCTTTGTATTGAAAAATATACTTTTTACTTAAAAGGTACTTTTTTGTTCGTACTTAAAATGTATTTTTAATAACAAAGGTGCTTTTTATTAAGGTAAAAGGTACTTTTATTAAAAAAGGTACTTCTTATTAAAAAAGGTAGTTTTTATTTAAAAAGTACTTTTTATTAAAAAAGTGCTTGTTATTAAAAAACCTACTTTCTAAGAAAAAAGGCACTTTTTATGTGTGTCTCATGTGCCCAGAAAAGCATAACCACTAATTACGAATGAAAAACTGATTGATTCAGAGATGAATTTTTTGATTTAAACTGTTTGCAATTATGCTGGATTCTATAAAATTGTTTTTTATTTATGTATGAAACTGTTTGACTTAATAAATATGTAAGTGTCTGAATCAAACAGTTTTTCATTAGTAATTAGTGGTTACGCTTCTTTGGGCACATGATACAGGCTGAGTTTACATCTGTCATTTCTTGTGTGTCATTTGCACAAAAATAGCGTAACCAACTAATTACTAATGAAAAACTGTTTGATTCAGACATACATATATTTATTGATTTAAACAGTTTGCAATTATGCTGGATTCTATAAAATTGTCTTTTAGTTATGTATGAAATTATTTAACTTAATAAATTTGTGTCTGAATCAAACTGTTTTTCATTACTAATTAGTGGTTACGTTTTTTTTACGCTTGTGTGGCATTTGGCACACAGATGGAAACCCGGCCATACAGATTTAAACACGGCCTAAGTCACAAAACACTTTTCTTATAGAAAGATCTTTATTTATTAATTTAGACTGGTTGAGGAAATGCAGCGTTTTCTGTACCGCCACGCAATTCATCAGCAGCTACATACAAACTTATTTATGTCTAGCTACTCGGACGGAGCTCAGTTATTAACATTATTTCTTTAACATGAACTTCTCGTGCAATGGAATACGAGAATTTTGTTTCTTGTATTCTAGACAAAATTTTTATAACTTTGTTAATTTTTTTCTCAAGTGATATTGTGCAATTTATAACGAGCAGTTAGCAGTTGATTTTTTAAACAAATGACATTGTTAAATTTTTATTTTTTTTCTTTTACTGAAAATTTTAACATAATTGTGTGTTGTTAATATTTGTAGAGGGAAGTCTCATCATGGTTTCATGATTTTGTCTGTCCGTTTAGTTTTTTTTTTTTGCTAGCTAGAACTTTAATTGTACTTACGACATAATTCGTTTAACAAAGAAAAAAAAAACAATGTTTTTGACAAAATATTTACTTTTTTATGACAGATTTGTATTAACGGCAAATTAACTATTGTAATTAACTGTTACATAACGCAAATAATTCTTTTTAATAACTATTCACCTTGATATTTTTTTTTTTGGTTTGCTTGCTTGGTTGGCTGATTAAAAGTTGGAAATTTTTTTGTGGGTCAAACCTTTTGCAAATAATAAAATTTTATTAAATAAAAGGGAGCCAAAGCAAGTGATTATGCAATTTTCATACTTATAAAAATAGAGACATAAAAAGCAATAAATGTTCTGAGAATTGGTCAAGTTTATTTTTTTCCCAAAACAAAACAAGAAAGCCCCCTTTGATTTTGATGTTAAGAGCTATAAAAATGGTTCAGGGAATGAAATAAAATCTTTTTTCAGTTGTTTATTGGCATTACACGAAATTGTTTTAAAAGCGAGTGAAATGCCAGCAAACGTTATTAAGCAAAAATGTAAAAATAAATACAAATACAAATACGAATAGGAATAAAGTAGTAGTGGCATTCACTTTAAACTGAAAAAACCTTGTCTTAGAACTTATATTAATTTTTAGTTAATTAGTGATTTTTTATGGGAATTGTTAAAATTTATTAAAATTTTTTATTTATTGATTATTGAGTTCCTGTTTCAACTTTGTTATTTGTTTTAAGCTTCTCATTTGTTTAAATGAAAGTTTATAACATAATAACTCTAGTTGTTCTAAGAAACTTTGGGTAAACGTTCCCTGATGATCTGCATTAGCAACATTGAAATGCGCATGGGATCCAGCTAAACCCCTCAATAATCAATTTCAATGTATTTTTAATAAAAAAAAATATTTTACTTAATAAGTAAAATATTAATTTGGGATTATTAGTGCGTTTAAAAAATTTTAAACTTAATTTTTAGTTAAGTTGATTAATATTGTTATGTTTTCACATAAAAATATTGATCAGCTGTTCCCTACAGTTGCCGTTACAATCCATTATATTCGGCTAACTGGACCTTTAAGGTGCATTCACCCATGTTGTTCGAACAAAATCTCTTCTTTTACTGAGTCATAATAGAAATTAAGCACTATTTTAAGGGCAACACACGACATGTACGTATTTTGCTGTAAGAAGCTGTACATGACAGATGTAAAAACATAAACATGGCAGACTTAATATTGTTGGTTAAATGCAAGCTGTGAATAGCCTCAAAATTCGGTCGAATTTATTATAATAATGTTCATATTTTTTATACAATAGTTTTGCTTTTAGCGTTATGAAAAAACTTATAATCCATGTAATTATTAATGTATGTATGTATGTATGTATGAGTTTTTGGCACATCGCCTCTCTCCTCATAATAGTAATTACAATAATATGATAGAAAAAAGAAACATGCACATTTTTAACATTTGAAATCAGTGCAGGTTACGAAAAGGTGTTGCTGCTTAAGCTGTTCATTGTGAATAAACTGGAACACACAATGGGGAAATTTAAAGTGCAATACAAAAAAAAAAAAAAAAACAAACAAAAAATATTAAAGAAAGTATTTTTCAAAAAATTATGTATTACATGCATGGCGTTGGATAGGTACGAGGGTGAGCTGATAAATGTTTAGAGAAAGTTTGCTACAATAATTTCCGTTAACTCAAAGGAAACTAAGAATGCCAAAATTAAATTATTTTTTTTTATTTCTTTTTTTTAAATATTTTTCAATACTTTTGAGAGTTAAGTTATGTTTGCTTCTTAGGGGTGCCGCACTTTTCTGCATAGGAAAGCAGACAATGCCGAATAACTGTTTAACGGCGCCAAAAACTGGCGTCTTAAAAGTTTGTGGAGTCGTTTTGGATTAAGGAAAAATCCCTTAACGCCGATTAGGGTTGGGGGATATGCTATAGATGTATAGCAGTGGTCTTAAGTTGCCGGACTGTTTTCCATATGAAAATAGGCGGCATCTAGTTGCCGAATAAATTTTGAACGGCGCCAAAAAGTGCTGTCTTGGGTTAAAATGTTTATACTGAATGGAAACCACTCTCGTATAATCGTTTGTTTGCAGTTAAAACATGTTGCTCAAATTCCCACACACATTCACGTGACTGAAATTTTTTTTATAAAGCAGCTTTCTTCTTCTTCTAGATAACAACTTAATTTAAGTTTTTTGTGGTCCTAAAAAGAAACCACGTTCGGATTTCTTCTTCAGTTTCGTCATTAATGTGATCTGTTGATCCCAGGCAAAAAAAAAAAAAAAAACAAACATAAAAAGCGAAAGTTTTTTAAAAGTGAAGTAAACAAAAAGCAAAACAAACAAGACCAAACAAAAAAGAAAATTCATTACGATTGTTGAAACTTTTTAACATTTCTTGCCAAAAGTTAAAATTTCACATAAAAAGGTCACCCAAAAGCCAGCCAGCAACGCACAGCAATTGGTAGTTGTTGTTGTAATAACTGTGAGCATTTATGTATATAAAATTAACTTCGTAATATTTACACAATAAATATTTTTAGTAAGAAATAACTTTCGAAATTTTGACCGAAAATACGAGTAAATTTTAAAAATTAAGAATATTAAATATTACTTTGCAATACTTTTTAATTGCAATAATGTTTTCTTAAAACGTTGACTGCCCCCATATAAAAAAAATTCACTCCCAAAAATTTTTTTTAATTACAGTTTCACGGGGGTTGTTATCGTCGTATTTAAATTTCTAATTTTGTCTTTAGTAATTTCTGTCGATTTGTGAGTGTTTTTAATATGTGTCCACTGGTGGTTCACATGGCGCTCTGTTTTTAATGTAACGCCATGTATACCACCGGTGGTCGAAAATTATATGATGAAAAAGTAAGGTATACGTGAGTACCACGGGTGGTACACATGGCTTCATATTAAAAAAAAGTGTGACATGCCGGTGTGTCACATGGCAGCCAACGTGTTAAATTTGATTAAGCTTACGAGAAGACAAGACAAGACAAGGCAAGACAAGACAAGACAAGACAAGAAAAGAAAAAACAAGAAAAGATAAGACAAGAGAATACAATAGAAGACAAGACAAGACAAGACAAGACAAGACAAGACAAGACAAGACAAGACAAGACAAGACAAGACAAGACAAGACAAGACAAGACAAGACAAGACAAGACAAGACAAGACAAGACAAGACAAGACAAGACAAGACAAGACAAGACAAGACAAGACAAGACAAGACAAGACAAGACAAGACAAGACAAGACAAGACAAGACAAGACAAGACAAGACAAGACAAGACAAGACAAGACAAGACAAGACAAGACAAGACAAGACAAGACAAGACAAGACAAGACAAGACAAGACAAGACAAGACAAGACAAGACAAGACAAGACAAGACAAGACAAGACAAGACAAGACAAGACAAGACAAGACAAGACAAGACAAGACAAGACAAGACAAGACAAGACAAGACAAGACAAGACAAGACAAGACAAGACAAGACAAGACAAGACAAGACAAGACAAGACAAGACAAGACAAGACAAGACAAGACAAGACAAGACAAGACAAGACAAGACAAGACAAGACAAGACAAGACAAGACAAGACAAGACAAGACAAGACAAGACAAGACAAGACAAGACAAGACAAGACAAGACAAGACAAGACAAGACAAGACAAGACAAGACAAGACAAGACAAGACAAGACAAGACAAGACAAGACAAGACAAGACAAGACAAGACAAGACAAGACAAGACAAGACAAGACAAGACAAGACAAGACAAGACAAGACAAGACAAGACAAGACAAGACAAGACAAGACAAGACAAGACAAGACAAGACAAGACAAGACAAGACAAGACAAGACAAGACAAGACAAGACAAGACAAGACAAGACAAGACAAGACAAGACAAGACAAGACAAGACAAGACAAGACAAGACAAGACAAGACAAGACAAGACAAGACAAGACAAGACAAGACAAGACAAGACAAGACAAGACAAGACAAGACAAGACAAGACAAGACAAGACAAGACAAGACAAGACAAGACAAGACAAGACAAGACAAGACAAGACAAGACAAGACAAGACAAGACAAGACAAGACAAGACAAGACAAGACAAGACAAGACAAGACAAGACAAGACAAGACAAGACAAGACAAGACAAGACAAGACAAGACAAGACAAGACAAGACAAGACAAGACAAGACAAGACAAGACAAGACAAGACAAGACAAGACAAGACAAGACAAGACAAGACAAGACAAGACAAGACAAGACAAGACAAGACAAGACAAGACAAGACAAGACAAGACAAGACAAGACAAGACAAGACAAGACAAGACAAGACAAGACAAGACAAGACAAGACAAGACAAGACAAGACAAGACAAGACAAGACAAGACAAGACAAGACAAGACAAGACAAGACAAGACAAGACAAGACAAGACAAGACAAGACAAGACAAGACAAGACAAGACAAGACAAGACAAGACAAGACAAGACAAGACAAGACAAGACAAGACAAGACAAGACAAGACAAGACAAGACAAGACAAGACAAGACAAGACAAGACAAGACAAGACAAGACAAGACAAGACAAGACAAGACAAGACAAGACAAGACAAGACAAGACAAGACAAGACAAGACAAGACAAGACAAGACAAGACAAGACAAGACAAGACAAGACAAGACAAGACAAGACAAGACAAGACAAGACAAGACAAGACAAGACAAGACAAGACAAGACAAGACAAGACAAGACAAGACAAGACAAGACAAGACAAGACAAGACAAGACAAGACAAGACAAGACAAGACAAGACAAGACAAGACAAGACAAGACAAGACAAGACAAGACAAGACAAGACAAGACAAGACAAGACAAGACAAGACAAGACAAGACAAGACAAGACAAGACAAGACAAGACAAGACAAGACAAGACAAGACAAGACAAGACAAGACAAGACAAGACAAGACAAGACAAGACAAGACAAGACAAGACAAGACAAGACAAGACAAGACAAGACAAGACAAGACAAGACAAGACAAGACAAGACAAGACAAGACAAGACAAGACAAGACAAGACAAGACAAGACAAGACAAGACAAGACAAGACAAGACAAGACAAGACAAGACAAGACAAGACAAGACAAGACAAGACAAGACAAGACAAGACAAGACAAGACAAGACAAGACAAGACAAGACAAGACAAGACAAGACAAGACAAGACAAGACAAGACAAGACAAGACAATGCAAGACAAGACAATGCAAGACAAGACAATGCAAGACAAGACAAGACAAGAAAAGACAAGACAAGACAATGCAAGACAAGACAAGACAAGACAAGACAAGACAAAACAAGACAAGACCAGATAAGACAAGACAATGCAAGACCAGATAAGGCAAGGCAAGATAACACAAGACATGGCAAGATAAGCAAAGGTGAGATAAGACAAGACAATGCAAGACCAGATTGAGTAAGACAAGACTTTACTTATGTACTCTTAACTTGTAAAATTTGTAAGGAATTTGATATGGTATATTTATGTAAGGAAAGTAGACATAGTTAGCCGATCTGATGTTATTTTCTTTAGGGATCATACGAGTCCACTCAATCAATTGGTAAAATTTTGAATGAAACACTAATATTTGGACAAAAATTATTTTATTTTCCAACGTAATCTCCTTTGATATGTACACACTGCGTCCAACGTTTCTCCAATTTTTGTATCTCTTCCAAAAACTAAGATTTGTTGAGGTCATCAATGTAAGCTTAGTTTGTCAGATGGTTTCACCGTTGCAGTTAAATCTCTTTCCGCCGAGCCATTGCTTCAGATTTCTGCACAAGAAATAGTTTCTTGGGCTGAACCCGTACAATAGGACGAACTATAGAACAATTCGTTGCCTAATGCTAGGAACACAACTGGGACGAACGACGAATTTTTCAGTGCGAACTTTCGTCATAAAAAATAAAACACATTTGTTCATATGAAAATGAACACAACACCGCCATAGAACGAAATTCGTCGTGCGTGACGAACTCTAAGATAGATTTATTTCTATTTTGTACGCCGATGAACGATGAAAAACCCAATTTTCTCTCACTCTCTTTACATACACAATAAACAGTGTGACCAGATTTTAAAATAAAATTAAGCTAAATCACGTATGTCTTTAATATATTTTTAGAAAATACGCAATTTGGATTAAAACAGCTAAATCCGTTTTTAAAAGAGCTAAAAAAAGAAGCTAAGAGCTTAATAAAAATTGTAAAGCTAAATCCAAAAGAAATAAGCTAAATTTAGCATAAAATTAGCTAATATGGTTACACTGACAATAAACAACTTTATAAAATATTAGAGAGGAATTCGCCAGTAATGTCAACTTTTTTTGGCTCTAAAAGCACATTAAAATTTAAAAAAAAGCACTTAAAAGCGTAATTTTGATATCTAAAAAGCGTAAAAAGCACTAATGTGAAAAAGGAGTGAAGATTCAAACGAGTAAAGTTTAATAATGTTCAATATTTCCTAAGCAATTCTCAATTTCTGCAATAATATCATCTTTAATGAAATATATCAGACGAAAAAGGTATGCTTTAGACTGAAAAAATAACTACACCAAGTTTTTATTAAAGTAATTTTAAGAAAAACATGAATTTCTTAAAAGCACTACTTAGTGCTTTTTCTTAGTTTGGCACTAACGCTCAAAACTTGGCGTTTTGAGTCTTCAAAAAGCACTAAAAATAGTGCCAAAAGCACCAAGTTGGCATTGCTGGAATTCGCTGAGTAAATTCGTCGTTATTGTGCTTCACACGACGAATTTACGCAGCGAATTGTTATCGACGAATTCGTCGACGTGGACGAACTTCGTCGTTCGTCCCAATTGTGTTCCTAGCATAATTCATAGATATTTGTCTTACAAACTGCACATGGGTGCAGCCTTTCACTGTAGTGGTAGAAAATAACTTCATTTTTGCTCAAAAGAGGTCAGTTTTTTTTTTCAAATCCTCATTACATCGTGCGAAAGTGGTATAAAAATTTCTTGTATGGGGGCCGGCGGTTAAAAATCCACTTAGGAGCTACTGAACCGCATTCAAGAGAGGGCGAAAAAGCTCATCGCCAAACAGTGTGGTATCCAACTCTATTGGCTCACTGAAGCATTGATGCAATGCGGGGTGCATTTCTTTATGCTATGACAAATACGATGGAATGTGTTCTAATCAAATCAAAGGATTTATTTCTGAAATCCGCACATTTTTACACACAACGCGTTTTTCATTAAGAACACATCCATTTGTGATCCATTGGCCTATAAATCAAATTAGGCATTACAGAAAAAATTCGTTTTCTGTCCGTAGTGTTCGTATGTGAAATAAACTACCAGCAGAGGTCTTTCCTGTCACTTTCAATGTGAAAAAGTTCAAGTCGAATGTTTACAGACACTGCTCTCGCTATCTTGCTCCCCACAACCTTTTTTCCTAGTTCAAGCATAGAGCACTGCATGAGTAGGGGTCATCCCTTTCAAAAAGGAATCATCTAGATTCTACTTGAATGCCTGCGTGTAGTGGGCAGCCACGTAAGGGGTCATCCCCTGAGTGCTGGTCCTATTAAAAAAAATCTACACAATGAGTCTATGTGGATTCTACCGCTTGTATTGAAAGAAACGATCGCTATGACCTTATTTGCTGACTAGCACACATCGGCTTTCTTGGATGCCGATTTACCGGGAGAAACCCACTGTTTTGGTGCTGCTGTTTGGTCTCTGAGATATTGTGATGGACCAAAGTTTTGTCCACGGTTATGGAACGGCACAAAAACTCGTTCGTATTACGTTTGAACAACGCCAAACACTTGCAGCGAAGTTATTACCCTGTTGTGTTTGTGATTGATTTGTGAGCAAACGTAGCACTCACGCTGTAGAAAGTTTTTTAAAACTCAAGAGATCATTCAAAATTTAAGCCAGTGAGCCAAGTGAGATACCTATGGCTTCCACAATCTCTTTTAATTTAATAGCCTAAATTTTTTCATTCCGCATTTCTCAGAGACCTTAACTTGGTCGTCGGAAAAGTTCGGCATTTTCCTCGCTTTTTTACCATTGAAATTGATGATGAAGAGTACCTATATTTTAATAAAGCTGAACCTTGGCTTGAGTGATGGTTTTTTTCTCTTCGCCTTTTTTCCATTTTTTTTTTCACAATGGCTTTCAAACACAAACTAAGTGACGCTGCTTGTTCAAATTTTGACATGAGTCAATTAACAGTTGCCTGTTGATACAGCTACACTGCAGCTTTTTCACTTAGGAGGCGTGCACGGTCACTTGTAAAACTTTCTTTCATTAAAGCTTGCACATACTAGTGCAATAATTTTTTTCAGTGCATTTAAAACCATCAATCTTTAACATTCAAGCGCTTCTTTGTAAAGTTGTTTGAAATAATACAAAAAAAAAAAGATATGCTGGTATTTCATTGAAACTCTGACAACGTGACAAGGCGCCCAAACAGTAAATAATACAAAAACAGTAGAAAAATATTGAAAAAAAAAAACAAACAAAAAACAAGTTGCATACATTAGATATTTTTACTTCAGTCAAAATGTAGTAGAAGTCTGCTTTAGAAAAAAAAATATTAAAAAAGCTTTAAATAACATAAAACAGTTGTTGGTTGTTCTCTCAATCGTTTGGTCTTTTTATTTTAATTCAAACAATTCAATAATTGTTTTTGTCTTTTAATAAAATTGTAACTTGCCAAGTGTGATATTTAAATAATTTAAAATTCTTGTTTAAAAATTAAAGCTTAAAAAGCTTTAAGCAATACAAAATGCTAGCTAGCAATGCTTACAGCGCGACAAGAAGTATTTGTTGTTTCGGAATTCAACAGCAATTCTCCAGGTCATTCATTCATTATTCCAGCATTATTATTATGCTTTTGTTATTTCATAACCATGGGTCAAGCTTAAGTTTTAAGTAGCCATCTGAATTTTGACATCAGTGGAGATCTAAATGTTTAGATAGGATTGAAATAAAACGCGTAGGATGTGCCCTCTTGCCAGGGGCAGTTTCTTTTTCATTAATTTTTTACCACCAACTGTGTGTGTGTGTTCAGTTGTTGGATTTGTTGGGGATTTTTAATTTAAATTTTTCTATTGAATTCTTTCTTAAAGCATCGTAACCGTTGTTTTGACAGCAGCAGCAAACGCCACAACCTTGGCCTAAACTCTCAAGCCAAACAAATATGAAAAAGGCCCAACAGAAACTGTTAACAATAGTTAGTTGTTTTGTCTCTAGTTGTCTCTATTTTTGTTTTTTATATTTATTTTTTGTTTTGTTTATCACTTAATGGTATAATTATAAAAGCCGTTAGAATATTATTGTTTGAATGCGAGAAATAATGTTAAGGAAAAAAAAAGTTAAAAGATTAATTTGCTGACAAAACAAGACAATGCAATTAATTATTAAAGAGTGGTTTTTGAAAAAAAAATTTGAATCAATTGTTGTATTCAAACATTTTTTAATGATGTTGTTTTGTATTTAAGCTGCTGTTGGACGAACCTGAAAATTATGTAAAGGGCGTTCTTTAAGCACAAAATAATTTTTAATTTTATTAAAAAAAAAAATATTTTTTTTAAATCAATACATGTTATAAACCTTTGAACACTATTTCGGGTATATGACTAGCGTGTGTGTTCTTGATGAAACACATTCTAGATGTCCAATTTTAGGTAATTTTTTCGAGTACTGCAGTCCGCAAGTCACGAATAACGCTAATAGCGCTGGTGGCTTGGCCTCCAAGGCGTTAATTATTGCTAATTTAACTTCATTTGCGACTTCATGTGGCCCTACAGTACAAAATCGACAATGGAAGGCAATTTCTCAAAATCAGCTAATCGCCAAATTTTAATTTCAACAAGTCGATGTTCGAGGTCGTCGTATGGCACGTAGCGCCATCCTGCCGAAACCATATCTCGACCACATCAATGTCATGCATATTTTCAAATAAGCATGTAAGCCAGGGAATGACAATGAGTAATAAAAAATATATGTAATTATATATCTTCTACATATATAAAATCGTAGTGTGTGTTTGTTCCTAACGCATGATCTAAGGAACTATAAGCGCTGTGGGGCAGGTTCGGTTCAATATGCGGTAGGTTTTTGTTTTGTTTCTGAACCAACAAGTGACCATTGTGTGGAGTAATTTGTAGTTGAAAAACTAACCACACATACAGATTTTCAACTCAACAGAAACAAAACAGCTGATTCAGAACAGAACAGCACGTACAAACTAATTCTGCCTTAACGCTATATTTATAAACTGAGAACAAAGCAAAACCAAAAAAGAGTACTAAATATGGCGTGGGGGTACTGCGGTATTTTTGTTGCGAAAAAGTACTGAAAATAGTACAATAGTACTAAATTTTCCATCACTGGTCAAAAGCACGCAGTATGTTGTGTGACAAAAATTTTTTCACAATAACTCGAAGAAGCACCGTTTTGACCAGTGATGCCAACTTTTTTGGCTCTAAAAGCACATCACAATTAAAAAAAAGCACTCAAAAGCGTAATTTTGATATCTAAAAAGCGTAAAAAGTACTAACGTGAAAAACGAGTTGAAGGTAAAACAACGCCTGTCGGGCTCAGTTAGTATATGTATATATTTATATATAAATAAATAGTCTTAATTTTAATAAACGCATATAATCATAATTGCATGACTTAAGCCGATTCCAACAGACAAGAGCATCTCTACTTCGTTTGTGCAAATAACTAAAATACGCCACAACTAAGAAAAAAATCAGTAAAGTGCGACTTTAATTCGCACACGAACGGTACCGTACGGACACTAGATATATACATACTTATGTAATAATATACGAACTTTAGCCTATACACTCGTAATATATATTTTTTTAATTTTTGAATTTTTTGAATTTTTTCGGTTTTTGGCGTTTTTGTTTAGTTTTTAGGTTTTTTTTTTGGTTTTGGCGTTTTTTACGTTTTTTTAGTTTTGGCGTTTTTGTGTAGTTTAAGTGCTTTTTCTAGCCTTAGCGATTTTTTTTCGCTTATTGGCAATTTTTTTCATTTAAGCGATTTTTTGGTTATTGGGTTTTTTTTTTAATTTTGGCGTTTTTTAGTTTTAGCGCTTTTTTACGTTTTTGGCGTTTTTGTTTAGTTTTAGTGCTTTTTTTGGCGACTTTTTTCGGTTATTGGGATTTTTTCTTTTAATCGATTTTTTTTGGTTATTGGCGGGTTTATTTTAGTCTCAGAGATTTTTTTAGTTTAGCGCTTTTTTTCATTTTAACGATTTTGTTTGCGTTTTTGGCGTTTTTTAAATTTTTGGAATTTTTTTTTTTTGGATTTCGGCGATTTATTTTAGTTTTAGAGATTCTTTTCAATTTGGCGCTTTTTTCGGCTTGGCGATTTTTTGCGTTTTTTTCTTTTTTAATGACTTTTGTTTTACAGATTTTTTTTTAGTTTTGCGCTTTTTTCGTTTTATCGATTTTTTTTGTGTTTTTGGATTTTTTTAGTTTTGGCTCTTTTATTTAGTTTTAGCGTTTTTTTAGTTTTGGCGATTTTTTCGGTTACTGGTGTTTTTCTAAAATTGTACTGATTTTTTGGTTTTTGGAGATTTATTTTAGTTATTTATTTATTTTTCTTTTAGTTTGGCGCTTCATTTCGTTTTGGCGATTTTTTCGGGTTTTGGCATTTTTTTTTTTGTTTTTTTTTTTAATTTTAGCGTTTTTGATAATTTCAAGATTTTGCTTCTTACGTTTTGCAAGATATACAAGTTGTCAAAATTACTTAGTCAAAATTACATTAACTGATAGAATACACTTTAATTTTAATTTATTTTAAATTTTTGTGTCAATTATTGTGGTCTGTATAAAAATACACTTACTTACTTGTAGTTATATATGCATATATATTACATAGGATTTTAAGATTTTTCGTTGCTCGTTTTAGAACACCCTTTAATTTTTAACTGCCATACATTTATTGCTATAGCGGCCAAAGTTCTAATCTGTCAAAATTTCAGGTCCATATCTCTTAAAGACACAAGAGTATAATCTAACGCATTGAATCTCTTTCGTATTTACAGGCTCTCTAACTTTGAATACCGAATTAAATTTAAATTTAAATTGAACTGGTTACTTTTATATACAAAAGAAAAATTAAACTTTCCAACCCTCGAAACATCCTTTTAGTTTTTTCTGATTTCCGTTAACAAAATATTTCTCTCTAAGCATAAAATATGTTTAATTAGAGAGAAAAATACAAAAAAATTTTGTAGTAGGTTACTGTTACACAGCGTTACCGTTGAAAAATATTAAAAAGGGGGCACAAAAAGGGGATTTTCAAAAAAAAAAAAAAAAAGTGGCACAAAAAGGGGATTTCTAAGAAAAAAAGGGCAACTTTAAAATCAATGAAATTTAAGGAAACAAACATATTTACTAACCTATTTTTATTAAAAACAAATTTCTCATGTATAAAAATTACACAAACATTCATTTTATTAGAACTCATATAAGTTTATTCGCACGTTTTATTTGCTAGTAAAAATTCTAACTTGTGGCAGAATTAGGTTTTATTTTCTGTTCTGTTACGAATCAGCTGACAATTTTTTGCTTTTAGAAATCTTACACAAGTCGTTAGTTTTTCTGTTTCTTTCTGTTCTGTTACGGTTCAACCTGTGAAAATCCAAAAAAAATTTTGAATAATTCTAAGTGACAGCATAAACAAAATAAAAATTGTGACTATGTATGCTTTTAAAATTTTGAAACATAAAAATAGACGAACTCATCACTTCAGTGGAAAACTGTGGCCGTTTTGCTCAGAAACAGGTGATAAGTTATAACATAAAATGTAACTATTAAAATTTAGAGACAGAACGGCACAGCAGAGAACATCAACCTGAACAATTACTGATTACTGGGGATGAGATGTACATATGTATACAGAAAAAGAAATTTTTGATTTTACAATTGTTTATTTGACGACTGTGAATATATTTCTATAATACCGGTTAGTTGAGAATTTGAAGATACTGTTTTTATTTACAAATAAGACGAGTATAAACGTAGTATAGATACCTACTAAGTATAAAAAAATCATAAAATCTATGATAATAATGAAACACTGGTCAAAATGTGGCATTTGATATTGATAGAAATTTCATTAGAAAATAAATGGAAATTTCGTTCGATATTGAATGTCGTAATTTACCCCAGTTTTTAAGATTTACAAAAAATTAAAACATACATTAATAAATTTTTTGGCATCTTTTGGGGCATATCACTTTTTTACTTAAAAAACATTGTAATTCAAAAAACTTACTTAACCATTTAAAGTTTTGATAAAAAATTTTAAACTTCGATTCTGAAGAGGATAATATATTTATGGTATTATTTTTATGCATAATGCATACTTATTAAATACCTTAAATATTAATTCTTTCGAAATTGTACATGTGTATTTATTAATAAGTTCTTCACTTGTAATCCATTCTTTCAAATCGTTTTGAAATAAATTTAAGGCAGACAGCATGGACTTTCAGTCTATTTGAAAATTTTTTAGCAATGCTAATTTAAGTTTACGCTTTATATTTTTCTTGTAAGTTTTTTTTTATAAAGATAAAATAAAGTGTAACTCTCACCGACCTTGCAATTGCTGAACCTGGGTATATTTTTGCGTTTAATTTGGTCAATTTGTCCATTGACTTAAACGAGTAGTTGCTACTTATCATCAGGAATAGTCACTTTCCTCCGAAAATAAGTATTTTTTTTGTGGTAAAAACTCGTATATTTTTCGATCACTTGCTTTTGGGAATTGGCCACGTGTTTGGCTCTTTTAGTTTTCTAAAATCGTACAATTTCAAATCTATCGGTTTGCAGAACAGCCTTTTAAAAATGTGAACTTTAATTAAATTTGGCTTTCACAATAGATATGGAAAATACAGTTAGAATTTTCAAGTATTAGTGTGCAATTGTACTCGTATATTTAAAAACCTTACACAAATGAAAGGATTCATACTAAGGTGTATGTTTTCATATTAAGTTTGACACATAGGAAATAAAATCTTGTTTAATGTGGTAGAATCTGTACGAATCTGTCTACATTTATTATTAAAATAAAAACGAAAGTTGACTTTGAACAAAAAGGGGCACAAAATAATGCAAATGATACTAAAAGGGGATTTAAAAATAAGGGGCATGAAAAGTGGCAAGGCAGTTGAAAAAGGGGCAAAATGCGACTTTAGTCGCACAACGGTAACGCTGCTGTTACATACCAAACGAAAAAATATTAAATTTCCCAACTCTGGAATCGTTTTCTCATTTTATATTGATTCTTAAAACCAATTTCATTCTAACTGAAATTTAAAATAAGTTTCAAGCTTAAAATTTTTTAACGCACTAATAATCTCAAATTCTTATTTTAATTATTTAGTAAAATATGTATGTATTTCGTTTAAACAAATGAGAAGTTCAATAAATATCAAAATTAGAACAACAACTCAATAATTAACATGTTTTATATTTTCTTACTTTACATTGGCTGATTTCTTTATCAGCTCGAATTGTAGTTGTAAGAATTTTGTAAAGAAAATAAATAATAAAAGAACGACAACAGTTATGCAAGAATAAAGTGTTGCCACACAAGTGTTTTTGAACGGGTACAGTCAAGTTAATAATTAGTGTTTTTTTTTTTTTGTTGGGAATTGTTGCAATTTATAACGCACTAATAATATCAAATTATTATTTAACTTATTCAGTAAAACATTTTTTTATTATAAATACATTGAGGAGTTTACCTGGATCCTATGCGCATTTCACAGATCATCAGGGAAGCTTTACCCAAAAATTTCTTAGTACGACTAGAGTTATTATCTTAAACTTTTACTTAAAGAAATGAGAAGTTCAAGAAATAGGTTTCAATTACAAAAAAAAAAAAAACAAATTATTTTCAGCTATTTACTTTTATATAGCAAAATGAAGTTTAAACTTTCCAGCTCTGAAACGGTCTGTTTGATTTTGCTGATTTTCAATCATATCAATCTATTTCGAACGATTTCTAATACAATGGTTCAAGACTGAAGTCTAGAGCTTTTCTGGGAGCATATTAATATTTTGAAAATGACAAACCCTTACATACCCTTTACCGTTTTTGGTGAAGGGCATAAAAAATTATCTTTTATTTATTCCTAGAACTAAATAATAAACCAAATCAAACTGCTTCCAAATCACGAATGCTAATGATTATTTCCAGCATTTCGTTTTAAATTTGTATAATAAAGAATGCTAAGATATTTTTAATTCATTAAAAGATTTACAAATATTTTTTTAAAAGCCTCATACATATGTGTGGGTTGAGTAGAATACAATTGCAAACGTTAATAGAACATTCAGCTGCCATTTGTGTTTTAGTTATTTCTTATTTTATTTATATATTTTTTTCACATGACAATCGGTCATGATTTAAAGCAAACACTTTAGTTGAAAAATAAAACGAAATAAAATTCTTAACTCCAAAACAACTATTGTATGAGCAACAAATTGTAATTATGTACGAGTATAAAAGGCAAATTAAACTTGCACAAATTTGAACGTTAACAGAGAAGTCTTTTGCGATAAGAGTGTCACAACTCAATATAATTATTATTATTTTTAAATATAAGCACTAAAATCGGTGTTTGTAGACTATTGTTAAGGTTAAATTATTCTCTGAAATGACTTGCTCGTAATAATATAAAATAATATAAAATATTCTCAACTGTGAGTTATACAGTTCTTGCCTTAAATGAGCCGGAGACGAGTTTTTCAATGCAAATACACACATTTTGCCGTTTTGATTTATTAAATAATAAATAATAAATATTAAATGTTTTTTTTTTTTGCCAATGAATTCAAATAAAATGCAATACTTTTATTTCAAAGTAAGACAGCGCTCAACAATGTTGATTAATCAATGTGCTACTGACGTGACTACTACAGAGATGCCCTACATCCTGTTATTTATGGGCGGCAAATATTTATTTTTGTGGGTGAAAAAAAAAAATTGTAATCTGGCAATAAATTTTTTTCATTAGATTTGTGAAGCTCTTGAGAAAATAATTCTATTTAAACGCTTTTTTAAAGACAGAGAAAGATACTTATGCAGGGAGGTTAAAGTGCTACGCAAAAATATATTTACATAAAGCAGCCGATTACATCTTACATATAAAATGCAAAATACACAATTCTAACAAAACACTGACTTCAATGCAAAGATGTGATAGATTATCTTTGAAAAAAAAACTTTATGGGAGGAAGTAAACTGTAAGTAATCTTTATTTACTTTAATTGTTATTGTTCGAATATTAATGAACAAATAACACCAAAGTTTATTGTAAATATTTTGACTAAAACGTAGTAGAACGGAACAACAAGCTGTTTTCGAAGACCACTACACCTTCATCATCAGCGTTCTTTTGTGTTTGGTCCACTAAGTGCGTTGTCAATTAATTTAAACTACGTTTTTCAAGGCAAATGGAATATGTGAATTATTTTGATTCATCTTATTTCAATTTGCTGAAAGCTTTTGTGTAATGAAAGCTCAATTTTACAATCTCTAAATTTAAGACAGTCTTGCCATTGTCGTTTCTTCTTTATTAATTAAAAATCTAATATTTTTATTTTATTTTTACTACCCTGTACAACATATTTATATAAAAGATGATTGAATTAGCTACGGTCTGCGTAAAAAGGTGTGTGAATTCGCTACAAATTCAGTTGTTTGGTTGTTGTTTTTGGAAATTTTTCGCTTAATGGGTTTTGTTTTGGATAAAAAATTTTAATAAATGTCAAAAAAAAAAAAAAAACATGGTGGAAACGGTATAAATTTTCATAAAGATTTTAATTAAAATATGCTAGATTTTATGCAGGTGTAAATGTAATGTTAGAGAAAATTTTTTGGTTTGTTACTATTAAGTATATTTATTTAATTTTTGCCACAGGCTATTAAATTTATTTAATTTAATTTAAAAAAAATGTAAGTCTGTTTGTTAAGAAGAGATACGTGAAATATAAAATGAAATTTCAATGGGCGTGCTTACGCCCACTTTTGTAAATGCAAGATTGTGTGTGTTTTTAGAGCTCAGGGTATGTGTTAAATTTTATAAAAATCGGTTAAGTAGAACCACTTAAAGTAAAAAGTTAAATCTTAAGGGGCGTTACTCCGCCCATTTTTTCAAATGCAATTTTGTGTCTATTTTAGAGCTCAAGGTATGTGGTAATTTTCGTAAAAATCCGTTAAGTAGAACCACGTGAAATATAATAATAAATGATAATGGGCGTTTCCCCGCCCATTTTTCTAAATGGAATTTTTTTTGTCTATTTTAAAGCTCCATGTGTGTGCTAATTTTCGTAAGAATCGGTTAAGTAGAACCACATAAAATATAATAATAAATATTAATAGGCGTGACTCCGCCCCATTTTTTCAACTTTAAAATTGTGTAATTATAAGAACTAGTTTTCGCAGCACAAAATATCATAAAATAAAATAAAAAATTTTGTGGGCCTGTCTCCACCCATTTTTTTTAAATAGTACCAATTTGAGGCTATACCACAAAACATACAGAAGTATCACGAGACGGAAGATACGGATATTTTTCAGTTTGTCTCGTTTTCACTCCAATTTTGTCGTCGGTTTTGTTTTGCTACGTCTTTCTAGTGCAATTCATATTTATTAGCTGTGTTAATTGGTAAGTAGTAATACACTGCAGTATCAAATACACTATACTTTTCTCTTTCTTCCATGAATTTTAACAAAAACCTGATTGGAGCTTTTTTACCTGTCACTTTCTTCACTTCTGTGTATTCTGTGGCTATACCCTCTCAGACAAAAAAAAAAAAAACTTTTAAGCAATCGGTCTAAAATGTGTTAGGAAATAACAATGTAAAAAAAGGAATTGATAACCTCCTCCTTTTTTGAAGTCGGTTAAAAATTACGAAATCGCCAGTCTTTCAGACATCTTGCAAGACAGATGCACTACAATTTTAAAGCGTACAATACCTGTTGGCGGCAGCTCGAACATATCATAGAGTTAATTTTCAAACAAAATTACCGCTGTCCTCTGACACAAGTTGACAAACTGGATAATGCTTAAGCATTTATGCTAATTCAGATTTTCACTTGTTGCTGGTGTTAAAGCTTAATTTTGATCTTAAGTGTTTTTACAGACTTCTGTGTTGTACAGTGTTATCGACAACACTGTGACGGAAACGCTAAATGCCTGCAGCAAAACCGTAAAGTAAACTTCTTTGGTACTTTAGCTGGTTTCTAAGCTGCCGACATTTATTTACCTTGTCTTCTAGGAATACATATTTATTTAACAAAAAAAAAATATTATTAAATCTTAATGAATATGAAATAAAAGCAAAACCAACAAGTAGTACACTTATGCATGTGTTTCAATGTAAGAATGATTTGAAGAATGGGTGTATGCATACATACATATATTGTCATTACTCATTCAATAGTTAGTTCATGCCTTAATGCATGACAAATTATTTAAAATAAATTTAGTTTTATTATGCGATCTTGTTTCGGTTTCTCTCCTCTTCTGCCAAATATAAAGAAACAAAAACAAAGATCGTGTAAAGAATTTGCAATGTAGCCGAACGACTGGAAAATATTTCAATTCTAAAGCTAGTAAAATATTTTAATAAAAAAAAATATTTTTCTTTTAATTTCTTATAGATGAATACGAGCACTCTAGCAGGGTTTCTTCTACCACATATCGCCCTAATTTGTCCTCAATTGCACCAGCTCTTACTTCAGCCCAAGAACGTGAGAGACGTCTGATGAACGTTCTAGCAGCCAGGCGTAGTGCTTTGCAACGTCCAGGCTTTCGTAACCGTGTTGGGACCACCGGGCGCACAGCCGCTGCCGTTGAGACAACCTCAAAATCACCCACCGATCCTCGTTCTATATGCATAAGAAATTGTACGAAAAATTTCACCAGACGTACCACGGCCAGCTGTATGAGACAATGTGCCAACTTTTCACGAGTAGCTTTGGGTAGTTCAGCCACGGTTGTGGTGAAAAACTCTTCAAAATCCGGCACTGGCACCGCGCAAGCGGGTGAAAAAGATAACAATGAAATCCTCTTTACAGACGAATCATCTCATGGTTTGTTGGTTATAGCCAAAGAACAAAATGATACTTTAAATCATATTCCCGATGAGAATAAGGCCGGCATGGCGGCCAAAATGAGGGGCAGACGTAAGCAACATATTCCAGTGAATACAGCCACAATGGCCACCACCTCCATAGAAGATGAGGAAATACAACCTTACTTGTATTTTGGACAAAAACTGCCACCTCTAAAGCCCAATGTTTTAACCATAACCTCGGTCAGCGATGAGCATCCCAAAATCTTGGAGGTATCAGTAGCAGATGTAGAAACCTCCTCTACTACCCCGCTAAGCTTAAAGTCTGCTGCCACTCTCTCTGCAGTTGAAAGAAGTCGTGCACGTTTCAAGTACAATATGAGAAATGGGGTGAGCTTCAATCGTCGTTATACCAGCATCAATAGGTCCACCACATCAGAAGCACCTAGCGAACTGAAAACCACTACACTGAGAGTTGTGGCAGATGTAGTTAAAGAGCCCAAATTGAAGTTAGCCCAATTAAGACCGCCAGACGTTTTTGAAAAACTAAGAGATACTTCAACATTCAAACCCTTTACGCCGCCGGCCTTAAGAGAAGATCCCATGATGTTGTCATCTACTCCTTTAATAATAACAGTCTTAGGTGATGAAGAAACACTTACACCTGCACCAGAGGCAGCAATTAGTTTGAATATGAAGCAACAGCAGCTGAAAATAGCAACAATTTTGGCCACAGAAACTAACACTCAAGCTATTATTAGTACTACTGCTACTACGACTACAAGTAGCTCAACTACGGAGAAGCCAATAACAACCACAACAACAACAATGCCAACTATAGCGATAAGTTCAACTGCAGCCACCACAATTTCAACCACTGCAGCCACTACTACAACTAGCACTACAGCATCTACAACCTCAACTTCCACATACTCTACGACTACAAGTAGCACTACCTCCATTACCACACAAATTCCAGAGATTAAACAGCCATCCTCTTCCACCACAACCACAACAACTACCACTGCACTACCTGTTGTTCTTGAAATCGACACTAAGAAACCCATTATTA
Organism: Tachina grossa; assembly: GCA_949987645.1. Lineage (NCBI taxonomy): Eukaryota > Metazoa > Arthropoda > Insecta > Diptera > Tachinidae > Tachina > Tachina grossa. Next base: position 19,498,336 of record OX465276.1, on the reverse strand, counting down.
GCGATGAAGATACTGAACTCTTAAGAAAATTGGGACCCAGTCTTACACAACCCATTAACACCGACGATAAAACGAATCTCATTATATTTCTCAATCGAACAACTGACACCTACAGTAGCACAAACAAGCCAGCACAATCGCAGCTACCGCAGGCGGCTACAACCGATTCATCTGCCACAATTTTACATACAACCATTTTGACATCCATTAGATCCACGATAAATTCTCGCACTAAAGATATTCATCATTCTACTACAACTTCCTCGCCTTCGGCTAGTTCTCAACAGGGTTCTCATTCCTCAGCAACCACCTTGCAACCTGTTATAACAGGAGAAATAAGTTCGACGGTTGTTACCGATGACCAGGATATTTCCATGGAAATGCAACGCATGAATGTGGTCACCATGGTCTTGGCAGGCATTGGCATAATCCCTCTAATAGCCATTATTTTATATCTGCTGCGCAATTATCTGCTAAAGAGACCCATAAAAGATGACGAAGATTTTGATGTTTGCATAACCGACCAACAGCCCATTAGTCCGGTCAAGAAAATCGATTCGAAATTTCAAGACCAGGACAATGAAGATGAAGTGGATCATCATCAAAGAAAGCCACCACAGCGGCAACATAGTCTGCACAACAAATTAGTTTCAACTACCTCAGCACGTGACAATAATCATAATTTGACCATAAATCAGCAGAGTTTCGATGACAAAAGTTCGGTGGCAAGTGACCAAGAGTTCGATCGCACCAACATACGTTTAAAGAGCCTTTTAGGCGAGGGAAATTTCGGTCAAGTATGGAAGGCTGAGGCTGATGATTTAAGCGGCCATTTCGGAGCCACACGCATTGTAGCCGTTAAGACCATTAAGGCTTGCAGTACTCAGCTTAGTCTCAAGGATGAGGCGAATATAATGCGCAAGTTGGGTTCACATCAAAATGTTGTCACTTTATTGGGAGCGTGTGTGGATTCTGGTAAATTTGGCTTTATTAAGAAAATAAAAAGATTGTTATTAATTCTAAATTTGATTTTGCTTTACAGAACCTCATATGATTATCATGGAGTATGCCATGCGTGGCCGTTTGTTATCTTTGCTGAGAGCCGCTCGCAATGCTACAAATATTTTACCGGCCTCAGTTCCGGGAGGTAGAAGTCAAACGCCCTTGTCACCGCGCACTCTGGCAGGTTTTTGTTTGGATATCGCTCGTGGTATGGAATATATGGCAGAGAAGAGGGTGAGTTTTTATTTTAATCGAGCAAAATTTATCGTAGAGCGCGCTCTCCCTTGCAAACCTGCTAACTTTTTTTGATGTACCTGATCTTTATAAATAATGTTTATTACTTATATAGAAATACAATTAAGAAATCAATCGCTTAAAAGCAATAGCGTCAAAATGTCAACCCTCGAAACTCCAGGAGGCATAAACTTCAGAACTAAATAAAGAGATTATGCTTAACTCGTCAGTGCATTTGCTGGTGTCATAATCATTTTTTTCCATTTCTTTCTGGATGCGAAGGCTTTTGAAAGTTCTATCAAAGCCAATTTTGTACAGACCCAAGGGAGTACTGTTTACTACAGCATTTAGAGCTTTTGAAGGATTTGTGCGTGATGATCGCATAATTTTTTTTTTCTTAATTCTGTTTAATTGGTCTATTACATATTTCTCACTTGTAGCGGTCGACAATACCGCCGAATCATATGTGGACATCCGTTTTATAGTCTTACGGCTTAAGCCTTATTTTTGGCACCAACGGTACTACGATTGGTTTTTTAATTAATCGTGGACTTCTTGAATTTCTGTGTTGCACATTTTGTTTCCATGAGAGGTTTGGAGTCGATAATAACATCAGGATATTTTGCAATAACTTTTGCAATCTGACATTGTTAGTATATGATTCTGTAGTCGTTAAAATTTTAAAAATCTATACCAGAATAGCACAAGTTCTGTTTCTGGGGCAGCTGCTGAGTAAACTCAAAGCATTGATATGATAAGGCTTATTAAGTCCATAAACATCGCTGATACCGGTATCGCTACGCTACGGCTTTTATCCTTTTGCTCTCTGACTTATGAAGAACAACCAGAGGTCAGAATAGGGTGCAAATCTTACTACCTTGCTATGTCGCTTTCCCTGCCCATTTTGGTTCCTTGATGTTGCCTAACCTTGCAGTGATCTGTCTTCTCTGCAATATAGTTCTTATCCAGCTCCTAATGAATTCTATCACATTACATTTTTAGAGGACGTTTGGAATAGCTATGCTATAAATACGGGCAGGGAAAAGTGTACTGTTTTTATTCTAGTGATCTTTCTATAGGTTAGGTTAGATTAGGAAGGAACACACTTCCACTCGGAGATCCAGTTGGGTCCATTGTGATTCCCTTCCTTTATTTATTTATTTATTATACATATTATACAAAGTAAATTTGCATAACATTGTGTTGCACAAATATGGGCGGGGTAACTAGACCATATGCCCAAGATGGTATTAACAGTATTTTAAAAGGTTTTGTGACTGGTTGTACACGACCTATGCCTTTACATAGGAAGTAGAAACGTGGTTGTTAAAGAAATTCCACAAAAACCCGCAAGATTATACGGTTATCCGTGACAGATCAGTCAACCAGTGCGAGCGAGACGAAAAACTCTCGAAAGCCAAACAACATACACAAGCCTGACCGCACTTAAGAAATAATTACGATGACGCGAGAGATGTTCCTCAACCCAGAGCTGCTTTACGACTGTGATATCCCCTAATTTATTTGCACCTAGAATAGCTCCAATTATCTGTCATTAATCCACTGAATTTCCATGATGAAGCCCCTGATATCCTCTATTTTATATTAACTGATATCACTAATGATCTCATGGAAACGTGTGTTTAGCCAACTAAGCCTATTGCGTTACAGCTTTGGGCAATGACAGATAACATGTTCCATGTTTTCTGGTTTCTTTTTTTCATTATGACACATCTTACAAAAATCTGGAGTACCAGTTCACGTGCAAGGTTGCTAAGAAAATGTGGCCTTGCTACAATGACAAGCGCTCAATACAATTAATAAATAGGAACCGTAGGGACATGTCGAGGCTCGTCGCAGTAATGACGGGGCACTGGACTGGTCTGTCCTATAATAAGTTCTGCCGAAGTTGTCGTGAAGAAAGCAAAGAAGAAACAATCTTCCACTTTCTTTGCGAATTTCCGGCTCTGCATCTCTCGAGACACAAGTTTTTAGGCAGAAATGTACTAGACGACCTTTCACATTTATCTGAGATTGGGTTTAGTAAGTAACCTTATCAGATGTCTCAACGTGACGGGCTGGATCTAGTACCTACCACCGTATCCGTATACTTAGATACAGTTCTACATAGATTGACACCGACGAGTAGAGTGATCTTTCAAAAAGGAATCATCTAGATTCTAGTTGAATGCCTACGTGTAGAAGGCAGCCACGCAAACCAACCAACCAACCATTTATATACCGTAGCATTTTGGATCTTCCTGTGTCAAGTTTTTGGCCACATAGCCCTGGAAATTCTACAATACTCTCTATTTTACTTTTAATGGTTGATTCTTCTCTCCACTTAATTACTGAGTTATTTAATTATAGGTTAGGTTAATCTGATCTGGGTGTTATAAGATCAGCATAGACAGAGATAAATCTTTAGAAGATGGGAAGAGAACCTGTTAGTAAGGCAGCCTAGTTTATGGTGTCTGAAAGTAATGACTCCCATACAGAATTTAACTAGCCTTAGAAGTCCACAGAGTTCAACTCTCGATACAAATTCAAGAATCTGAAAAGTGTGAGCACCATGACCAAGTTATATCTAGTGCGGCTTATAGCCGGAAAGTGGCTCAGTAGATATTCTACTGCCTTAATTTCCTGCCGGATCCCATCGGCATTCGGAGCCGTTCAACAGCGTCCAGTTAATACCCCCACAAGAAGTCTACACTTGCAGTTGGTTCTAAAAGGAATTTGTCGATTTTGGGTCATAGGAGTTTTACATGATTTTAGAAGTTTTGCAAGTTTTGGTCGCACGCTAACCCAGCTCCACTTCTTCTTTCATCTTAGAGCCACCTTTAGACTCGTGTCCAACAGCTTTTTTTCAACTAGTTTGAGAGCGTTTGAATTAAAAGTTGTCTCAAACCCATTTAATTTACATTGATGTTTTTGTCGGGACTTATGTCTAACAGAACGAACTAGTTCAAAAAGAGATGTTGGACACAATTCTAGTCTCTTTCAGATATTGCATTGGTTTACGGTCACATATCGTCTCCTGCAGGGGTAATGGAATTCCCCTTTTGGAAAGTTTATCGACCATTTGGTTTCCCTCAATGCCTATATATCCACGGAACCAAAAAATATGTACTTGTTTATCAACACTTAATATACTTAGGTTAATCGAGTGTGTTGAGGAGACTAAGTTCCTAATCTGACTAAGTTCAATAGGTTTTTATGGCTTTTATTGGGTATCTTCCCAATATTTCTTATCAAGGGCGCACAACATGCTGTAAAAGCATAGGTGTAATTCGAAATGAATTGAGTCAATTTTAACCTTACCTATTCTAGATCATTCATACACATTAGCACAAGCAGGAGGAGCAGTTGCAGTTTGCTGAAATTGTCTTAATTTCGGTATGACTGCCCCATTCATGGTTTGAGGGCTAAAAGCTAATTCTGTAACCATTTTGGCTGAATATATTTCCGCCTGAAGATATTGCAGTAATCAGGAAGTTTATAAGATTCCTCTATTCCGGACAGTAAACTTCAGATCCCAGTGAAAAACTTTACAACGATTACAGCTAAGACCGTCAATATAGCCTTCTTTCTTTATAGTGATCTGTGGTTTGGCAAAGAAGTTCATTACTGGAGTGATGTAATCCTAGCTGCACTCCATATCTTCCAGTAGTTTACCCTGACCGAATGATCTGTACGACATCTGTCCGATTACCCTGAGGCGGGTAGTCACTACGATTAGTTTTATTAGTTTAAGGTTCAATAAAAGGTCTAAGGCTTCAGTGATGCAGAGTTCTGCCAGTCTCTGATATGTCCCTCTATACTTTATAATGTCATCCTGAGCTGTGTCTGTAGGAATGCTGAGTTCTTATTAGTCTAAACGAACCCACAAGTTCTTGTCTAATGTGTGAAGCTATGGTTCTTTGTAGTGGTTTGATCTGGCAAGAGGTTATGGACAATTAAATGGAAATCTTTCGCGTTTTTATGAAAATTACTCTCGTCTTCCTCCAGCTAGTTGTACTGAGGCTGAGAGATAGATTCAGGTTGTATAATTTAGAGACCCAGGGAATAATAATGCATGTTCTACTCTATATCATTTTTAGCCTAATGTCGTCATATCCTGGAGATTTGTACGGAAAAAAGTGTCAACAGCCCAAATGACTCTCTCTTGAGATTACTGATACTTTAGAAGGCGTGCTTAAAGCATCACCAGTTATATGTTCATATGGCATGTAGTTTAAGAACATTTATAATTCAAAGCGTTATGCAGCACTCAAAAATTTATATCTGTTTTCAACACTTTTTTCCATATTTTACTTAGTAACACTATCTTTTTACAGATTGTTCATCGCGATCTTGCAGCCCGCAATGTTTTACTCGATCATAACGGTGTTTGCAAAATCTGTGACTTTGGCATGTCCATAGATCTGGATGCTGAACGCAAACGTAAAGAGTTGGAAAAGAATTGTGCAAATGAAATAATGCGCAGTAATTTCAATAAATTTAAATTTGATTTTGGTGGAAAGTTTATAATGAATCACTGGACACAAACGCCAATCAAAGATAGCAATGAGAAGAAAGCACATGGCCATGATACCATAGGCAAAAGACCGGCACTGCCCATAAGATGGATGGCGCCGGAGGCTCTACAATACAACTTTTTCAGTACTGAAACAGATATATGGGCATTTGGTATAGTTTTGTGGGAAATAGCAACATTGGGTGAGTATCAATGGAAGTTATGGAACTGATTTCTTATTAATTCCAATTTTTTCAATATATTTTTAAAGGATCCACGCCTTATTCACAAATCACGGGTCGTGAAGTTATACGCCGCGTACCACAGGGCTTAAGACCTGATTTACCCAAAGAGGGACGTCATGAGTTTTATAACTTGATGTCACGTTGCTGGCACAAGGATCCCCAAATGAGGCCCAGTTTCAGCCAATGCCGTTTGGAAATATCTCGTTCATTACACAAATGGGTCGATGATGATTCAGCTGCCTCCGATTATATGGATGTTAGTGGTTTTAGTGAAGATCTCGAACAGGGCATGGTATATTTCAATCACCGTATATCAGAGTTTGAATGTGAAATATGACATTAAAAGATTTTACCCTTCTTGTCCGCTGAAACCCTGCTTATTTTCATTTTTCACAAAACATTCCTTTCTTCTATACGCCACACTACTTATAAACTTCTTTTATAATTCATCAAGTGCTCTTAGCAGTATTATTTTTATTTTTATTTTATTTTACTCTTCTTGTATTGTGGTTTTTTTTTAGCTTTCAAAGTGCTGAAAAAAAATATTTAAACGGTGCTTTAAATATATACGAGTATATGTAAAATATAATTTTGCGACTTGCAAATAAAGTCAACAATAAATTCAAACACATATGCATAATAATTGTAAATAATAATATTTAGTTAGATTTAAGTTTAGTATTAGTTTATGTTCAAAAATATCTGCATAAGTAAATAAATTTTATTGTTATAACTTAAGTTCAAGGAATTAGTTATGGTCTTACGAACCTTCTCTGCAATATTTCGAAAAATTTAAACATAATTAATACATAAAAATAAACTTTAGGCAATGTTTAAATTCGTACTAATTTATATATACACTAATGGTCCTTCGAAAACAATTTATTTTAAATTATCTCTCTTGAAAATGACACGAAAGCCGCACATTTACATTAAAATGGTAATACGGTACTAAGGTAACACGGTGTCTTTTCAATGTATGTATAACTGTCGTTGTGGTTTGTATGTGTCGTTTTAAAACGTTGGCCAAACGAGAATGGGCCCGCATACATATTTTTTTATTTTCGTTTTAGTTTTCTAGTCTTTTGTTTTTTTTTTTTAAATAAATTTTTTAAAACTTCATTTATAAATTATGAAATAAATTTGGCTTTAGTTGTCCTTGCAGCTTATTTAACAATTTATTGTTTTGTAATATTTTATTATTATTATTTTTAAAAGAATGTATATAAAAAATGTATTAAAAATACCAAGTATTTATGTATATAACAAATGTTTATAATCATCACCGTGTTATATATAACGATTTTGATTTAGTTACTTTTATGCAATTTATATTTTGTTTAAATTTGAACAATTTATAATATTTTTCTTTCTTGCAATTATGTAGACAATAAATTGTATATGTACTGAATAAAATAAAATCAAAAATATGTAATTTTATAAAGATGTTTAATGGCAGTAGAGGCAAATCAATTAAGTACAGTACACTGTCGATAACTTGACACTTGCTTGGTGCAAGCAAATCGATAATTTAAAATATACATATGTAAATAAAAATAGCACAGTGCTCGCTACCATTTTCATATGACTTTAGTTGCGATACTTATTTTGTAATTCTATGCCTACATTCAGCTGCTGCAGTCGAAATTAATTATTATTATGTGTAAGCCATAAACATCGCGATTTGAAGGATCATTTGTGCAGCCCAAATGTTCACTGAAATATACCTAGACTAAAAATAAAGACAATTATAACGGTTTATTGTTTTAGTGCTTTCAAAGCTTCGGGTCTTTCAAGACTATCAGACTATTAAATATCTATCATCTGAAGTGTCATTTAATTAGTAAAAAGTTTGGCATTTATGAATTTGAATCGTTTAACAGCCGAAGAACGCGTACAAATAATTAAAACTTATTACAAAAATTGTGGTTTAAAAGTTGTGGCCAATTTTCGATCACTGCGAGGTGATTATGGTCGGCACACTCGACCTACTGTGTAATGAATTCGCAACAGCTGATGAAAATAACTACTGGTCAGGCCTACGCAGCACTCGCAATGTGCATACTCATGAAAATATCGCTCCATTACAGTCAATTCAGAGCACTATCGCCGTATGATAACCGACTTTTTTTTGGCCAACAATTGAAAATTTTTGGTTTTATATCCATTGAAGTTTCAACAACTCGTAAGACCTTAACTAGATACCGAGACCATGCGATTTGACGCCGTTAGACCTTTTTTTTTTGAGGCTATGCCAAAGACTGCACAGATAATCATCTAACGTTGCAGCATTTGAAAATCAACATTCGTCAAGTAATCGACAATATACGAAATGTATGAAAAAGAAGAGAGGTGTCTTAGGACAAATATTTTAAAACGTTTCCATTTACTTCCCATTTTTTTCTTTTCTAGCGGAGTACGATTAAATTAATGTATTGTTTGTGGCCGGTGTCGGCTGTTAGGCGGCTTGCAGCCGATCGGCTGTCTTCTCTGGTTTGTGCTCATGTGCAAAAATAAAACAAAAACAAATTGAGCAATCGTTCTCATTTTTTTCTTTTGTTTTTGTTTCACTCACTTCAAAGAACGAAACAAAATGAAATCAAACAAACAAACAATTTGTTTGGTTTATTTTCATACTCGGCTTTTTAGTACAAAGAAAGCCAAAGGAAAAATAAATTTGTAACTGTAATAGAGTCGATTATTGTGGACGAAAACTATCTCAAAAGAATCTACTGCTGCATTTAATCTACATATAGGGGTATTCTCTGTAATTCAAAACGAAAGAAAATGCTTTCGAATTTGTATGTTAATAGCACGAGAATTCGAAAGTATTTTCTTTTGTTTCGAATTACAGAGCAGACCCCATAAGCGGTATTTTAAATGATATTGCATATCGTACGTATTGAAGTAAAAGTTTCATCGAAGTAATAGCATGGATAATCCCATTGTACACGGTGCGAGATTCGCTTATTTAACCTGGAGTTAGCAAGTTACTTTAAGCTGTGGTATATGCTCAGCAGTTTAATGCAAAATCTTACGAGAAATATTTTTGTTGAACATTTTATAGTTCTAGGAATCGACTTATACCAGAGCAACGCACGCAAATTGTTGAAATTTTTAATCAAAATAATTGTTTGAATTTTTTTTTTCTCAATTTCCATTCAAAATTTATTTTCATATGGAGCCCATTTATGGTTGAATGGGTACGTAAGTAAGCAGAATTTTCGCATTCGGAGTGAGGAGAATCCACAAGCTTTTGTCGAAACACTATTAGATCCACATAAAATTACTGGTTGGTGCGCTTTATGGGCTGGCGGAGTCATTGGCCCATATGACTTCAAAAACGATGATGGTTGGAACTTTTCTTTCCAATAAAGCAAGTTTTATTGATACTAAAAATATATTTCCTTGTTTTATTATGATTTAAACTTGTGTCGTCACTAAGTGTCACACCCTTACTTATTTCGTTCTAATATCATCTCTACTATGATGCAAAACATATTTCTTAAAACAATACAATTTTCTCCTCATTATTTTCTTTTCTATGTACGGAAGCTGAAAAGAAAACGAGTTAAATCTGATTGCAGTAATTTTGATTTTGTTTAGCTCAATATGAAAATAAATCACCAGAATTCATTCGATCGAATACTTATATTGAAAACAACAACAAATTTTCTAATGTTATTGTTGTCTGCAATACAAAATTTTGATCGAACGATTTTAGGTGACATCGTGTGTCAGGCCCAGTGTTGCCACCAAATGATGATGAGAGAATGCTAGATCTGTAAAAAGATTCTGCTAAAATGTTCTACCGAACAAATGTATAATGTCAGATTTAAATTTAAATTTTTTTATTGAAATAGCTTTTAAATTCATGTTTATACAAATTTATTAGTATTTACAGATGTTTTATAGCACATACACATACATATACATACATACATACATATCTACCCAGCGGGAACTAGAAGGAGTAGGGATGCCTTCTAGAAGGCCTCTGTACGCTTTCTTTTGGATGTAGAAGGCCTGCTCGCCCCATTCCATACACATATCTTTTTAACACGCGTTGTCATTGCGAAGCAGGCCTTCTGTTGTTGCTTCTTTCGGCAGAGATTCTGCAATGCCTTCAAACTAATAGATTTTGTTTTTGCTTCGGTAAAAAACAAAACAAAACATGTTACACCTTCTCTTCTCCCTTCTCATAGAAGCGAGTGTGGAATGTGTATCGTATATTTTATACGAAAGAGCCCTTTAATAAGGCCTGCACCAAGAAGGTCTTCTGAGTTTTACCGCTGGGTATGTCTTTGATATTATCCATAGATATGAACATTTACATATGTATTTTCAGACTGGGGCAAGTGTCTTCATGTCAACACTAAAATTTCGGTTACATTGTTTACAGTTTTTATTCTATACATCAGTATAAAGGGAAGAGAAAAAACAGATGTGATATATTTCTGGTGAATTTTTCAACAACTTGTCAATATACATAAATTTGTATTTAAAGTATAGAAATGTACCAGTAAAGTCTAGTTGGTATGTCTCCATGTTGCCATAAGAACTACATAGTCAGTACCTAGTCAACTGCTTTAGTGTTACTAGTAGATTTCCATTGACAAGCATATGCTAAATGTCTATAGCACAAAGTATTGTATGGGGAATAATTAGAGAGAAGTACTGGTAACAGTCAAAAGTCAAAAGCGACTCAGTACAATTTTATAATCGACATTTCCTTTAGGGTATATACATATAATATATGTAAGTATGTATGTATGTATATCGATACCAATTTCTGGTTTAATTGTAAGCAAGATGTTGTAAACAGATGTTGTAAATTCAAATTAAAACAATGGCCTACCCATAGTTTAGAATTATCAAAATGTCGAAATCTTTCATATATTTTACAATGCAGGCTGTAAAATTTTATCTTAAGCCTATAGTACTCTGTTCACAATTTCATGCGAAATTCTGTCAAACAACATATAAAAGTATTTGGTATGAAATATTTGCGAAATAAATTCGCAAAAGTAGTACTCTGTTCTTGTTGTGAAAAACACGTAAAATCATGTCTTTCCATGCAAAATTAGTCTGGCATCATTTTAGTTTAGCTGCGAAACAACATGAGCAGTGCTTTTTTCGCACGGAATTTTAACAATGTTGCATACTTTCAAGCAATAAAAGCGAGAAATTTATAAAAAAAACCGCGAGTTGGGCTACATTTAGTACATGTCAAATTTTTCACACAAAATAATCAATGGTGCTGAATATTTTTCACAACTTTGAACAGAGTACCAGGCTTTAAGCAACAATTTATGTATGGTAAAATATTTTTGGATACTATAAAAACCCGTCTTCTGAAAACTTTAATTTTTGTCGCTTACGGATAATTGAAAATAGGGCTCCATATACATATGTATACAATACATAGCATATAATACATAAGTATTCGTTGTATCCAAATTCCGTAGGAAACACATTAGTCTAAAATAATTTACACTGAAAAAAAAAATTTGACAAATTAAAATTTTTTATTTTAAGCAAATTCTGCCAAAAAGTATTTGGCAGAATTTTTTTTAGAGTTGAATGCTTTTCAACTAGTGAAAATGCCAGATCTGTAACTGGATTCTGTAACTTTTTGCGAACCGAAAGTCGTAATATTTATCGAGATATATATTCGCTTGCGGTAACGAAAATGTGATACCGTAATTTATTTTTTACGATAATCTCCAGCTTTATCTTACTCAACATTTAATTCAATATTATGTGGTATATTTGTATAGAAAATGTGAAAATAAGCGAAAAGCACAAAGAATAATAAAGAAATACTCAATGAATTTGATATTGCGACTTAATTTTTTATTCTCCAACCGACAGCGAATATCTTTAAAATATGTTACTCAATAGCAAAGTCGATAAATTTTCGTCATATTTATTATAACGATACGATTATCGTAATAAAAGTTACTGAATCCAGGTACTGGCCGCGGAAAAAAATTAACTTTTATATATAAAGCCTAAAAGTATGCTATATTTTTTGTAACTTAACAAGACTTCATAAAGCTTGGGATCACACGATTGGCACAATGTACCAATTTTCGTCGGCTCACTGAAATAAATTCAAAAGTAACAAGGAAAATTTGCATTATTTCTCAACTAATTGAAATATAATTACATAACTGCACCACACTGCATTGGTAATTAAGCCATATACTCGTAGAGTTATTCAAAAATTAATTAAGTAATAATGTCATTTTGGCTTATTACCTATGACTTTATTGCGGTGAGCCGACGAAAATTGGTACATTGTGCCGATCGTGTGATCCAGGCTTTAAGCCTGGATTTAAGACTGCCAGTAGGATAAAGAGGAAGGTAACAAACAAAACTAAAGTAGTTTTTCTAAAAGACTCAATTAATAAAAAAAAGGTAACAGGCAGGTTATAAAAGATTTTCACAGCAAGCAGCAAATAGCAAAACTCAGCTATCGTCATCAGCAGGCAATAAATAATTGTTTTTAGCAGTTATATTGTAGTCTAGTGATTGAAAGTTTGTGTCATGGAAAACAAGAGTAGCCTTGCACGCAATTAAATAATGCGACTGGAATATTACTCGTATCTAAGCCAACTAATAATTGTTTAAATCTAAATCTGTTATTTTCTTCTGTATATATATTTTTTTTTGTTCTTTGATAATGATGTTTATAATATTGACTGATAATATAATTTTAAGTTTTAATGTCATAACACCATAATTGCAAATTCAAGTAACAAAAGCAACTTCAAACGATTATAACCAGCGATGCCAACTATTTATAATCTAAACGCGCTACTACCCTTCTCAAAACGCGCTAGAATTAGCTAAGTTACAGCATTATCAAATATTTATAGCAAAAACGCACTATTTTCTACGCGCTAAATTAAATCTCAATAAAATTTGATGTATGTATGTATTAGTACTCGTATATACAATTAATTTTCCAGATTTTGCAATATTGCTTCCTCGACATTATGTTTTAATTAACTAAAATCATTTAATACAGAATCAGAATAGCCTTCCAAATATTCGAAATGCTTAGTTTTTACTTTTTCTAAAACTTTGTAACAACATATAAATTGTCGAATAGTTTTACGATTCAAATGCTTTTTGTTATTCAGCTATAATAGATGCTTTGTAAGTTATGTATATTTTTTGGGTCATTGTATGTAGTACATATTTTTATTTGTGAAATTTCAAAATATTTGTCATTACAGTAATAAAATGCGTTTTTTATTCTAACCACAGTCAAGAGAATTTTGTTTGCGACAGCTGAATCATTAACTAATTTAAAAAATTTTATCGGAGTTTTGGATATTAGAAAATTGTTAAAAAAATATTAAACTGAAATGATATTATTGACTTTATTCAAAACGCGCTAATTTAGCGATTTTTTTTTATTAAACGCGCTAAGACGGAAAAAAGCGCATAGTTAAAACGCGCTAAATCTAGCGCAAAACGCGCTAAATTGTCATCGCTGATTATAACGGCAAAAGAAAAGTACAGTGAAACATATAAATTTCTCACTAACCCTCTCTCTTTCTTTTTTACTCTCTTTTCGTTAAGAAAGGAGTGTTGCCACTTTGTGGGTAATAACACAAATTGGTTGTAAGTTTTACTGTCGTGTGTAGAGCTTAATGTAATCCTAATGTAATATACAGAAAATTATACATAAATATTTGCAATTTTCAACGTTGACGTTGCAGACTACACCAATTAAGATCGAATTTGAAAATATCAAATTTAAAGGGAATTCTATTAGTTAATGTAATTTTCTGTATCTTAGAAATCGTAAGAGGCAAACAAACTCTTGAAATTTTCAAAAACTCTAAAATTAAAAAATCCTAAAATTAAAAATACCGAAATGGAAAATCACCATAGTAAAAAAGGGCTTACATGAAAAATATCACCAAAAATCAAATAAATCGCTCAAATGCAAAAATTATCTAAAGTAAAAAGGTCACCAGAAAAAAAATGAAACAAATAGTCCAAACGAAAAAAAAAATCACCAAAACAAAAAAAGCCCCAAAACTAACAAAAGCCACTAATACTAAAAACAAAAACAAAAAAACAAAAAAACTAAACAAAAAAAAATCAACAAAATGAAAAAGAAGCGCTTAAACTTAAAGTCGCACTTTACTGAATTTATCTTGCCTATTTGAGATGTGGAAAATATAAATCCAATAATAGCAAAAACTTTTCAAACTTTTTTGACGTTTTCTATTCTTTAGGGCTTAAAATATTCTATGTGAAATTGACTTACCTTGAATGATTTAAAACACATCAATAGAGGCATTTTTATTTTTTTAAAACGATAAATTTACTCGTATTCGGTTTACTGAGCAGTGTCGTATTTTTTTAAGAAAAGATTTCCATCGTTTAATATAGAGTTGCAAATAGATACTACAGTTGAGAGAATATTAGCACTCTTAAAATTTTTAAATCTGATTTGACAAATAGACTGTTATTTCAAACCATTACAGAATTTTTGTTTTCTAAAAAAAGGGCTTTCAAAGTACACAGAAAAAATTATTCCTAAAAAATTTTCAAACAAACGTGTGTTTTGAAACATAATTTAGTTTCAGTAAATATTTTTTACTGTTCCAGTAAATTATTTGTATATACATATATATATAATGAAAATTATATATATAAAGTAAAATTTATAAAAAAAAAAATTTTTAGATTTATTTTTTTTATATTTAAGCATTAAACACATTCACCACAGCAAGCTACCGACTACCAAATGTCAAGGATAGAATACACATGTTTATATGAGAATAATTCTTTTGAAGACAGCAAGGCAACATGGCGGCAGGTTATTGTCTATGCTGATTTTGTCGTTGTAGTCTATAAATGCAAAATATATAAAAGTGGCAATACTGAACAATGTATTTGTACTTGAATATCAGCTGCAGATGGTGCTGCTGCCGTCTCCAAAATAATTAAGTAGCCGGCGACGAGGCGACAAATGCTGCTAGCGGCATTTGAAGTCGTGTGTTCGTGTAGCATGCTGTGGTTAATGTGTTTAATGCATTAAAGTTGTTATTTTCAGTTAAATTTATTTTTATATACTGTAAAAAAATTTGTCTGATTTTTTTTTTAATTTTTTCAGTTAAATTTATTTTTATATACTGTAAAAAAATTTGTCTGACTTTTAAATTTTATTTTATAGATATAAAAAACATTTTATTTTTTTTAAAGATTTTTGTTTGCGGTTTTCAAACTTATTATGTTTGTATATTGTGATTCTCAATATAGTATTAAGAGTCTTACTATAAACATACGGAGTTTGTTAGCTAAATTGAAAAATTTTTTGGGTTGAAGTCTACTGACGAGTTCCAAAAGCGGGAACGAAATTCTTAACCATAAAAACAAGCCAATTTTTGAAAGTAAGAAAAAAATAGTTGAACCTTTCATTTGATTCAGTTATTTTTTTCCAAATAAAACTTTTACTAATTAAAAAAAAAAATTTAAGAATTGTTATTGATTCAGTTAATTTATTTTCTGATAATACGAAAAATTTTACTGAATGTGTTTGTAAATTATAAAAAAAAATTTATTGAATAATACAAAAAAATCTGCAAAAATGTTTTTCTGTTCCTATTAATAAATTTGACTGAAAACATTTTGAGTTTCAGTTAACATTTTTCTCTAATGCCATAATAAGTTAACTAAAAATAAATTTTTTTTTCCAGTTAAATTTTTACAAAATTGTTATCAGAATCTAGAAATTTCTTTGTAGGTCCGCATTCACACAAAATATTTACTGATTCAATGAATTTGGTTACTGAAAACGAAATTTAGTTTTTTCTGTGTAACGGCAATGAACATTTTGAAACTTCTTTAGATATATGTAATCAAATTTGAAATTTTAATTTTTCTTATTTTATTTTTTAACTGACTTCTTAATTTTTTTTTTTGACATTGTTGCTTCATATCTGAGTACATTTTAGACCGATTGCAAAAGTTCTTTTTTTTTTGTCAGAGAGGGTATAGCTTCTAATTGGGCTCTCCCACAAATTTTTTATTCGATTTTATGATATTCTAGTTACTCATTTGATTGCTGCGAAACCCAGCAAATACCTTTGGTTCTTGTAATTACAAAATCTTAAAGTTGAAAAAATGGGCGGAGTCACCCCCATTACAATTTATTATTGTATTTCACGTGGTTCAACTTAACCTCTTGAGCTTTAAAATAGACACGATCTTGCATTTAAAGAAATGGGCGGAGGGATGCCTATTAAAATTTAATATAATATTTCATGTACTTATTAACCAGAAGGTTTTAATCTTTTTTTTGTTTCAAAGAGTTTATTTCCATTTTGATCCCATACATTTTTTTCGAAAATGTTCTATCAGATCTTTGCATTGAAGTCGGTTGTTTTTGGCAGAGTTATTATTAATTTATTTTAAGTTTTTTATGTTATATTTATTTTTTAAATAGTGTTAAATGAGTTTTTTGTGTTTTCCTTTTTTTCTGTAAACGTATTTTAATCGTATCTATAATGTGTAATTTTGAATTTCGCTGCTGGTAACACTGTTTAAGAAAATCATCATAAATCAAGAAAAAAAAACTAAGCAAATCTTTAAGGTTTGTGTCTTAAGTCTTTTGTTTTTAGTGGCACGTTCGAATTTTGGCGAATAAAAGCTTTCCATTGAAATCTAAGCCAGATCGATTTATTAATTTTTATATAATCATATTTAAAATTTAATCTTGAAAATTTTCTTTTCAATGATTGCACTTGGACGAAAGTCGATGATTGATGGCTGGTGGCTTATTTAAATTTTTCTGATTTGTTTTTCTTACTTTTTTTTCATAAACTTATAAAAGAATAATTTGTAACAATGCGTGAGATAATTATTTTGTATAACTTTGAATAATGCATAGAACACTATGTATGCGTGAGGTCATATCATGGGCATTATTATGAGCAAATATAACGTGTAAGTCATGCAAATCACTTTGCAAAAAGATTTCTATATATTGAGCATAAAGAAATTTTTTATTAAGAAACATTATCAAGAACTGTTCGTTTCGCCCTTCTTTCATTGAATTTTTTTTCTGTCTGTGTAGTTAATCTAGAATTAAAATCAAAAGTACCAGAAAATATTTAAAAGCACTTTATTTTACCAAGAGAAAAACACTTTTATTTTTTTTAAGTTGAACGAAAAAAAGTATTAAAAAATTGCCTTTAATAACTTCGGAGGTTTGTGTTTATAAGCCAACGATTTACTACATTTATGTTAAATCGATTATATTTGAAAAAAAAAATAAAAGAAAAGTATTAAAGCATTTTTTTTTGTTTTAACCATTTTTCACTACAAAATTTATCAAAAATTTACTCAAGTGTTACAAGATATATATTTTTTAATGCATTTTTCTTGTTAAAGTAATAAAGTTAAGCATTTTGTTTTTTTTTAACTCTGCATATTGAATATATGAATGAAAAATATTTATATATATGTGTATGTTTATTGAGGAAATCAGGAAGTGCTTGTAATCTATTAACTTTAATTAGTTTCCATTATTTTTTCATGTTTTCTCACAATGCAATACAATAAATTTTGTGGTATGTTTAGGGGGAAAAGGTTTGCTTTGTTTTTAATAACAAATAAATTCAGTAAAGTGCGACTATGACTCGCGCACATAGGGTGCCGTACGAACACTACATATGTAATTTAATACAAACTTCATCCTATATAATATATAGTTTTGGCATTTTTTTCGTTTTTGTGGTCTTTTAGGTTTTTTTGTTTTGTCGTTTTTTGCGTTTTTTTCGGTTTTGGCGATTTTTTTAAGTTTTGGCTCTTTTTTAGTTTAGACACTTTATTTTCTTGTTTTGGCGATTTTTTCGGTTTTTTTTTTATTTTTGGCGATTTTTTTTTAATTTTTGCGATTTTTTGTTTATTTAATTTTTTTTTAGTTTTGCGACATTTTCGCGTTTTGGCGATTATTTTCAATTTTTTGCGTTTTTTTTTCATTTTGGCGTTTTTTTTTCATTTTGGCGATTTTTTCGAATTTGGCGATTTATTTTAGTGTTAGAATTTTTTTTTTAAATTTTGGCGATTTTTTTCGTTTTGGCGATTTTTTTTAATTTTTGGCGATTTTTTTTTTTTGGTTTGGCGATTTTATAATTTTCGGTTTTTTTAGTTTTACCGTTTTTGAAAATTTCAAGTGTTTACCTCTTACGGTTTCCAAGATATAGCAAATTGTCAAAATTACATAGTCAAAATTGTATTAACTGATGGACCACCCTTTAATTTAAATTTTTTAAATTTTAGTGTTAATTGTTGTAGTCTGTATAAAAATACACTAATTTTACGAATTTAAAGTTTCAATATACAATTGTATGTACAGGGTGGGCCAAAAGAAGCCAAGGGGTGTAAAAGTTTAATAACTTTTTTGTTTATTAACTTTTTTTTATTTTTTCTTTCAGATTATATAATATACAAAATGGAAGTTTTTTTACACTAAGTATGAAAAATGATGTCTCTTAAATGACCACCGTTTTCAGCTTCGCACTGATGGGCTCTTTTTAGAGCATTTTCCATAACATCTTTCAAAACTTGTGGCTGTAGCGTTCGAATTTCTGCAACAATGTTTGCTTTGAGTTCAAGGATTGTCTCTGGCTTGTTCACATACACTCGCTCCTTCAAAAAACCCCAAAGAAAATAGTCGGGTGCTGTCAAATCTGGCGATCGCGCTGGCCAAATAATTTCCGAATTTCGAGAAATTATTCGCTCTCCAAAAATTTGACTTAAAAGTGCCATTGTGTCTCGGGCAGTATGGGCAGTGGCTCCGTCCTGCTGAAACCACATACCAGGTCTGTTTTCAAGAGCAGGACGTAAAAAATTTTCTATCATAAACCGATACCGCTCTCCATTTACGGTTACAGCACTTCCATCTTCATTCTCGAAGAAGTAGGGCCCAATGACATTTTCAGATGTGATCCCACACCATACTGTAAACCTGATGGGGTGCAATTGGCGTTGATGAATGGCTCTTGGATTTTGAGAACCCCAGAACCTACAGTTCTGCTTATTAACAAAGCCATTCAAATGAAAATGAGCTTCATCACTCATAATCAAATTTTCAATAAAGTTGATTTCATTTATTCATTTCTTATTTTCTGATTTTCATTTATTATAAATTCTCCAAGTGTTGTCTATATAATCTGAAAAAAAAAATAAAAAAAATTAATAAACAAAAAAGTTATTAAACTTTTACACCCCTTGGTTTCTTTTGGCCCACCCTGTATATTACATGGGATTTTAAAATATTTCATTGCTCGTTTTGGAACACCCTTTAATTTTTAATTCTCATGTATTTGTTGTTTTAGCGGCCAAGGTTCTACATACTCTGTCCAAATTTCAGGTCCGTAGCTCTTACGGTTCCTGAGAAAATACCGTGTGACGGACAGACGGACAGCGTAGCGAAAACAATAGGGTTCCTTTTCACCTTTGGTGTACGGAACCCTAAAAAGGCTAGGGAAGTATTAAACCATTTACCATTTCATTATTTTTTTTATAAATTCTTATATGATTTTATAATTTAGTTATAAAAAACAATAAAATTGCTCGAAAATTTATGGAAAACGACATCTACTACGATCAAGGTTTGGCCAACTAAACAGCGAGGTGCTCATAATTTTTAAACAACCAGCAAACATATTGAAAGTCCCAGCAGGTTTAGATAAAAAGCACGTTTGTTTACTGTAACTGCTGCCTAATGAAAAAAGGTCAGAATTCGCATTTATTTCATACTCGTAACAATATTAATAAAACTATTAATGGTAGATTAAAAAAATAAGAAACATGTTGTTTATATAGTTCTAATTCTAATAATGATATTAGTTTTTAGAAAGAAGTCATCTGCATTCTACTGACATGCCTTCGTGAAGCTAGCAGACACTAGCAGACACACCCATGACGTTAGTTTAAGTATCATTTGTTTAAATTAAACTTTCAATATAATAAGAGTATTTTTAGTTATTCCAAAAAGTGTTTGGTTAAAAGTTCCCTAATGATCTGCATTAGCAACAATGACCTGAGTAGAATAACGGGCTATACCCTTCCATTATTAATTTCAATATATCAAGCTATAATAGCTAATAAAAAGTTTACGCAGCACATTTTTTGGACTTAGTTTTTTACTCCCAAAAATTAATTATTTATGATTACAAATAATCGATTTTGGGACAAAAAATTAAGTTCGAAAATTATATGGCTTAAGCTTTCTTTTGGCGGTTACCCGCACTGCTGAATTTTTTTTAACGAAATGCATATACAAGTGCTTAGCCGATCACTTACCAAAATTCTTCGCAACAAAAATTATCAAATTAACGAACATCTGTATAATTGATAAAGAACAAATAACACAAGGCAAGACTGTTGTGTATAACTTATGTATGTTAAAACATGAGCTTTCATTACATAAAAAGCTTGCAACAAATTAGAGTACGATGAATCAAAATAATTCACATATTTCAATTGCATTGAGAAATATGTATACAAACAGTGTACCAAACACCAGAACGCTGATGATGCAGGTGTGCGGGACTTCGAAAAGATCATGTAGTTCCGTTCTGCCAGTGTTTATCGTAATAATTTACACATGTCTTTAGTGCAATAAAAATTGTATTCAGTGTGATAAAAACTACCTAGTTAAAAAAGAACTTTTTGAAAAACTTACTTTGTGAAAAAGTACTTTTTTCAGAAAGTATCTTTTTCAAAGAGGACCTTTTTCAAAAAGTACTTTTTTCAAAAAGTACATTTTTCAAAGAATACCTTTTCCAAAAAGTCCTTTTTTCAGAAACTATCTGTTTCAAAGAGTACCTTTTTAAAAAAGTACTTTTTTCAGAAATTATCTTTTTCCAAGAGTACCTTTTTCAAAAAGTACCGGTTTACCGGTATCGTTTTGCAAAAGAGAAAATATGAAAAAGTATATTTTTCAAAAGTATATATTTCAAAGAGTTCATTTTTCAGAAAGTACCATTTTAAAAAAGTAAATTTTTCAAAGAGTACCTTTTTCAAAAAAGTACCATTTTAAAAAAGTATGTTTTTTCAAATCTTTTTGAGAATATATTTTTTCAATAAGCTACCTGTTCAAAGAGTAAATTTTTAAAATAGTAACTTTTTCCTAAAAGTACATTTTAACAACAAGTACCTTTTTTTCAAAAAGTATACTTTTCCAACAGGACCTTTTTTCAGTATGTATCTTTTTCAAAAAATTATCTTTTTTAAAAATACCTTTTTTTCAAAAAGTATCCTTTTCAAAAAGTACATTTTTCAAAAAATTGCTTTGTAAATCCAAAAAATTCCTTTTACAAATAGTACCTTTCAAGAAACATGTTATTAAAAAAGCACCTTGAGAAAATAACTTTTTCAATAAGCTTCTTCAGAGTAAATTTTTATAATGAAATTTCAGAAAATAATTTTTATCAAAAAGTACTTTTTTTCAAAAACTAAATTTTTTTCAAAAAGTACCCTTTTTCAAAAAGTACATTTTTCCAAAAAGTACCTTTTTTCAAATAGTACATTTTTACAGAGTAAATATTTTTCAAAAAGTACATTTTGCCAAAAAGTATCTTTTTTCAAAAAGTATGTTTCTGCAAAAAATTCCTTTTTCAAAGAGTACCTTTCAAAAAGTATTTAAAAAAAGTACCATTCAAAATAGTTTCTAATATGACGCTCATTTTTAAAAATTCGCCAAGTACATTTAAAATAATTTCACACCATGGTGCAATACTGCTTTGCAGCAAATTGTAATTGTTAAGGTAAATAAAAAATTTAATACATAAAATTATAATAATATTGATCCATAGTGCAAGGCTGCTATGAAGCGAATTGCAGTTGTTGCTGCAAATATAATTTTTAAGAGATTTAAATTAAAAAAAAACTAGCTTAATTATGCAAAATATCTTATTAACTGAAAATTATGTGGAAACCAGAAAGAAGTTTGCAAAAATTTGTATTTTTTCATATTTTGATTAGCAATCTGCTGAAAAGAATTTCTTATTCAAATAGAATAAAGTGTTCCACAAACAAACTGCAGCTTTTTTATTACAATTGTACACCGTTACCTTAAATTAGAAAGGCCCTAATTTATCATATTTTTTAAATCGAGTTTTTTGTATATTTCTGTAGAAGAACATTTAATGTATGGAAAAATAAAAAAATTCGCTTTTAAAAAAATAATGAGTTAGGGCCTTTCTGTACTAGGGTAACGCTATACTTTATTTAATAATTATTTGTAACATGGTTTTCTTATTTAGTCATGTACTTAACTTTCTAGAATAACTAAAAACACCACACAAATAAAAACTCATTACCATAATGATTGTAAAAATCACAACAAAACCAATCAAGTGAAAATTGTTTGCAGAATATTAAACTGCAACAATCAAACAGTTTGATTTCTTTCGTGTTTTTATTCATTTTTTTATGTGTTTTAAGTCCCACCTGCTCGGAAACAATTTGCTGCATGAGCTTAGAATTTGTCCAAGTAATCCAGGCTATCTCTTCTATGGTGCAGATTAACAAAAAGAAAAAGGTAATAAAACTGCCGCTAAAATTGCTAAAAGCTAATCTTAATTTATATTAACGACTCAAACATGTGTGTAGTGCAGTGAAGTGAAAATAATTGTTTTTTGACACATGAGTTTTTTGTTTAACAAATGAGAGACTTTTTTTAAGATTTGAGTGACTCCAAAGTTGAGATTCAAGAGTGTTTTATAATGATAAGAGAAAAGATTATTGAAGTAGAACTTTTAATATTCAAAGTTTAAAAGTTATAAAATGTTTTCAGCGAAAATTTATCATTAAAAATTAAAAATAAAAATAAAAGAAAGGCACAAGGCAATTTAAAGAATTCCAAAAACCTAATTCAATAAGAAGATTAAGGACGTTTTTGTTTGAAAATACTTTTGAGTTGTTGTGTTTGAATTCCCTAAATTATTTTCATCAAAAATGGTTATTGTCTTTGATAATGAAAAATAAAAATATTATTGTCATGTTTTTAAAATATTAAAATTAAATTACAGTACCATACAATACTCGTAGTTTAAAAAATTTATGAAAAAATATGTGTTGGAAATAATGTTTGGGATAAAATCATAAGGCAAATACACGAACCTTTTAGCATAGACTTTTTTTCGTCCATAGACAGTGAACGCCGACAAGAGCAGAGAGTAAAGCCGATGAGTGCGAGAAAACAGTTTCAAAGCGTATTTCACATTAACATAAACATTGTTTATGTTTACTTTTTAGCGTGCAGTCGTGTTTTTTAATGGTTTAAAAATAATAAAAAAAAAATCGATATCGATGATGAATGATGAAATTCACCAACACTCAAAAAAGTTTTACATTAACTGAATGTAGGTTATCTTAGAAGTTTTCCGTAAAGTTAAATTTAAGGGAAAATTTAGTTATTTTACCAACATATTTATATCTTAACTTTTCGTGTATGTTGCTTAATAAACAAACCACAATATAATAATGTTTTTCTGTGCAGTTAATATAATCAGTTATTTACAATACACATGTATTCAGTAAAACTGAAACAATGCACTCGTTCTGAAAGTATTTTCATCTATTTTTATTGAGGTTTTTATCATAACAAACTTCAAAAATATTTAAAAAATAAAAAATCAAATATAAAACCAAAAAGTCGGAAAATTATGTTTGCGAATAATTTTAATAATTTCGCAAATATTCTTACATACATACATGTATTAAACATATGGGTAAAAGGTTCATTATTGCCAAATATCACAAAAATGAAATTGGTAAGTACATTTGTTACATAGTATTTATATACATACATATTCATACCAAAGGCAGGTAGGAGCAACCATATGTATCCAAAAGACTTTAGGCCTATCAGTTTGACGTCCTTTCTACTGAAAACGTTAGAGAGAATTCTGGATATACACATCAAAGAATTTGTATATCCAAATATCCTGTCTTCCAACCAACATGCATACACAAAGGGCAAATCGGTTGAAACAGCACTTCATAATGTTGTTGAACAAATCGAAAAATCGTTACACTATAAGGACTTTGCTATAGGGGTCTTTTTGGACATCGAAGGCGCTTTCAATAATGTCTCTACGGACGCAATTATGGAAAGTGTTAATCGTTCCGGGGCTAACTTGCAAGTCAAAAACTGGATAGGCAACCTATTGAAATGTAGAATAGTATCTGCGGAATTAGGCAATGCCAAGGTAAACAAAGAAGCTAAGAGAGGAACTCCCCAAGGTGGTGTTCTATCGCCACTTCTTTGGACGCTGGTTGTAAATGAAATTCTCATGGAATTCGAGGGTAAAGCAGCTAAGATTACAGCATATGCGGACGACATAGCTATCATTATAACTGGTAAGTTCCTCGATACAATTAGCTCCCTAATGGAATCCTCGTTGAGGGATATTCATAGATGGGCAACAAGGGTAGGTTTGAACTTAAACCCAGGAAAAACTGACCTTGTGCTTTTTACTAATAGGAAAGTAAAGGAATGGAGAACAGCAAAATTAGACGGTATATCGCTCTCGCTCAAAACACATACAAAGTACCTGGGGGTTATTTTGGATAGTAAGCTGACGTGGAGGTACAATATAGAAGATAGAGTTAAAAAGGCCACCATTGCTCTATGTGCATGTAAAAAAATGCTGGGCAAGACATGGGGCCTTTCACCTACTCTTACGTATTGGACATACACAGCGGTAGCTAGACCAATTTTACTCTACGGAATACTTGTATGGTGGAGGGCGACTGAGACAAAATCATACCTGAAAAAGCTGGAAAGTATCCAGAGGCTAGCAGAGCTCTGCATCACTGGAGCTTTAAAGAGTACACCTACTGCAGCCTTAGACGTTATATTGGACCTTAAACCAATAAAGCTAATTGCAGTGAACGTGGCATGCAAATCAGCTATCCGACTAAGGACAACAGGTCAGATGTCGTACAGATCATTTGGTCACAGCAAATTACTAGAAAACATGGAGTGTAGCTCGGACTACATCATTCCAGTGACGAACTTTTTTACCAAACCACAGATCACTATAAGTGAAGAAGGCTATTTGGAAAGTCTTAATCATAGTGGTTCTGGTTTTAACTTTTTCACTGATGGTTCAAAGATGGATAGAGGGGTAGGAGCTGCGGTTTACTGTCGGGAGCTCGATATAGAGGAATCTTATAAACTTCCTGATCATTGTAGCATCTTCCAGGCGGAAATCTATGCTGTCAAAATGGCAGCAGAGTTAGCCTTCACCTCTCTAACTATGGATGCGCGTGTAAATCTGTATATAGACAGTCAAGCAGCTATTAAAGCAATTTCAGCTGACTGCAATTACTCCTCGGTTGTGCTCCTGTGTAGAAAGGCCCTGGATATGTTATGTACTGGTAGACAAGTACATATATTCTGGATCCGGGGACACATGGAGATAGAGGGAAATGAAATGGCCGATACACTGGCCAAAAGGGGAATTCTATTACCGGCTGAGGTAACGGTAAATATCCGAAAACCAATTCAATACCTTAAAGAGATCATACATTCTAATATGAGGGAAGAAGCGGAGAAATGTTGGCGCGCGACGAAAACTTGCAAAACTTCTAAAATCATGTGGAGATCCTATGATCCCAAATTGACTAAGTTCCTTTTATCATTAACTAGAAGCAACTGTAAGCTTCTTGTGGGAGTATTAACTGGGCACTGCTGGACAGCTTCGTACGCTGTCAAAATAGGACGAATAGCCGACGGTACCTGCAGGAAATGTAAGGAACCCGGAGAAATGGAAACAATGGAACATCTACTGTGTCACTGCCCGGCTTTAAGCCGTACTAGATATAACTATCTTGGTGCTTACACTTTTCGTAGTCTTGAGATTGTATCGAGAGTAGAAATGTGTAGGTTGCTAAAATTTGTTAAATCTGTGTGGGAGTCATTCGATACAGGCACCACGAACTAGGCTGCCATACTAACAGGTTCTCATTTCATTTGCTGGTATCGCTAAGGATCAATGCCGGTCTATGCGAGGTCTTGGACCAACCAGATAAACCTAACCTAACCTAACCTATATACATACATAGATATTAGTGCATGTATGTATTTAGGTACATAATACATACATATCGCACACTAAATTATAAACAGTGACAACTTAAAAAATTCCAGGTGCTAAGGAGTGGCAAATGTCGCAAGTAAAAACATAAAAAAGGGCAGAACGGTATTTTATATTATTCAAGAATACTGGCTTACTTATCTTTCTGGAATGTGTTCTGGGATTTTTACAGGTATTGTTTTTTCATTATTTATATACAGCCAGGTTCTGGAAACCATTTCGTTTTGAAATCGACTAATTTCAAAAAAAAAAAATCAACTAGAAAGCGCACTTATTGCAGTTGTTTATTAGTTTTTAAGATTTGATATGCTTGAGATATCTTATCTCAACTAAATTTCGAATACATACAATAAATTACCCGATAAAGAGAACACCTTTTTCCGTTTCTGAAATTTTGCGATTTCAAAACGAAATGGTTTTCAGAACATGGCCGATACTTTATATTCAAATAGTCTCCCAGTTGCAATATAAAATCTCTGCGTTTAATTTTGCTGTTATCTATATCGCTCATTAACTCAAAGAACGTCATACATAGCTCAAAAAAATCTAATATGCCAGAAAACAAATTTAAAGTTTCAATTTACACACAACTTAATGGAAAATGAAAGTTTTATTTTACGTTTAAGATTTGAGTAAACAAGACATTTGTATGAAATTACACAACATGAAGAACAATATAAGGATTATTAACATAAAAGTTAAATTGTTTGAGTTTTGAAGTTGTTTCAATAAATGAGCGATATTTTTATATAATACTCATGAGTTTATAGCTACAAAATATACATACATATACATATGTATGTATCAGGAACTATAAAGTGCGTCTACCCGCCAACATCTAGATCATGGATGGTCAAAGTAGCACCAGAGTGCCGAACATCAATCGGCATCTTATACAAATGAATCCACGCACGCAAATACATTTCTCTCTGTGGCCAGCATTGATCTATCCT
Organism: Tachina grossa; assembly: GCA_949987645.1. Taxonomy (NCBI): domain Eukaryota; kingdom Metazoa; phylum Arthropoda; class Insecta; order Diptera; family Tachinidae; genus Tachina; species Tachina grossa. The sequence goes on along the minus strand of OX465276.1, from coordinate 19,471,236 downwards.
AGATTCTAGACCAGCTACGTCCAAATACATGCTCTGACATTTGCATTTGAGGTACACCTTTGAAAGCAGTAGCAGTTTAATATATGTTGAATTTTTTTCATTAAATCTGCGTATTACTGTAATACAATTGTAATTTAACAAAGGGGTGCAAGTGTCAAAACTTAAAAAAAAAAATTATGTACAACAACCTCAAACTGATCCCTATTGACCAAAAACTTTACTTCTAGCAAGAAGTTAACAGGAAAAAAATAATTTCAAGCTGAATTACTCGGAATTTTCTTTTTTCACTTGTACCCTTTTGCTTTTAATCCCCTCATATGAGAAATTTAACAAATAGTCAAAAGTTTATCGGACTTAAAAAAAATATGAGGTTATTGACCATCATAGTTAGATGCGAACTTTCGGCGCTTCTATGTAGTGCTGAAAGCAATTTTAAATATTTATATTGCCGCCTTCCAATATTAATATCAATTTCTGAAATCATATGTATCTATGTAGTGCAAGTTTTTAATATTTCAATGCATTATCCTTTTTACAGAAAAAAATTACATTTAACCAGCTAAAATATTCCCATCAGTAAGCATATACGAAATCTTGGAAGAAGAACTCAATTCATTGAGAAGACTGTTGTGTGACGCAGTTCGAGCAATAATATCAGGTTTAATTGTAAAATTTAAAATTTGCACATATAATTATGTATACATATAAGCAATAAAAATTATTTATAAAAAACATCTTCTAAAAAGCCTTGTATTTTTGGGGGTTAAATATATTGTAGTAAAAAATAATGTAGGAGACAGTAGTTTCAATCGATTCGGTAGGTTATTTTTTGTCAGTCAAAATAAGTGAAAAAAACAATAGTTTTTACAGTTTTATGTAAGCTAAAGCAATTGAAAAACACAGTCGTTTTTACTGTTTTACTGGCTGTTAAAAAAATTAAAAAACAATTGTTTTAAATGATATGTAAGTCACTTTTTGTAGTTTAAAATAAATGAAAAAACATTTGTTTTTACTACAGTTTTATGTTAAAAAATTAGCATTCAAAAACAACAGAAAAAATCGTTTGATTCAAATGAAATGTAAGCGAAAGGGTTTTTAAGTGACATTTTACTTATTCCAAACGATTTTTCATTTGAATTTACCTACATAATATTTTGAGTGAAATTCATTCCTTTTAGTGTAATTGGATTTTTCCCAAATTCTTTTGTGTTAATAATTGCATTAATCACACTAGAAGAAGCAGAATACTCTTCATCAGATGAATCCATTACCGTGTACAGCAATTTTATAAACACATTTGAACAACAAGACTAAACGACCTAAAAGCAAAACACATGGAATAAACAGAATTTCAGCGCTGATTCTCGCATTCACTGTTTTATTAAATTTTCTTCTCGCATACAAATAAGCGTCAATAAGCTCGGCTCGGCTCCGCTCGGCGCATCAAGCTCACTCTGTTTGCACCCTTATTTGTATTGAATTGTATGTAATCAGTTTTATCGCACTGACAAGTTTTATCGCACTGAAAATCTCGGCTCGGCTTTCAGCGTTCAGGTCTATCCGCACCCTTAAAGTTCTAAACTTATTATTAGTTGTATTTTTCTGGTTTTGTCTAACGTTATTTTTCTCTCTTTTTTTACACGATAACTTGCGAATTTTGCTACATCCAGATAATAATTGTGGTAGAAATTCAGTTTTTAGCGCTAAGTAGTTTTAGGAGGTGCGCATGTCCTTTCACTAATTTTAATGAAACTTACCGAATTTCGTTGATTTCTGTAAGAAAAAAATAATAAAAAATTAAATTTTTATGTTTGAAGTTAAATTTTAAATTTTATATAAAAATTTATGATAAGCATGTGCCTGCAAAATGTTTGAGATTTTCGCCTAAATACGTATGTATGTATGCGCCCTAAGTCATATGCATTTTTGTTTCGAATATTTAATAAATTTTATTCATTTTTTTCATTTCATTTCATACTGACATACAAAAAATTCCGGATGTTATAGATTTTGGCGTCATAAAAAATATCTCTAGGGATTTAATTCAAGTTCAAGCTTCTCTTGATCTTTCGTCCGATCACTCTCCGACGATCATTACAATTTGTAATCCCTTAAGAAGTAACTTACCTGACCCATATGTGAAGATGATCAGTCGTGTTAATTGGCTGGGGTTCAAAAAATATCTCAGTAGTCATTGTACGGAAAACATTACGCTTAGAACATCCGATGATATTGAATCTAACATTGCCAATCTCAGCGAGAATATTAAACAGGCTGCTGAACATGCCACTATCTCCCATCCGCAGACTGGGTTTAATAAAATTTATTCTACAGACATTGAACGTCTCGTACGTGAAAAAAGAAGAGCTAGAAGGGAATGGCAACAGCACAGATCACCACAAAATAAAATCAGATTTAAAGAGTGCACTAAACGACTCCAAGAGTTGCTTGCATCTGAAAAAACTGCATCTCTTAAAAATTATCTGGAAGGTCTTGATGTCACACCAGCGTCTAATTACTCCTTGTGGCGCGCTGCTAGAAAGCTTAAAACACCCATTGAGTATAAGCCACCTCTACGCACATCTACCGGAAGTTGGGCAAGAAGCGATACTGAAAAAGGTAAAATATTTGCTGAGCACTTAAAATCCGTTTTTACGCCAAACATATATACTGGTGTTGCTGATTTGCCGAATGTAGTCGCTCTACCCCCTCAACACATAAAGTTTAAGACGCGTGATTTACAAAAATTAATTGCCGAACTCAACCCGAAGAAAGCTCCGGGTATTGATGGAATTAGTAACCAGATGCTTATGAACTTGCCTCGGTATTGCAATGAGAATCCTATTATTCATATTTAATGCCATTTTACGACTGGAGTATTATCCACACAGCTGGAAGCTTGCCAAGGTTAAAATGATTCCAAAGCCGGGCAAAGATCTAACCAAGGCTGAGTCATATAGGCCAATAAGTCTACTATCAACTATGTCAAAGCTTTTCGAAAAACTGCTCAAAACAAAATTGTCCCCAATTCTAATTAGTAGTGGGTGCATACCAGACCATCAATTTGGTTTTAGAAGTCAGCATAGCACCATTGAACAAACTCACAGACTGGTTCAATTTATAAGAAGAACTTTTGAGGAAAAAAAGTATTGTTCTGCGCTCTTTGTTGACGTTTCCCAGGCATTTGATAAAGTGTGGCATGAAGGCCTAATTTTAAAATTGAAGACTTACTTACCAATAAACATTTTAAATATTTTGGAAAGTTACATTATTTCCCGTAAGTTCACTGTTGTGGAAGGAGACTTTACGAGTAGGCCTGAAACTATTTCATCCGGTGTGCCACAGGGGAGCATACTGGGACCAGTTGTATACTTGATTTATACTTGCGATATGCCTGTGAGCAGTAGTATCCATACTTCCACATTTGCCGACGATACAGCCTGCCTTAGTATGCACGAAAACCCTGATGAGGCATCCCGCAAACTCCAGGAACACATTAGCCAGATGGAGCTTTGGTTAAACTTATGGAGAATTAAAGTCAATGAACAAAAGTGTGTCCATATAACGTTCACCCTAAGAAGAGATACTTGCTCCCCCATTCGGATTAACAATCAAGTTGTTCCTCAACATTCACATGTGAAATATATTGGTTTACACCTTGATCGACGACATACATGGAAACATCACATTGACTCTAAGTTAACTCAAATGAAACTTAAATTAACTCAGGTACATTGGCTGATTGGTAGAAATTCAACACTTAGCCTAGACTGCAAACTTTTAATATACAAGTCGCTTTTAAAGCCAATATGGTGTTACGGAATTCAACTATGGGGCACTGCTTCAGCTTCAAATGTAGAGAAAATTCAACTAAGGCAAAATAAAATTTTACGCATAACATCGGCTCCATGGTACATCAAAAATTTAAATATACATCGCGATTTGCATATGCCACTAGTGACTGAAGAAATTGTAAAATACGCAGGCAAATATCTAACAAAACTCGAGTCACATCCTAATCCGCTTGCTCGTAATATTTTGAACTTTACTGGGCACATCCGCTTAAAAAAGAGAGATACACGGGCTCTAATATTCAACACTCTAGATGATGAAGCTGCTTGAAAACACTTTTTTCTTTTTGTTGCTTAGCACTACTTATGTATTATTAATAACTATCACTAAGCTTATGTCCGACATTGGTCGGGCCTAATAATTTTTTTATAGACTTAAGATTTGAATACTTATTGTTAGTTCATATTTGAAGATACAATAAATAAAAAAAACATGCATTAAAAAAATAAAAAAAAATTTTATTTTATTTTTATTTTAAAAAATTAATAATTATAACTACAATTATAAGAATTAATTAAAACGGAAAAGACTATTAGCGTCTCAGGCTTTCGGCTTCGTTACATTTACAAAAATTGTTTTTAAATAATATTTTTAAGATTATTTTTGGATATAATTCTGTACATTAATTTAATTAGTTAGAATCACATGTATTTTTTAAAAGATCAGTTGGAATTTTATTGTTGAAAAAGTAAGATCTCGAAGAGTTTTAGGTGATGCATTTGTCCAGCATATGCGTTACAGTTTTGGGAGTAAAATGGTTTATTTTCGGCGGGTTTAAAATATTTTTGTAACTATGTTGGTAGTTTTCCCATTGTCGAGATTTTGTAGACGTCAAGTGGGGAGATGGTGGTGTTTAAAATATCCTGAACCTGCCACGACATATGCTTTGTTAGTAGACATTGTTTTGAGTCTTTGGCTGCTTATTCGGCGTATTCATTGAAAGTATCCAAATTAAAATGTTTCATAGTTAATATAAAAATATTTTTTTAATTTATTCAAATGTAATCTATTAAATATCTCTACACAAAAAATATATGTGTACTTATACAACTTTTATAATTAAGGGCACATATCTACATATATCTTCTATTGGAAACTTTCAAAACGATCATGCATAATAATTTTTTTTACTTCTAAAATGATGTTGGATCTCGCACAGTCCTCTGACAGGATCTGGTGAATTTAGCAGCTAATTTTTTATTAATAATTAAAAAAGCCTTAAGATTTATGAAAACCAAACAAAATTATAGACATAAATTAAAACTCGCAGTAGTTGTAAATTACATAAATAACAAATAAATATTTTTTTTGGGGTTAATGAACAACAGCAAACAATTAAACAATTAATAATTATTCAATTGAAAACATTTAATATGTATTACGATAACTTTGAATATTATAAAGTAAAACTCTTTCTTCTTTGAACGAAAAGAAAACACAACACACTCAAGAGCAAAATTTTCTATTTCAAAACTGAAAACTACTTCCTAAACTTGTTAACTTGTAAATAGCCAGAAACTTCAGCCACTCCACTCAAGCGGACTAAGAAAAAAAGTTCAATTTAATGACTGCTTAACAATTAGTTGGCGGTGAGAGTTTGTCTGGATATGACGTGAATTTTACATTTAACGCAAGCAAGCTTTGAAATAAAAAAAAACATAAGAAGAAATTTTTATAATACAAAAAAATAAAATAAAAAATAAATACAAGAAAAGTAAAAGAAAGAAGCAAAATTAAATCGCAATCATACTATAGAAAGAAAGAAGAAAATATAATAAAAAAAAAAAAAGTTTTACCATAACACGAGTATTCTGTTAACACTAATTATAGGTTTTTAAATTTAAATTAAAAAAAAATAAACATTCAAGCCACTAAAAAGTGAATCGTTAGTAATTATTTAAATTATTAAACGAAATGAAAAAAGTGAAATCAAATTGATTAATAAGTAATTTCTATAAAAAAAAGAATCTCCATTCACTTTAAAAGAGTTATTGGTTTATATTGTCTTACAAATACAATAACAAAACAGCGACTCATAACGCAAACCATAGAACAGTTATTGTAATTTATTCAGGTAACTTTCTATAAAAGATTTAGAGGCAAAGAGAGAAAGAACAACGACAACAACACAAAAAGTTTAAAGAACTTTAATTATTATTTCATACCCCAAGAAACATATTCAATTCTTTTCCTTATGTTATTTTTTTATTTTATGCTTTTGTTATGCTAATAATAAAAAAATTGGGGACAAATTAAAGCCATAGGAATATGATTTTTTTTTTTGAGATTTATATTAATTTAAAATATTTGAAACTGTTGTAATTTGTTGGAATGTCATTCATTGATGTTTGTTGTTGTTTGTGGATTTTTTTTTGCTAAGGTTTATGTCTTAAGTCTTTTGTTTTCTCGCAAAGTTTAGTGATTCTGCAATACAAACTTTCGTAGTGCCAAAGACAATCATATTTAGTAGTAAAAGTTAAAACAGAACCACAATTTAAGCTTTAGGTTTTTATAACCATTAAAAATTAATTTTTTTAGAAAAATCAGTTTTTTTTTTAAATTGGTTGCTTAGGGAAAGAGTCTTGTTACAATGCACCAATTAGTAACACACAGAGATTGAGATCTTAAGCCATTTAATGTAAAAAATACATACATATATAAATATGTATATACTTATGTAAATTGATATCGCCAGCTCAAAAACAAACTGGTTTAAATATACTTTTTAATTGACTTCAAAAATAGCAGCAGGTTCGCAATTCGGTTTCGTGTGTTTTAAATGTCTTATTTCCATCATATATATAATATGAGTTTAAAATTTTACAGTTTGGTCGGAGCCACGCCCACTAAGTTTTTTGTTTTTAATTTTAAGCATCCCTAACCCACTGATTTTCTTGCAACTTGGAACATGCCCTAGACTCTTAAAATTACATACTCCACCGTTTGCAAAAGTGGGAGTGATTACGCCCACTAAAATAAAAAATATATATTAAATTGCAAGAACTTTTACTAATTAGATTTTTATGAGGCTTGCAACACACTTTGGGATCTTTAGGTATAAAGATCATGTATTTATAAAAGTGGGCGGGAAAACGCCCATAATCCTGTACAGCTTGTACCCGTCGAACCTTAAACAAACATGAATAGGTGGGTGGGGCCACGCCCTTCAAATTTATTATTGCATTTTATGTAATTCTGGCAGGCCGACTCCAGGACAGCAATGCAAGGAATTTGGACTCTAGAATACACAAAAATGTATTTTTTTTATAAAAAAAAGTGGGCAGAGCTTAGGACTGATAGATGCCTTTGTAGTTTTGCAATGAGTTAAGGCTGTTCAATAGAAAAAAATTTTAAGTTCGTGCAGCCACGCCCCTTAAAATTTACTATTATATATATTTAATACGTTCTCGCACAACCAAATTCTTCTTAAGCCTTTGTTTAGGAAACAAATTCGATTTATTAAGAATTGCAAGAGATAATTTTTTCCATTTTCGCAGAACTCTGCCTACCTCCAACAATCTTTAGACGTTTAAATAAAACTGAAATTAAATATATTTGCTGCATACTTTTGGGAGACATGAAGTCATATTTAAACCTTTCCTTATCCTACAAATATGTAAAAAAAGAAAATCAAGCTGTACAAGTACAAACCTCCATAAATTGATTTTTATATAACGTCATAAAAATTCTCAGCACAGCTATTTTCCATTATCAGTATCTTGCTTATCATTTAAAAAAGATCTCATTGAACAAAATTATTATTTATCGCCAAAATTATAAATAGAAATAATGCTAAAATCATAAGCAATATTATCCTATATTTTACCTAAAAGTATCATAAAACTTTTCTTCATAAAAATAAAAGAAATTCGCTAAATTCCTTCAAGTAGACAACTTCTTTCCAAAAACAAGATTTTACAGCCAGTTCCAGTGAATTTATTTTCTTCTGCTGTCTGTGATAATTAGTGAAATGAAAATGGAAAAGTAAACTACTTTACTTTTCAATATAATCATAAAACAAGTTCTGATTCTATCACGGTCAAGACCAATCATCTGACTGCTAATCAATTCATACAAGAAGTTTAAATTGTTGTACAAAAAAAAAATTTCCACATTTTGCTGGACTGTCTAATATTTGCTGAATCTATAAATCTATAAATTTAACTGGCAACATTTTGTAGCCACTAAGTGTCACACTTCTTCTTTTATAAATACGAAAAGAAAAAAATAGGCAATTGTGCTGCTGTGTTAGAAAATTGAGGACACTATTTGCTGGTTACTAAAGCTAAAATGGAGAGAAACACAAACTGGGAGCAACAAAAGAAGAGCATTCTTTGTAGTAAAACTGCGATCATGGTAAACCAACCAGTTATTCTTATAAAAATAAAACACTCTGTTTGAATCTGCGGATTTACATACATTATTGGACACTGTCATCAGGCGGAAGTAAATTTTTTGGAAATTATGCTTCATTTAATGTTATTTGTGAAAAAAAATAAGAGAAAACTATGCTATATCAAAAATCTGGAGCATTAAAATCAAGTAAACAGCAAACTGCTGGAATCATTAGCTTGAGTGATAAGTGATTGTGATTTTCTATTAATGTTGTTAGGCGATAAAAGTGAAAAAAACTATTTAATGAAGCGGAGCTGGAAATTATATCGCTTACATATTTGTTTGTGGTTCTTTTCGTCGATACGAGCTGCACGATAGTACAGCCATAGCTTCAATTTAAACCGCTACTGCTATTGTAAGTGCAGCTTTTACTGCATTTTCCAATAAGTGCAAAGGCAACAGCAATAGCAATTAATATGCAATTGCAACTGCAACTAAACTAGTAACGGCAAGCGCAGTTGTAACTACGACCAGCACTGCAACCTTTTCTGTGGTGGTGATTATAAATACAATTTCAATAGAAATTGTAAACTTCACTGTAACCGCAAATGTAACTGTAACTATAAACTCAACTGTAACCATAACTGTAACTGTAGCCTCAACTGTAACTGTATCCGCAACTGTCACTGTAACCTCAACTATAACTGTAACCACAACTGTAACTGTAACCACAACTCTAACCGCAACTGTAACTGCAACTGCAACTGTAACTGTAACCACAGCTGTAAATGTAACCTCAACTGTAACTGTATCCACAACTGTCGCTGTAACCTCAACTATAACTGTAACTGTAACCACAACTGTAAATGTAGCCGCAACTGTAACTGTAACCGCAACTGTAACTGTAACCACAGCTTAACTGTAGTCTCAACTGTAACTGTAACCGCAACTGTAACTGTAACCACATCTGTAACTATAATATGACTGCAACTACAACCGCAACTGTAATGTAACTTCAACAGAAAAATTAACTGTAGCTACATATACAACTTCTTCTTCAAACTCAACTAAAACTTCAATTAGAGCTGCAACTCACAACCGCAATTAATAGCGTAATAGTAATTACAATCGACACTGCAACTGAAACCACAACCGATAATGCACCTGACACAACAACTGTAACTTTAACCACAATTATAAGTACAACCGCTTATGTAAGTGCATCTACTTCTACTACGGAGCTGTTACTGTAAACAACCATAACTCTAACCGCTACCACAACTGTAAAGGCTCAGTTAGCCGACTGTAATTTAACGTAAATGCAAGGGGGGTAGGAAACAGCTGATCAATTTTGTTATGTGAAAGTAATGAAAATGGTTATAGAGATGTAAGGTAACGTAACCTACTTTTAATATAAAAATATCGATCAGCTGTTTCCTACTGTTGCAGTTACATTACATTACAGTCGGCTAACTGAGCCTTAATGCATGTCAAACATGTAACTACAAGTACAACCTCTTCTCCAATTGCAACTACAACTTCAACCACAACAACTGCAGCTACAACTGCAACTACAAGCATAGCTGTAACGTTAGCCCCAATTTTAACTGAAAGCGCTACTTTTTCCAACAACTTAAATGCAATCGCAACTGCAAGCAACAAATGTAACGTCAAACGAAAACGTAAATGCAAATCTAACCTCTTACGCAAAGACAACTATAACTAACGGGTGGGCAAATTTGAGGTTAAGAAGTAAATTGGCTGTCAAATGATGAAATGTTAAGAACTGAACTGTCATTCTTTGACATTTATTTAGTAAAAAATTGGGAAACGCTACAATCTTGAACAAAGAATTTTAATTGTGAAATTTGTAAGTCTTAATTTTAATAACATGATCGATCAGCTGTTTCCTAATGTTGTAGTTACATTCTATTACAGTTGGCTAACTGAGCCTTAAAAATGTAATCACAGTTGCAACTGTATGCTTTGAATTTCATTTCGAAAGTGGAAAACATAATATATGAAAAATCAAAATCACTCTGAAATTTGCAATGTCCAGAAACGTTTGTACAGTGGGGACTAATTCAAAGCAAATTTTTTATTGCAATGAATTGACAAATGCTAAAGAAATTCTAATGCATTTATTTGTGAAATGTTCAAGTGGTCGTCTTATTGGAAATTGTCGATTAAGTTCTTTTAATAATATTGGACAGTCCTGTAATGAATTTCCGTGGGAGCTCACATTGGATGTTGTGGATGTTGTGAAATGAAAATGCATCTCAGTTGGTGAGAACAGTTATTATTTTTATTTGATCATAAGTCCCTATTTACACTATGCAAGTCTTATTGCTAAGCTGATTAGTTTATTAGGAGAGAGAGACGGGAGAAAAGAAGTGTTTCTATTCCCCTCGTCTCTCTCTCTCTCTCCTAATAAACTAATCAGCTTAGCAATAAGACTTGCATAGTGTGATTTGGGACTAAGTACCACTGTGCAAATACTTCAGTGAATTTCTTGGCGATATTCCAGAGTAATTCTTAGTCTTTTTTTGGCCCGTGAATGAAACAAACTGTATAGTACAAACCGGTGAATGTTGCATATTAATTTTAATTTAAAAAAACGACTCCATTTATTGGATTCGTAGAGTGTACTCTGCCACGACAATATGTCCACGCATACACGTGTAACATTCATAAGCAACAAAATCATTATGATGAAATCTATGAAAATGTTTATTTACATAAACATACATATTTATATAAATTATTTTAATTTGTTTCATGAGCACATACTTACATACATTTCAACACATTTAACATATTTAATAATTAAAAACAATTTTTGATAAAAACGACAGGAAACAACACACTTTGGAGCTAAAAAAAAATAATAATGACCAAATGAAACATTAAAAGATAAAACAAAAGAAATTAAAATTCATCAAAAAAAAAAAAAATTATATATACACAGATAAGTCAGTCCATTGCCCCTTTCCCATACTAAAATATAAATTTGAATTCTAAGCTAATAAAAGTGAAAACTTATTTAAATTCAAAAGTATATTATTGCTGAAATTCACAACGAAAACAATTTTTTAATGATTTTATGAACTGTGAAGCCCACATACGAAAGAATTAGTTAAGATTCAAAGTAACTTTTCCTTCCTTCAAAGTGAAAAAAATACGTAACAATATTTATTCTCTGATCTTATTTCATTTAATATTTAAATAAATGGCTGGAAAATGGTTTTCGTAACTTAATATCTGCAGCATTCCAAATACTAAATATTTTCTTTTAATTAAATATTCTTGTGAAGAAATATATAAGTTATTAATTTAATGGAATCCATGATGAGCTGTTAATGGTATACACTAGAGAATGATAATGAGTACTCGAAAAAATATACTTCCATAAGTAAATAGTCTTAATTTTATTAATTGGAATCATAATTGTAACAGCAAGAATTCGTACATATATTCTGGCAAGCAACTAGTACTATATAGCCGATTCCAATATACAAGAGCATCTCTTTTTCGTTTATGCGACAAACTAAAATACAACTACAAATAAAAAGGCAAAAGCGTATCAAATGCATTGATTCTCTCTCATACTTACAGTTTGAGTATGTTTATACTCAGACTATGGATATTTAGTCGGACTAAAAATTTTTATACGCTTGATACTCGGGATATTTAGTCATCACTCTCTCTATCGTATACATAAAGTCTTGTATATAAAATGGAATGGAAAATGTGTGTGTGTGTGCGTTTGTGTGGCTGATTGAAAGCATGCTTTATGTGTGTGTGTGTATTTGAAATAGCCCTGTATATACGCATGAGTATTCAATTAATAACACTGTGTGTAATTTTTTAAGTCGTGGAAATATAACCCTATAAGGATACCACTACGTGATATAAAAGACCAAAAAAAAGACCCGTGTCTTCCAGTTTTACCCCAAGTCATTTACTTTTTTTATGGACCCCCAAAAATGTGCGGCCTCGGTGTCATTTTTCTCAGGTTCATATCTTGCAAACCGTTCGGAATTTCGATTTACTATCTGAGGCAAAGTTGTAGTTCTTGTCATAGAGAACATAGAAAATCAAACAAACTTCATCTTCAAGATCAAAATTGCAAAAAAAAATAAAATAAAAATCGATTTCCTATTCAGATCCATAGGTAGTGAACCATTCAAAATTCAAGGAAGCAATCAACTACAGAAATGCATCTAAGATATCTATAAACAACTTTTTAGAACACATGCACTTTCTAAGTATGATCCTTAACACCGTTTAGGTAGCTGCAAAAGTAAAAAATTTCCCAACAAATGAAATTTTCGACCGATCTTAATATTTTTTTTAGCGGGTCAATCAACGTTAAAAAATTAACTAAATTCAGTGAAGTGCGACTTTGAGGCGCGCACGAAGGGTTCCGTACGGGCACTAGATATGTTATTCAATACGAACTTTGGCCTATATAAAATATAGTTTTAGCATTTTTCTTTGGTTTTTGGGTTTTTTTCGGTTTTGAGCATTTTTTTTTGTAGTTATGGCGTTTTTTTGGTTTTGGCGATTTTTTTTTTAATTTTGGCGCTTTTTTTCGTTTTGGCACTTTTTTTCTTGTTTTGGCGATTTTGTTCGGTTTTTGGCGTTTTTTGATTTTGGCGATTTATTTTTTAATTTTTCGATTTTTTTTCATTTTGGCGATTTTTTTCCATATAAAAAATTTTTTTGGTTTTGGCGTCTTTTTCGCGTTTTGGCGTTTTTTTCGGTTTTTGACGTTTTTTTATTTTGGCGATTTTTTTCATTCGGTCGATTTTTACGAATTTGGCGATTTATTTTAATGTTAGAAATTTTTTTTAATTTTAGCGATTTTTTTTCGATTTTTGCGATTTTTCGGTTTGGCGATTTTATTATTTTGTGTTTTTTTTTTGTTTTACCGTTTTTTTAAATTTTAAGAGTTTTTCCTCTTACGGTTTCTAAGATACAGCAAGTTGTCAAAATTACATAGTCAAAATTGCATTAACTTATAGAACACCCTTTTAATTTAAATTTCCTTACATTTTAGTGTTAATTGTTGTAGTCTGTATAAAAATACACTAATTTTACAAATTTCAAGTGCCAACACACATATGTACATACAATTGTATGTATGTATATTACATGGGATTTTAACATTTTTCGTTGCTCGTTTTGGAACACCCATTAATTTTTAATTCTCATGTATTTGTTGTTGTAGCGGCTAAGGTTCTACGTGCACTATCCAAATTTCAGGTCCGTAGCTCTTACGGTTCCTAAGAAAATAGCCTGTGACGGACAGACCTGTGTTGTCAGATTTTTTCCAACCTATTTCGCCAAATTGATTTTAAAAATCGCCAAAAATCAGTTTTATATAGTTTTTCTTAGTAAATATTTGCTTTTATATAACACCTTTTTAATATAAATTTTTATAAAATGATCGTATCAAAATTTATCAGAAAATCGCCAAAATTAGAAATAAAATCGCCAAAAATGATTTCTTGTAAATTTTTCTCATACAAATTCAAAGCGCATTAATTAATATAATTAATATTTTCTTATATCATCAAAATTAAATTGTTTTAACTTCTTGCAGGCGAGTTTTGGTAGGATTTATATTTTAAACTACTCCTTCAACAAACTAATTTTCCTGAATTAGAAAAATTTTGATGCTCAATTTTGTTAAAAAATAGCCATAATAATCGCCAACAAACTTATTTATCGCCAGTAAAATCACCAACAAATTTATTTATCGCCAGAAAAATCGCCATGTCGCCAAACCAAAAATTTTGACGCCAAACAAGTTGAAAAATCGCCAAGTTTGGCGAGAAATCGCCTTATCTGACAACCCTGACGGCCAGACAACAGCCTAGCGAAAACAATAGGGTTCCTTTTCACCTTTGGTGTACTGAACCCTAAAAAGGCACATGCATATCAAATGCATTGATTCTCATACTTACAGTCTCAGTATGTTTATACTCAGACTATGTATATTTAGTCACACAAAAGAATATATACGCTTGATACCCGGGATATTTATTCATCATTCGCTACCGTTTACATAAATTTTTGTATATAAAATGGAATGGAATGGAATGGTGTGTAATTAAAACCCTGCAGGAAATGCGAATAGTGAAATTGTACAGATTTACTAGTGACATTGTCAGTAGTACTACTGACCAGGTGTACCCCAGCCAATGTAGTCATCTAATGACATTTAACATTAGCTTGTCATTGAAAATTCACCACTGGACTGTAAAGCTACTGACTAAGTAGTTCTTTTGGCACCTTATGGCGACATTGGCACCAAATAATCACTAATAAATTTTAGGGACTCTAGTCTACAATATCGATATTTCCTCGCTCGATATCAATAATAAAATTGTAGTGATTTCCTAGTGACAATGTCAATAATACTACTGACCAGCTGTACCCCAACCAATATAATGGCCTATTGACATATAACATAGGGTTGTCATGGAAAATCTAACAGTAGGCTTTAGCACTATCGATGAAGTAGTTTACGACCAATTAAGACATTTCAACCAAAGGTTCACTAGTATATATAAAAAGTACACTAGAATTATTGTCTCTAACATATTTCTATTCGCTCATAAAAAGAAAGTTGTTGACATTTTAACTAGTGTAATTGTCTCTAGAGAAAAGAGTGTTGACATAGAGACATATGGTTCCAGGCTGAGTGGAGGTTATCTACATCTTACACACACACACACACACACACTCAAACGTACAATAGGCAAAATAACAAGCATTCACGCATCAACACTACTTCTTTTGAGTGTTTGTTACGAACAAGAAGTCTTCGCGACATCCCTTGTTAACACTTATATACACGAACATCAATACAACCATAGTGCTTCGCTTATTAAACGACATCATTTATTATTTTTTTTAGTATAATACATGCTACGACGTTACATTTATAAAACAAGACGTATTTACATTTCAAGACTGTTTACGCAGGTCTCTAATATGTATATACCAATAAGGACAAAGCACCTGCGCTATGATATGAATACAAAAAATATTTTAAGAGCTTTCTAGTTAAAGATTTACTTCAGCGAGAGTCGAGTTTAGTGCCCGGCTACCAATGCTGTTCACAGTAAAAATATTTTTAATTTTCACTAGCAAAGACAACCACCACTTTTTTAAGAAAATTATTTAGATAATCTAAAAACAAAACACTCGAAAATATTTTCAAACAAAAATGTCTTAAATGTCTTCGTAATGAAATAGTGAATTAAAATTTTGTGTTTAAGTTTAAGTGGGTAACGTTCACTGCTGTTTATCTACTTATGAATCGCATTTTAACTTCTGGCCAGTAAATTAGTTATTGTCTGATGTTACAAGGCTTTTTCTATAACTCCATTTTTAGAGCTTAATTAACACTCGCAAGTGTTAAGCAATAATTTAACCTTTACCAAAAAAAAAACACAAAGAGTTAGACAACATCATTTTCAGCAACCAAAGAGAAAAACAACTTTCCTTAAAAAAAATATATTAAATACACAAAAATTGTATAAGAAAAATATTAAGGAATTTTTTGAAAAAAAAAAAAATTACAGACATATTTAATGTGTTAAAAAAAAACTCAAGTAAACTAACATATAATTCCCATGAGACATGCAAAAATAGGCACTCACTCAGTAGCTGTCAATGGCAAGCGAGCAGCAATTTCAAATGAAAGAAGAAAAACTGAATAATGTAATTTACAATTTGGGGATGCGCCTTTTTTCTTTTTCTTTTTGCTGAGTTCATCGATATTGTAGCCTGTCATTTCTAATATGTAATCCAACATACAGGTGTGCTTCATAAATTAACGCCAACTTTCAAAAAAAAAAAAATATATATATATATATATATATAAAGGGTGTTTTTTATTGAGGTATAGAACTTTAAGTTGGCATCACTTTTTTAACTGGCGGCCATTTTGTCAGCTGTCAAGTGATTAATATTTAGTATGGTTTGCCATTTTATCATGAACAGGTTGACAAAAGAACAACGCTTGCAAATCGTGCAAATTTATTTCGAAAATAATGGTTCAGTTCGCGAAGTTTACCGCAAGCTCCGTCCATTTTATGGTCGACATAATCTTCCATCAGAGCAATTAATTCGGTTAACCATGGATCGTTTTCGCACTACGTTTACTCTATGTGATGATACGCATCCGCTGAGACGTCGAACAGTGCGCACCGAAGAAACAATTGCCGCTGTAGAGCAAAGTGTTGAAGAGGACCCGAATGAATCGATTCGCCACCGTGCACAGCAATTGGAGCCGACTAACCGACTATTTTGTTCCCGAATTGGATGGCATGAATGTGGATGAGTTGTGGTTCCAACAAGACGGCGCTACATGCCACACAGCGCACGTCACAATCGATTTATTGAAGGAAACATTCGATGAGCGCATAATTTCGCGGAATGGACCTGTCAATTGGCCACCAAGATCGTGTGATTTGACACCATTGGATTATTTTCTTTGGGGATATGTGAAGTCGCTCGTCTACGCCAACAAACAAGAAACGTTAGGGGACTTGGAAGCCAACATTCGTGGCGTTATTGCCAACATACGGCCCCATATGCTCGAAAAAGTGGTTGAAAATTGGACCTGTAGAATTGGCTTTATTCGAGCCAGCCGCGGCGGCCACATGCCCGAAATCATATTTAAACATTAATGGCATAAAATTATCCTTCCAATAAAGCCAAATTAATGGACATTAAAACGATTTTCTTGTGTTTTATTTCAATTCAAAGATCTATACCTCTTTAAAAAACACCCTATATATATATAAACGAAGATGATCATGAAAATGTTGGCGTTTGCCCAAGCAGCTGACAAACAGCAGCCTCATCTACCATTGCAACTAATGTCTACAATTTTGTAAGGAAAATAATAGCTGAAATTCAATTTGATTAGTGTTTGCCTATATCAAGATGATATGAAGTTGAATGAAAACAAAACAAAAAAAATTCCCAAAACAAACTTGCTATTTAGCTGCCTGGATGGCGTCTTTTACAGTTCAAGCAAAAGGCTAAGTGATCAACATATTTTTCACTTCTTACAACATGCATGAAACAGGCATTCAAAATGGAAAATAAAATAAATAAAAAAATAAACATAGATTATTGTGTAGGATTTATTCGCCCATACATTTATTTAAACAAATGCTTGAGTATGTCCATGTTTATGTGTTTAGTTTCACTTTTGTTTTCGTAGGTCACGTTTTCAAATATCATTTTCGTTTAATGACTTTAGAAGCTGCAGTAGTGATATGAGTAGCAGCCAGCAGCCAGCAGCCAGCACTATCTACTACAAGTTGGCCTTCCCCAACCGCAAGGAATTCACTTTCCTTAACAGCTTCACCATTCCCAACGAAAGCCATTGGCATTGAGAAACATCTGCTGGTGAAGTTTTTTTTTTATTCAACATTTTGTATGCTAATGCTCCTTCAACTATACTATTCTTCATTGACAATCGGAAAATGTCAAATAAAGAAAATGTCCCTGATGTGACGATAATGGCGGCGAGCATGTGAACCTCTTCCCATTGTGATTGTTTTTTTTTATCTTCCCAATAAATTTCGTTGTATGTAAATAAAAAAAAGCAATGTGAGTCCGATCACAGAGGAGATGTGTAAACATCTAGTAATGAAATTTTTTTTTTAAGTTGGAAGTACTTATGCTTTTAGTATTTTTTTTAAATTAATTAATTAAAAGTATCAAAACTTTCAATATTGTAAATACATATGAATTTGTTGGTTTTTGTTTGTTTTATTAAACTTATTTGGTTAGTAAATGGGCACACTGCAGTAAGCAGTAAATTTACTGATTACTAAAAAAATTCAGTAAATTTTTACTGCTAATGAAATTTAACTTGCATTACCAGTAAAATCGTAGCGCCGTAATCATAATAAAATTGTAGCAAGTGGCAAATTTTTTTCATTCAAATTTTGAAACTTTTGTATGAAAAACATTTAGCCATTTGGTAGAATTTCATTATGAATACGGCCATTACTGATTACTGAAAATTCAATGCACCTCATCATATAACAAATCATTTAGGCAATTTATAAAAATTGTAGAAAAAAATTTTAGAAATCAGTAAAAAATTTACTTGTTAAACATTTTTTATTCTTTTTACTGAAACTTTAGTGGTACTGCAGTGCTCATCTATGGTAAATGCCTTTACTTTTACTTTTTAATTTTTAATTCCTGTTGTTCATCGTTTAGTTGTTGCTGTTCTTGTTGTTGTGTACGCATTGCAATTAAAAGAAATTCAGTAAAGTGCGACTTTGACTCGCGCACATTCGGTTTTGATCATTTTTTTTGACTTAACTTTCTTCCTTTTTTAAGTTTTTTCAGTTTAAACGATTTCTTTTTTCAGTTTTATCGCTTTTTTCTCGTTTTGGAGTTTTTTTCTCTTTTTGGGTTTTTTTTTAATTTTCGCAATTTTTTTAATTTTGGCGATTTTTTTCTGTTTTTTTGGGGTTTTTTTTTAATTTTGGCGATTTTTTTCTGATTTTGGGGTTTTTTTATTTAGGCGATTTTTTTTCATTTTGGCGATTTTTTCATATTGCCGATTTTTTTGTTTAAGGATTTTTTTCATTTTGGCGATTTTTCCGGGTTTTCGCGATTTATTTTAGTCCTAGAGTTTTTTTTTTAATTTGGTGCTTTTTTTAGTTTTGGCGATTCTTTTTTTTTTTGCTTTTGGCGATTTTTTTATATTTGGCGATTTTCTATTTTTTTGATTTTTTAGTTTTACCGCTTTTAAAATTTCAAGAGTTTTGCGCTTACGGTTTCCAAGATACAGCAAGTTGTCAAAATTACAAAGTCAAAATTGCCTTAACTGATGGAGCACCCTTTAATTTAAATTTTTTAAATTTACTGTTAATTGTTGTAGTCTGTATAAAAATACACTAACTTTTAAAATTTCAAGTGTATATATGTACATACAATTGTATGTATATTACATGGGATTTTACCATTTTTCGTTGCTCGTTTTGGAACACCCTTTAATTTTTAATTCTCATGTATTTGTTGTTGTAGCGGCCAAGGTTCTGCATACTCTGTCCAAATTTCAAGTCCGTAGCTCTTACGGTTCATTTTCACCTTTGGTGTACGGAAATATACAGAAAAATAACCGGCGGCGGCGCACCGTCGGCTTCGAGCCAGTCGACTTGTTTCTCTGCTTGGTATTGCTTCTTTCAAACACTAATACACTCATACATAGCTCACACCGATTTGACAATGCAAAGAAATCTCAGCAAAGAAATCAAAGTCAAAAGATTTTTACCCCCTAGCGTATAGATGTTTACACATCAATAATAAAATGCTTTAAAGTATTTACATTAAGCTTGGCAATATGGTAATAACTTTCAGCATAGATATGCATTTATTTTTTTTTAACAATTTTAGTGAATGTTTGCTTGATGGCAAATTGCATGAACAATATCAAATAATATTGTAGCAAAATATGATTGATGTTCATTTTAATTTGTTATTGATATTTCGTAAATAATTATTATATAAAGGAACATTATGTTCTAACCTTTCTTAAGCTTCACACGCCCATTTAACCACTTGCTTGCCCATCTAATCACTCTCTTGGCGTAGAAAACCACATTGTTACGTTTTTTACACTTCAAAAATGCTTTTCTGTGGATTTGACAATTTGCAAATGCATAAAATTACCCAGTGTGCTAATTAGGGTTACGAATGACACTTTATTTACTAATTAAATATTACTTATACTAATCAAGAGCTTAAATACACACACACACAACTTAAATTACTTAAATCTTCATCGGTAACTCAACTTTTAACTAACTTTTAGCTAACTATTTCGCAACTAGTGCTGTCTAACACTTGAAGTACTTTTCAAGGGAAACAATTAACTATTTTAACATTGCGCTGTCTGCACTACTTTCAACTAACTTAAAGTTGATTTCATTTAAGTCACCTGGTAGTCAGTAAAGTTTTTAAAAATTTTGCTTGGTTTCAAACTATGTATGATCGCACTTTGTGTAGTGAATGGACTGCTATCCAGCTTAGGTACCATCTAAAATAATAACAGCAAAGTATTAATATAAAATGAGTTTCAAAGTAGGTGAGAGTAAAGTTGTTGACTCTCACCAAATCCGATTGCGTGTTAAATAATTAAAGAATTAACTTTTTTTCAGTTCTGGATGACATTGTAGTTAGTTTTTAGTTAGTATAAGAAAAGTTAACTATAAGTTGACAGGGATGATTTACATCTGGATGCCACTACACAGAAAAAATTATTCCCAAAAAATTTTTAAACAAATATTTGTTTGAAATCAAACTTAGTTTCAATAAATATTCTGTACTGTTCCACTAAATTAATTTGTACCAAAACATTGTGTAGAGAAGAAACAGGCCACGACGTTTGTCGGCTACTTTTCGGCATTTACATGTATACAACACGACCAATCAAAATAAACAACAACAACCGCACAACAGCACGTTGTTCCTATCAACAAGCAAAATAAACACCAACACACTCAAATAACATTAATTTAATTTAATTAATTTAATGATTAATTTAAATTTTTACAAAATTTTTATCAGAATTTACAAAATTTTTTGTAGGACCGCATTCAAATAAAATATTTACTGATTAAACGAATTTGGTTACTGAAAATGAAATTTAGTTTTTCCTGTGATACGTCTGTTTTATATCATCTCAAAAAAGCTTACTTTTCAGTAGAGCGAAAAAACTAGTTAATTCGATCATTATTGTAAAAGGAAATGATGTGCCTTCGATAATGTGGTTTCAATATGCTTACAAACTTATAGGTCTGCAAACAAAATTTCATTTTACACTGGTTTGCGTATTTTTATGAGATAGCATATTTTAGTCGATCAAACAACAAATATTTTTTTAGAGTTAGCATATTTTGTTGAAGAAAATTAGGTTTGTTTTTGAATATTTTTATGTTTTAATCAATTTGTGAAATCTTATACTCAGTACTAGATATAAGAATTGAAAAGCTACAAGAAAAAACTTAAAAAACCGTAAAAAAATAACTTAAGTCTGACTGAAAGCCTCTTCCATCTCGAGGTTGTCAGCTCTAGCACTCTCTAACTCACTCTCTAGTGTAACAGGGTCACTCCAAATTACCAATTTTGAAAGCTTATGTCACTGACTATAATCGGTCTATACATAATGGTTCTATTCGATTAACAGTTTAAAAGTTATACTTAAATTACCAATTTTTTTTAATCAGAACCCCTCTGCACTATTATATTAAAAGTGACTATATCTCAAAAACTAGCCATTGGATATCAAAATCCTTACCAGATTCGTGTTTAGCATACCACATGCAATAAGATATGAGGTGGATTTATAATAAATTACTAATTTTTGGGAAATATTGGAAATTTACATGAGAGTTAGCATTTATTTTCACCAAAAAAAATTATACTTTGAGATAGTAGAATCAGAAAAATTGATATTAAACCAGGAAAAAATAATTTTTTTGATTCAAAATTTATACTACAGATGAATATTACATAGGGAAGCTATTTGCAATTGGAAACTCATTTTGACCAAATTTGAGTTGACGTATTTTGAATATAGGCTCTCGATACACTCTTAGTAGATAACTCTTTTCAATAAAGAACTGAACTTGAGACTGATTTTTTTAATGGAATCATTCAATTATCTTCATAATAAACAACTTTATGATCCACTACTAGACAGCTGAACTGAACTGCCAGCAGATGCGTAGCCCTTTTAATACTTAAAGACATGACAGTAATAGGCCATTTACACCAGCACAAAATCTATCAGATTTTAATTAAAATCTTTATGAAAATCTATACCGTTTAGACCAACTTTTTTTAACATTTATCAAGATTTTTTGTCCAAAACAAAACCCATTAACTAAAAAAATGTCCAAAACTACAACCAAATAACTGCAATGTAGCTAAGTCACACACCTTTTTAAGCAGACCGTAGCTAATTCACTCATCTTTTTTATAAATATGTTGTACAGGGTGGTAAAAAATAAATAAATATATTAGATTTTTATTAGATTTCCTACAAATCTACTGACAAAATAGATTTTGTTTTGTATGGGAAATCTAGTAAAAAACAGCAAGATTTAGCTCGAAATCTCGTAAGTACTAGATTTCGAGGTAATGTAAATGCCCTATAATCAAAATTCAATATGTCGTTAACAGAGGCCATTTTGTGAATACGAAATAAATAAATTCAGACCCACAGTGTGCGACTTTGACTCGCACAAATTTAAGCCTATTTAATCGAATATGTAATCTGATATAGACATTTGACAAAAAAAAATCTGTTTTGGCGTTTTTTAATTTTTGCGCTTTTATTCGCTTAACCGATTTTTTTTTGGGGGTTTTAACGATTTTTTTTTTAGTTAATTTTTTTAATTACTATTCGAACTCCATTTGTTTCTATATTTGTGATTTGAACGGGCTAGAGTTCGTATCGCTTTTTAAGCCAAATTACATGTGATAATTATTAATGAACAAATAACACCAAAGTCTATTGTAAATATTCTGACTAACAACACATAGTTGAACGGAACAGCCAGCCGTTTTCGAAGGCCACTAAACCTTTATCATCAGCGTTTTTTTTTTTAGTTTTGGCGTTTTTTCCGTTTTGGCAAGTTTAGTTTGATGTTGTTTTAATTTTTTTTAGCGATTTTTTGGGTTTTGGCTAGGGTGATCGACTCGGTTTTTCAACCGGTTTTAAAACCCGGTTTTTTCACAATACGGTTGTCGGTTTTTTCAAAATATTGATTTTTCGAATGTCGAATAGTCCGGTTTTTTGCAATTTAAAAACCGGCTGAGTCGAATACTTTTCGATTTGTATATTTTGCAATAAAATTAGTTTTTAATATGTTAAAAAAAACAATTCCCATAAAAAACACTAATTATTAACTTGACATCACCCGGTCAAAAAAATACTTGTGTGGCAACACTCTATTCTTAAATAGCTGTTGTTGTTATTTATAATTATTTTCTTTTACATACTCTTACGACTACAATTTGAAGCTGAAAAAAAGTCAGCCAATGTAGCAATAGTAAAGTAAGAAAATAAAAAACATGTTGATTATTGAGTTCTTGTTTCAACTTTGTTATTTGTTATTGAGCTTCTCATTTGTTTAAATAAAAGTTTATAATATAATAACTCTAGTTGTTCTAAGAAGCTTTGGGTAAAGGTTCCCTGATGATCTGCATTAGCAACAGTGAAATGCGCATAGGATCCAGCTAAACCCCTCAATAATCAATTTCAATGTATTTTTAATAAAAAAATATTTTACTTAATAAGTAAAATATTAATTTGGGATTATTAGTGCGTTTAAAAATTTTAAACTTACATTGTAACAATTCCCATAAAAAACACTAATTAGACCAACTTGTTCTGTTGATTTTCCTAAGTATTTTTTTTTTCAGTACAAAAGTTCTAAACGTTTTTTGAGCATGGCAACACTTACAGAAGAAAGAAAATTTAAGCGAAATTATTTAATGAGGTGGTAGCAGAGCCGAATTAAATTGGCCTTATGGTGTGCAAAATCTATTTGCAAAAAGTGTTTTTTTTAGTTTTGTTAACATTTTGCTTCATATTTTATATAGAGGTCAGCGTGACCATATTAGCTTATTTTGGGTTAAATTTTGCTTATTTTTTTTGGACTTGGCTAAAAAAATTTAATTGAGCTCTTAGCTTATTTTTTTTAGCATTTTTTAAAAACTCATAAAAAGGTATGGTAATGGAATGGTAATTCTTTAATATTTAAAAATATATAACTTTTTCTATTGAAATATAGTTTAAACAATGCAAAGTGTAAATTGTTTATTTATAAGAGAAATGGCAAATTTAAAAGTAGAGGAAGGACATTGATTGCAATTTTGGAGTTACAATGGCAAATGTTAAATTAATATTATCCATCAGACTTTTAAAGAGTTATTTTTGAGTTAAGTTCAACGTGCATTCAGTGGCAGGAATCTACTTAAAACAAAACTTTGGAATACATTTACTGTAAATAGCACTAATTCACAAAAAAGTTTTCGTATTTTAGTATAAATGCTGTTGTTACATCTTTGAAAATTGGTTAAGCTTATTTTGGAAAGTTTTTGTTTTGTTTTTTTTTAAGTAAAATATGACAATGAATAAATAATTTAATTAAAAAATAATTAAATATATTTGAGGAGTTAGCGAACAAAACCAGATATAGTCCCGGTAACTGTTTTTTAAACAACATGCAAATTACCGCACTAACTAGATAGAGAATAGCAAGGAAAAATAAGTTTTCGTTACTTTTTTAATGTAGGATCAAATAAAAATATTTCTTGACTTCATAGATTTATACTTGGAAAGCACGAAAAAAATTAAAAAAAAATTATTTACTGAGGACGCCAGCTTATTATTTTATTTCAAATTATAAAAAAATTGTTTGTGCATGTATATATTTAATGTTATTTTAGTAATAAGAAAATATTGCAAAGTGAAAGAAGTTGAAAAAAAGTTTTTTAAAAAGATACAATATCTATAAAACTACATTAATTAACTTTATTTAGCTTAATGTTATTTTAAAATCTGGTCACACTAGATAGAGGTAGATATCCACCTTGTCCATACATTCAAATTTATACTATACATACGTAAGTATGAAGTTAATTTTTATGTTTTACCTTTAATTTTTGTATTGTTTTATTGTATTTACATGAACTGTTAACTCTTTTTTCTAAAAAAGCAGTTTAAAATCAAAACTTTTGTATAATAATTTTCTTGCTTAAAAAAACCGGTTGACCAGTTTTTTCTGAATTGTAAAAACCAAAACCAGGTTTTTCATAATTTCAAATATTCGAACTATTCGTTCGTTTTTTAGTTTACGATTATTTTAGTTTTGGCGCTTCTTTTTCATTTTGCTTATTTTTGGCGATTTTTTCGATTGTTTTTTAGTTTTGGCGATTTTAATTCGGTTTCTGACATTTTTTATTATTATTTTTTTTATTTTTTGGCGACTTTTTCATTTTGGGTTATTCTTTTCGGTTCTGGGCGACTTGTTTTTTTTTATATTTCTCATTCAAGCGCTTTCTTGTTTTTTTTAGCGATTTTTGTCGTTTTGCTGATTTTTTTCGGTTTTTGGAGATTTTTTTTTGGTTGCTTTTAGTTTTAGCGATTTTTTCAGGTTTTGGCGTTTTTTTTTGGTTGCTTTACTTTTAGCGATTTTTTTCAATTTGGCGATTTTTGGATTTTTTTTAGTTTTTTTTAAGTTTTTCCTTTTCGGTGATTTTTCTCTTTTTTAAGCGACTGGTTTTATTTCTGTTGATATTTTTCATTCAAGCGCTTTCTTGTTTTTTTTAGCGATTTTTGTCGTTTTGCTGATTTTTTTCGGTTTTTGGAGATTTTTTTTTGGTTGCTTTTAGTTTTAGCGATTTTTTCAGGTTTTGGCGTTTTTTTTTTGGTTGCTTTACTTTTAGCGATTTTTTTCAATTTGGCGATTTTTGGATTTTTTTTAGTTTTTTTTAAGTTTTTCCTTTTCGGTGATTTTTCTCTTTTTTAAGCGACTGGTTTTATTTCTGTTGATATTTTTCATTTAAGCGCTTTTTTATTTAGCGATTTTTCATTTTTGCCAAATTCAGGCGACTACGAATATCTAAAATGACCGAATATTCGGCAAATCGAATACGAATACGAATATTCGTGCATCACTAGTATCTACATTAGAGTGGCCCACAAAATCGGTTCAGTTTTATATAAAAAAAAATACAAAAAATTTCACAGCGATAAGATACAGTACAGTGAGATTACACGAGACATAAGATTAGAATTTTTTGTGTGGGCATTTGTCAAAACCTGTTGCTAACACAAAAAATGACTGTGTAAACCGTAAATGTTAGTGTTCGAACACATGTTTGGAAATAATTGCTCAAACACAAGTCTGAGCAATTATGTTAGGACACAAGCTGTCAAATTTACCTTTTTCGTAGAAAATAATGGCGGGAAACTAGAAATAATAAGTTTATTACAAAAATAAATCAATCAGAAGCACAAAATATATGTTCTGTGGCAGAAGTATTAAAATATTAAAACTTAAAACTTAAAACGCTCACTTTGTATGCATACGACAACCTAAATTTTGAGTTTTAACATTATACGTCTAGCCACCCCTTAAAATAAGTTTGAACACAAACTTTTTTTTGACGTGATTCTGCCGATTTTATTGCTTATGTTCAGAAATAAAAATTGCTCGTCTATTCGTACTGTTATGTTTTAGGGTGTACGTCGTCCGACCCTCAAAGTTGGCCCTCAAGCCCATTTATTCAAGGTATTTTTTTTTTAGTTTTCTTCTAACTATATGTATAGGGTGGTTTTTTTAGGGGTATAGAGCTTTGAATTGAAATAAAACACAAGAAAATCGTTTTAATGTCCATCAATTTGGCTTTATTGGAAGGATAATTTTATGCCATTAATGTTTGAATATGATTTCGGGCATGTGGCCGCCGCGGCTGGCTCGAATAAAGCCAATTCTACAGGTCCAATTTTCAACCACTTTTTCGAGCATATGGGGCCGTATGTTGGCAATAACGCCACGAATGTTGGCTTCCAAGTCCCCTAACGTTTCTGGTTTGTTGGCGTAGACGAGCGACTTCACATATCCCCAAATGGTGTCAAATCACACGATCTTGGTGGCCAATTGACATTCCGCGAAATTATGCGCTCATCGAATGTTTCCTTCAATAAACGGACGGAGCTTGCGGTAAACTTCGCGAACTGAACCATTATTTTCGAAATAAATTTGCACGATTTGCAAGCGTTGTTCTTTTGTCAACCTGTTTGTGATGAAATGGCAAACCAAACTAAATATTAATCACTTGACAGCTGACAAAATGGCCGCCAGTTAAAAAAGTGATGCCAACTTAAAGTTCTATACCTCATTAAAAAACACCCTTTATATGTATGAAATAATTTAATAAATAAAAGGTCTT
Source organism: Tachina grossa (assembly GCA_949987645.1). Taxonomy (NCBI): domain Eukaryota; kingdom Metazoa; phylum Arthropoda; class Insecta; order Diptera; family Tachinidae; genus Tachina; species Tachina grossa. Next base: position 19,444,029 of record OX465276.1, on the reverse strand, counting down.
ATTGTACATGCTTAATATAAATAATTTCCACACAAATATAATTTTGGTATATATAATTTTTGGTACTTTGATGGTTATTTTCTTCATTGTTTTCTAAAATATTAATTTTAGCAAAAAAAAAAACTTTCTTTGCGACTAATGTTGTTGACTAGAAGAGCTAAAATATTACCACATGTCATATTCTTATAAAATGTTTTGTTTTAAAAGATATATGCAAAGAAATAACATCGAAAATTGGCTTAAAGGCCAAGTTTGTCGCTATGAATTTTTTTTTGTATTTTTTTTTAAATAAAACTGAACAGATTTTTTGTGGGGTGGGGGGGGGGGGGGCCGGGGCAGAGAATATAAGAAATAAAAAAATAAAAAAATAACGGCCACTCTAATGTTTTTTCTAGCAGAATAAATCTTTAGATTTCTGTTATTTTGGAAGAAAAATCTTATCTGTCATACACACAACAACTCTTTATATTATGTTGCATTATTTATCTCTTACTTAATGATTTTATACACAACGCGACCTTTCATTGTAAAACCCTGACAATAAGATTATAAATTTTCATAAAAACAAGAAAAACTTCCATCAAACATAATCAAACAAACATTATGCTACAATTAGCCAGACAAGTCATAAATATGCACTACAAATGGGAAGCTGGAAAATAAAACATGACAGCCAAGAGAGCATCAACTTTTATTTGAAGAATAATGAAATAAAAGGCAATTGTGAAAGACAATATAAACAACATTCGCAACAACAACAACAACAACAACAACACCAATACCAATACCAAAAACTGACTATTTTAAATGGTTGTCACTTACTTAAATATTTACTAGTATTTACTACTGTTAAATACAAAAATTTACAGATATAAAACACACGTAGAGAAAAAAAGTAGACAACAGGTAGTAAGTAAAAGTTTATTTACCTCCTTGTAACTCTTTATTAAGTTATAAAGATTAAAGCTTAACTTAATTGCTGTAGACAGTCAAAGTTTAGTCTTATATCTCTTTATAACAACATAATTGCTGTTAGCAGACTATATTTGGTTTAATTTATACGATATTCGGTTGCTCGTTGGTGGTTAATTTATGTCGTGTTACTAATCATGGTGAACCAAAAAGAAAATTAAATAAATTCAGTAAAGTGCGACTATGACTCGCATACATAGGGTTCCGTACGAACACTACATATGTAATTTAATACAAACTTCATCCTATATAATATATAGTTTTGGCATTTTTTTCGTTTTTGGGGTCTTTTCGATTTTTTGGTTTTGTCGTTTTTGCGTTTTTTTCGGTTTTGGCGATTTTTTTAAAGTTTTGGCTCCTTTTTAGTTTAGACACTTTATTTTCTTGTTTTGGCGATTTTTTCGGTTTTTTGCGTTTTTTCATTTTGGCGTTTTTTTTATTTTTGGCGATTTTTTTTAATTTTTGCGATTTTTTGTTTATTTAAATTTTTTTTTTTAGTTTTGGCGACATTTTCGCGTTTTGGCGATTTTTTTAAATTTTTTGCGTTTTTTTTTCATTTTGGCGTTTTTTTTTTCATTGTGGCGATTTTTTCGAATTTGGCGATTTATTTTAGTGTTAGATTTTTTTTTAATTTTGGCGATTTTTTTTTTAATTTTTGGCGATTTTTTTTGGTTTGGCGATTTTGTAATTTTCGGTTTTTTTAGTTTTACCGTTTTTGAAAATTTCAAGTGTTTGCCCCTTACGGTTTCCAAGATATAGCAAATTGTCAAAATTACATAGTCAAAATTGCATTAACTGATGGACCACCCTTTAATTTAAATTTTTTAAATTTTAGTATTAATTGTTGTAGTCTGTATAAAAATACACTAATTTTACAAATTTCAAGTTTCAATATACAATTGTATGTAGATTACATGGGATTTTAACATTTTTCGTTGCTCGTTTTGGAACACCCTTTAATTTTTAATTCTCATGTATTTGTCGTTGTAGCGCCCAAGGTTCTACATACTGTGGCCAAATTTCAGGTCCGTAGCTCTTACGGTTCCTGAGAAAATACCGTGTGACGGACAGACGGACAGCGTAGCGAAAACAATAGGGTCCTTTTCACCTTTGGTGTACGGAACCCTAAAACCAATTTTTCGTATTGTCATTTACACCACAACACGATTTCAAAGATGTTATGATAACTTTTACTTTGTGGTACACAGAAAAAATTATTCCCAAAAAACTTTTAAACAAATATTTGTTTGAAATCAAACTTAGTTTCAATAAATATGCTGACTTTTTTTCAGCTTCAAATTGTAGTCGTAAGAGTGTGTAAAAGAAAATAAATGTAAATAACAACAACAGCTATTTAAGAATAGAGTGTTGCCACACAAGTATTTTTTTGACCGGGTGCAGTCAAGTTAATAATTAGTGTTTTTTTTTAGGATCCAGCTAAATCCCTCAATAATCAATTTCAATGTATTTTTAATAAAAAATTAAAATATTTGGGATTATTAGTGCGTTTAAGAAAAATAACTAAGTTGGTTTAACTTTTAAAATAAAAACTCACATTTTTACTTCAACATTGCTTCGTTATAATAACAAAAATTATTTTATCTTTTAAACGGCTTGAGCGGTTTTCTTCAAACATAGCTAAAAACCCTCTCGATCAAGTCATCTTAGTCGGGGGTTAAAAATAATAATGTTATACATTAATATTATAAAAAACATTTTGGTTTTAAAAAAGATTTAAAAAAATACAGCATTTTTGAAATAAAGATCCAACATTTTTTATTTTAAGCCCCCGTCAAACACATATTCTGAAACCTTCGAACAAACACATATGTCTGGCCAGACCCCTATACGTTTTCATGCATTTGTATGGCAAAAAGGGTACCGTAACTTTGAATTGAATGAAGTATGCTCGTATATTGTTTTGATAAAAATGTAAGAAAAATTAATAAGTAATAAGTATAGTCAACTTTAGAATGTTGTTGGCGCACAGGTTTAGTGCATTTGGTGCATTAAAAACGTGTCTTCCTACGCAGCTTTTCGTCTTGCGTGATACAAATTCTGCAATCTTTTCTGGAATTCAGTGTAGTACGGCCGCTTTGTTGGTTAGGCAGATTCAAGGGCTTTCAGGGCTACTAGGGGGCTTATAAATAGGTCTGGCCAGGCATATGCGTTTGTTCGAGGGGTAACTTTTTCACTTGCAGTTTTCGCCGTGTTGGAATGATATTTTTTGAATTTTTTTTTTACAGAAAGAAAGCCAACAATATTTTAGGCGGCTACCGGGAAATACAGGTATCTTCCTAAACTAGAAGTATCTTAATTAACGCTAAAAAAAATATGCCTGGCCAGAACCATGTGTTTGTCCAAGGGTTAAGAATGATTTTTTTTTGTTGCTCAATGTACATATTTTGTGCAAAGAACTCTCGTATTCTTTTCTTGCAATCATTTGATTTTAGCAAATTGGCCTCCGAAAAATAATAAATTTGAAATGATATATGTGGCCTTGGCAAAATTATAAAATTAAAATAACTAACACAGATGCTGAGAAGATTATGGGAAAGTATAAAAAGTTCTCATATGCTTTCTCCGCATATTATTGGATTTTAGCAGATTACTGATATTCAGCCTTATTCAGAATAACATCGCCCTGGGAGTTTATTCCCTATTCATTGTTCCCCTATTTTAAAAAGTGATTTGCAAGCTTTCACTTAAAGTAAAATAAAATTGTTGACTTTGAAAATTCGCAGTTCTCCCTGAAATTATAATTTTTAGCTCAATCTGTTTAGCATAGACGGATTTTATTTTCACAAAAAAATTAATTTCGTGGAAACTATTTCCCGAAGAATATTTAGAACTGGGCTGATTGTTTATGCTCAGAGACGAGCACATGGGAAAATGTATATATTTTCTTAATTTTGTTTAAGTTGGGAGGATTATTGGAAGGGACAAAAAATTGTCGTATTCTTTTTTCACAAGGCTTTTATTTTAGCAAATTGATGTTATTGTTTATGCTCAGATAACTATAAGCACATTGAAAAAAGAAATATTAAAAACGAAATTAACATATTTATGAGACCTTTGAAAAATTATAAAACTAAAATAAATACGTTTTTTAATAGCATTAAGGTTCTCTTATATATTTCTTTTTAGATTGATTCTTTTTTGTGTTTTTGTGAAGCTAAGAAGTTTTGTATGTACATTACAAACATTGTTGAGAAACGAACATTATATCAAACTTTTTAAATGGAAATCTAGTTTTTTTTTTGGAGAGAAAAGAAAACGCTATTCCTTTTTGATGCATTTTTCAATACATTTTGATTGCGTATATTTATTAGATTGAACCAGAAAATAGCAAACTTTATAGTATTTTAGACAAATCGCTAAAACAAATTACTTTGACAGTGGAGAGCTAGTTTTAGATTATGGCATTCCATATCGAACAATATTACTACACTGTTAGATAGCGAATGCTATAATGTCAAACCCAATAATTCTTTCTGCCAAAAAAAAATTCGACTTCAATGCAAAGACCTGATAGAAGTAGATAAGAAGAAGTTCGTGAAATATAAAATTAAATTTTAATGGGCGTGACTCCGCCCATTTTTTTAAATGGATAATTGTGTCTATTTTAGAGCTCAAGTTGTGTGGTAAGTTTCATAAGAATCAATTAAGTAGAACCACGTGAAATATTATAATAAATTTTAATGGGCGTAACCCCACCCAATTTTTCAACTTTCAAATTGTATAATTACAATAACCAAAGGTGTTTTATAGGTTTCCTCAGCTATCAAATAAGTAGAATATCATAAAATTAAATTAAATTAATTGTGGGTGTGTCCCCTCCTACTTTTTTTTACAATGGAACCAATGGGAAGCTATACTCTGCCAGACAGAAAAAAGAATTTTTACAATCGTTAATCGGTTACAATGTGATGGAATCAGCTCGTATCGAAAATGCCGATTAGATTCTAAGATATCCTTTTAACTTTCAAATCATTTATTTTTTTTTGGTCTAAAAGGAGTTTTTAATAAACTAAAATTAATTCGTATCCGTTTAAATTTAAAGAAGTTGCTACTTTGACAATCAGTATTTCACTCTGTACAGCAATAGGGTGATAACACTTTCGAACAACTTTTGTACATCTCTAGAATTTCAATGTTAATTGCAACAAATGGTTTAGAAAACACAAAAAAATTTGTTTTGTAATTTGTCTTATTCTCTATAATTTTCTCTTTTTAACCGATTTCAATTCGTATTTATTTTTTATTTTACAGTACATTTTAGACCGATTGTACGAGTAAAAATTAATTTTTTTGTCTGAGAAGGCGGGGACCCGTCCACTGATTTAATTTTGTTTCATTTTATAATATTTTACTTATTCAATTGCTACGAGACGTACCCAAGACATTTTGCTCTCGTAACGACACAATTTAGAAGTTAAAAAATGGGCGGAGCCACGCCCAATAACACTTAATATTATAGTTAAGATGCTTCTATTTGACAGTTTTTTAGGAAACTTGGCACGCACACCGTGAGCTGAAAATAAGACACAATCTTGCATTCAAAAGAGTGGGCGGGGACATGCCTATTAAATTTTAATATGATATTTTACTTAACAAACATAAACGGAACTTGGCACACATCTTGAATCCTTAAAAAGACACAATCTTGCAATCTTTGAATAAAAGTGGGCGGGACCACGTTCATATTTTTAAGTATTTCACGAGCTTCTACTCTATAGATTTTTTACGAATTGTGACACACACCTTGAGCTCTGAAAAATGCTTAATCTTGTGTTCAAAAAAGTGGGCGGGGGAACACGCCCATGAAAGATTATTATTAAATTATATGTAGCTTTACTTGTCTGATTCTCAGGAAACTTGGCAAAGAGTTACAGCTCTTAAAATGGCATAATTATATACTTAAAGAAGTGGGCGGAGCCACGCCCATTAAATATTAATATTTTGTTTCACATGCTTCTATCTGACCGATTTTTACGAAATTTGGCATATATGTACCTTGAGCTCTGAGAGTGACGCGCTATTGAATTTACAAAAATTGGGCGTGAAGGCGCCCCTAAAAACATAAACTTGGCCTTAAAAGTTTTAATATAAAATTTTATTTTAAATTAAACCGACTTCAAATAAATGCATTCAAAAGTTAAAAATAATTTAGATTTTTTTTTTAGAAAAAAAGATAATTTTATATGTGTTATCGATAATGAAAACTAAACGATATACATATGTATATATAATTAAATATAGAATTTGTTACTAAAGTTTTCCTCTTGCTCCTCTCTTTTAGTCACTATGAAAATGAGCCAGTTGTTCAGAAGCCCTCTCTGGGCCTTGCTGTACTGCATGCTTTACCTTGTAAGCGCCACCGATGACGACTTAGTGGATTTTGATTTTACTGACTTGAAAGAAATCGATTGGGATTATGAAACAGACAATAGTAAGGAGTTGCTGTCTAAAGGAACCACAGAAAAAAATATCATAACATTTGATGACGATAATGATTTGTGGGAGGAGAAACAAGTGCGGCCGTTCGATTGGCGCGAAAAGGTTATGAGAACGGCCTTATCCAAGGCCTTAATGAATAATGAGGTTAGGCAAAAGTTTGTCGAAGTCATGCCCATATTGAGAGTGCTATCGAAAGAACAGCGCTTGGCCTTGTCGGCGCTGATAACAGCTCAAATAAATGCCAAACAAGAAAATGAATTAAAATTGTCTCAGGTAAGCAAAAGTCTGTTGAGTTAATGATTTAAAATTGAAAACCTAAAAAAAACTTCAATGCATAATTTCAGGTGCGCCTGATGTTTGGCGACGATAAGTCCCTTATCTTGCCCATAGTCTTTGATATAGCAAATTTAGTGCGCAATTCTGCCAAGAAGTATATTAAATTTGATTATAATTTAGCTGATTTTGGAGACTTTTCAAAAACTAAAAATTCTTACGAAAGAAGAGATTTGGAATTGACTGCCGAGGAGGATAATGAGAATGTTGGCACTTTGCCTGCAGCAGAGCAAATGAGGCAACATTTAGGTCTGGATGGTTTGGAAGATTTTATGTCCGAAGAAGTGTTAGATCCCAAAGAGATAAATGAGGAGTTGGACATTTTGAAAATGCAAAATAAAAATAACTCCTCAGCCTTGGATGATGTTAGTTTAGACATGGAAGTGGAGCAGGAGGAGGATGGTATAGCGAATCCCTTGGATATAAATATTCAATTGCAAAGAGATGTGAATACATTGAACCAAACACAACCGGAGGAAGTGTTAACGAAGAGAAAAGGTGGTGGCGAAAAAAACACTAAACAAGCAGCTTCTTTTTTATCTCCCACTACCCCTAAATCGGCCTTACGACGCATACGAAGAACGCCCAGAGATGCTAAGGAATTTGTTCATAAGCTTGTGCGTTCCGCCTCTTTTGCATTAAACGACGAAGACTTGCAAAAGGCTAGTCCGCTTCGCAGTTTAAAATTAAACACCACAGCTTTTGCTTCTCCCAAAGAAACTTTAAAACGTGCAGCCTCAGCCACGACTACTACTACTACAACCACTAAACCTCCAATTATTATAACACCGCAAAGCTTAGAGGAAAACAGCTACGAACCTTATCAACTGGTGGAAGATTTGGCATTTGCCAGCTTAAATGGCTCCGAAGTTATGCTCGAAGATAATGAAGATAAAGAAAACGATTTGTTAAGCGAGGCTAAAAGTGAACCTGAAGATGAGCTTCTTCCTACTCCCGAAGAGCTGATATCTGGGCCGCGTTATCGTTTGAACGGCAACAAACTGATGTCAGCACGTTTGAAGTTATCGCCCACGCAACGCAAGCGTGTACAAGTACGAGCGCGTCCCAAGAAAGGCGTTCCAGGAAATGGTGTAGCGCCTCCTAAGAAATGTGAACGTTTTACTGCTTCCATGTGCATTAAAACTGATGACTATCCCATGTAAGCTTTTCTAATGAAGTGATTACACACGATTTAAGGAAACACTTAAGGTTTAAGGAATTATTTTTATTTTATTTAATTTTTTTTGCACTTTTAAGTTGGTTTTATTATTTTTATATTTTGCTTATTTTATTTATTTTATTTGATAATTAAGCTGTTTTTTTTTAATTTAAAATATTGTGGATTATTATTATTATTATTTCTTGTTTATTAAGCTAAAAAGTAGGCTTTGGTGTTTATGGAGAGTGATGGCCTAAAAGTATGCTAAGGATTTTGCAAGTTTTAATTTGTATAGAATATTTTATATTCTGTGCATATATATTGCAATATCCAGTACGTGGATGATGTAACTTTTTGCTAACCGAAAATCTTAATATTTATCGACATATTTATACGCTTGCGATAACGATACTGTGATTCTGCAATTTCTTTATCTTACTCACCATTTAATTCAATATCATGTGATAGGTCTGCATAAAAAATGTGAAAATATGTGAAAAGCACAAAGAATAATGAATTTCATCTTGTGATTTTTTTTTTTAGCGAATATCGTTAAAATATGTTATAAAATAGCGAATTCGATATATTTTCGTTATATTTATTAAAGCGATGCGATTATCGTAATAAAAGTTACTGAATCCAGGTATAGAAATTATTATTATTATTATTTTTTTAATTTAAACAAGTGAGAGAGAAAAGAAATAGTAATTGACAGTGCACAGTGGGATGGATTGGGAAAACAACAATTTGTAAAAGTTTGATTTCTTCTCTTGTTTGCCTTAGCAGAGATGGGACCGTTTGACATTTGCACTCACGCTCATACAAGCTTACGATAAAAATTATTTTCGCTTCCACGACCACATATATTAATTTCCCACTCATGTATGGTCAGGTTTAAAAAATTTAAAAATGCGTGATTACAACAGCGAAAACTCACGCTCACTAAATTTATAAAAAAAAAATTTAGGATCTAATATTTCTTTTTACCATTTTCAAATTATATTAAAAAAAATATAAAAATTTAAATGTATTTCAAAAATTGCACTCACGCACACTCACTCAAGCTTAAAATGTTTAAACTCACGTTGGTAAATAGTCTTTTAATCCAAAGCCTCTAATGCTCAAGGTGATAATAATTAAGTGATCCAAATATTTTGTTCACGATTATAAGTGCTCACGCTGTATTCATACGAATCACGTGAGTGTTTTACAAATCTTGTAGGTGTGGTATCTTAAAATCATGCCAGTAGTTTGGTAGTTACTGAGCACCAATAGTTTTCTGATTGGCCTCACTGTCCAACTTGAAGACATCTCTATTGGCTGCTCTCATATAAAAATAATATCAAAATGCAAAGTATACTCTTAGGTCTATATAAAGCATATTAGTCAAAGCATACATTTGGTATTTAATAATCTTTCCAAAAATTATCTACATTTTTTTTATAGCTTTAAGATTTTGTAATTTTAAATGAGACATTTTTAGATCTAGTTGAACTGTAGTGAATTTTAATCAAAAATAATTTCTTATTCGGGCTTAAGTTCAGTAATTTCAATGGAAAAAACAGGGGAAATGAATAGTGATACTTACATATGTATTTATTTACCAAAGGTAAATCAATAATTGTACACAACAATCATTTCTGATATTCCGTTTCATCAGAATTTACGTTAAGTAGCTGATGTTAATAACAATCTCTACCCAAGTAGATAGACTAGGGTGCTGATGAAGTGCTTTGCTGCACAGAAAAATATCGGTATTTCCCCCAGCTTAAAAGTCTAGTTTAATTTTTCTTCTCTTCTTTAGAAACTCACATTAATTAATAAAAATATTTCATTCAATAAGAATTGAAATTACTGAACTTAAGAGTCTAAACACAATGTTTGCGGTGCGGTGCGATTTCTCGCTGCGGGAGAGAAAGATAAACATTATGCAACGGAAGACGGCGACGGCAATACTTGTCATTGTTTGTTTAAATTTTTATTAATTTTCTTGTGCATTAATTTTTATAAAAAAATTTACTCTTTCTGTTAAATATTTGGTAATGGCTGTAACTAAAAACAAAAAAATGATTAAAATGTTATACATTCGCAGATATATTTGATAAATTTTTTAAGCTTTTATATTTTATGACAAACATTTTTGAACTTCAAAATCATGCTTTTTGTTGTGAACACAGCCAATTATTCAAAAACTATGGCAACATGAGAAAGAGAGTCAAAAATTGAGAGAATAAAAAAGTCCGCAATCAAGGCAAATCCATACTAGGTGGCCGCAAAGGATCAGGTGACTATTTTCGCCGCTTGTAATTTGAATATACATTGGATGTCAAAACATATTTTTCAGTACATTTTTCTGACATTTCAAGTATAAATTTCTCAAAGCGAATCGAGCTGAGTATACCTTACATGAATTTGCCTTGGTCCGCAATGAAAATAAAATAGATTTTAATTTTATGTCGTTCCGCACTGCGGGTTTTTACTTCAAAATCGTATGAAAAACCGCACCGCAATGAATTCTCGTTACATTGTGTTCAGACTCTAAGCCCGAATAAGAAATTATTTCTGATTAAAATTTTTTAATTTTTTAATTTTCAAATAAAATAAACATAAATTTGTACATACCCTGCTGTAAATTAAAGTTGAAGTTAAGCGCTTTTTATTTGGTAAGTGGTGGCAATAAAAAAAGGAGAGAAAATCGCACAAAACTAAGTCCTGGTTGTAGTTTATTTTACCATTCCACTTTAATAAAAAAAAAACATTACTAATAACTAGATTTCTTATACAAAAAACAAAATAGCGATTACATAATGGGCAGCATAAGAAGACATCGCAACGCCATGACCGCATTATTGGCAGAGTACAGTGACAATCCATCAAATAGCTTGGATACCACTGAGGATTTTGATGAATATTTGTATGCTAAAAAAAGGTAGATAAGCTACAGAAATTAAACGAAATTTTTCTTATTAAATTTCCCATTTCAGACGTGAAGACAACGGCATGCAGAGTGACTTGTGTCAAAGTCTGGTACGCTATGCCCGGCCCCAAAAAGCTCGTTCGGCTTCAGGAGAATGGAAATATATTGTGAACACCGGCCAACATACACAAACCTTAAGACTGGAAAAATGCATGTGAGTTGGACAAGTATTTAGGAAATATAAAAAATATTAATGATATTAATTTTTGTTTGCTGTAGGAATCCCCAAGAAAGTTGCAGCTACTTATCCAGCACTTATCGCTCCCACTGTGCCCAAGTCTATAACTATCATCGCCTGCTAAGTTGGGACAAGACGCGCGGTCTGCATGTGGACATTTTTAAAGTGCCCACTTGCTGTTCCTGTCAAATTGATGGCTACAAGCAACAATTTCCCGGCTTAGAAGCTGAAGCAAATGTCAAAGGTTTTTCGCCAGTCCACAAGGGCAGCTTTTACAAGCAACCATACAAACAGTATGAATACAATGACGAAGAGGAAGACGACGATGATGATGATTTTGATTTCGGCATTCAGCGTAAACATCACAAGCACGACACTATTTTCGATGCCAACGAACTCAGCAGCAACAGAATTAAAAGTAGTGTGCCTCAGCCCACGGTAGGCTCCTACTTAAGTCCGCCCCTCAATGATGAGTATGAAGATTACATTTACAAAAATCCTAGAGAAACATCCTCCATTGTCATTCAACATAGTCCCAAATCATCTTCATCGCAATCCTCAAGTAACCAATATTTAAGAGATTTACAAAACCGAAGACCTCATCAGTTTTATAAAGACAGTAGATCGGATCAGGACTTTTCGCCCAGTGAACAGCACGCAGAAAGAGAGGTAAACGTTTTTGGCACAGCTGAGCGTAGTACCCATCAAAATCGTAAAAATATTTATTCTGTAACCCAAACAGCTAGCACCGGCAGTAGCGGCATCAGCGCCAGCAGCACTACGGCCATCTCAGCCAGTACCGGCACCATTCGTCCCTTCACAACCCCAACCGTACAACCAGCAATATACAGATTTAGACGACCCGCCCACATTGATACCCATGCCCACCAAAAGTCATCAGTTGCTGCAATCACAAACTTACCCACAACTGTCCCAACACCATTCTCATCAGCAGCAGCATCATCATCATCATCATCTTCATCATCAGCAGCAGTTACAACAGGATCCGCAGCCACACTATCAACACACACAGATAGGGCAGCATCTGTACCGACCTACTACTATTACCCCCGCACACGACATGTCCTCAAAAACCAATCAAGGCTACGCATACCACACACGATCACGTCAACCAACACAGGAGCAAATGGTGGTTGCCAAGAGAACAGCACAGCGCCTGCGACCGTCGACTACCAGTACGAAGAACCGGCCACAACAATCACAACGTCATCATCGCAGCACCCGAATATTTATGCTGTAAATGAAAATGCTTTCAAAAATCATTACAAAACCAAATTCAGTTTAACCTACACCACAACCCCAACGCTGAGCAATTCCTCTACTGCATATCCCTCACCACCGAAACGCATCAACTACAGCTATCATCCCATTATAGATTTCTTTGAGTACAGCAAACGCATAATAGCCTCCAGCACAACAACGACAACAACAACAACAACTACTACCACACCAGCACCATTAATTCTGGCAACAGAAATTACCTCTGGCTCCTCTAGATTTGTGCCCTCTACCCATTCATATCCCCACAAAATTAACAAGCCCGTAACACCTTTTTACTACCAACAAACCTCGCCCGACCTTAATTACAAGTCCATGAGACAACACAATTATCAGCAACACAAACAACTAAAACAACAGCAGCAACAAAAACAACACAAATATCGTCCACAACAAACTGAACACAGAATTGGTTACGGTGCTGCTGCTGCTGCTGATGCTTCTGCTCCTGCTGTTGCAGCTGCTACTGATGTTGATGTTATTAGTGATAGAAAAATTAGTGGTGGTGCCTTTTCTAACAATCCCACAAAAAATACTAACCCTAAAAATAATAATAATGGCATAAGTTTATACTCTACTTTAGTTACTGCCACCAGCAGTAGTGTAGCAGTGGACTATGAGCCGTCAATGCCATCCAATTCATGGCAACCGGTGATTGTACAAGATTTTTAAAAAAAATTATCTCTTGCCGTCTAGACCATCCGTCTAAATGCACAAATACACTTACACTATATAATTATATGAATTATTTAATTTATTAGTTATTTATTTAAAAAAGAGTATTAATACAATCTAGCGGTTGGGGGATGGGAGGCTGCTCCTTAAGAGTCAAAAAAAAAAGGAAGAGGGTGTAAATTATTTCACTTTTCTTCTAAGAAAAATTTCGATTGTTTTTCTTTTATCATTTGAGGACTTGCCAAATGACAGCACACATATTGTTTCATATCGAATGTGCAGAGTGGAATTTTTCATGAAATTTGTTATATGAAAAAAGAAAATTGCAAATAAATAATTTTATGGAAAATTTCAAAGCATAAAAAATCGTTATTGTTCAATTATTTGTTTTTTTTTTGCCAATATAAAAATTTATTTACTTCGTCTCTTAAAAAAACAAGCCAATTAATATATCGTACTTGTTTCTCTGAAGGTTTTCGGTCAACTAAAAATTTTGCAATTTTCACTCTTTGATCATATTGTTACGTTTTTCTCTCTATAAAAACGCTTTTCCGTAGATCCGAAGATTTGCAAATGAATACAAGAGCCGAGTGTAGTAATTAGGGTTAAGAATGATACAAATTTTATTTAGAAATACACTTATACTAAATTACTCAAGAGCTTAAATACACTAATACAACTTAAACTACTGAATTACACACAGATATTCACAACTGGTTACCACTACGCCTTCCTCGCTGTAGTTTACACACGTCTCTTATCTGGCTGCGCAAGTATTCACGAGACACCTCTCTATCTGCTGCCGTCACTTACGAGACTCTCTCCGCCGTCACTCACAGTTGATACACCAATACCCAGGGTTGTCAGATTTTTTCCGACCTATTTCGCCAAATTGATTTTAAAAATCGCCAAAAGTCGCCAAAAATCAGTTTTATGTAGTTTTTCTTAGTAAATATTTGATAATTTATTTGATTTCATATAACACTTTTTTATATTAATTTTTATAAAATAATCGTATCAAAATTTATCAGAAAATCGCCAAAATTAGAAATAAAATCGCCAAAAACTATTTCTTGTAAATTTTTCTCATTCAAATTAAATGACTTTAATTAATATAAGAAAAATCATCAAAATCAAATTGTTTTAACTTCTTGCAGACGAGTTTTCGTAGGATTTATATTTGAAACTACTCCTTCAACAAACTAATTTTCCTGAATTAGAATAATTTTTAAGTTCAATTTTGTTTAAAAAATAGCCATAATAATCGCCAACAAATTTATTTATCGCCAGAAAAATCGCCATGTCGCCAAACCAAAAATTTGGACGCCAAACAAGTTTAAAAATCACCACGTTTGGCGAGAAGTCGCCATATCTGACAGTCCTGCCAATATCTCTTTGTCTGCTGCTCGTCACACACGGCACTCACTTTGTCGACACTTACAGTTGATACACCAATAAAGACTCACTGGCTTTACTTACACCCTTATACACGTCTATTCGCTGCGCTGTTCCCTTTACTCCAGTCGACACGATAGACTCCACAATAATCTCAATTCCACGACAGACTATTATTAATTCACAACTTAATTATCAACTGACTTGTTTACTTGCAAATGACTGACTTGTTCGCGACTGACTTGTTCGTAGAGTTGTGTCGTTCCGGAACGAACTAGTTCCATGGAACTATTCCCTAATTGGATCGGTGCGGATCGTTCTTTTATACACGTTAAGAACGTGTATTACATTTGTTTCGTTCACTTATTTGTAATGTTATGACAAATTTTGCTAATTTCAAAAGTTTATTGCTTATTGTGGGCTATTATTTTTTTTTTTACAAATATTTTATGAAAACAAAGAATTATTGTTTCTTAGTTTGTAAGAAAATTAAAATAAACCATAAAAAACTTCTGTTGACGTTTGTACGAGCAACAGGAACGTTCTCTCGTTCCTCGTTCATTCACTATTAAAAGTATAAGACCGGAACGATGAACGAAAGGAACGATCTTGTTGCTTGAGTCGTTTGGATCGGTCGGAACGATTCCACAAAAGGAACGATTTTGCCCAACTCTACTTGTTCGTAACTGACACACAACTGCAACTAACTAACTCATTAGCTGCGTCACCGATTTTTATACTCCACACAAATACCACCAGAAGTTTCAAGCAATGCCTAGACAATCATTATCATCTTATATGCTGCCTAATTAAGTTCATGTGGTAACTATGTACATACATGTGTATATGCGTACGTGTGTACATCATTATCTAAGCAACACACGGTGGTTGTTTATCTTTTACTTTTTCATTTGAATTAGCATGTATGTATGTGTGTAAATATGTGAATCTTCTTAATAAGCTGACGCTTTTTGTTGTTGTTGCTTTTGCTTGTTTACGTGTTACGCACGCTTATTTAGTTGTTTGCTACTATTCTAGATTATTCGTTACATTGACCCTGTAGGAATATTTTCGCGTAACACTTACATTAACCCTGTTGGAATATTTTTGTGTAATGCTGCTTAATCTTGTCGGCGGCCATTTTCGTAACAATATCTAACCACTGTTAAGATTTTAGATCATTTCCTCAACTCTTTCGCCAAAAAAAAAAATACTTCTTGCTCATATAGGAGTAAAATAAAATAAATTCGGTTAAAGGCGACTTTGACTTAACGATTTTTTCTGTTTCGTCACTTTTTTTAGTTTTTAGCGATTTTTTTCGGTTTTGACGATTTTTTTTGTTCTTTGCGATATTTTTTTGATTTTTGGCGATTTTTTTTGGTTTTTGTCGGTTTTTCTGTTTTTTTCGGCGTCATCTTTAATATGGTGAATTTTTTAATTTAAGCGCTTTTTTAATTTTTGGCGATTTTTCGTTTCGCCATTTTTTTTTTCTAATTTTGTAATTTTTTAAATTTAGCGTTTTTTCGTTTAGGCGATTTTTTCGGATTTTATTGATTTTTGTTTTTTTACAATACGAATTTTTTGTTTTAGCGACTTTTTTAATTTTGGCGTTTTTTTCTTGGTTTTTGGCGATTTTTCAGTATTTGGCTCCCTTTTTATTTTGGTGATTTTTTCTTTTAAGCGCTTTTTTCATTTTAGCGATTTTTCGTACCGGCGTTTTATAATTTTTGAAAGTTTTTGGTTTAAGCGTTTTTTCGTTTTGACGACTTTCTCGGTTTTTATTGATTTTTTTGTTTTTTATTTTCAATACGAATTTTTTGTTTTCGTGTTTTTTTTAAAATTTGGCGCTTTTTCTCTTTTTGACGATTTTTTTCGGTTTTTGGCGTTTTTTTTTTAGTATCTTGGCGCCCTCTTTGTTTTGGTGTTTTTTTTTCATTTAAGCGCTTTTTTCATTTTACCGTTTTTTCGTTTCGGCTTTTTTCAATTTTAGAAAGTTTTTGGTCTTAGCATTTTTTCGTTTTGACGACTTTCTCAGTTTTTATTGATTTTTTTTTTTTGTTTTTTACAATGCAAATTTTTGGTCTTACCGATATTCTAAGTTTGGCGCTTTTCTCGCTTTGACGATTTTTTTCTGTTTTTGTGCGATTTTTCATTTTTTTTGACGCTTTTTCCATTTTATCTATTTTTTGTTTCGGCGCTTTTTTAAATTTTGGCATTTTTTCGTTTTTGCGATTTTTTTGGGGTTTTGTGCGATTTTTCAGTTCTTTGGCGCCCTTTTTGTTTATGGTGATTTTTTTTATTTAATTGTTTTCTACAGTTTTCGCGGTTTTTCGTTTTGGTGTTTTTTTTTTATTTTTTATTTTGGGATCTTTATGTTTTGGCGTTTTTTCGTGTTGGTTTTTGTACGGATTCTCAATTTTCTGGCGTCCTTGGTATTTTGGCGATTTTTTTATCTAAGCGCTTTTTCCATTTTGGCGATTTTTCGTTTCAACGTTTTTTTTTTTTATTTTTTTTAGTTTTAGCATTCTTGAAAATTTCAAGAGTTAAGGCCTTACGGCCTATGACGGACAGACGGACATCATAGCGAAAACAATATGGGGTTCCTTCTCACCTTTGGTGTGCGGAACCCTAAAAAGCAGTTTATTGCTTTATTGAGAAATTGTAATTAAGGCTTTATTTTGTAAAACGCAATGCTAAGCGTTGACCAATTTTATATGCAAAACAAACAAAAAATACAAAATACGGCCTTAAATTCTGAGTTTACCCCGCCTTCTGAGGAACAAGTGCGACATAATAAATTTTCTTGCAGTTTTCGACAACCGAAAACGCCGCGAAGCCTGCTAAATCCATCATTAGAATGTATTTCAACTCTTTATTAACTTTATTTATTTATTTTCCGTCGCGTAAAATCATTTAAGTTTTTATTTTATAAAACTTTAAGTTTCACTAAATTATTTTTGAAAAGTTTTTATTTGTAAGACTTTAAATAACATTTTGCTTATTATAATGAAATTTTGAGAGTTTTAGTTAAGTTAAATTTAATATTATTTTATTAATATAAAAAACATTTAAATAAAAATAAATTTCATAAAAGTTAAACCATATAATAAGATCATTTAACACACTAAGGCATGGATGGATTGGTGCACTGTAGTTCAACTAAAAATTATATTTATTAAACTGGACTTTAGTTAACTAATGAAGGTGGTTTAACCAATGACATTGATAAGAAAAACCATAAGTTAAACCACGACATTAGTTAACCACAGGCTGTGAATTTGGACCTAAGTCACATTAATTTGGCTCGAAATCATTGAACCACTTCCATAACAATAACTAAAATGACAAGTATTTACATAACTTTAGGGTGATATGGAAGAAATTAACGTAAAAAAAGGTTGTATGTAAAATTGGTAAAATAGGTAAATCCCAGGAGTAAAATTGCACTAACCAACGAAATTTGTTAAATTAACCAACAAGAATTTGTTAGAAAAAATTGTATTCAAATTTGTTTTAAGTACAATTTAGCCGCTGTATGGAGCATACTTTAAGATTAAGAACAAAGGCAGAGACTTTAACTAACACAACAGACAGTATATTGGTAATATTAATTGATTTGGTTCATTCAATAGCAACAACTAAACATAATTAGATAAACCAACAAAAGTAGCTACCGAATGGTAATAAGAACTTTTATTTATAGTTAAATTAACAACTTCAAATGGTTAGAATAACTTTATCTAGGCATATGGATTAGATCTATTGCATTTATGATTATCAACCGAATCGCCACTAAAATTTTCACTGTCATCAATATTAGAAGTAAATTTCTTTTTAAAAGTTCATTACTTTTTTTACCAACTGTATAAGTCTGTTAGATTAACCATTAATATGGTTAGTTTTGTTGTATTTATAGCTTTTGACAAAAATCGAAACAACACTTGTTAAGGATATTGACAAACTAAAACTAAAGGTTTATATTCATAAAATTATTAAAAGGTATTTGAAATCTATTTTAAATAAATTTATATTAAATCACTTTAACTATATAATCCTGCAAAAAAAAATAAGCCGACTGATCTGAAGAACATTTGCGAAAAAAAATTTATGGGACTAAACTGGAAGTAAACTCTTTCAATAATTTTTTTTTTTGCAAAATCTGTTGGTTAAAAAGATTGATGTGAAATATGCAATTAAATTTTAATGGGCGTGCCTCCGCCCAGTTTTTTAAATGCAAGATTGTATCTATTTTAGAGATCAGGTTTTCTTAAGGTCGGGTTTCTTAAAAATCGGTAAAGTAGAACCACTTGAAATAAACAATTAAATTTTAATGGGCGTAACTCCGCCCATTTTTTTTAATGCAAGATTATTTGTTTCTCAGATCTTAAGATGTGAGGTGAATTTCGCAAAAATCTATTAAGTAGAACCACGTGAAATATAATAATAAGTTTTGAAAATTGTGTAATTACAAGAACCAAAGGTGTTTGCTGGGTTTCGTAGCATAAAAACAAATAAAAAAATTTGTGGACGTGCCCCCCCCCCCCCCACTTTTTTATATAAGGGGACCAATTGGAAGATATACCCTTTCAGACAAACAACAGAATTTTTACAAATCGGTCTAAAATTTAACGAGTTATGAAGTAGCAATTTCATAAAAAAAAGCAATGTGAGTCCGATCACAGGGGAGATGTGTAAACATCTAGTAATGAAATTTTTTTTAAGTTGGAAGTACTTATGCTTTTAGTATCTTTTTTTAAATTAATTAATTAAAAGTATCAAAATTTTCAATATTGTAAATACATATGAATTTGTTGGTTTTTGTTTGTTTTATTAAACTTATTTGGTTACTAAATGGGCACACTGCAGTATATGTATATATATGTACTGCATTCAAAATTGCAGTAAGCAGTAAATTTACTGATTACTAAAAAAATTCAGTAAATTTTTACTGCTAATGAGATTTAATTTGCATTATCAGTAAAATCGTAGGGCCGTAATCATAATAAAATTGTAGCAAGTAGCAAAGTTTTTTCATTCAAATTTTGAAACTTTTGTATGAAAAACATTTAGCCACTTGGTAGAATTTCATTATGAATACGGGCATTACTGATTACTGAAAATTCAATGCACCTCATCATATAACAAATCATTTAGGCAATTTATAAAAATTGTAGAACAAAATTTTAGTAATCAGTAAAAAATTTTTTGTTTTACTGAAACTTTAGTGGTACTGTAGTGCTCATCTATGGTAAATGCCTTTACTTTTACTTTTTGATGTTTAATTCCAGTTCTTAATCGTTTAGTTGCTGCTGTTCTTGTTGTTGTGTACGCATTGCAATTAAAATAAATTCAGTAAAGTGCGACTTTGACTCGCGCACAACCGGTTTTGGTCATTTTTTTTTTTTTGATTTAGCTTTCTTAATTTTTTAAGTTTTTTCAGTTTAAACGATCTTTTTTTCAGTTTTATCGCTTTTTTATCGTTTTGGCGTTTTTTTTCTCTTTTTGGGTTTTTTTAATTTTCGCAATTTTTTTTCATTTTGGCGATTTTTTCATTTTGGGGTTTTTTTTCATTTTGGCGATTTTTTTCTGTTTTTGGGGTTTTTTTTATTTAGGCGATTTTTTCATATTGGCGATTTTTTTGTTTAAGGATTTTTTTCATTTTGGCGATTTTTTTCTGTTTTCGGGGTTTTTTTATTTAGGCGATTTTTTCATATTGGCGATTTTTTTGTTTAAGGATTTTTTTCATTTTGGTGCTTTTTTCGGTTTTTCGCGATTTATTTTAGTCCTAGAGATTTTTTTTTAATTTGGTGCTTTTTTCGTTTTGGCGATTTTTTTTTTGTTTTTGGCGATTTTTTTATATTTGGCGATTTTATATTTTTTTGATTTTTTAGTTTTACCGTTTTTGAAAATTTCAAGAGTTTTGCTTCCAAGATACAGCAAGTTGTCAAAACTACAAAGTCAAAATTGCATTAACTGATGGAACACCCATTGATTTAAATTTTTTAAATTTAGTGTTAATTGTTGTAGTCTGTATAAAAATACACTAACTTTTAAAATTTCAAGTGTATATATGTATGTACATACAATTGTATGTATATTACATTGGATTTTAACATTTTTCGTTGCTCGTTTTGGAACACTCTTTAGTTTTTAACTCTCATGTATTTGTTGTTGTAGTGGCCAAATGTACAAATTTCAAGTCCGTAGCTCTTACGGTTTATTTTCACCTTTGGTGTACGGAAATATACAGAAAAATAACGGGCGGCGGCGCACCGTCGGCTTCGAGCCGGTCGACTTGTTTCTCTGCTTGGTATTGCTTCTTTCAAACACTAATGCACTCATACATAGCTCACACCGTTTTGACAATGCATAGCAAAAGCAAAAAGCAAAGAAATCTCAGCAAAGAAATCTCAGCAAAGAAATCAAAGTCAAAAGATTTTTACCCCCTAGCGTATAGATGTTTACACATCAAAAATACAATCAAATTGACTTTTTTTTGAAGTCGGTTAAATATTCTAATTTTTATATTTCTTTACATACTTTTTCAGACCGTAAGTAGCTTTTACCTTAGGTAAAAGATAAGAAAAAAATCAAATCATATTGATATGAAATACAAGCGTAATTGCGCTTAGTCATTGTACGTAACTAAAAAGTCGAGATTTCTGTGGAATTATCCATTTATTATTACATTTCTAATTTTCTGAATAATTTTTTATTCAAGCAAATGACGAGTTGGAAATTTTTATATCGGAGTTCATTTTAAACTGGTTCTACTGCAGCCAATAGCAAACAACTTTTTACAACGAAAATTCCTTAGCACACTTCAAGGCTTTATTTAAATCAACAAAAGCAAATGTTAAGCGTGCTGTAAATAAAGACGCTGTTAGTAAGAAAAGTTGTTAAATGCAAAAGCAAACTGTAGAATGTTACGAAAGACGCCACCATAATTTTATTAATGCAAGCAAGCAAGCAGCGTTGTCAACTTGGTGCGTTTCGCACCATTTTGGGTGCTTTTTGAAATTTTTTATGCGAAAAATTCTTTAGTTGGTGCGTGGTGCGCTTTTTTTAAAATTACGGTGCGTTTTTTAATTTTTGGTGGCACCAACGCAAATTTAACACAACAATGGCTTAAAACCGGAAAATTATTGTTGTGAAACTTACCAATTTCCTGCTGTTAATTACCATATTAATAGTAATAATATTTACAAAATATCACAATTTGAAATGAAATCTGTTTTATCGGGTATGTTCTGCATTCCACGTGAAATTAAAACGAGTGGAATTGCCATACAATTGTTGTTGGAAATGTGAAATTATAACAACAATGCTATGGCAATTTCACTCGTTTTAATTTCACGTGGAATGCAGAACATACCCGTATGGCTTGATGATAACAATAATGATGAAAATATTAGATTTATTAATTTGGAATAATAATTTTTTGATCTCTTTTTAAAAAGTTGTAATCAGAATTTGTAAAATTAATGTACAAAAATGTATCTTCTTGTACGAATGAATGCACACATATCGATGGCTTAATATAAAAAGGGCCTAACTCGATTTTTTACGAAATCGTGTTTTTAATGTTTTTTTTTCTGGCGACAACGTATAATTGCATCCTCCTTGAAGATCTTAGTACGTTACAGTTCAAAATTAAGGACTTATGGCAACTTTAAAAACTATTTCTGCATGTAAATGCTTTATTTTTTGTTCAGTTTTTTGATTCTCCTGTAAAATATCGAAAATTCGAATTAGGCCTTTTTTATATTAAGCCATCGATATGTATGTATGTGCCCTTAATTGTGAAAGCGGTATAAGTTATATATTTCTTTGGTCGAGATATTTAGTAGACTATATTTGAACTAATACAAAAATATTTTTTTTATTATGCAACAGTTTAATTTAGAGTTGCACTAGTCTCGATTAATATAAATTTATTTTGCTATATCGAATCAAAAATGGGTATGACTTCTCCCCTGTTTGTGTAAGACGTTTGAGTTAGAAATCTTGGCGTTTTTGTAGTAGATTAAAGAAAAGTTGTACAAGTTTCCTTTAATCTATTACAAAAACGGCATGATTTCTAACTCAAACGTCTTACACAAACAGGGGGTTAGATTACTTATAAATTATGTGCATATATTGTAAAGGGCTGTTTGATTTTATTGTTATATTTTTAATATGAATATATTAAACTTCTGATGAAAAATTTTAAAAATATTTGATTAAAATGATAACTACTGAATTTTTATTAGCTTTGAATCTTTCCAGTAATCGTTGATCTCTTTAAAATGTTTTGTACAGAATTTATGAAATTAAAAAAAATATTATATATGTAGTAGAAATGAATATAAATAAATTTGTTAAGTTTTTTTAGGTTTTATTTTTTTTTAACACTGAACTGTAAAGGCCTGTCTTAGGCAATGTGCTGACAATGTACTGGCAATCGAAAATTGCCGGCACAATATTCCTTGTCAGTTCACACGGTTGTCAGAAAATCTTACAATTTATTGCCAGACGGTTGTATGACAATAAATTCATCTGACAAAATCGTCTGTAGAAAAATTGTCAGTTCACACGGTTGTCATATGCACAAATTGTTAGATCTGTTGTAATGCGTTGCCAGACTTAAAGCATTTGTTAGAATTTGTTAAATATTTATCGTTTGTATTTGTGTTAAGTGTGAAAAGTGAAAGTATAAATTATTATGGACCGTTAAGAAGCAATTGCAATGATTTTTTCTGCATATATTTTATTATAAATTTTTTCCTTAAAATCAAGCGTGTACATTGTTGCCCATAGAAAGAATTATCTTACAATGACGCCATTGTCAGATGCATGAACTTCGCACATCTGACAATATTAAAATGTCTGACAAATATCTGGCAATAATTTTACAATGTGTTCACACGATTGTAAGATGTCTGACAATTTGTTGTCAGCTGCTAGTCTTGCAATGGACTGACAATGCTTTTTCTGGCAACGACGTCTGACAAAAATTGTCAGTTCACACGTTTGTAAGAAATTTTTAGCACATTTAACTGGCAATATTGTAAGATCTGACAACCGTCTGTACATAGCTTTCGTGTTATAATTTTAACACAAAAAAATAATATTATAGTATGTATGCAAAATTAACTGCCTGTCCCACGATGTCACTCGCAAACGTTCGATCGCCAACTTGTATTGCAAACAACAATAACATTAGAAAATTTGTTGTTGTTTTCAATATAAATTGTCATTCGAACGTTTCGAGTGACATCGTGGGACAGGCAGTAATTCAATAAACATTTTAAACTAAAAAAAGGAATTCTAAGCTTGGTGCGTTTTTTTGTGAATGGCGCGTTTTTCTCCATTTTGGTGCGTTTTGAAATTTCAAAGTTGACAACACTGCCAGCAAGCGATTGTGCACACAGTGAATATTAAGCATGCTGTAAATTAAAACTCTGTTAGTATAAATAACTGTTAAAAGCAACAGCAAACTGTAAAATATGACAACAGACGATAGACAACAGGCGCCATGATTTTATTAATGCAAGAGATTGTGCAGACACACACACACACATAGAAAAGAGCAGCAGGCAGCATGACTTGAAATTTTAAACGAAAAGAAACTGAATCATTTTACATAAATTTAAACCATTTAAAGCGTTCAAAAATTTGCATATCTGGTTAAAAATTTCAAAAGAAAAACAAGCTGAGTAAAAAATGTTGACCGCGTAACTTATAAAGTTCAAGTTGAAGGTTTCGCTGATGAAATAAACATTTTCAAAAAAAAAAAATTGTTTTAATATGTAAAATAACAAATTCAATAATTTATTTTTTTCATATAAAGAAATCAAGTTTTTTTTTTGTAAAAAAAAAGATAATTTAAGCAAAATTAAATTAAAATAATCAGGGCAAAGAATCATTTGTTAGATATTCCAAGTCGGGAAATTGATAAAATATTGTTGCAGGATTGTTAGTTATTACGTCTTCTTGGAATGTTTGGGGCTTACTGTTGTAGTCGTATCCTTGGGAATTTAGGAAATAATACTCCGTAGATGTAACATCCTCTTGCTGTGACGGTGCTGGCAAGTTGAGAGATTTGTAATTAGTATCAGATAAATTTGTAACAATACTTTCAAGGGAACTTAAATAATCGTTTAAATTATGAAATTCTGCTGAAGGCTGCTGCGGTGACTCTTCGCGATTGATGGATGCTGTAGTAGTGGAATCCTGCCAGGAGGAAGTAGTGCTTCTGCTGGCAGCCTTTTCTAGTATTTGAAGATTTTGCAATTTCAGCATATTCAGTATGGTGGTCATAACATCGTCATAGATTAGGGAGTTGTTTAGGGGTGAAGGGGCGTTGGCCGTGGTGTAGTCGTCGTCCGCAAGCTGACCTTTTATAAAGTGTTTGTAGCTTGAGTCTGTTGTTTTGCGGTAGTCCAAATGTTGATGCGACGTTTTGTTGGTATTTTGGTTGTCGTCCAAGTATTCATGTTGTTGTTGCTGCTGCTGTTCTTCCTCTTCATATTGTGGTGTGTGATTTAAGTCTTTTATAAAATTTTTCATACATTTTATTTGATTTTGTAGATTTTGTATATGATGGGGATAAGTTACCTTTAAATAATCACACTTTTCCGTAACTGTTGCCAGATTTGTATGCGTTTTCATCTGCTGCATTATGACATTGGTGGCCTTGACCGAATTTCCCAATATTTGCTTTAGTATATCTTCGCTGCGGGTGCTGCTGCTGATGCTGCTGTTTGCAGGACTTTTTATTATTTCAATTAAAATTTCTGGCTTCGAAGTGCTGGACTCCACATCTTTATGAGCTGGGGGGTTAGGCTCATCATTTTCTGCAAGTTCCAGATAAGTGGAAGCATTTTTAAGCAATTCATTTATGTGATTTAATAAGGCTTCGCCTTTAAGAGATTGCTGGTCTTTTTCAGTCTTAATATTGCGTCTAAAACGTGTTTTATTAAAACGTCTACGATTAGCTACGCTTTGCTCTTTTATTTTCTGTAATTTTTGCTCCTGCCCTTGCTGATACTGCTGCTGCTCCTGCTGCTTTTCCCATATTACCGTTTGTACTTTGTGGGTCTTTAAACGCTGCCTGGCTGCAGGTAATTGCGGTTTAAATTTCCTTAAATAATTTTCAGTTTTGCGCACAGACGCTAAAATTTCTAAAGGCAAGTGTTGAGTTTCCTGTGTTTGCAAATCAAGTTCGGGCGCGGCTTTCCTGGGAGCAGGGGCTTCTCCCCTAAACTTGGTTTGTAGTTTAGTCTTAACGATTTTGGGATTGGGTCTTTTTTCTCTTAAGGCTATGGGGCGCAAATTGTGCGGCTGCTGGCGTTGTTGTTGCTCTTGGCGTTGCATGATTCTTTTTAACTCTTCAAAGTGTTTCGGAGGATCTATGACATGAATAACATCATCAGCAACTTCATATACGAAACCTTTGGGCACAAATTGCAAGTGCTCCGGCACTCGGTATGGAGTTTCTTTTATTCTAGCCACGGATTTGCGATAACTACTTTCGGTTACGGAAGCAGAGGTAACGTCCTCCATATCATCTTCAGCTGACAGTTCTCTTATTGTTAGACCTTGGGTAATAGCCGCAGTTAAGTAACAACTTATCATAATAATTATTGTTAAATTTAAACACATTTTCTCTAATATTTTACATCCGCTTTTTTTCTGTCTTATATATTTCTTTTGAAAAACAGCAGCTTTGTTAACACTTTCAATTTCAATCTACAACTAATGATCACAACTGTCTGGCACTGCACTTTATAATATATAAAATATATTTCTTTCTACCACCTGATTTTCCACTTTTCGCTCAGGATTTTCAATTTTCTATTACCTCAGTGTGTGTCTTTAATAAAAATAAAATTAAAATCATATAAAAATAAAACGTTATAAAAATCAAATTCAAATGAAAGTGAAAACAACACAACAGCTCAACATCCTCAATGTGGTTAATGTCTGGTTTAGTTTTATTCCAATACGAGCGTTTGCTTTGTCGTTGTCGGTGTCGGTGTCAGTGTCGTCCACAGCCAACGACAACTCTAGTGGAGCAGCAAAAATAATGCAAAAAACGTTCGCTTAATTGCACTAAATGGGAAATTATTGTATAAAAACGCTGTCATGGTCAGTGTTGAGATTTAGTTTTTGCTCTCATAATATGTTGAATTTATTGTAAGGCACAAGTGGCATGTGGCATGTTTGATCTGTGATATATTTTTGCTGACTTGTTTTGTAACTAATCAAGCACACTCTGAACGGGTATATCTGGTCTAGATATTATTTTATTGGAAATTTACTCCATATACCTCAATATGTATGTGTAAATGCAAAGTAAGCAACTGACTGCATACAGGAAGATATTAAATATTGAACTAGTAAATTTTTTTTCTTGCTGACCTGTGGCAGTGGCCAGATTAGCATACAAGCAAAAACCGAACATTTTCTTCACAGCCAGAGAATTTTCCACTAAGTAAAAGTGTTTATATGCAAAGATTTTCATTAAAAATTATAAAAAAAAAATTAAATTATAGTTAATCAAATGGAGTTAGTTTAAAAATATTTCTACACGGAGAAAAAATTTTAATTCAACATCGGATTACTACAAGTAAACACTCTGAAAAAAATACCAATGTAAAATCAACCTGAAAAAATTTTTGATTAGAAAAATAATATACATTTACACCTGCACGATATCTAGCAGATTTCATTAAAACTCCATACAGTTTATCGCAATTTTTATTTAACATTTATGAAGACTTCTTATCCAAAACAAAAACCATTGATTGAACATTTTCCTAAATTACAAGCAAACAACTGCAATGTAGCCAATTCACACAACTATTTAAAAAGCGCTTAAATAAATATACATCAAAAATTAAATAAATCACTCAAATGAAAAAAAACCTCAAAATTAAAAAAAATCGCCAAAACGAAAACAATCGCCAAAAAGAATAAAAGTGCCATAAGGAAAAAAAATCTCTAAAACTAAAAAAAAAACGAAAAAACCACAAAAAACTAAAAAAAATCCGCAAGCGAAAAAAGCGCCAAAATTAAAAAACTCGCTAGAAAAAACGCCAAAAACCGAACACAAAATCAGCAAAACGAAAAAAGCGCTTAAACTAAAAAAAATGCAAAACAAAAAAAAATTATTTTAACAAGTATTTACACCAAAAAATTAAAAAAACCCGGCCGCGACCAACTTTGAATCGTTAAATATCCTAAATGGTCATTCAAAATGAAAAAATTCATAAGAGAAAACTAAACATGATTTAAAAATACCTGTTGAATGATACCCATTATTTTATAGCTCGCCGACGTTTTATTTTTTTTCGTATTTACAAAATGGCGTCTATTGGCTGCCATATTGAATTTTGACAACTGACATATCTTTAGTGACATGTAAGAATCATCAAAATTGGTCTACGGATCCACAAAGGAACACACACACATACATACATACGTGCATACATACATACATACAGGGTGGCGCAGAATAAGCTATATGCACGCAAGGAAAAGATAGGATTGTATAATGGTTGAAAAAACAATATTATGTTCTCTGAAACAAATGTGTGGTCGTTGAAAATTAGTTATTGTTATTTTAAACATTAATATCGTTACGATTAACAAAATAATGTTTGAATTTAATATTTACATTTGATATGGTGGGAGTTTAACAATATAGTTTTGTTAAAAATTTAATAATAACATAATTTTTATTTTCAAAAATTGGATTCAACCCAAACAATTTTTGAATTCTATAAACATACGGAGTTTGTTAACTGAATTCAAAAATTTTTTGGGTTGAAGTCTACTGACGAGTTCCACAAGCGGGAACGAAATGCATATAGACAATTGCTTAACCATAAAAACAAGCCAATTTTTTGAAATTAAATAAAGACATTATGTCAAATAAATATACTTCAGTATTTCATGTATCATAATTTTTATTATTATGTAAAAATAATATAATATAAATAATAATAATAATAATAATGTTATCCAAAACCATATTATATTACGTTTTAAAACAAAATCTTTTTCAGAAACAACTTCTGTCAGTTCAGTGTTTCTTTTGTAAGCTATCGGTAGTGCACGCGTGTTATACTGTTACGAAAATAGCCGTCGACAGGTTTAAGCAGCATTACACAAAAATATTCCAACAGGGTTAATGTAAGTGCTACGCGAAAATATTCCTACAGGGTCAAAGCAAAGAATAGTCTAGAATAGTAGCCAACAACTAAATAAGCAAAACCAACAACAACAAAAAGCGTCTGCTTATTAAGAAGATTCACATATTTACACACATACATACATGCTAATTCAAACGTGTATTGCTTAGTTAATGATGTACACACGTATGCATATACACATGTATGTACCTAGTTACCACATGAACTTAATTAGTTAGCATATAAGATGATAATGATCGTCTAGACATTGCTTGAAACTTCTAGTGGAATTAGTGTGAAATATAAAAAGAGGTGACGCATCCAATGAGTTAGTTAGTTGCAGTTGTAAGTCAGTCGCGAACAGTTATAGTTAGTGCTAATCAGAAAGTAGTGAAGTTAAGAATTCGTTAGTCAGTTGATAATTAAGTTGTGATTAATAATAATCTGCGATACAGTGGTGAGTTGATAGTTAAGAGCAGTCTGTGCTTTACACAAGAGTTGGAGTAAAAGAGAAACTATAGGACAGTCTATAGTGACAGCAAAGTCTGTCGTGGAATTGAGATTATTGTGGAGTCTATCGTGTCGACTGGAGTAAAGGGAACAGCGCAGCGAATAGACGTGTGTAAGGGTGTAAGTAAAGGCAGTGCGTCTTTATTGGTGTATCAACTGTAAGTGTCGGCAAAGTGAGTGCCGTGTGTGACGAGCAGCAGACAAAGAGGTATTGGTGTATCAACTGTGAGTGACGGCAGATTGAGTCTCGTAAGTGACGAGCAGCAGACAAAGAGGTGTCACGTGATTACTTGCGCAGCCAGCTAAGAGACGTGCGTATACTACAAGCGAGGAAGGCGTAGTGGTAACCAGTTGTGAATATCTGTGTGTAATTCAGTAGTTTAAGTTGAATTAGTGTATTTAAGCTCTTGAGTAATTTAGTATAAGTGTATTTGTAAATAAAACTTGTATCATTCTTAACCCTAATTACTACACTCGGCTCTTGTATTCATTTGCAAATCTTCGGATCTACGGAAAAGCGTTTTTATAGAGAGAAAAACGTAACAATACCAATAAATATATGATTAAAAAACAAAATGTTATTGTTATATAAAATGATAATGTGATCGTATTTAACAATATTATTATAATATTTGAACATGGTATGGTAAGGCTCAATTATATTTTAGTCATATCTAACAATAGTGTTGTCATATTTACAATACTAAGATTAGGTATAACAAAGTTGATTGTTTTTGCAGATAATATTATTATTACTAATAATATTGTTTAAACTGCTTTTCCATTGACAATAATATGATTTGCCTGCAACCATATAATTCAATCACAGTATGTTGCTTTTTGATTATTGTTACCTCAACCATATTTTTTCTTTACGTGTGGTTTGAATTCTTTATAACTCTTTTAATTATTATTCTTTTTGGTTTTTTTTAACCCCCGACTAAAAAAAGGGGTGTTATAAGTTTGTAGTGTGTGTCTGTGTGTCTGTGTATCTGTGTATCTGTGTGTCTGTGTATCTGTGTATCTGTGTGTCTGTCTGTGTCCACGTACAGGCCAAACGTCTGGACCGATTTTAATTTAGTTTTTTCTGTTTGAGAGATGACTTGATCGAGAGGGTTCTTAGCTATGTTTGAAGAAAATCGGTCCAGCCGCTTAGAAGATATAACATCTTTTCTGAAAAAAAGTCGGGGGTTTTTAAAATTTTTAATTTTTGTTATTTTTATTTTTTAAAGACTTGTGGAATTAATTATGAATCATTACACGATCGGACACGTACAAAAATAACTGAATTTAATTTTTCAAACTAACAGTCTATTGTGTTGACACAGCTGCATGTCATAATTTTGCGCACAAGCGATTTTAACTGGCTTCCATGTTCACCAGCTTTAACAGCTCCAATGACATCACTTACAGGATATAATTTTTCAAAGCTAATTGCAAAAAATTCCCCAATAATATACTGTATTAAAAAAATATATATTATAATAATCACGTAAATATAAAAAAGTTATGAACCATTTAAACCAAATAGCTCATTCTGCACCACCCTGTGCATAGACTGATAAACACAATACCACAGTTTGCGCTGCGCAGTCGGGTAAAAAATATCTACATCAGTTGATATATTCGATTAAACAGGCTAAAGTTCAACTTGAAATAACTTTGATGCAACATGATTTTTCATTTTGATTTAACAGTAGTGATATATTAAAGCAACATGAAATAAAGTTATTTCAAAAGAAAAAATTTTCTTTGAAGGTTACTGTAAATCAATCATGTTAAATTAACATGAAATACATCTGAAGCAAAATTATGGCAAATGTTTAAATTTTAAATTTTTTAAAAATAATTAGTGGGCGGGGAAATACGCCCACTAATTCTTTTTCTTTGATTTGTTATCTTTTACTGGTACGAGTGATGCGAAACATGTAGCAAAAACCTTATGTTCTCTTAATAACAGAACTATGGAGTAAAAAAGTTGGAAGAGCCACGCCCACTAATATCTAATATTATATTTCGGGCGGTTCTACTTAAGCTATTTGTATGAAACTTGGCCCGCCACATTGAGCTCTGAAAAGGACTCAATCTGACATTTAAAAAAGTGGGCGTGGCGGGCCCACCAACAATAAGGGTTAGTATTGACGTAAATTCAGCAAAGAGGTCAGTTAAATATTTTTTTTTTAAGTTTTATTCTATACAAATTTAATTTAACTTCCATTTCAAAACTAAATGAACCCAAATAATACACGCCAACTAACAATTAACCTCTACTTTGGGTTAAAGCATTTATAAAAACACAAACTTGTTAATGTTGAGCTATTAAAATTCAAATACAAATTATGCTTAAATATGTATAATAAATAATTTTTTGCCTTTTAGGGAATTTCATAGTTTTTTTTTCTCAACAAACAATAGAAATATGTTCATGAGCTATTTTCCAGTAGATAAAATTTTCCTTAAATTTTTTATAATATTAAATGTTAAAAATATATTTGAAAATTATGTGACAAACAAAAATTAATTTTATAAAAAGCAATTACCATTAAAATAAATTATCATAAAGAAAGAAAAAAAATTGAATTTTATTTGAAGAATAACAAAATTTGTAAAACATTATGAAATTATTCAATGGTACTATCATTAAATAAGCACTAAGCTACTAAAGGCTTTAATTACTAATGAAATCTCTGCTCTATATAATTCCCGTAAAGAAGAATCAAAAATAACAAATTAATTGTTTGTTAGTTTTAGCTTCTATTTCAATATCAAGTTCAAATTGTTCTCTAGTATAACACAAGTCCAGCAGAAATGGAAACATTTCAAAGACAGTCAAATTTATTTAATTAGAAGAACAAATAAAGTGTTTTTTAATTGAATTGTTTATTGGAAATAATTTGAAATCGTTAAATTTAAGAAATTAAAGATTGTGAATTTTTATTTAAGTTTTTTTTATTTCTTATTTTTTTCATTTTATTTTTTTGGTGAATGTTGTATTACAACTTTGAGTTTTTTAATAAAAAGCACCACCACAAAATAAACCAAAGTGTCATAGAAAGCTGTTTGTGGCAACTTTTTTCCATTTGAAAATTTACATATTTAGAATATTTAAGATAAGAAATTTATGTGATTTTGTTAAAAAAAATATTAACCTTAATGCTTAGATATTTCGCCAATTATACGCAAAAAAAGTCAGGGATTAAAAGATTTCATTTGAAATTTTGCGAAAAAGCTCATCATAACCGGCCAATGAACTTTCGATCTAAGATACAGGTATTAATCGAAGAACGATGCTTAGTATATCTAAAATTAGTTTTTGCAAAATTCTTCAAAATATTGAAACGAAACATTACAGTTGAGTTTGGTTATAACGAACTCCGATGAATTAGACAATTTAGTTTTTTATAGGTAAATTTCATTACAACCGGAGTAAATAGTTTCTACGACATTTCATATATTTTCGTACTCTGCTTTTAAGTACAAAGAATTCAAAACAAAAATTAATTTATAACTGTAAAAGTGTCGATTATTTTTGTTACGAAAATCACGTCCTAACTCCTGCATCGCGCAATAAAGAGCATAGCTATAAACAAAAGAAGTAACTAAACATAACATTGGCTAGAACAGCAAACTTGGTACGACCTTTTTTGGAAAATTTTCAGCAGGATAAAACAAGTGCCAAATTTTTTATTTTTTTTTTCATTTAAACTTTTTTAATCTGTAAACGTAGCTTTTCTTCTCTAGTTCATGTTGTTAGTTATAATTCTAAAATAAAGCTTTTGCAGACTTATAGGTTCTTCTGGGACGATCTTTTGCAAAAATTACTTTTTTTTAATATTTCTTACACAGAATAACTTATTTTTTCCAACAAGAAATTTTTTTTCCAAAAAGTATTTGTTTTTTTAATTATTTTTTTTCAAATACAATTTTTTTTCAAAAATTATTATTGTTTTTTTTTTTTGAAAGATTTCATTCAATAAGAATTGAAAATTCTGAACTCAAGCCCGACTAAGAAATCATTACGAATTATTTCTTTTTTTTTTCAAATATAAAATTTTTTTAAAAAATTATTATTTTTCCAAAATATTTTTTTGTTTTTTTCGAATATTTCATTCAATAAGAATTGAAATTACATATTCCGAATTATTTGTTTTTTTTTTAATTATTTCTTTTTTAACCCCCGACTAAAAAAAGGGGTGTTATAAGTTTGTAGTGTGTGTCTGTGTGTCTGTGTATCTGTGTATCTGTGTATCTGTGTATCTGTGTGTCTGTCTGTGTCCACGTACAGGCCAAACGGCTGGACCGATTTTCATTTAGTTTTTTCTGTTTGAAAGATGACTTGATCGAGAGGGTTCTTAGCTATGTTTGAAAAAAATCGGTCCAGCCGTTTAGAAGATATAACATCTTTTCTGAAAAAAGTCGGGGGTTTTTAAAATTTTTAATTTTTGTTATTAAATATTTCATTCAATTAGAACTGAAAATTCTAAACTCAAGCCCAACTAAGAAATCATTACGAATTATTTCTTTTTTAAAATATGTACATACATAAATATAAATTATAAAATATAAATTATAAATTTTTTTCAAAAATTATTTTTTTTAATATTTATTTCATGCAATAAGAATTGATAATACTGAACTTAGGCCGCCCAACTAAGAAATTATTCCAAATTATTTGTTTTTCAAAAATTATAAATTTTTTCAAAATTATTTTTTTGAAAATTCTGAACTCAAGCTTAACTAAGAAATCATTTCGAATTATTTCTTTTTTCAAATATTATAATTTTTTTTTCAAAAATAATTTTTTTTCCAAAATAATTTTTTTTTAAATAATTTTTTTTTTCGAATATTTCATTCAATAAGAATTGAAAATACTTAAGGAATGACTAAAGGCTTCATTAGTCTTTACTTTCTGTTGTTGTTCTGTGCTGTGCCGTTCTGCTTCTAAATTTGAGTACTTACTTTTTCTGTAGTAACTTATCAGTTGTTTCTGACGAAGTTTTCCGCTAAAGCGATGAGTTTTGCATGGTCCATTGTTAAGTTGCAATACATTATTTTTTATTTTTCTTTTAAACTCAATTTTTTACTCCAAAAGCATAATCACAATTTATTTCAAAATATTTTTATTTAATTTATGCTGTCACTTACAATTACTTAACAAATTTTTTGATTTTCACAGGTTGAACCGAAACAGAACAGAACGAAACAGAAAAACTACCGACTTTGTATTAGATTTCTATAAACAAAAAAGAGTCAGCTGATTCGTAACAGAACAGAAAGTAAAAACTAATTCTGGCTTAAGAAATTATTCCGAATTATTTCTTTTCCAAAAATTATTATTTTTTAAATATTTTATTCAATAAGAACTGAAAATTCTCAAGCCCAACTAAGAAATCATTTTGAATTATTGGCCTGTTTCATAATAACGAAAGAAAAATGAAACGAAACTTTCAACTTAAAATTTATATTGAAAACAACAATAAAATATGAAAATTTGTTTTTGTTCTCAATATAAATTTTAAGTCGAAAATTTCGCTTCGTTATCGTGAAACGGACCATATATCTTTTTTAAAATATACATTTTCTTTCTTTTTTTCTAAAATATTTTTTTTGTTTTTCGAATATTTCATTCAATAAGAATTTAAAATACTGTACTTAGGCCCGACTAAGAAATTATTCCGAATTATTTGATTTTCAAAAATTATAAATTTTTCCAAAAATAATTTTTTACGAAAAATTTTGTTAACCCCCGACTAAAAAAAAGGAGTGTTATAAGTTTGTAGTGTGTATCTGTGTATCTGTGTGTCTGTCCGTGTCCACGTACAGGGCAAACGGCTGGACCGATTTTCATTTAGTTTTTTTTTTTTTTTTTTTGAAAGATGACTTGATTGAGAGGGTTCTTAGCTATGCTTCAAGAAAATCGGTCCAGCTGTTTAGAAGATATAACATATTTTCTGAAGAAAGTCAGGGGTTTTTAAAATTTTTAATTTTTGTTATTAAGTATTTTTTTTTAATTATTTCTTTTTCGAATATTTAATTTAATACTACTAAAATTTTTTTCCTTCAAAAAGTGTTTTCTGTTAAATAGAAGGTACTTTTACTAAAAATTACTTTCTTAAAAAGTACTTTTTTGAAAGGTACTTTCTTAAAAAGTACTTTCTTAAACAGCATTTTTAAAAATGTTTTGAATTTATTTAAAAAGCATTTTAAAAAGTATCTTTCCAAAAAAAAAAAAACTTATTTCTTTTTTAAAGTAACTTTTAAAAACTTTACATTCTTACTTAGAATGTGTTAAAAAAAACAGCAATAGCTATAAAAATATATATTTCTAAAAAGTTACTTTTTCGCCCTATTTTCCAGCTAAAAATTTTAAGAGTTCTTTTTGAAAAAAATGTTTTTTTTTTAAGACACTTTGTCATACGAATTTTAAAAATTATCGCGTGCCTTTATTATACAATGTTTTGTTTTTTTCTTTTTGTGCAGTTCGTGTATATAAATAAAATTTTGTTTGGCTTAAAAAGTTCTCACAAAAAATTGCTTTGACATTGGCCTCCAAGAAACTAACTAAGTAATTCTTTGTTGTTGTTCATATAAATAAGTATGTTGGCTTTTCAAAGAAAATTATTGTTATTATTGAAAAAGTACAAAACATTAGAGTAAAAGCCGTTCAAGCATGAAATTAAGAAAACAAAATTATTTTTATTGTATACCCAGCAAAAAATTACACATTACCATTACATTACATTACTTGCCATATAATGACTTACTTTTCTGATTGCCAATTTTCATTACTCGCTTACAAATCACATTACCTAAAATTACAAAAAAATGACGTGCAAGTTGCTAAATGAAGAGAATGATTTTTTTAAACGAAATAGATTACGTGAAATGTGGACAAATAAAAAAATGTAAGTACTTCTCAGGAATCGATTATTTTAGTCTCACGCCTTGTTAAAATCATTAAGTTCGTAATCCAGTAGGGAAGTGCTTCCACCTAAAATGCTTAATTCCAAACTCGATTACCTTTTTTGAATTTTTTTGCTGTGTATTAACAAGAAATTAGCAGATGACAAATATTTTATACGCTACAAAAGTATGTTTA
Source organism: Tachina grossa (assembly GCA_949987645.1). Taxonomy (NCBI): domain Eukaryota; kingdom Metazoa; phylum Arthropoda; class Insecta; order Diptera; family Tachinidae; genus Tachina; species Tachina grossa. The sequence goes on along the minus strand of OX465276.1, from coordinate 19,407,792 downwards.
AATATCATTTATTTATTTATTTGTTTTTATAATAAGTTTAAGTTTTTGGCCCATGGCAGACGAAAAACATTCCATCGATGACTTGTAGGGAAAATAAGAAAATTTCTTTTTTGATTTCATATAAGTAATCGATTTTACAGTATCTGTCCAAATCGTAGGCCCGGTTGTTAATTTTAAAATCTGGTATATAAAAAAAAATCCAAGGTAATACAGTTGCATATTAACACTTGGTGTTGTGAGTGCTTAAGTTGCTGCGCTGTGAAAGCAAAAAGTAAAATAACGGTTCGAAGGACCATATTATTGTATACATTTGTAAGTACAGCTACTCGTATTATGTGAGTTAAGTGAATGCCAAAGTATAAGATAATCAAATTCAAATATTTTTTGTGCTACAAAGTAAAATGAATACAGTTTAATAACACTGACACATACCACTTAAAATTTTTACAATAAATTAAGTTCCATATGGAATAAGCTATTTCAACTTAATAACTAATAAAACTTACTGCCTGTTCAAAGCGATCGAAACCCTTGTCACTCGAAAGCAAGTCAATTTGGATTCAACGATGTCGACAGTGCTCGTTCGCATGTACTTACGTTTATCAGTTTATGTTTCTTACGTGGTAATGATTTAAAACATTGCCAGATAGGAATTTTCATTATATTTAGTCGTTTTCTTTAAAATTTAAAATTAATACTACTCATTTGCATGAGAATAAATATATACAACCATATTGAACAATGAAAAAACATTCAACAAAATAGTCGCACTACAACACCCAGTTATCATTGTTTTGGTTTACAACTATATGCGTTGTGTTTGAAATGTGCGAGTACTTTTTAAAATGAATATAAAGCAATAATCAAAATAAAAATGTTCGTTCAATAATATATTAATTCATATTTTATGTCTGTTGTGACAAAAGAAAAAAATAATTTAAAAAATGTGAATTAAAAAAAATAATAAAGTTATAAAATGATCTTTTTGCCAACTTTAATGGCTTCTTGGGAGTTAAATTGTACCAGTCGAAAGCAAAATAGCAAGTGAGTGATTTTGACATTTGAGTTCGTATTGTTCATAGTCTTGTTGACGTAGCTGAACTGTATTTTATATGAAAACACTTACGTTTTCTTTCGAGTTCCCGTTTGAATAAATGTTCGTTGTTGATGAACCCAAATAAATTTACTTTCGTTAAACAGGCTGTTGTTATTCTTTTAATAAAATATTATTCCTTATCATATTTTTCAAAGTTGTCAAATATTTAATACTCGTAATAATACTTATAATATTAAATTTTATTGCAATACATAAAAATTTTATGAACTCCAAACTACATATAGTCATGCGAAGATTATAATTGAACAAAAATAACTTTAATTCTAATAAGCCTATTATTTCCTTAGCAAATTTTAAGTTTAACAAAAATTCTCTGCATTTTTAATGTGAATATGAAACTTGCCCTTCACAAAAAAAAAAAAACTCCATGCAATATCATTATTAGACATTGCACTATAGCAAATTTTCCCCTTTTTATGGCCAAAATTAATATATATAAAGCGGCCCATCCATTATACAATATTATTGCATATGCTGTTATACATATTATTGTCGTTTTGACCTGTACTATGCAATAAATGGCGCAATATTTTCATAGAAAGTATTGCCCAATTTTCCTGACAGTGAAAAAGTTAACAACATTGAACAATGTTGCCACCATGTTATACAGTTGCCTTGATTGTATAGTGAAAATCAAACTTCTTTTGATATTTGCCAATATATTGTGCCACCTTCGAATATGACATACACATTGGCGATATTATTGTACAATATGAAAAATTGCACAATTATATTACAAGTGGGTGGGCCGGTTAAAACCAGTGATGCCAGAATTCCTTCACCAATAATAGCTAAATGTAGACAAAAAAAAAAAAATGGCTAAGCACCATCGAATGCCAAAATCATGAACTTTAAGCAAAAACAAGGAGGTATTAATATATTATTTTTTTAAAGCCAATTGGTTTAAAGTAAATAAAAACAATAATTCTTAAATAAAACTATTTTCTTCAGGTAATCAAGAAACAATCATAAAACTGCGCATATAGTGCAAACTTCCAATACTTGCAGTACGTCTTCTATTCATTTCTACATTCTGCTAGTCAGTCTTTAAATTTTTCGGTTACTAATCCATTCCTTGCGAAATTTTGGTTTATACTTTTTATTCATTTTCTATTTTTGAAACTTTCATTTAAACTTTAATTAATTTTTTATTTTCACTCGTGTAAAACAAAAATTACTTTTGTTTGATTGATATCACAAACAACCAATTAGACCCGACCACTTATAACAACATTGCAATGATTATAAGAATGCAGTAGCAAATCTGATTGTTACCAATTGAGCCATCTCTTTCATATAAGCGCTTTTAGACTGCTGCAGCAATAATGCAGGCCATTATTGAATCGGAATTTATAGATATTAATGCGCAAACAATAACATATTACTCTGTTGTGTTTTTTTTTGTAGTTAATTAATAAGGGTTTTCATGAGAACTCTTAAAATTGCCATTTGTGCAGTTGGGCAAACTTGCGGGACTTGTTTCATGAAGCCCCTTTTGAACTTTTGCGCAAACAGTGTATGTAAATTTGAAACAAACGTCAGAAATTTCATTTAATAAAAGTAAAATAAGAAATTTTCAAGCAATTTTTAATTTAAAAATATACTTATTTATTTCTATAAAAATTAAAAAGTGTGTGTCTGTGTCTCAAAATGCCTAAAGAAATCCAAAAAAGCAAGAAATTGTTGACTACAAAATGGGCAATTGCACAGATTAAGTTTACGAGTCAAAATTTTTGGGCAAATTTAACAGGTTTGTGTAAATAAATTTCTATACAATTTTTGACATTTTATTTACGAGAGTGTAAAAATACACAATTGCACAGTTTGCGAGACTTTTGAACAGTCTCATGAAAACCCTTAATGTTCCTTTGTTGCGAGATTCAATTTTTTATGAAAAATCTCAAACAAATTTCATGTTTGCAAAAACAGCTAAAAAATAGCTAGATTAAAATAAAAATGGCTAAAAAAAATAGCTAATAGCTAAACTCACTTTTCTTCCGGCTAAATGGGATGAAAAATGGCTAAATTTAGCCAGAAAATAGCTAAATTGGCATCACTGGTTAAAACACAACAAATTAAACATTTCTGTCAAGGCGAATTCGTATCAGGTGATCCGAATTCACCAGCTGATGATCATCTGTTAATATATCTTGTGTCAAATCAAAAAAAAAAAAAAAAAAAAAAAAAACGTTCAGAAATTTTCTGACAGCAGGAAATTTTATACTAACAAATATACAAGGCGAATATACAGAGTTGCAAATCGACACCACCTGGCATAAATTCGCCTTGGTTTTTGTTTACATTTTTCCGTCACGTTGCTTGACTATTACGTTACTTAATAAGAGTTTACAAATTAGAAATTTTATGAAATAAAAAATAATGTTGAAAGTTAGTTATTTGTTTTTGTGTAAAACGAGCGTTTAAAAATAGTCATGCTTGAGAAAGCGTGAGCAAAAAAAAATTATTTATTTTTGATATATGTATAATAAAAATTTATAATATTTGAAAATTATATATAAAAATAATATAATGTCGAAGGTGAGTGCGTTATCAATATTAGTCAAGGGTTGTCACGCATGAGTGGACGTGTGCGTGAGTGATAAAAAATTTTTCTTCCTGAAATTAGCTGTAAAAACTTTAGGGACGTTAAGAGGGACGCTTTCGAAGTTTGATTCCAAAAAAAATTATTGCAGTCGGTCTTGTCGTTCGGCTGTAAATCGGAAATAAATTTTTGTATTTAAATCCAGTTTAAAACAAAGATTTTTTATTCTTAATCCATGCTTAAACTGAACTAAAAGTCCTGAAAAAGGAAAGTTTAAAGTTTGTTATGCGTGAGACTGCGTGAGCGTGAATGAAAAGCCAATTTTTTTGCTTTCATATAAAACATATAGCAAAGAAAATTACTCTTTTTAAATTTTTTTTCTCACAAGTTTGATCTACTGTTACTTTAGCGTTTGGTTGAGTGTAGCAAGCTTTCATAGAAATAAATTTGTAGTTTCTGAAAATTAAAAAAAAAAATTGTATAATGTCGAAAGTGAGAGTATCATTACTATTAGTCAAAATTTGTCACGCGTGAGTGAACGTGAGCGTGAGTGATAGTTTTTTTTTCTTGAAATTAAAAATAAAAATTTTAAGGATGTTAAGAGCGAGGCTTTCTTAGTTTGATTACAAAAAAATCATTTCAATCGGTCTTGCCGTTTGACCGTAAATCCCAAAATCAATTTTTTCTTAAGTCCAGTTTAAAACAAAAGTTTTTTAATGCTTGATTAATTCAAACTAAAAGGTCTAAAAACTATCGTTTAAGAATAGTCACGCGTGAGAGTGCGTGAGCATGAGTAAAAAATATTTTTTTTTGCTCTAATATCAAAAGAATAACATGGAAACAACTATTTTAAAAATTTTTTTTTTTTAATTTTTTTTTTACTGTCACTTTATCAAGTGGTTGATTGAGTGTAGTGAAGATTTTCATAATAAATTTTTTTTGTTTAAAAAAATAAAAGATTGAATATAATATGGAAGATGAGTAAATTATCGATATTAGGAGTTGTCACGAATGAGCGGGCGTGAGCGTGAATGGTTAAAAAATTATTTCTTAGTGAGATTAAGTGATAAAACTTTGAAGGACGTCAAGAGGAAAACTTCCTAAGTTTGATTTAAAAAAAAAAATTATTTTAATCGGTGTTGCCGTTTATCTATAATAAATTCTGGCCACAAAATTGGTAAAATTTCCCATAGTGCATTGTTTAAAATCAAACAAATTTCAAGATCAATGAAGCATTTTCCAAGCAACTTGCTTTTAATTAAAGTTTTTTATTATTTGTTTGTTTTTATTTTAATGTCAATCAAACAGCATGACTATTGAAGAATATAAATATGTATTTGCAAAGATTTAACTATACAATTTTGAATTCAATTTAAACAGTTTCCCGCACTAATACAGCTAAAGGTTCGTGTCTTTGATATTGTGTTGTGTGAAAAGAACCTTGAAAACAATAAAACAATAAAATTTATTCTGTTCTGCGAATGAATGTTTTTTTCTTTAAATTGATTGTTTTTTATAAGAAAATTCCATAAACAAAGAAAAACCATATTATTTAGGTGTGCGTGTGTGTTTTTTTTTGTTCTTTGTATGAAAAAAACTAAACCCATACCACCGTAAAATTCTTTTTCAGCAATATTTTTAAACAAAGTTTTCCACTTGATTATAAAAACAAGTTGCATTATTGTCGTTACTGTCAGTTATAAATGTGTCCAGTGTTAAATAAGAAAACAAAAAATATATTTTTTTTAAATTGTTAAATTTTAACTTCGTTGTTGATAGGATCAATAAAAACTCTTAAATTAATAAAATGTCCAAGTACTTAAATGTTGTGAATTTAAACATAATCCTTTTGGTGTGCCTCTGCTGCTGCTCCCTGGTATTAAGTGCTCCTCAACCTCAACCTCAACCTCAAGCGCCGCATAGTGCAAGTGTAGCTGAGTCAGAAGATTTGGAAACGGAGGCAGTTGCTGTGGCAGAAAAGGATGCTGATGGGGATTTAGAAGGCTCCTCATCGTATGGTTACGGTTATTATTCGTCTCCTTATTATGGTGGCCATTACGGTGGCCATTATGGAGGGCATTATGGTGGCCTGGGCAGTTATTATCCCTACTACGGGGCATATGGTTCTTATGGTTTGGGTGAGTTAAGCTACTTTGTTAATGGCAAAAATAAAAAGTTAAAAATTGTTGAACCTTTTTATCCCTTAATTTTCTTTTTAAAAGCACAAGTTTGTGTCTTAAGTCTTATGTTTTGAACAAATTTTTTCTTTTCTTTTTTCCAGGTTATCCCTACTATGGCGGTTACTACGGTGGTTATCATGGCCTGCATGGCCATTATTTTTAAGAAAAACTTTGCATAATATTAAATACAAATAACTAAAGAGCACGCAAAAATTTAGTTTTAAGCATTAGTGCGTAATTTACCAAAGTTTTCATTATTAATTTTTTTTAAGAAATTTAGAGACATCTTTCAATATCTATTCATTCTGCGCGAGTATTTTTTCTTTTTACATTGTTTTATAACTTTATTGAAGGCAGCTGAGAATAATTTTCTTTTCTGATAAATTTACCTAGAAACAGCAATAATAATGCTTCAATGAAAAGTGAATAATGTGTCATTTTAATAAAAATTTTGTTTGTGATGACTAAAAAAATATTTGTAAAAAGCTGTTTAAAGTTTATTAAATGCACAACGATTTATTTAATAAGTGTAGCTTACACATTACAGGCACGTCACTGGTGTAGAAGGTTTTTGTAGAAATTATTTTGAAAATTGTGTGTCATTTACATCTTTCCTTTACTTCAATAGTGTTACAACTTAAAAAACACTAGTTTTACGGAAAATATCTTTAAAGTTTTCAATTTAAAAAAATATTCTTCTCTTATGAGGTGGCAGAACATAAATTACTAACTGCCGCACAATTCTGCATTTTAACTCAAGAAATGCATTTATTGAGTTATGGCATTATTAAAGTAAATGAGCGATATGTAACTGCCTGTTTAGCGAAGACAATGAGAAATTGTCGTATACCTTTTTACCAGACTGCGCAACGCATAGAAGGATATTGTGTTTATCAGTCTATGTATGTATGTACATGTGTGTTTAATATGTATGTATGCAGGCATGTATATGTGTTCCTTTGCGGCACTATACAAAGCAAACGCGTGGACCGACTTTGATGATTCTTACAGAAATCTATTTGTCTTAATCCCGGGAGTGTCAGTTGTAAAAATTCAATATGGCGGCCAACAGGCGCCATTTTTTATGTGTAAACATCTATACGCTAGGGGGTAAAAATCTTTTTCACTGAGATTTCTTTGCTGAGATTTCTTTGCTGAGATGCACACAGCATTGTCAAATCGGTGTGAGCTACATATGTATGAGTGTATTAGTGTTTGAAAGAAGCAATACAAACTTATTTAAAATATTGTAAATAGATAGGAATTTGCTGGTTTTTGTTTGTTGGGGTCGTTAGCTTTTTTGCTTTATTAGGGTTTCGTATACCAAAGGTGTAAATAATAATTGCTTTATTAGGGTTCCGTACACCAAAGGTGAAAATGAACTCTATTGTTTTCGCTACGCTGTCCGTTCCTCTGTTACAGGGTATTTCCTCGAGAACCGTAAGAGCTACGGACCTGAAATTCGGACACAGTGTGTAGACAGTTGGCCGCTACAACAGCAAATATATGAGAGTTAAAAATTAAAGGGTGTTCCAAAACGAGCAACGAAAAATGTTAAAATCCCATGTAATATACATTCACTTGAATTTTGTACAGTTAGTGTATTTTTATACAGACTACAACAATTAACAGTAAATTTAAAAGATTTAAATTAAAGGGTGTTCCATCAGTTAATGCAATTTTGATTTTGTAACTTTGTCAACTTGCTGTATCTTGGAAACCGTAAGAGCAAAACTCTTAAAATTTTCAAAAACGGTAAAACTAAAAAATCAAAAAATTATAAAATGGCCAAATCTAAAAAAAATCGCCAAAACCGAAAAAGCACCAAATCAAAAAAAAATTCTAGGACTAAAATAAATCGCGAAAAACCGGAAAATTCGTCAAAATAAAAAAAAATCGCCAAAGTGAAAAAAATCCAAAAACAGAAAAATAATCGCCAAAATGAAAAAAATCGCCAAAATAAAAAAAAATCGCAAAAATTAAAAAAAAACCCTTAAACAAAAAAAAAATCGCCAAAATGAAAAAATCGCCTAAATAAAAAAACCCCAAAAACAAACAAAAAAAACGGAAAAATGAAAAAAAAACCCAAAAACAGAAAAAAGTCGCCAAAATGGAAAAAATCGCCAAAATGAAAAAAATTTCGAAAATTAAAAGAACCCAAAAAGAGAAAAAAAAACGCAAAAAAGAGAAAAAAGCGTCAAAGCTGAAAAAATCGTTTAAACTGGAAAAGCTTAAAAAGGAAAAAAGCCACATCAAAAAAATGCTCAAAACCGAATGTACGGAACCCTTCGGGCGCGAGCCAAATTCGCACTTTGCTGAATTTATTTTAATTGCAATGCATACACAACAACAAGAACAGCAACAACTAAACGATGAAGAAAGAACAGGAAATAAAAAGTAAAAAGTAAAAGTAAAGGCATTTCCCATAGATGAGCACTGCAGTACCACTAAAATTTCAGTAAAAATAATAAAAAAAAGCGCCAAAAACCGAAAAAACGCAATAAATGAAAAGAAAGCCAAAACTATTTGTTATATAGGCTAAAGTGTCTGTCTGCACGGAACCCTTCGTGCGCGGGCCAAAGTCGCACTTTACTGAATTTATTACTAATTGTCGTACATTAAGTTATCATAGGCAAATAAAAACAAATAAATAAAATGAATACGAAAACATTTAATTTTAATAACTTTTAAAAAGATTTTTTGCACTTTTAATAAGAAATTTACTAAAACAAAGCAAAATAAGGAAAAGAAAAATCTAAACTTGTCAAACTAAAAGTCGTCATCGTGTTTGAGATTGTCATTCATACGGACAACAAGAGAAACTTAACAGCTTCATATAAACACCATCTTGTGTGCAATAGTAGCTACTAATTTTCACTAACATATAATTGTGCTAGCGCTGTATAGTTCGAAAACGATTGCAGTAAAATAACTACATGCATTACATTTCATTAAATAGCAGTGTGCACATTTACTAACCAAATAAGTTAAATAAAACAAACAAAAACCAGCAAATTCCTATGTATTTACAATATTGAAAGTTTTGATACTTTTAATTGATTAATTAAAAAATATTACTAAAAGCATAGCATAGTACTTCCAACTTAAGAACATTTTTCATTACTAGATGTTTACACATATCCCTGTGATTGGAATCACATTGCTTTTTTATATACAAAAAAAAATTAAAAGTCGGCAAACTATATCAAAGTGGGTATCGTTCGACAGGTGTTTTAAAATCATCTTAAGGTTTCTCTTATGATTTTGCATTTCGAATGATTTAGGATATTTAACGGTTCAAAATTGGTCGCAGTCGGGTTTTTTTAATTTTTTTTATAAGTATATACTTGTTTATTTTTTTTCGCATTTACAAAATGGTGTCTGTTGGCCTCCACATTGAGTTTGATACTCCCAAGATTAAGGCAAATCGATTAATGTCAGAATCATCAAAATTGGTCACGCTTTCGGTTTATATAGTGCCGCAAGGGAACACACACACACATACACAGTGTATTGCCCAGTCTCCAGATTTTTTTTTTTCAAAGTATATGACGAACGATTTTTGGAAACATTACTTTAGTTTATTATATTTTTATATATGGGCTAAAAGCAATAAATTTTTAACAGCAAGTAATTGCAAAATTGCTTTTAAAAGCATCTAACGAAAGCGGAATTTGCCAGTAATCGTTTCCGTTAATTTAACTTAAAAAAATTAAATGCTCATTTAATTAAGGAAATTAAAAATGTTTTACAACCTATAATTATTAATTTTGCCAGCCAGCTCTTCCAAATTTATTAGCTACTCGTATTGTGGGAATATTCTTTAACACAATGGCTCTCTTATGATTTTAATTAACACAAATTGTTTGTACATTCATTGTCTTGTCAAATAAAATAAATAAATTTCAAAACGAAAGATTATTTTTATTGAATTTTAAGAAGACTAAATTGTATATAAAACACATTAAATTCCTGAATTCCCCATTTTTTTTTTTTTTTTTTTTTTTTTTTTTTTTTTTGACAATTATTGTAGTCACTTGTGGTCACTTGTACTGTTTACAGTTTGTTAATGAACGTGTATGAATTGGGAAAGTTTCCTGACTACCATAATTGAAACAAATGTATAAAAATTTAACATGGGTGAGTAAAATTTTTTTACGTGACTCGACGTGACGTGAGTGAAAATAAAGACATACGTGGAAATTTTTAGTCTTTCTAGACAAAATAGCCGAAAAAGAAAAGGTTTTCTGAAAGTCACATAAAACTGCCCAAACAATTATCTCGAAGGACTCACAATTATGCTTTTAAAAGCATATTTAATAAAATTGCAACTCTGCTTTCGTATAGTTTATTCTAGAGCAAAGTAAAGGTCACTAGATTTTCTTATCAAGCGTGACTTACGCATGCGTGATCTTTATTAGACCAAATTTATGAAAGATAAACATTGCGTGAGTGAAAAGAAGCTTACGTGAGTCAACGTGACGTGAGTTAAAATAATGACTCGTGATATTATTTTTAATATATGTATTTATGAAGTATTGCCAAAAAAAAAAGTTCTAAAAAAATCATTTACGACTGCTGAGACAATTGTCACGAAAGACTCGTGAGTTCAACTTTTCAATACAAAATTATTGAGTTTTCAATTTAGTTTTTTAATAATCTATTTAAGAGCCCAGTAGACGTCACTAAATTTTCTTTTCACGCTTGATCTTGATTTAACTAAATTTCTGAAAATTTTAAGTGCGTGAGTGAAATTTTCACTTGAATGCATCACACTGATTTTTAGAGACAATAAGTCTGTAAAAATCAGTTACGACCACTAAAAAAAATGTCACGAAAGACTCGCGACTTATGTTCCTCAACACAAATTTAATCAGCTTGCACACTAAGATCGATTTTCAACTCACGTGTGACCTTAATTTATGAAAATTAAACTTAAGTGAGTGAAATCTCGTTACGTGAGTCAGCGTGACGTAAGTGAAAATAAACACTCATGAATTTATTTTTAGTATATTTATAAAGAATTACAAAAAAAAAAGAATTGTGGAATAATCACTTACGAACACTGAAACAATTGTCCCGAAACAATCGTACTTATGGTTTTCAATACAAATTTAATCAGCTTGCACACTTAGATCGATTTTCCACTCATGCATGGCCTTGATTTAGCTATATTTATAAAAATGAGCCATGAGTGAGTGAAATATCGTCACGTGAGTCGGCGTGACTTAAGTGAAAATAACGACTAGCGTTTATTTTTAGTACATTTATGAAGAATTGCACAAGAAAGTTGTTACGACTGCTTAAGCAATTGTCACGAAAGACACGTGACTTCAGTTTTTCAATACAAATTATTATCAGTTTACACACTTAGATCGATTTTCCACTCAAGTGTGGCCTTGATTTAGAAATATTTATGAAAATTAAACATGAGTGAGTGAAATCTCGTTACGTGAGTTGGCGTGACGTGAGTAAAAACAAAGACTTACGCGTTAATTTTTAGTACAGTTATGAAGAATTGCGAAAAAATAAGAGTTGTGGAAAAATCACTTACGTCTGCTAAAGCAATTGTCACAAAAATAAAGACTCACGCTATTATTTTTAATTCATTTATGAAGAATATACAAGACAAACACCAATACAATTGTCAATTTCAACTGATTCATAGAGAAAATACATAGTAACACCTTCTGTTTTGATCTGTATGTCGATATGTGTCATTAAATATTTCTTAATATTTTTTGCCTTTCTTGTGATTTAAATTTAAAGGTAATTAACAAAAAAATTTACATAATTCATGCATATGTAAATATCTATATATTTATGTATGTCTGTATATCAGTTAATTTGTTTATAATAAATCTTTAAAATCTTAACGGTTAAATACAATCTCAAGATATGTTCTGTTTTCTGTAACGAGCCATAACCACCGAAAAAGCTTAAGCGACATATTTTGTTCGACGAAAATCGATTATTTACGATTGCAAATGATTGAATTTGTTCAAAAAAATTTAGTTTGAAATGTCGCTTAAGCTTCTTTGGCGATTAAGGCACGTTATAATAATTGTTGTTAGATATTCTCCCTTAAATGTGTTTGACGCCTACATACCTCGTTTGCGCGTTAATTAATCAAAGTAAAATTTTAAACAAGAGTAGATATTTATTTTAGATATAAATAGATTAACACACAAGCTGTAATTTTATGTAAAATTAATTTAATGTAATATATTAAGGAAAATTTAGATGATAGAAAATATCTTTCGATAATTTGAAGCTGAAATGTATGTTTAAATACATGAAGGCTATTTTTTATGGGCAAATAATCATACGTACGATTTCAGCAAACATACGTAGATATGTATATGTATTAGACCCCTGCAAAAGACAACTTACAAGAACGTTTAAGAAGATATGAAGGATTTTTTAAATGCTTTGCTGCAGCGAAATCTTCAAAAACAAACGCTAAACAACATTGTTTGCAAGAAAATTGTTTCAGTCATTGCAGGTATAGGAGTGAAGAAGAAAATACTTCGTGACGAAAGAATTTGTGATGCCTGATTCTTCCTCCGCATGGGCGCGTATACAAACGTCATGCATGTACATACGCTGTGTGTATGATCTTTTATTTTTCTGCGCACATACAAACGCACATATGCCTTGACATTAGTTGTGTCGGCTTGCTTTAAAAAACTACCCTTAAAAACATAATAGCTTACCATCTAAAGGATCCACCAGATAATTTTTTTTTTTTTTGAAAACGGTGCGCAAAACATCGAGTCTAGCTTCAGCTGTGTGGCGCGTAGGTCCGTCCTGTTGAAACCAAATGTTGCCAATATCCTCCTCTTCAATTTTTGTGCACAAAAATTCGTTCAACATGGCCCGATAACGATCGGCATTGACTGTAATGGTCACTCCTTGCTCAATGGCCCAATTATGCCAAACAGTGACTCGTTTTGGGTGCATCGGCTTTTCAATCTATGCGTGCGGGTTTTCTGTGCCCCAAATGTGACAATTTTGCTTGTTTACATACCCGCCAAGATCAAAATGAGCTTCATCTGAAAAGATGATTTTTTTCGGCAAAATCGGCATCTTCTGTAAGTCGATCGCAGGCCCACTTTCCCAGCGTTGTTCAAGCGTATACACAACCATATTCGTTCAGCGGAAGGATAAAACTAATTATCTCTCAAATCAGACATGAGTTAAGTGTTACCATTCACGAAATAAGCACCCCAGTAAAAAAGACACTCCAAGGAAGTCATGAAAATGTAGAGTTTGCAGTCTGGAAGTAGTTCAAATTTCGATCCGATCTAATGATTTTTACATAGGGTTGTCATTGCAAGAAGTTCTCTTTTTCGATGCCTAGTCACCGAATTAGAAGCGATTTTAAGAAAAATTTCCTTTTTTGTGTTCTATGGTAATATTTTCATCTAGGAAAAGTTTTAAAAAGTTACATATTTTAACAATTCGTTTCTTTTTATATGAATTTAAATGCGAGACAGTGTTTTCATGTAAATTTAAGCAAATAACTTCTAAAATTTAGGCGAAAATTAGTTCATAAATTTCTTTCAAAAAACCGATTTTTTTAACTTTTTGGTGAGTATTTACTAAAACTATGGGAAAACTACAAGGTTTTGTGTGATTAAAATAAATTTCTACTTGGTTTTCTGCTAACTATCGGCAAATTAAAAATATCGATTTTTTGGAAGCAATGAAAATGTGGTTCCTTGAGAATGACTTCCATTTTTTTTTTACTGGGACTAGTTGAAAAAAAAAACGTTAGATGGCGGACCCTATATATCTTACACACACAAACTCAAACGTACCATATTCAAAATAACAAGCATACACGCATCAACACTATTTCTTCTGAGTGTTTGTTACGAACAAGAAGTCTTCGCGACATAGCTTGTTAACACTCATGTACATGAACATCAATACATCCATCGTGCTTCGCTTATTAAACTATATCAGTTATTATTGGTTTAGTATAATACATGCCACGACAAAACAATTAAAAAACATGTATATTTTGATATATACATTTCAAAACGGTTTATGCAGCCCTCTAATATGTATTTATATGTGTATGCATATATACAGTTAAAGCACGGTATATCGAACGATATAATTTTAAAGCGATTCCCTATACTGAAAAATTCGTTAGATATCAAAGTTTCTTTGTATGCATAATTTAATTAATTTAAGTTGATTTTTAATAAAAATACTTTAAAATTGTAAAATGGTATTTCAAGATTCTAGAAGTCCTGCTCGAAATCAAATAAATGTGACTGGAGTTTAATTAAAAAATTTATAACTCTGCTTAAGTCTTGAATTGTTTAAATAAAAATGTATTATTTATCATTTAAACTTAATAAATAATAATAACAATATATTGCTGCACTAAAATAAATATACTTGTTAAGAATTTTTATTTTTTTAATGCTGCATATCAAAATAGTTCCTGTTTACAATCAAAAACAAGATATTTATTTTGTTTTTTTTTTTTTTTTTGTCTTAAGCTTGTTCAAGAATTTAATAATGCATTTATTATAGTGTCTTACAACTCATCAACTGGAAAAAAATATAAACAATGCAGCAATGCAATGAATAATAAAATGAAAAAATAAATAAAAATAAATAAAAAATGCGTGATGAAACTTAATGAAAGTGAAATTGAATGATTAAAATCCCAAAAAAGGGGCTTGTAATGAATAAAAGCTTTGTGAGCATTTTCGCTTAAGATATTCAAAGTGCTAAATAATTTTATTTAAAAGAAAAGATAAAAAAATACAAAAAATAAATATTAAAGATTCATAATGTTGTAGCAGAAATGATGTGAATGAAGTAAACATTTTGTTTTTATATATTTCAAGGTTGTGTATTGAGCTCATTTTAGGAAGCAGTTTGCAAACTTTCCATTAACTTATTAACAAAAAAAAAAAAAATATAACCACTATTTTACACAAGCAATTAAATTAATTTATCTTTGTTTAGAATTTAAAAGAATTAAGTATTTCAATTATTATGTTGAAAAAAAATTTTTTTTGGAACTTTTGCTCTTATTGGCGGATGTTGTTTCCAAAGTTTGTGAATTGTAGCAAATTGTTTTATATAAACCACACATTCTTTTATTTTATCTTAATTTTATTTAATTTAATTTTTTTATTGTATACATGCAGCCAAGCAGAAACACTCCCATTTTTTAGTCAATAGCTGTGCTTTTTTTTGGTATTTGCAGCCAACAGTAAACAAAAAAAACTTTTTATAACATTATATTTAATTAAAAAATATTCTTCCGCAAAATTTCTGTTCTTGAAGAGTTTCTTTTTTTATATTTTAATAAAAACAATACTTGTAATGGTTCAAAGCTCTTAATGTATTTAAAATGAGTTATAAGATAAAATAAAGAAAAAAATTAAGCTGTGATTTGCATGTACTTATGTACTGAGGCGTAAGCAAAACATCATATATAATACTTGTAAGAAGAAGAAAAAATTAATTCAGTAAAGTGCGACTCTGACTCGCGCACGAAGGGTTCCGTACGAACACTAGATATGTAATTTAATACAAACTTCATCCTATATAATATATACATAGTTTTGGAATTTTTTTTTGTTTTTTGGGTCTTTTCGGTTTTTTTGTTTTGGCGGTTTTTGCATTTTTTCGGTTTTGGCGATTTTTTCAAGTTTTGGCTCTTTTTTTAGTTTTGACACTTTATTTTCTTGTTTTTGCGATTTTTTTCGGTTTTTGGCGTTTTTTCTCATTTTGGCGATTTTTTTTATTTTTGGCGATTTTTTTTTCATTTTTGCGATTTTTTTTATTTAAAATTTTTTTTAGTTTTGGCGACATTTTCGCTTTTTGGCGATTTTTTCCGATTTTTTGGCGTTTTTTTCATTTTGGCGTTGTTTTCATTTTGGCGATTTTTTCGAATTTGGCGATTTATTTTAGTGTTAGAAATTTTTTTTTAATTTTGGCGATTTTTTCGTTTTGGCGATTTTTTTTAATTTTTGGCGATTTTTTTTTTGTTTGGCGATTTTATAATTTTCGGTTTTTTTAGTTTTACCGTTTTTGAAAATTTCAAGTGTTTGCCTCTTACGGTTTCCAAGATATAGCAAATTTCAAAATTACATAGTCAAAATTGCATTAACTGATGGACCACCCTTTAATTTAAATTTTTTTAAATTTTAGTGTTAATTGTTGTAGTCTGTATAAAAATACACTAATCTATATATGGGATTTTAAAATTTTTCGTTGCTCGTTTTGGAACACCCTTTAATTTTTAATTCTCATGTATTTGTTGTTGTAGCGGCCAAGGTTCTACATACTCTGTCCAAATTTCAGGTCCGTAGGTCTTACGGTTCCTGAGCAAATACCGTGTGACGGACAGACGGACAGACGGACAGCGTAGCGAAAGCAATAGGGTTCCTTTTCACCTTTGGTGTACGGAATCCTAAAAATTAAGCTGTGATTTGCATGTACTTATGTACTGAGGCTTAAGCAAAACATCATACATAATACTTATAAGAAGAAGAACAAAAAAACAAGAAGGCCTTAAAATGAAATAAATTTAGTTGCAGATGTGAGGCTGCATAATTGTCTGAAATTTAGTGCCTTCCCCTTGAAGATATTTTAATTAAAGTGTATTACAATGAAAAAATACTTTAATTCCAAACTGTCCACAGAAAGAACTTTTTATAGCAGCTACGTTTAAATTTTAAATGTGTTTTTAAACCAGCTACGACCAAACCATATGTACAATGTCCAAACTTTTGCAAAATAATCGAAAATCAATCTTTTGTTCCATCAAATTTAATACAACCAAATTAAAAGGTCTTAAAAATTATTATTTAAAAATTTTCACGCGCGACAATACGTGAGCGTGAGTGAATTTTTTTTTTTTGGCTTTAATATAAAAAGAAAAATAAAGAATATCAATCCTTTTAAACCTTTTCGACAATTTTGATTTATTGTCACTTTATCAAGTGTTTTTGATTGAGTGTAGTAAGGATTTTTTTATAGTTATTGAAAATTAAAAAATTTAATATAATGTCGAAGGTGAGTGTATTATTAATATGAATTAAAAAGCTGGCACGCGTGATAGGGCGTGAGCGTGAGTGATTAAAATTTTTTCTCGTGAGATTAACTGATAAAAAGTTTAAGAACATTAAAAAGGATACTTCCGAAGTTTACTTCCAAAAAATCATTTCAAGCGGTCCTACCTATCGTTTGGCTGTACGGGGGGAATAAAACGGAAATCAATTATTTCTTAAATCCAGTTTAAAGTAAATTTTTTTTAATACATGATTAAACGAAATTAAAAGGCCTAAAAAACGAAGATTTAAAAATTGTCACACGTGAGAATGTGTGAGCGTTAGCATGACCAAGAGTGAGGAATTTTTGCTTAAAAACAATAAAAAAGAAAATAACTCTTCTAATTTTGTTTGCCAATTTTGATTTACTTTGACCTTAGTGTTTGATTGAGTGTAGTAAAGGTTTTTTCAATAAAAATTTATAGCTATAGAAAATTAAAAAAAAATTGAATATAATGTCAAAGGTGAGTGTATTGTTAATAATATTAGTTAAAAATTTGTCACGCGTAAGAGGGCATGCACGTGAGTGGTCACAATTATTTTTTTCGTGAGATTAAGTGATAAGAAGTTTAAGGACGTTAAAAGGGGACTTTCAAAGTTTAATCTATATTTCAAGCGGTCCTGCCGTTTGGCTGTACGGGGAAGAAGTAGAAAATCAATCTTAAATTTATTTTTAGACAAAAGTTTTTTAATGCATGATTAAAAAATTAAAAGTTGTCATGCGTGAAAATGCGTGAGCGTGACCGTGAGTGATTTTTTTTGCTTTAATGTAAAAAGGATAACAGAAAATATTTATTTTCATTTTTGATTTACTGTCACTTTATCAAATGTTTTGTGTGTGATTTTATATAATGATTGAGTGTATTAGTTTTTATAATAAAGATTTATAGTTCATGAATATTAAATTTTTTAAAATAATGTGAAAGGTGGGTGTACTATTAATATTATCTAAAAGTAGCCATGCTTCAATGGGTGTGAGCATGAGTAATTACATTTTTTTCCTTGAAGGAAGTTTCCGAAATTAATTTTTTCTTTCTTATGCATGATTAAACAAAATTAAAAATTTAAAAAATAGGAGTGTGTATATCTGGTTACGCGTGAGCGTGACCGTGACCGTGAGTGAAATTTTTTTCGCTTTAATGTAAAAGAATAACAAAGAAAACAATTATTCTTAAAATTTGTTGGCAATCTTCATTTATTGTCACTTTATCTTTACCAAGTTTTTTGTGTGTGATTTGAAATAATGATTGAGGGTGTATGAAAATTAAAAAAAAATTTTAAATAATGTGAAAGCTGAGTGAGTGTATTATTAAAATTAGTCAAAAGTCGTCACGCGTGAGTGAACGTGAGCGTTTGTGGTTAAAAATTTGTTCTACGTGAAATTAAGTGATAAGAAATTTAAGGGCGTTAAGATTGAGACTCCCGAAGTTTGATTCCAAAAAATCATTTCAATCCGTCTTGACGTTTGACTGTAATAAATTATGGCCACAAAATGGGTAAAATTTCCGAGAAACTTCAACAAATAATATTATTCAATAATGTAAAATTTTTGCTTGATTTTTTGGTTAAGCAGCGTCTACTTGAATTTCGTTCCTGCCTCATGGAACTCGCCAGTAGACTTCAACTCAAAAGGTTTTGAAATTAGCTTAAAAAAACTACAAAAACATACTAAGCTTTTTAGCTAATTTCAAAACCTTTTGGGATGAAGACTTTTAAGGAATTCCATGAGCAGGAACGAAATGCATACTCGTATAAGACGTTAACCAGAAATTCAAGCAAAAATTTTTAATAAAATAAAGGTTTTACGTCAAAGAAATATGCTTCGTTATTGTTATATTATTCAATAATATTTAAATCTATTCATCCCACTGTATTGCAAATGCAATAAATATTGAAAATAAAAATATGCGGGTTATTTCCTAAAGTTGAATGGAATATCAAACTAATGATTAATTAGCATTGTCATAAAATTGCACAGTAAGTTTTTTGTTTTCGAATATTTTTGTATGACTTGTTTATGTATTTATTGTAAAATGCACTCACTCAATGAATTTTTAAATAAATACACATTCTTAACCAACACAAAAAAAGAGCCACAATATTAAGGAGCATTAAACTTTGAGTAGGTATTTATTTATTTGAAATTAGTTTGCTAATTTATTGTACAAATTTAGCAGCCCTCCTTTTATAGTGATTTATTTTTATTTTTCATTACTCGTATGGTTTAGTTTTTAGTAGAGAAACTAACAAAGTTATCAAGAATGTGAAATTATTTTTTAATTTTATTTTTCTCTTTCTTGTTTTTGATTTGTGTTACAAGAATACAATTTATTACTATATCGTGATGATTTTTATTTTAATTAAAATTCTGTTACGCTATTAAAATTACATAAAGAGAAAGCTAAATAAATTCTTTATTAGTATATTATATTCTTTGTAGTTATATATTTTTTTTAAATATTACATATTTTTCATTATTTAATTATTGAGATTGTCTGCCAGTTTAATCATAACAATCAAAAATTCTAATCTACCCTTTTATATTAAAAACAAAACCAAATTTGAGTGCTATGTTACTGTGTTCAATATAAATAGCAGGGCGAGCATTTTTGATTGTCTTCCATAAACTGGCATAAATTGCATATAAGATATTAAAGACACAAACCATGTGTACAAGATTATCTTCTTCTTTAGTATGGTGAAACTTTAAGAAAGGTCATTTTGGTGGGAGGAGGGGGCAAGAACTACTTTTGCCCCACTAGACTTATTAAAAATTTCCTGTAATCTAATGAAAATTGCTAGTCGTAATGACCCCGTCCTGCAGGCGTGTTTAAAATCATACACGATAACTTTCTTTCAGATAAGATTTTGGACAATATATATAATAAAAAAATCTAAAAAAATATTTCTATTGGGCGAGTTAATTTCTGTACTGTGGCAACACTGCTGCGTATATCGACTACTTTTAATTGTTATAAAAAATAATTAGTGGCAACAACTTGCTTTCATTATTTGCTCAATTATAAACATAAAAAGAACCATTTTTGTCTACTGTTGTGTTTTTTTTTTATATTATTATGTGTTTTGTGTCATATTTTAATCAAATTAATAAACTTCAATTTGGCTATAATATATAGAGTAGAAAGTATGGCAACTTCAAACGACTAAACCTCACGATTAAAGTTACAGGTGGAGTGAAGTTGCCTTTAATTTATCGCTCATTTTTAGGCTAAAAGTGAAATTGTAATAATCAAAAATTGTTTACTCGCCTGATAAAATCCTAACTTTAAGTTATAATAATGGCCTTTAAACTAAATTATTTTCATTATTTTCAACTTTTTAGTGTCTGATTTCTAGACTCGATTCAAAGTCATGCTGCATGACCAATATATGCCACGAGGTATGTATTTTTCTTTCAATGAAAGATCATAAAATAAATCACCAAAGCCATAAACACTAACGTGAGAAGTTAGCACAGGAAACATAAAATGTGTTAAATGTATTCATAACAAAAATATTTAAATTGCACTAAATCATTGTCACATCTCTCTTGTCTGATGTCATTGAACTTTCAAAAAAAATTAAAAAAAAAATTGGAAGAAAAATAAAGAGTTGCAGTAACCGAAAAAAATTGGCTGAACGAAATAAAGCGCTTAAATGAAAAAGATCACCGGACCAAAAATTAAAGTAAGAAACTAAAAAAAAAATCGCAAAAAACTAAAATAATTGCCAAAAAAACAGAAAAAAATCGCTGAAACTAAAAAACAATCGAAAAAATCCCCGAAAATCGAAAGAAGTCGCTAAGCGAATTAAAGAGTTATAATAATAAAAACAAACGCCAAAAATATAAAGTTTTTTTAAATATCTACATTAAGTAAGATATTGGATTATATAGGCTTAAGTTCGTATAGTGTATAAGTATATATACAGTAGTTTTCGTTTATAGTCACTACCGCTTATTATCACATTAATGATATAGTCCATATTTAATGTTTTTTGTGACGTTTGAACTTAATTTCATTCAAAAAGTTGACGATATAGTCCATTTACTATATAGTCATATTTGACATATATGCACCAACTTTGTGGTAGTCAAAATCCAAATTCTATGCAAATAATTCGCGTTATAGTCACAAAAATTTTCAACAGATTTTTTTTAGTTATTTATTTAAGTCATAAACCAAAAAGTAAATCTAAATTTCAACCTCCATCTACTGTTTAGTAGAAGAACATGTCTTTAGAACAAAACATTGTTGCATAAAAGGCCACACAAATGTGCCTTTTAAATACAACATTGTTTTGTAATTGACATAATTGGATTGTATGGAAATTCTTTTATATACCTCTGCGTGGCATATAAAAAAATTAGGCTTATAGTCACATTAGCGATATAGTCCACAATTTCTGTGCAATTTTATATGTGACTATAAGCGAAAACTACTGTAGTGCCCTTTATTATGAAAGTGGTCTAACTCACATGCATTTGCTTCGAAATATTAAATGAATATTGAAAAAATTTCAATAAATATGGAATAAATTTATACTAATCGAGACCAGTACAACTCTAAATTAAAAATATTTTTTGATTTGTTCAATGGTAATCTGCTAATTATCTCGACCGAAGAAATATATGACTCAGATCACTTTTTTTCGATTGATAGTAAAAGCCCTACCTTACTGAATTTCTTTTTAAAAAGTGTTGGCAACATTGGTTACATTTGAAGAGTATTCGCACAAATAAATTCTTGTCACAGTGACTCCAGCGTACAATTTAAATATCTAAATAATTATTTATATGATTAATTTGAAATCGATATGAAAAAATTTAATTGAGTTCACAATAAATTTGTAAATGTATGAAAATTTTACTCCATGCACTTTTGAGTAATTAAGCATGGTATGTAGTAGGCCAGTTTTTTTTTTTTTTGGAAAGCTTTTCCAATAAATGAAATCGTGTTATTTGAGGCATTTTGAAACTTTCATATTTTTATAATCAAAATAACAAAATATCTTTTTATTTCTCCTGAGCCAGTTTTTAAATTCACAAAAAAAAAAAAAAAAATTAATGAAAGCAAAATAAGTCAACAAATAAATAAACAGCAGCATTAATATTTAAATTAATAATTTGTATTTTATTTAATGCGTATCAAGTGGCTCTGAAGTCAACATGGTTTTTTTTTTAAGAGAAAAAAAAATTATTTAAATTTATTCATTGAATATATAAACTAATGAAATTCTACTTAAAAAAAAAACTAAAGTTCATATTTTATTTAATTTAATTTATTTTCTCAATTTATAATTTCTTAAATTTTATTGATATCACAGTGGTCATTTATCAGCTCATAACCTGACGGACAGTTTTAATGGAATGAACAAAAATGCACTGAAACGTAAATTGAAATAAAAGCAAAATAAATTAAATCAGCTGAATGTTACAAAACATAAATCTTGTTTTCAAGAAAATTCATTTGTGAGTAGCATATGTAATTAATTTCGGTTTTTAACACTACAATTACCACATGATTTATGGAGGTCCGTAACAAAACGCAAATTTTTTTTTGATTTTTCTTGTTAATCCACTTCTACTCATACATTTTAAAATCCATGTAATTATTTTCATAAAATATACCAAAGGTCAATAGTTTTGTTGTAACGCAATACTTTAAATAGAGATGCAGACCAAAAGGGCACAATTCTACACATATCGAGCCACAAACACCAAAAAAAAGCTTAAGCGACATATTTTTCAACTTCGTTTTTTGACGAAAATCGGTTATATACGAACGCAAATAATTGATTTTCGTCAAAAAATTAAGCTCGAAAATTATATCGCTTAAGCTTCTTTTGGGTCCTATGGCACGATATATATATTCGACTCAGTCTAATTATTATTTGTTTATTTACAAAATTTTTCAAGTGTAATAATTCCATTTTGCTGTAGAGCTCCTCATTTATCGTTCACTGCTCGCAAGAGCATAAATTTTGTAACCAAATATAAATAAGAGAAAATAGTGCTCTTTCCTAACATAATTTTTACTCTACCGCTATGCATTTCTTTTGCTGGACTGTGCAGCTTAATGCCACAGAAGATACAACCAATTGGGCAAGCACCGGTAGGAAGATTGGAAAAATTCTATAATAGAACCAGTGGCTATCTTAAGATTCCTTGGGAGATTAGATCTAGAGGATGTGCATCAGCATCTGGCAAAGGATACAATAGATCTTTTCGGTCGCAGTATTCTATATTCTTTTGTATTCTGTATTCCTTACAATTTGTTTAATTCATTTATGCATTCTAATGTGAATAAATAAAAAATTATCCCTTGAATGCATTCATAGTTTTAATAAGTTTCTTGTATTAAAATTTTATCAATTTCCTTGGTGCATTTAAACAGAACTTTTTAAGAAATTTTATGGCAAAAGTTTTTGTTAATTATTTGAGAATAATTTTTTACCCTTACGGAAAAGACGTGGAATATGTAAATGCTTCTCGCCAAATTTTGCAAAATCCTTTACATAAAATTCAAGGGTTACAAGGTTTTCGCTGTTAAGTCGCCAAACCTAGAGTGTGAACTTTAAGACACCGGCAGTTTTATGTTTTTTTAAGTCTCCCTAGCCCAAATCAGTCGCTGGAATGTTACTTAAATACAGCACAGAGAAATCAAGTCAAGGTCCAATCAGACGTGCCATAACCATAACCATAGAAAACAGCCGTTTGAACAAAACTAATGGGCAGCACTGTATTTAATTATAGATGACTCGCCATAACGCCATAGCCATTGCCATAGAAACCAATTGAATTTTGGTTTGGTTATAGCTATAGCATTATGGCTATGGCACGTCTAATTGCACCTTATTATATACCCTTCACCGGCGTAGTTATTGAGTATTTGTACAAATACGTCATTCATACATAAGTACATACATATATATTAGTCTCCTGCACAAGATATCTTATAAGAACTTTTAAGACATGAGGGATTTTTCAAATGCTTTACTACAGCGAAATCTTATAAAACAAACGTTAACAACATTGTTTGCAAGAAATTTTTTTGAGTATTGTAGGTATAGGAGTAAAGAAGAAAACACTTCGTGACGGAAGAATTTGTGATACTAGCTTCTTTCTACGCATAAGCGCGTGTACAAACGTCATGCATGTATGTGTGTATGATCTTTTATTTTTCTGCGTACATGCAAAGGCACACACATGCATTAACATTAGTTGTATGCAGTTAAACACATAATAGCTTATCATCTACATATTACACACACACTCAAACGTACAATATGAAAAATAACAAGCATACACTAATCAACAGAACTTCTTTTTTTGAGTGTTTGTTACAAACAAGCTGTCTTGTGACAATGTCGCAGCGACATCGCTTGTTGCAACTGATATACACATATACCAATACATCCATCGTGCTTCGCTTATAGTACGACAGCATTTATTATTGGTTTAGTATAATACATGCGACGTGAATACATTTAAAAATCATGACGTTTTTACATTTCAAGACTGTTTACGCAGCTCTCTAATATATATTAGTTTTGTAAAAAAATATGGATCAAGTACTTTTGGCTCTAGTGCAATTTATAGTGAGTAATATTATCAAAGAATTTTTGTATTTTGTTCAGCAGAAAGGATCAGTTTCAGGGATATGTTCTTCTCTAATCTTTAATAAGTTTTGTTCTTTAGCGATATATTTTATGTTATCTCAATTCACTCAAAATTAATAAGAAATTCTTAAAAGCTGTCACCGTATAACCATCGATTTGAAATATAATTGTGTTCAGAACATAATTTTTAACCAAAAAAAATTAAATTTTCCATCCCTTAATTTCTTAATTTTTCTAATTTTAATACTAATTTATTTTATTATAAAATATAAAATATGTTTAATTAACAGAAAAAAAACAGTTAGTTACTTATATGTAAATATACATATACCAAAAAAAAAGGTTAAAATTTTCCAGCTCTGGGGCTAATTTGCATTTTTGAAATTTTTCAATTTTTCATACCAAACTTTTTTCTTCTAAAAGATAAAATATATTTAATTTATGAGGAAAAAGAAAAAATTAATTTGAACTAATTAATTTTACATAAAAAAGTTTAAATTTTCTAACCCTGGAATCATCCTTTAATATTTTTGTGTTTCGTTATACTTATTATATTTTTATTCTAAAAATATAAAATATGGAAATGAAAAATAACTTTTGTAAATTAGGCTTATACACAAAAAAAAGCAATGTGAGTCCGATCACAGGGGAGATGTGTAAACATCTAGTAATGAAAAATGTTCTTAAGTTGGAAGTACTATGCTTTTAGTAATATTTTTTAATTAATCAATTAAAAGTATAAAAACTTTCAATATTGTAAATACATAGGAATTTGCTGGTTTTTGTTTGTTTTATTTAACTTATTTAGTTAGTAAATGTGCACACTGATATTTAATGAAATGTAATGCATGTAGTTATTTTACAGCAATCGTTTTCGAACTATACAGCGCTAGCACAATTATATGTTAGTGAAAATTAGTAGCTACTATTGCACACAAGATGGTGTTTATATGAAGCTGTTAAGTTTCTCTTGTTGTCCGTATGAATGACAATCTGAAAGACGATGACGACCTTTAGTTTGACAAGTTTAGGTTTTTGTTTTCCTTATTTTGCTTTGTTTTAGTAAATTTCTTATTAAAAGTGCAAAAAAAATCTTTTTAAAAGTTATTAAAATTAAATATTTTTGTATTCATTTTATTTATTTGTTTTTATTTGCCTATGATAACTTAATGTACGGCAATTAGTAATAAATTCAGTAAAGTGAGACTTTGACCCGCGCACGAAGGGTTCCGTGCAGACAGACACTTTAGCATATATAACAAATAGTTTTGGCTTTTTTCGTTTATTGCATTTTTTCGGTTTTTGGCGCTTTTTTTTATTATTTTTACTGAAATTTTAGTGGTACTGCAGTGCTCATCCATGGTAAATGCCTTTACTTTTACTTTTTACTTTTTAATTGCTGTTGTTCATCGTTTAGTTGTTGCCGTTCTTGTTGTTGTGTACGCATTGCAATTAAAATAAATTCAGTAAAGTTCGACTTTAACTAGCGCCCAAAAGGGTTCCGTACATTCGGTTTTGAGCATTTTTTCGATGTGGCTTTTTTCCTTTTTAAGTTTTTCCAGTTTAAACGATTTTTTCAGCGTTGTCGCTTTTTTCTCTTTTTGGCGGTTTTTTCTCTTTTTGGGTTCTCTTAATTTTCGAAATTTTTTTCATTTTGGCGATTTTTTCCATTTTGGCGACTTTTTTCTGTTTTTGGGGTTTTTTTCATTTTGGCGTTTTTTTGTTTGTTTTTTGGGTTTTTTTATTTAGGCGATTTTTTCATTTTGGCGATTTTTTTGTTTACGGGTTTTTTTTAATTTTTGCGATTTTTTTTATTTTGGCGATTTCTTTCATTTTGGCGATTATCTTTCTGTTTTTGGGGTTTTTTTCACTTTGGCGATTTTTTTCATTTTGACGATTTTTCCGCTTTTTCGGTTTTGGCGATTTTTTGGCGTTTTTTTTTAGATTAAGCCATTTTATAATTTTTTGATTTTTTAGTTTTACCGTTTTCGAAAATTTTAAGAGTTTTGCTCTTACGGTTTCGAAGATACAGCAAGTTGTCAAAATTGCATTAACTGATAGAACACCCCTTAATGTAAATCTTTTAAATTTACTGTTAATTGTTGTAGTCTGTATAAAAATACACTAACCTTACAAAATTCCAGTGTATGTATATTACATGAGATTTTAACATTTTTCGTTGCTCGTTTTGGAACACCCTTTAATTCTTAACTCTCATATATTTGCTGTTGTAGCGGCCAAATGTCTACACACTGTGTCCGAATTTCAGGTCCGTAGCTCTTACGGTTCTCGAGGAAATACCCTGTAACAGAGGAACGGACAGCGTAGCGAAAACAATAGAGTTCATTTTCACCTTTGGTGTACGGAACCCTAATAAAGCAATTATTATTTTCACCTTTGGTGTATGGAACCCTAATAAAGCAAAAAACCTAACGACCCCAACAAACAAAAACCAGCAAATTCCTATGTATTTACAATATTTTAAATAAGTTTGTATTGCTTCTTTCAAACACTAATACACTCATACATATGTAGCTCACACCGATTTGACAATGCTGTGTGCATCTCACCAAAGAAATCTCAGCAAAGAAATCTCAGTGAAAAAGATTTTTACTCCCTAGCGTATAGATGTTTAGACATCAAAAAAATTAATTTTCAAACCCTGGAATCCTTTTTTTAATTTTTTTTCATTTTTAATAGCACTTTAATTCTTATCAAAACATAAAATTATTTAACAAAAACAAAAAGCTAGTTTTAGCTAGTTACTTTTACATGGCAAAATAAAGTTTAAATTTTCCAGCTCTAATTTCAACTAATTTCCTTGCTTGGCAGATAAACAAATGCTGAGACATGCTTTTGATAAAAAGGAATAACAAGTTTGGTGTTCTCATAAAATCCAGATCAGTAAAAAAAGAGAGAACAATTCAATATTGTACATGATAAAGATTATGAAGCAAAGGGTTTGTGCTCAGCTCTAGTACATTTGTACCTATGCGAATTTAGTAAAATTGGAATAAATTCCAATAACTAAGAAGCAAATCCCTTTCATTTGCAGCTAATTTATGGAACAGAACGCTTTTAAAAGTCACGGTAGCAACAATATCTTTAGAAAGCAATATTTTATAGATGCCAGTAAGTATGTGCAAATATATGAAAATAGTCTTTAAATTCTTTCAAATGATAAAATAATAAATTAAATACTCTTAACAAAAGCATCCCAAAGACGAGCGGTATTGTATGGAAAAGTAGTTAAGCTGCTTAAATTAAAAACTTCTTAACATAAACTTGCAATACACATACATATGATAATATTGCTCTGTCATGCAGTGGCTTATTAAGTTTATCAAACTTATAAATATGTACATATTCGTATTAAAGTGACCTTGAAAACTTAAACTTGATCACATAACAATAGTTTTTTTTATTTCTTCCCGCAAGCAGAATTTTCTATAGTCCAGCTTGAACTTCTTAAAATTTAAAGTACGTTGATCATTATTTTTTATTACTAATATTAAAATTATTGTATGTAATTATTTTTTTTTTTGTCTATTTTCGCTTGATGTATTATAATGCTCGTAAAAACATAATAAGTTATTTTATGTAATAATTGCAATAAAAATGAATTTATGGTTTTGAGAATTGTTTGAGATGAATTATTTTATACAAAAAAAAAATGGCACAATAAAAAATAAATTTATAAGGAAACTATGTTGTGATAAATAATTTAGTTAATTTATTATAAAGCAAAAAAAATGAAACTCATTGCTTGAATATTATTTACAGTTTTGTTACGTTTTTTAAGCTCAAGAAGTTGCTTAAGCACATGAAGAACATTGACAAAAAAAAATTAAAGTATATTTCAACACTAAAAATGCAGATATAATGATACCTGTAATTCGAGTTTCCACAAACCAATCAGTCAATTCGTTTGAGAAAAATTTTATGCAACAGCACTGAAATGTGTGACTACTTTGTATGCAATATTTCTAGAATGAAATGGAACGTACCAAGAGCAGAGAAACGTGCAAGATGAATGTTATATCTTGATATTCAAACAAGTTTGAACAATCCCTCTTAACACAAAAAAAAAAGGATTTACTATTTAATCTCCTTCAGATGTACAAAAAAAGTCTGTAAACAATTAAAAAAAATAAAAGGCAAAAAACAGTAAGCAGTCAGTAACAAAGCGAATTTATACCGGGTGACCTACTTTCAGCAGATGATAATCAGCTGTTGACTACTCTGTTGTCAAATCAAGCAAAACCTTGAATAAATATTTTGTCAAGAGGGAGTTTTACATTAACAAATATACATGTTTTTAATGCAGTGTTGCATTTTATATCAAAATGAGGTCTCCTTGTGATTGCACCAAGGCGAATTCACCATAAGGTGGTATTGGTAACACAGCTGAGCTATTTTTTTTTTCTATTTAATATTATCCAAAAAGTCGAAATTTAAAATCAAAATATGTACCTATTTAATGAATATTTCAACATTAAAAATATTTTGTTAAGCGGAAATTTAAAGTCGTATCGGAAAACATAAAAACTTTGAGATAAGTGGGAAAAATTCTTAAACGTTGTCAATTTCGTTAAACTTTCTGATAACGATGGGCTTGAACAGATTCTGAAATTAAATGAAAATTGCTTTTTAAATGCATTCCATAGACAAAAACTCCCTTGCCTTACGCTGTATATTGATGTATAATTTTGAATATTTAATTTCATGAGTAACTTTTTTTTTATTTTCTTATTTATATTAATAAATATAATGTGAGTATATTTTTTTACGTCAACTTTATGTCAGGTATTCTCGACGGCCCAGGTAATTCTTTTCGCGGCTTAATTTTAATAACTTACTTTAATCTCCTTTTTCAGTACATTTTTTTGACACCCCAATAACGCATTTTTCAAAGCGATTTGAACGATCCGAACGATTTAATTTCACGTAAAATACGGAACATACCCGATTAAAATAATTAAAAACCTTATGACTCGTAAGACTACCTTTTGACTCCCCCCATTATATTATGGAATGTAAATATAATAGTTTTTAGCTACTCACCTTCTACATTCAATTCATATTAGGTAGGTACTTCAAGTTAAATATTTTATATTATCAAGGCCCGTACCGATAACCGTTTAAATCATTAAAATTTAAAAACTGGCAACTCTAGCAAACACTAATTGATATTCACTCAAAACTTAAAACACTTGTTGTTTTGTGTTTGTTGTAAACAAAACAAAATTATTTGACTCATATTTTCTCTGTTTTTTATTTCTATATTTTCTTAAACGTCTTTGATAAACTTAGGTAAAGAACTATAGTTCTATAAACCTACAAGCATGCACACACACATACTGGCAGCACACACTCTGCCCTACTGAGAAGGCTGTGAAAGAAAAACACAAACTACTGCTATCCACAACAACAACAACAACAACCAAAAACTATTGTATTTACTTTAGATTACTGGGCTTTTATCATTTGATGCACTGAATTTATTTTATAAAACCCTTTTTATTATCATTTTAGTAGATCTATTTATTAAATAATATTATAATAAATAATATTTTGTACTTTTAGCTGTAATCAATAATTTAATTACATTATAAAATACACTATAAAGAAAATGAATTTAGTACGACTGCATTTAGCGGCGAACCCGTGAGAACTAAATATTTTGGCAATCAAAGCAGTGTTACCAAGTCAGATTTTACTCTTACAGAGAATTTAAGGTAATATTAATTTTACCCCGTTGAGGGCGCCACTGAATAGAATAATATCGTGATCTCGGCCGAAATTAATTAATTTTTCATATTTACAAGAAAGATTAGCAAGACATATAATTATTTGCAGCGTATAGGTATTTAGTTATAAATAGAATAGGTATCTTAAATTATCAAATAAAAAAACATAATTAAAGTATACCTAGTAGGTACATATATACATATGTATTCCTCCTTTTGAGTAAACATTTTTCGGCATTTATTCAGCACGACAGCAAAAGAATTAATGCTTGCGTAATAGTTTTCGACACCAAACGGCTACTACTAGCAACAGTGTTACCATATGTGAAGATTTATCTTATTTTTGAAGTTTTTAGACATGTTAAAACGACAAAAAAGATTTTTTTATCTTAAAATAAGATTTTTAAAAATTTTACTTATATTACTTTTAATATATTATTGAGGGATTTTTTGACCAAACTACTTACAAATTTTCTGATTTGCTTCATAATGCTCTTACACATATTCTATATATTAAATATTTTGTGTTATTTGGCTTTATTTTTAATAGTTCACAAGAAACAAAATAAATTTTAACTCATTCCCATTCAATAAAATAACAAAAAAGATTTTTGGTCATAAAAAAAGTTTTTTTTTTGCTTGACTTGACGATTTTTGATCAAATAAATATGGCAACACTGACTAGCAGGCTCTTGAAATTTTTTACGAATTGTTCATAAAAAATATTTCAGGTTTATTAAGTGCTTATTTGACATATTGCTATGGGAAATTTGTCAACTAAACCTAAAATAATTTTTATGAACTACACCGAAAGTATACAGTGATTTAGAATGTAAAGGGGATTATATTGAAGACAACATTTTTTGGGAGAACAATTACAAGCAAATCTCGATACAACGAACGATAAAATGTCAGGCCCATTCGTTGTACCGAAAAATTCATTAAATCGAAAAAAAATTTTTTTTAAGTGTTATTTTAACTATTGTTATTGTAGACAAGAGACATTACAATAAAAGGAATGAGGGCAATTTTTAAGATATAGTATAATATTTTTTTGCCGTTCGTTATACAGACCACACATTTATCAAAACATTCGCTATACAAAGTAGAACTAAATATTATAAATATGTTCCTAGCAAGTTTTTGGTTTTCATTTTGCGATTTTTTCTTTATCATTCGTTATATCCAGTACAAAATTAGAATTTCGTTAAAGCGAGATTTTTTATACCAAGATTTGCTTGTAATAAAAATTTATGCTTTTTGGAGATTGTTTCAATTAGATTTATTTCTACATATTCATTTGTATGTATATAAAAAATAGAACTTATTGATTATATAGTTCTTGTTTCAGATTGTATACAAAGCGTTTGCTGGGTAGTTGATCTTTTAATTTGTTTTAAATGAAAACGTAACATAATATTTCTACTTGTACTAAGAAATTTATGAGTAAAGGTCCCCTGATGATCTGCATTAGCAACAGTGAACAGTGAATATGAAAAGGAACAAGCCAAACTACAATAATCAAATTCAGTGTATTTTTAAAAAGAATTGTCCAATGCACAAAATGTTCTATTATATTATCAGGGTGACCGATGACATTTTTCAAAAAGTGGCACCAAAAGGGAATTTATCAAAAAAAAGGGGCAAAATTAAAAAAAAAAAACAAGAAAACTACACTAAACTTTTTATTTTTAATGAATTTTTATATAATTCACTCTAAAAAAAGGAAGACAAAAAGTGGCAAGGCAGTCGAAAAAGTGGCAATTTGCTACTTTAGCCGGTCAAACGGTCACGCTGTATATTATACATATGTCACATTGTCATAATTAATTAATTATTAATTTAGTACGTTCGAACTAAAATGGAATGACAGCTCCAGTAAGTATGTACATACATATGTAAGAGTGAACATACATATATGTAGGTATGTGTGAAGTATGTATGAAAATGTAAAAAAGTTGAAAAACTTGGTCAGAGCAAACTGCGTTCTAAAGTTTAGAACTGAAACAAAGATATGATGTATGTAGGTGGTGTAAATAATTATGGAGAAAATATGTATGTTATATCTATTTATGTATATGTATGTACTTGAGCATTTCAATTTCTGTCTCAAATGTTTGTTTAAACCAAATCGAAGAGAATTTGCAGCAGAGCCAAATGTTATAAATGACAATATAAATTATCGACTGTTTTTCAAATTGTTCCATTTCTTTAAAACAAATCAGTAAAACATAAATTAAAATTATACATATATGAATTTTTTAACATTCCAAAGAAAATTTTTAAATATTTTTGACTTCCATTAATATGTACATATGTAACTATGTATGTAAGTATTTTAATATAATGTGGGTGATTTAACAAGCTAAACACAGAACATCTAAGTTAAATTTTGTTATGTCATCTCATGTTAGTTTTTTATTGCTATTTTTTTATTTTAAATATACTTAAATTAAAATTTATTGCGATAGTAAATGGTTTTGAAGCCAATTATTGATATTAAACGAAAAAAAAATCATATATTTTTGAAAGTAGTTTGCCTGGTAAAGTAATTAAAATAATACTTTAAATTGTTTAATAAAAAAAAATAATTTCAAAACCAAATCAGATAATTAATAACGGTTGTCATAACACATGTGGCATCAAGGAAAAAGTGCTTAAAGGCCGAGGCACAATGAATCCGTCATACGTTATACTTCGCTTTTTTCAACTGGCATTATCGCAATGACGGAGAAGGTTGGCACAATGAGTACTTTATTGACGGAAGCATTTTAACAGCTTCTTTTCTTTAATTTTATTTTTGCTGCCTCAAAACACAAAAACCTAATTCAGAAAATACCAAATAACAAACCAATGTCTGTCAAACTACTCAACGTACGCAAAAAGTTGACCAGTTTTTGTACTTTGCGTTGACAGATATGTGCTGAATGTAACAGCCCTCATAAGAAAACATGTATATCAACTTAGCTGTCAGTTGAAAAAGGCGAAGTTTAACTTATGACGGATTCATTGTGCCCCGGCCTTAAGTAATATTTTACTGTTTTACAGTAGTGCAGTTCTAAGCTTTCAAGTCGATTTTCTAAAATCTATTTCTTTTACAGTTAAATTGGGAAAATCGGGTTTCACCTAAATTTTTTAGAAAAACATTGTTCTGCATACTGTAAATAATATATAATAAATAGTTGAAATGTACAAAAGTATGTATAAGGGTATCATTAAATAAAAAAAAACTTATCTCGACCTTTTTGCCACAGCAATATTCTATTCATAGTATTCAAGCTGTTGAAGAGTACTTGCAATGTAAATTTATAATAAAGGGTCCGGCAGATAACTTTTTTTTTTTGAAAATGCTATAAAAAAAAATTCTGAAGCTTCGGCTGTGTGGCACGTAGCGCCGTCCTGTTGAAACCAAATGTTGCCAATATCCTCCTCTTCAATTTTTGTGAACAAAAATTCCTTCAACATGGCCCGATAACGATCGGCATTGACTGTAATGGCCACTCCGAAAAAAATGGCCCAATTATGCCTCTGGGCCAAAATCCGTACCAAACAGTGACTCGTTTTGGGTGCGTCGGCTTTTCAATGTATGCGTGCGGGTTTTCTGTGCCCCAAATGCGACAATTTTGCTTGTTTACATAGCCGCCAAGATCAAAACGAGCTTCATCTGAAAAGATGATTTTTTTTTTTGTCAAAATCGGCATCTTCTGTAAGTCGATCGCAGGCCCACTTAGCGAAGCGAAAACGCATTGGATGGTCAGTTGTCTCGTTCAGCGAAAGGATAAAACTAATTATCTGTCAAATCAGACATGAGCTAAGTGTTACCATTCACGAAATAAGTTGGAAAAAAAACGTTAGATGGCGGACCCTTTAGTTTGGAAATTTCAGATATATGGTTCATGTCCCCTATAAACTATTATTCTCAACATGAAAAATGTGTTGTGCCTTTCTTGGTTCATTATAAATGTTGTAAAACGTAAAAGAATCATTTACAGAAAATGTATTGCTTGCATACATGTAGATACATAATACTAGCACTACAACAATTGCTTTATTTTTATGCACTTTTACATTTAAGATGACGATATTTTCCTATCTTGTTGTGACAAAAGTTTACCCCACAGTTTTAGTTTTTTATCTGTGTGTAACAAGCCTGGTAAACAACATACATATTAATGAGTGTTTGTTACTTTTGCTTAGTTCAGCAATTTTTGAGCTTTTTTGCGATGGAGAAATGCAGAAATGAAGGAAGGAGCCTTTACCTTGCCTTCTCTCTTTAAATCAAGGCATATTCATGTGCAGGGTTGTCAGATATTGGCAATTTTGCGTCAAACGTGGCGATTTTTAAAAATTTTTGATTTGGCGACACGACGTTAAGTAAATTTGTTGACGATTTGTATGGCTATTTTTTTAAACAAAATTGAACTTTATTATGCCCTTTACCAAAAAATGGTAAAAGGGTATATATAGGTTTGTCATTCCGTTTGTAATTTCTAGAATATTAATAAGCGAGCCATAAAGTATATATATTCTGGATCCTTATGTATAGGGAATACGAATTAGCGATGTCTGTCTGTACGTGAAATCGGTTTTCCGAAGCTCCCAGAAAAGCTAGACACTTCGTTCTTGAACTGGTGGATCAGAAATTGTCGAAATAAGATTGGTATTAAAAATCAGCAAAATCGAGCAGACGGTTTCAGAGCTGGGAGACTTAAACTTCATTTTGCCATACAAAATAACTACCGAAAACTAGTTTTTAATAATTTTTTATTAAATAAACTTATTTTATACTTCAGTATGAATAAAATTGGTATTTCTAACTGAAAAAAATATTAAAAAAAATTAAAAAAATTAAAAATACGTTTTCAGGGTTGGAAAACCTTAACTTTTTTTGTTATGCAAAAGTAACTTACTAAAACAAATTTTTCCTTTTTTTCTATAACTTAAACATATCTAATGTTCTTAAAAGGAAGAGATTGATGTAAATAATCAGAAAAACAAAAAGGATGATTCCAGGGTTGGAAAACCTACGATTTTTGTGATATATACAATTAACTACCGTAAACTAATTTTTTAATTATTTTTATTAAATAAACTTATTTTATACTTCACCACGAATAAAATTGGTATTTCAAATAAAAAATTAAGCTTCAAAAAATTAATAAGATGTTTCCAGGGTTGGAAAACTTTAACTTTTTTCTTATCCAAAAGTAACTTACTAAAACAAATTTTTCCTTTTTTTTCTATGAATTAAACATATCTAATGTTTTTAAAAGAAAGAAATTGATGTTAGAAATCAGAAAAATCAAAAAGGATGATTCCAGGGTTGGGAAACTGAAACTTTTTGTGATATAAAAAATTAACTACCGAAAATTAATTTTTATTTTTTTTATTAAATGAACTTATTTTATACTTTAGTACGAATAAAATTGGTATTTCAAATTAAAGATTAACCTTCTAGAATTAAAAAGATGTTTCCAGGGTTGGAAAATTTTAACTTTTTTTATACAAAAGTAAATTAAAGATATCTTATATTCTTAAAAGATATAGATTAGTATAAGAAATCAGAAAAATTAAAAAGTTTGATTTCAGGGTTGGAAAATCCACACTTTTTGTGATATAAAAAATTAGCTACCGAAAACTAATTTTTTTTTATAAAATAAACTTATTTTATACTTCAGTATTTCAAAATAAAAAAAAATTTAAAAAATTAAAACGACGTTTCCAGGGTTGGAAAATCTCATTTTTTATACAAAAGTAGCTTACTAAAACAAATTTTTTCTTTTTTACTATAAATTAAACATATCTTATATTCTTCAAAAAAAAAATATGGTGTAAGAAATCAAAAAAAAAAACCAAAAAGGAGGATTCTTTGTGATATAAAAAATTAACTACCGAAAACTAATTTTTATCTATTTTTATTAAATAAAATTATTTTATGCTTGATAACGAATAAAATTGGTATTACAAATAAAAAAACTCAAAAGACGATTCCAGGGTTGGAAAACTTTAACTTTTTCTACAAAAGTAAGTTACTAAAACAAATTTTTCCTTTTTTTCTATAAATTAAACATTTCTTAAATTCTTAAAAGAAAGAGATTGGTGTAAGAAATCAGAAAAATCAAAAAAGATGAGTTCAGGGTTGGGACACTTACACTTTTTTGATATATAAAAGTAACTATTTCTAATTAATTTTTATCTTTTCCTTTACAAATTATATATATTTTACGTTTTGGAAAGAAAAGTTTGGTATAGAAAATTATAAAAATAAAAGCCACAGCTCCAGAGCTGGAAACTATGATTTTTTTTCTAGACATTAAAGTAACTAATTAAAACATTTTTTTTTAATTTCCTTTTTTTCACTTAACACACTTTCTATATTTTTTTTAAGAACTACTAGATTGGTATAAGTAATCAGAAAAATCTAAAATTATGATTCTAGGGTTTGAAAATTATTATTTTTTTCTTTGTACATAAAAGTAAGTATGTGCTTGAGTATGTATCTCTATACTACATAAACGCACTTTGGTAAAGGGTATATAAGATTCGGCACAGCCGAATATAGCACTCTTACTTGTTTTTTTTAAATTAGTTGTTTTAAGTGGTAGTTTCAAAAACAAATCCTACAATAACTCGTCTGCAAGAAATTAAAACAATTTGATTTTGATAACTGAAGCATACCCGCGAATAACATTGTAAAAGACAATTTTTACAAAACCAGTTTTCTCACTGATTACAGTTAACATTACTCTCTTGCATTGTTCAAACATCAAACAATCCAAAATTATGCATCTTATCGCAGTCAAAATACAATTACAAGCAGTCAGTCAGTGAAAGAACTTTGTAATTAACTAAAAAAAATCATGAAACGAAATTGTCGAAAATAATTGATAAATGTAACAGAGATACAAAGAGAAACGTTAATGCTATCATTATCATTATATTCGATAAGCTGAAAAATTTAAACGAAAAAACAATATTGCCTTAAAATACGTTTTTTAGCTCTCCTAAAAATATTATTATTTTGTCACTTACAACGTTATTCGCGGCTAACCTTCAATTATTCTTACATACATTAATACAATCTGGATTTGGACGAGAAAATTTTAAAAGAAATAATTTTTGGCAACTTTTTTTCTACTTTTGGCGATTTTCGGGTCAATTCTAATACATAAAAATAAATTTATTATCAAATATAAATTAAGAAAAAAAATAAATAAAATTGATTTTGGCGACTTTTAAAATCAATTTGTGGAAATAGGTCGGAAAAATTTAACAACCAACCCTGTTCATATGTACAAAATAATAAAACTGAAACCACGCCCATCCCCAAAAACAGATGCCAGGGCCTTGCCTACAAATGGAGCTCACTAAGGACACGATTTTCCTTCCTATTTACCACAGTTATGAAGTGGTGGTTTCAGTGTGGCAACTGGAAATTTAAGGCTGCCACTTTTTAGCACAGTATTTTTTTTTTCTTCCAACTAATGTCAGGTAGCGCCACTAGTGAGGTCGTAGTATGTATATACTTTTAAATGTAGCATGCATTTCCACCTTTTTACCCGGCATACCTTCCCCATTATGACAGTGTAGAATGCAACCATAAAGTGGAAACAATATTAAGTATTCTAAGGCCCAATAATCGACTTCTCAATTAAGTGTCATTTAGCTAATAGCCACTTAATTTTAAGTTGCACTTAATTGCAGTTTCATTTTTTCAGTCGTTAAATTAAATGATCACTTAAATACTATGAAAGTATGGTAGCACTGTGAAATGTTGATAGTTCTAAAAGAAAATAGAAAAACAAAAATAGCATAATAACACATTTTATGAAAACAAAAGAGCATGAGAACGCATTTTTCTATTTATTTATTCCATGATATGATACTATCTATGCATTGTATATGTTATATATTTATGAAAATTAAACGAAATTCTTTTTAATACGACCACATGATGTTTATGTATATGTTTTCAATAAACACACACAAGCACAATAACATATGGTATGCTCGTAAGACTTAAGTGTGATTTAAATAGACAAGGTTGGGAATTTAAATGGCTCTCAACTTTATACTGAAAAAATTAATTCGGTACTTAAGAGGCACTTAAAGATAAATGACATATAATTGAGAAGTCAATTATTGGGCCTAAATATCTAAATTGCAGCTTTAATCAAACCAGAAAGCTTATGTCCATACCAGTAAATTCAAGATATTTCGTTTTAACGAAAAGAATATTAAACTTAAGCGTATATGGTTTTATAAGAAAAGATAAAAATAAAAAATAAAAAATATATTAGTTCTTGCAGATTATAAAAGAGCTGAAGATTTAAGATGCGACGACAGTGACATTAAACTTTAGATGTCGCAACATGTGGTTGGTTTTCTTTTGGTTATTAAGAAAAGCAATCAGCAATGTAATTAAAATAAGTTCATTTATATTAGATTTTAATATTCTTAAGCCAGCTAAGAGCAGCTTAGAACAAAAGTATTTCAAAATAAATGCAAAATCTAGGTCAACCAACGTTGGTCATGTGACCGTTATTTCTATAAAAAAAAAATTAAATAATAATATCACTTTGGGCAGATTGGGCACAGTCATGTATATTCCCGCGAAATTTATTTATTGATTTATTTCATAAATACTTTACAAAATAAATTTGCAAGGCATTGTTGCACAAAAATGGACTGGGCGACTAAGACCCGTGATGTTACTAACAGTATTCTTAAAAATGTTTTTGTGACTGACTATACCCGACCTATGCCTTTACATAGGAAGTAACAACGTGGTTGTCAACGAAATTCCACAAAGGTACCGCAAGATTATACGGTTATCTGTTGCAGATCAGTCAACCAATGCTAGCGAGACGAAAAACTCTCGAAGGCCAAACAATAAAACTAAAAAATCCGAAAATTATAAAATCGCCTATCCGAAAAAAATCGCCCAAAATCGAAAAAAATCGCCTAAACAAAAAAAATCTAACACTAAAATAAATCGCCAAATCCGAAAAAATCGCCAAAATGAAAAAAAACGCCGAAAACCGAAAAAAATCGCCAAAATGGAAAATATCTCCAAAATGAAAAATCGCCAAAAAACCAAAAAAAAAATTTTCAAAACGAGAAAAAAAGTGGCAAAACTAAAAAAGCGCTAAAAACTTTTAAAAAATCGCCACAAATGAAAAAACTGGGAAAAGCAACTTTATAATGGGGGAAGAAATTAAATCAAAAATACCCGCACGGAAATTTTTTAATAATTGAGCTGAATGTCATACTTAAATGTTGAGCTTCCCACTTCGATTTTATTTTTATATTATGCACTTTTAGGTTCAATCCCACAATGTCTACACGACGTTCGACTTGTCGCACACTTAACTTTGAAACATTAACAATATATGTGACGCGCAAAATAGAAAGGGACCTAAGGGTAAAAACCTGTTTTGTTCAGGAGAGCCATTTTAAAGATTTAAGTACGTGTATCTTTGGTGTACCATCACTGAATAAAACGAGCATATCTCTGGGAGGGAACACTGTTGGGGCATGGGATCGGTGTCATTCGATGCTCAGATGTTGTCCACATCAAAAAAAAAAGTGAAAATTGATTTTTTTACCCTTAGGTCCCTTTCTCTGTCACATATATAAAAATTAGTTTTTGTTTTGAATATAATGGCCTATTACCCAACTGCGAATGAGAACTTTCGACTTACAATTTATATTGAAAACAACAATAAAATTTTTGTTTTAAATATAAATTGTAAGTCGAAAGTTTTCTTTCGCATTTGGGAAATATGTAATAAGTGTGCGAAAAGTCGAACGCTATCGATATCGTGTAAGTGGCCCTTATTGGTGTTCTTGTAATGGCAAAATCTTGTGCTTCAAAAAGTGGCAGGGGCCTTGTGTCCTTTAAAATGTAGTTTTCCATTTAATGTGCTTTTACGGTTGACCAATTCTTAGGAAACTTGGCACACATCCCAAGATCTAAAAGTGATGCGATTATGTAATTCTACTCAATCGATTCCTACGAAACTTGGATCTTGCAATGATGCAATCTGATGGATGAAAAATGGGCCTATTAGCAAGACTTTTTGAGATCTAGATTAAAGATTAAAATAACCTTAATCTTTATTTGTGATTTTTGGTTAGTCGATTATATGGTTTTACTTGGTAGTTTAAACGGCCAATCGTGGTGATTTAATTTTGCATTAATATTGACAACATGCACTTGTGAAATATATAACTTTTTGTAAAAATTCTATGATAAAATAACTTAAAAACACATAAATATATATTGTTTTATATTTGATTTATTTACTTTAACAGGCGCAATATATTACATGTAAAGAAGATGATATGGCAGTTTCTTCTTCTTTCCACAAAAAATCAAAGTGTGTTGATAATATGTAGTATGACATTTGCACAGAAAATGTTGCCACTATTTTAATCCTCAATATGGTAATACTACACATAATAAGAAGTTTAAACTATCACTCAAAAACATCAAACTCAATTAACATGAGATTAAGTTAATTTTCGGATTAGCTAATTAGAGAATTAAACTAATCTTAATCTCGAACCCAAAAAGTCGACCTTAAGGTTCAATCAGAAGTGCCATGACCATAACCATAGAAAACAGCTGTTCGACACAAACTTATGGGCAACACTGTATTTGATTATATGTGACTCGCCATAACGCCATATCTATTACCATAGAAACCAATTGAATTTTGGTTTGGTTATGGCCATGGCATTATGGCCATGCCACGTGTAATTTAAGCTATAAAATATAATATTGGAACTAAAAAGGCGAAATAAAAATAATTAATCAACTTTAATAAAACGCACTTAACTGTTAAAAATAATTAAAATTTCGTTTAATAAACAATTTTTTTATGCATAAATCTGTTTCATTAAAATATTCAGGGACTGATTTACCCGCCCTTACTAGTGCACATAAATGGTTTTTTCTACAAACAATCTGATTTATTTTGCATAGCGTTGCGCAAAACAAATAAGGCTCGCCCCTTATCGCCAACATACAATATTAATATAAATAAATTGAAAGTTTAAGAAATTTATTATTCGACATATTGTCAGAAGTTTATTTTAATTTGAAATTTATTTGCTGGTGGTTCAGCGTTGTCTATGTATTTCATTGTTGCTGTAACAAATCATCAGTAGACTTCAACCACACATTTTGAGTCGTCACAAACCTCTTATCTTATGCACAGACTTTCAAGAACTATTTGAGAATTCACAAATAATAATATTTTTTGAAAATCACAAAAGAAAAATAAGCGTAGTAGGCTTAGAAACTAATACAAAAAACCCAGCAAATAATTTATATTCGATTTGAATCTATTTTATTTTTCTACACCTTTATACAATTAGAAATCCATTGGATAACAATAAAAGTAATTACATATAAGGCAAAATGAAAAATAAAATCTAAATTTAACATTTAAGAAATTTATTATTCGACATATTGTCAGAAGTTTATTTTAATTTGAAATTTATTTGCTGGTGGTTCAGCATTGTGATTTGTTACAGCAACAATGAAATATATATACACAAAAAAATTCATAGGCTATATTTCCTAAAATTGTGGTATAATTTTAACTAAGTGAAAGGGTAGAATGGCATTTACAAAGTTTTTTAGATAATTTAACAAAAATTTTGGTTGACTTCTATGTTCGAAAAATC
Source organism: Tachina grossa (assembly GCA_949987645.1). Taxonomy (NCBI): domain Eukaryota; kingdom Metazoa; phylum Arthropoda; class Insecta; order Diptera; family Tachinidae; genus Tachina; species Tachina grossa. The sequence goes on along the minus strand of OX465276.1, from coordinate 19,365,796 downwards.
AACTAAAATTTTAGTTAAATTACCTAAGTAGCAAAATAAATTTATACATATATATATAATGCGGCAAATTATCATGGATTTGAGTTACAAATAACTATTTATAATTCGATAATTTTTCTAATAATATTCAAAGAATTTTTGCATTTGACAATAATATATTATTTATTAATTTATATTTATATGCATGTACAGGGTGGGCCAAAAGAAACCAAGGGGTGTAAAAGTTTAATAACTTTTTTGTTTATTAACTTTTTTTTATTTTTTCTTTCAGATTATATAATATACAAAATGGAAATTTTTTTATACTAAGTATGAAAAATGATGTCTCTTAAATGACCACCGTTTTCAGCTTCGCACTGATGGGCTCTTTTAAGAGCATTTGCCATAACATCTTTCAAAACTTGTGGCTGTAGCGTTCGAATTTCTGCAACAATGTTTGCTTTGAGTTCAAGGATTGTCTCTGGCTTGTTCACATACACTCGCTCCTTCAAAAAAACCCCAAAGAAAATAGTCGGGTGCTGTCAAATCTGGCGATCGCGCTGGCCAAATAATTTCCAAATTTCGATAAATTATTCGCTCTCCAAAAATTTGACTTAAAAGTGCCATTGTGTCTCGGGCAGTATGGGCAGTGGCTCCGTCCTGCTGAAACCACATACCAGGTCTGTTTTCAAGAGCAGGACGTAAAAAATTTTCTATCATAAACCGATACCGCTCTCCATTTACGGTTACAGCACTTCCATCTTCATTCTCGAAGAAGTAGGGCCCAATGACATTTTCAGATGTGATCCCACACCATACTGTACACCTGATGGGGTGCAATTGGCGTTGATGAATGGCTCTTGGATTTTGAGAACCCCAGAACCTACAGTTCTGCTTATTAACAAAGCCATTCAAATGAAAATGAGCTTCATCACTCATAATCAAATTTTCAATAAAGTTGATTTCATTTCTGACCAACTCTTGAAATTTAACTGCAAAATTTAGACGTTGCCGATGATCTGCGGGTTTTAATTCTTGGACCAATTGCACCTTATATGGGTATAACTGTAAATCTTTTTTTAAAATGCGCCGTAGTGACGTACGAGACATTTCTAGCTGAGCAGAACGCCTTCTGCCAGATGTTTCTGGTGCTTCGTTAACACTTTGCTGTACTCGTTCAATATTTTCCGCAGTGCGACTTAAACCTGGTCTACCGGTTCGAGGCAAATCTCTTACGCTGCCATGTTGGTGATGACGATTAACTAAGCAACGAATCATCGCTTCAGAGGGCGAAATTCTGACGTTAAAATATGGACGATATGCTCTTTGCGTTAAAATAATTGATCTCTGGTTTAAATAATAAAATTCTATTGTTCTGGTTCTCTGTTCAGTTGTGAACCTCTTCATTATAAATTCTCCAAGTGTTGTCTATATAATCTGAAAGAAAAAATATAAAAAAATTAATAAACAAAAAAGTTATTAAACTTTTACACCCCTTGGTTTCTTTTGGCCCACCCTGTACATATACATATATAGGGTGTTTTTTTAAGAGGTATAGAGCTTCGAATTGAAATAAAACACAAGAAAATCGTTTTAATGTCCATCAATTTGGCTTTATTGGAAGGATAATTTTATGCCATTAATGTTTAAATATGATTTCGGGCATGTGGCCGCCGCGGCTGGCTCGAATAAAGCCAATTCTACAGGTCCAATTTTCAACCACTTTTTCGAGCATATGGGGCCGTATGTTGGCAATAACGCCACGAATGTTGGCTTCCAAGTCCCCTAACGTTTCTGGTTTGTTGGCGTAGACGAGCGACTTGACATATCCCCAAAGAAAATAATCCAATGATGTCAAATCACACGATCTTGGTGGCCAATTGACAGGTCCATTCCGCGAAATTATGCGCTCATCGAATGTTTCCTTCAATAAATCGATTGTGACATGCGCTGTGTGGCATGTAGCGCCGTCTTGTTGGAACCACATTTATGCCATCCAATTCGGGAACAAAATAGTCGGTTAGTCGGCTCCAATTGCTGTGCACGGTGGCGAATCGATTCATTCGGGTCCTCTTCAACACTTTGCTCTACAGCGGCAATTGTTTCTTCGGTGCGCACTGTTCGACGTCTCTGCGGATGCATATTATCACATAGAGTAAACGTAGTGCGAAAACGATCCATGGTTAACCGAATTAATTGCTCTTATGGACGATTATGTCGACCATAAAATGGACGGAGCTTGCGGTAAACTTCGCGAACTGAACCATTATTTTCGAAATAAATTTGCACGATTTGCAAGCGTTGTTCTTTTGTCAACCTGTTCATGATGAAATGGCAAACCAAACTAAATATTAATCACTTGACAGCTGACAAAATGGCCGCCAGTTAAAAAAGTGATGCCAACTTAAAGTTCTATACCTCAATAAAAAACACCCTTTACATATATAATCAGTGTTTATGTCTGCTATTGACCTAACCGGCTATTAGACGGTCATACTTGGTATGTGAACATGATGTGGTGATATAAGTATACTCGTTTAAAAGATCTGATAGTCTTACACAGAGAGAAGCAAAAGGCCGCCCGAAGACACTTAGTTATTCTCTTATTTACACGTGCATTCGTACAAGCATGCATTTTACTTTCTTTTATATTATACATATATATATATATATATATATATATATATATATATATATATATATATATATATATGTATGTATGTGTTTGGTTGACTTTGGTCTAACAACACAACAGTCTCTCTGATAACACCATGTTCACATACCAAAATAATACCGTCCCGATCTTGGTCCAACAACATTTAAACATTTATATAGGTTTGATCATAGGTTTGTGCCTAAAATGAACGTCTGAACGATTTGGCTGGCCCCAGCTCTAATAGCCGCTTCTATTTGATTACACCGTGAGCACTCCTACATAACAAAAATGCATAATTTTCTTCTTCTTTTGCATTTGTATACATACAAACACAAACATAGCAAAGATAAAGATAAGACAACGTTTGCCGGGCTTAGCTGGTTTATCTATAATAATTAAAAAATAATAAATTTACACAAACATAAAACTATAAATTTCATGTTACATACCTTTTTGCTCAAAAATTTTCTTTTGACAAGAAAATAGAAAATAGTTCAATAAAAATAATTTCGAAGAAGATACCTTATTGTAATAGGTATATTAACTTGGATTTTAGGTAAATTGTAATGTACAAATTACCTAACTGCATATAGTTAATAAAACCCAAGATTTTTATTTTGATATAAAAAAAGTTACCTATTCAAGCTTAGTTAATATTACCTCTTACATTTTTTTGTGTGTAGACACAACGCTGAACCACCAGCAAATAAATTTCAAATTAAATTGAAAGTTATAAGATCATACATTATTGCAACAATTTAGCTTCACCGATTATCAAATACAAGAGGAGAAGGTTTAATTAATATATGTATGTATTTTGTCAAACACTTTAACAATGTGAATGAACGTATTATGACTCTGAAGTTTTCAACGTTTTGGCCAATTTAACGCACAAATTCCTTTCAGCTACAAAACTGAGACATTTTTAAGTAGTTTAGTTTGAAACTTTTCAACATAAAACCAAACAGAAATACAATTAATTGTTATACATGTTTGGAAATACCCACCAACACAAAATAAAAGAAGAAGCCAAAAGTTTTATTTCCAAATAAAAAAAAAGTTGTTAAATAAATACATACACAGAGAAAACAGTGCCTAATAATTACCTCATAAAATAGAACAAAATTAATAAGAAATCTCTATGTTTTTTTTCAATAAGGAAATCTTATAAATTTCACAGAGAAAACCTTTTTGAAAAAATCAAGAAGAAATATTGTAGTTTTTATGAGGTTATCTTATTGATGTTTTTAATAAGGTTTTCTTCTTGATTTTATGAGGCGACCTCATAAAATAAAAAAAAATTATGTCTTTCTTTATTATTTGTGCTTTGCTTATATATTTTCATTTAAATTCTATACCATATACTTTTAAAGGAGACAAGTATTGAACCAGCAAACTTCTGAATGATAGACAAACACTCTAACCAATATGCTAACAAGCAGTCTGAATAACTATTGAAATAATTTTGCAAACATGTTTATACAAAAACGAAAAAGATCATGAAAAAAAAATTGTCTGTGTCTATTTATAGATATGAAATAACAAAACACCTCATAAAATCAGGAAGATTTCCTTATTAAGAAAATCAATAAGATGCTTTACACATAATCATATAGCAACCTCCCAGCAAAAAATTACACATTACCATTAGAACTACTTGCCATATAATGACTTACTTTTCTGATTGCCAGTTTTCACTACTCGCTTACAAATCACATTACCTAAAATTACAGAAAATGACGTGCAAGTTGCTAAATGCAGACAATGATTTTTTTAGACGAAATAGATTACGTGAAATGTTGACAAATAAAAATATGTAAGTACTTCTCAAGAATCGATTATTTTAGTCTCACGCCTTGTTAAAATCATTAAGGTGGTAATCCAGTAGGGAAGTGCTTCCACCAAAAATGCTTAATTCCAAACTCGATTACCTTTTTTGAAATTTTTTGCTGGGCTAATAAAATCAAGAAGAAAACCTTATTGAAAAAATCAATAAGGCAACCTAATAAAATCAATAAGAAATCCATATAGTTTACAATTTATAAGAAAACCTAATAGAATCAAGAAGTTTTTCTCTATGGATTGTTTTTTTTTTTTGGTGCCAAAAATAACGGAAATTGCGAATAACAAGATTTCTTCTTGATTTTATGTGGTTTTCTTCTTGATAAAATTAATAAGATTTACCACATAAAAACAATAAGGAATCTCTATGAAAAAATCTTCGCTTCTTTCTGCTGGGATACCCCTTAGCCTAAAAACGTTTCATAGAGAAAATCTTATTGGTTCTATGAGGCAGTTTTTTCTCTGTGTAAGTATTTATGTAGACATGTTCATATAAAGGTATTATCTGTTGCTTTCAATCTAAAACATCAAGAACTTCATCATTACTCATCGTAAAATTATAAAAAAAATTAATGTGAACTAAATCTTTTAGTTTCTTAATAACACAAGAATAAAGAAATTTATAACTCAATGTGTTGTCAGCGCTTGTAAAAAAATATTAGTTTGATTATGCAAATATTTTCTCGACTTAATGAACACATTATCGAAGGCTGCTCAAAAGGCGTTTATAGTTACGCTGTCACTGGCCATTAAACAATTTTTTAGTATATACAAATATAATAACAACAAAATAATTTATTTACATATGAATTGGAGAAGCCAAATTTAAAGTCATAGACGTTAGAAGCAGCTTAGAGAATGTGTTTTAATATTATTTAAGAATTCGGCACGTAATATAGATTTTCTACTAGAGATCTACAGTTAAGGCTATCCTACATATGTATATAGTCGTTCGACTTTTGAGAAAGTGGAACCCTGCTGATCTAAAGGAGTTTATGAAAATTTTTAAAAGATAGTGATAGCAAAAAGTCTTAATTTTAGTAACTGAGCATCTATATTTCGTTTATGCGAAAAACTAAAATACGATAAAATTTAAATTAAAAAGGCACATGCCCATCAAGCGTATTGATTCTCTATAATACTTATAGTCTGAATATGCTTATAAACAGGCTATGGATATTTAATCGGACAAAAAAAAAATACGCATGATACTCGGGATATTTATTTACCATTCGTCACCGTATACATACAGTTGTATATATAAAATGGAATGGAAAATGTGTAGCTGTTAGACTTGGGTCGAACTCGTTCACTAGTTCATTTTTACCACAAACCAATGATCAAACCCATGTAATTTAAATGGGTTTGATCATTGGTTTGTGGCAAAAATGAACTAGTGAACGAGTTCGACCCAACTCTAGTAGCTGTGTGTGTATGGCTGTTTAACAAAATGTTTTATGTGTATGTGTGTGTAAATAAAATAGCTCTGTATATACCCTGAAGGAAATGTCGATGGTGAAAATGTACTGAGCCACTTTTGACTTTGTCACCAGTACTACTCTACAATTATTCCTCATGCAATACTTTGTGCTATAGACATTTAGTATGCCCTTGTCATTGGAAATCTACTAGTAACACTAAAACAATTGACTAGCTATTGAATTCATAGTTCTTATGGGAACATAGAGACATACCAACCAGCCCATTTACTGGTACATTTCTATACCTTACGTACATACAAATTTATGTATATTGACAAGTTGTTGAAAAATCCACCAGAAATACACCACATCTGTTTTCTCTCTTTCTTTTATACTGACGAATAGAAGAGAAATTGTAGACAATGCAACTACTACTAGAATTTTAGTGTTGACATAAAGACATTTGGCCCCAGTCTGACATGCTGATTTTATAGTTGTACTCAAATTAAACTAATTTAAATTTTTGTCGGCAACGCTGAGCAAATACAGTGTTGCCAAATATATAATACAAAAAGTGTTATCAATGATGGCTTACAATTATAATGGAAAGAATATCCCGAAATCGATGTAAAAATATAAATTTATTCAATTTTATAATTTTGAGTGATATAAGTACATTTTAAAAGAGTTATTTAATTTTTATACATGTTATTTATTTAAAGGTGGCATCACTGAAATATTTATGTACACTTCAATAACAGCTGCTTATGATGCTGCAACCGTCCGCAATATAATTAATTAGCTGGATTTAAGGCGACAAATGCAGCCAGCGGCATTCACTGCTTTAATGAATGTGTTTAATGCATAAATAGAATAAACGAAATGCAATATTAAAATTAATATGATAATTACATTTATTCAATAAAAAATTAATAACAAAAATTAAAAATTTTAAAAACCTCCGACATTTTTCAGAATATATGTTATATCTTCTAAACGGCTGGACCGATTTTCTTCAAACATAGCTAAGAACCTTCTCGATGAAGTCATCTTTCAAACAGAAAAAACTAAATGAAAATCGGTCCAGCCGTTTGGCCTGTACGTGGACACGGACAGACACACAGATATACAGACACACAGACACACACTACACACTTATAAAACCCCTTTTTTAGTCGGGGGTTAAAAATGGGTCAGTCCATCATAATTATTTTTTCTTAGACATGTTTTTTACAAGAGTTGAGTTGAGTCTTTTTTTATGTGAAAAAATTTACGAATTTTTATGGAATCTCGTTTAAGGTATATAATCCACTAAAAAATAATCCCTGTCTAAGCAACTTTCACAAAATTCTATTTGCATATTCTGTAGTAAATTGCATACAGGGCAAAATTTATTTTTAAATGAAATCACAAAATAAATTCAATATTTATGCATTTTGAACAGCTTTTTTGTCTCGAAATTATTGTTACATTTTTAAGCTTTAGAATAATTAAAAGGTTAATAAACATTTTATATGCGCCTACAGTGATTTTTTGGGGTTTGTAAAAAAAAATTAACTTAGTAGGAATTCCAAAACGAAACGTGTTTTTAGTGAAAATAATAAAAAAATTTCTAATTTTATTTATGTTTTCAACATAAATTTTAGGACGAACGTATTCGTTTGGCCCCCTTCAGGAGACCATGAGTCTTAACAAAATTTTAAAAATTATGTAGTAGCTTATTTCGACAAGCACAGTAACAAGAAAATTCACCCGTAGCAGAGAAACAGACCATAGTCCCCCAGAGTCCCACGAGCCCTGCAGTGATACACTACACACTAGGCTACCGGGGCACACAAGTTCCATTACCAACTAACTGTGATGTAATCGAACAATCTTATTATTTATTTCCGTTATTTTGAATTGCGCAGTTGTTGTTTCTTGCTGGAAACTCCCTGATGTAGATTCAGTCTTACACTACGCTCTTTATATTTCCGCCAACATTTCAATTTCATAACTGTATATTTTCGTCATTTGTTACCCCTTTTCCACGCGAAAAGTTTATTTTGCAAAGTCTTAAATCAACTGGGAGCAAGGCAGAAAAATAAAGTACTACTATCTCTGTCTTTCACCCAATTGAATTAAGACTTTGCAAAGTAAACTTTGCGTATGGAAAAGGGGTAAAAGCAATATTTATGCTCCAATCGAAAAAATTTTAGTTTTCTTCAACGCTGGCCTGAATTTTTGCAATAAATATACAAGTAACGAATGACAAATATTTAGAAAATTTATAAAACTCATGCTAAAAGTTTTTCAATAAACACTTCAATTTCTCATGTTTTTAATAAATTTTTTTCTACAATAAAAAAAAATATATAAGAAACTATTACTCATAGAGTCTTATGTGTAGTTTCCATAATGCAAGCAAGTGATTTAACTAAAAAAAAAAATATGAAAAACTCTAGACTTTTTAAGTTATTTTTATACAAAGTTTCTAGCCAATCAATTAATTTATAGGACTCGCCATTCTATTGATTTATTGATAATAATATGCAATATTAAAAAGAAAAATCACGAATGACAAACAATTTAAATATAGGCAAATCCCGGTATAACGAACGATATAATGTCAGGCCCATTCGTTATACTGAAAAATTCGTTATATCGCATAGTTTTTTTCAAGTGTTATTTTACCTATTATTATTGTAGGCAAGATACAATACAATAAAAAGCTTGAGGGAAACTTTTTTTTTAATAAGATATCAAATACCAACTAAAAGTATCATATGTTTTTTGCATTTGCACTGATGCTGTAGATTTTGTTTAATATTTTTTGCCATTCGTTATACAGAGCACACATTTATCAAAACATTCGCTATATAAAGCAAAACTGAATGTTAGAAATATATTCCTAGCAAGTTTTTGTTTTTTATTTTGAGATTTTTTCTCTATCATTCGTTATATCCAGTATAAAATTAGTATAGTATTCGCTATATAAGGTTGTTAATGTAAAAAATTTTGACGTTCGTTATATCGGATTTTCGTTAAAGCGAGATTCGTTATACCGAGATTTAACTGTATATGCTTTTAAAATAAAAAGCAAAGCCTTTTTTAATTACCTCTGTTTTGTAGAAACCAGGGTGTCTTCTCTGTAATTCGTAACGAAAGGAAATGCTTTCGAAATTGTATGTTAATTGCATGTAAATTCGAGAGCTTTTTCTGTCGTTTCAAATTGCAGGTAGACCCCAGAATCAAAGGCTTACATGTTAAAAAAAAAATTTTAAAATCCCTTTAAATAGAAAATTCAAGAACGATTCTCAAAGAAAATAAATTATACATTGATGATCTCGAACACAAGTGGCAACACTGGCCTTGGCGAGGTTTTTAAATGAACTGGAAATACGAGTATAATGGCCTATTTCCCACCTGCGAAAGAAAACGTTCGACTTACAATTTATATTGAAAACAAAAACAAATTTTCGTATTTTATTGTTGTTTTCAATATAAGTTGTAAGTGGAACGTTTTCTTTCGCAGGTGGGAAATAGGCCATAAATGTTCGTCCTATTTCAATGGCTAGCGATGAAATCTATATTTTCAAGAAAATTAAGTACTGTTGCATATAAAACCAGATGACATTAACTTTGCCTGGTTTTATTTATTTATTAGCGGAAATAGGTAAAGCTTTCATAAGCATTAAACGGTTTAATGGATTTTATATAAAAATTATGACTGTCTTCAGTAAAATTTAAAAAATTATGTTATTAAGTTTTAAGCCAACAACTAATAAGCTTTCTTATTTGTATTATTATTAAATGCAATATATTTCTTTTTTGTATTTCATTAAAAATTATACATAAGGCATTTTATAAAATATTACCTGCCAACTTGGCTCGTAGCAGTCCTTATCCGTGTAATTGTTATGCAGTTACTATAAATTTCATTTCTTATATTGAAAATAAAATATTTATTCTAAAATTAAACAGAGCTTGACAAAAAGTGAAATAATGAGAGAGAGAGAGAGAGTACTATTGCTGGCTATGTGGAATTTGAAATACACTTCATTATAAGGAAAAAAGAATTTGATTCTTGTGAAAGATATGTAAGTAACTCTTAGACGTGTGTTCGAGGCCATCAATATTTAATTTGTTTTCCTTGATAATAGTTTTAGAATTTTCTATTTTAGATAATTTTTAAATTGTTTCTTTTAAACATGTCCAGCTTTCGAACTAATTCAAAAGAAAAGTTTTTGTTTTTTTTTTTTTTTTTTGTTATAAAAGCCTAAACTTAAATTGTTTGTCATTCATGACTTTTCTATTTAATATTGGATATTATCAATAAATCCATAGAATGGCGATTCGTATAATTTAATTAATTGGCTAGAGACTTTGTATAAAAATAACTGCAAAAGTTTAAAGTTTTTCATATATTTTTTTCTACTTAAGTCGCTTGCTTGCATTGTGGAAACTACACGTAAGACTCAATGAGTAATAGTTTTAATAAAGCAAAAACTTTACTTAAAGCATGAGAAATTTTAGCGTTTATTAAACAAATTTTAGTATGAGTTTTATCAATTTTCTAAATATTTGTCATTCGTTACTTGCAAAAATTCAGGCCAGTGTTGAAGAAAAGAAAATTTTTTACGAAAACAACAATTTCCGCTTCAATTGTAATAATTTAAGTTGTAAATAATTAATTTATGTAAGATTATTTGCTTAAAATTTGATTTTGAAGCAAAATTAACATGAACAAAATTGTAACTTGAGACTTGTCTATTTTTATAGATTTTTCTTGTGTTAGTTTGTAATATCTGATTTCGATGTTTTTATTGTAAGTTTGGGTTTTAAGGGAAAATAAAACTAAATTAACCAGATCAAAGATCTAAAAACTTTATAGAGATAAATTAAAACTAGAGAAGAAAAGTTATGCAAAATATATGCAAAAGGCAAGGGATAGATAAAGGAGAATTATTCTTACAACTAATTATTAATTTTATATATTTTTTGGATTTGATTTAAAGGAGTTCTAAGCAATCAAAATGAGGTGAGATGAAAGCTTCCTAAGGTGAGGACAAAAATATTAAATTACATTACCTATTACGATTATAAAAGAAACGATTAACTTTTACACTCCCATAAAATCCGTGATGAAGGGCTTAAAAGGTGTTATAAATAACAAAGTGAAATTTTAATTTACAATATTAAAAAAAAAAACAACAACAAACTGCAATATAAAGAATTGCATTCCGTTTTATGATTTTCATTATAAACTTGAACGCTCTTCCTTGCAAACAAACAATTGTTACATTCGTGAGCTGCTTAAAACTCTGAGCATGCGTAACTTCTGCTGGCTTTAAGATCTTAGCTTAACATTTTGTATTTTATTCTTGAGTTACTCAATTTTATTTTTTATTTTTTATTTATTCATTTGAATTTCACATGAAATCGAAACTGAAACAATGTGAGCACGAAGCTCAATGTACAGGTGAGAAATCAAAACCGTAAAAAAGCAAAATAAAAGCATCAGGCAGCAGAGGTAAAACAGCAACCAGCAACCAGCAACAAACAACAACAACAATAAGAAATAAAAATCCAATTGATCTGAAAACAAATAAATACAGCAACAACTCGTGCCAAGTGTGTTATTTGATGGTTTAATACGTACGAGTCAACAACTTCTTATTTTTCTTACTCTTCTGCGATCAGTACTTTAAACATTTTTGTTATTAAAAAATATTTAAAAAAAATATCAAATATAAAACAATAAGAAATTCAAAAAGAAAATTAATGAATTTGAAAAATATATCATAGTGTTTAAGCAACCAGTGTGTCTTCATTAAGTGCTAAAGTAAATAAAAAGATAACAAAAATTATACAAACTGAATTAAGTAATAATAATTAATAATAAGGAAAAAGTAATGTTTTATTTCTAGGCAAAGAAAATATTTCAAACAGTTTAAATGGTGTGTTAACTCAAGGAGAAAGCCTTAAGATTCCCAAGAAATTAAAACGAAACTTTAAAATAAAATTCTTAAAAATGGTGAGTGTTGTAAATAATTTTTTTTTTTTTTTTTTTGAAAATCTAGTCAGTAATTTTCTTTAAAAATTTAAAGAAAAGCAAGCGAATTGAAAAGTTTTATAAATATTTGTTTTATATAGTTTTATATAAATTTGGCTGAGAACTTTAATAATTACGAACAAGTGTTTTCGTTTATTTTAATTTAAAAATTCCCAAACACGAATTGAAAAAAAAATTATTAGAGTAAAATATTTTTTTAAATCAAACAACATAAGTCAGTCAAACGTATATAAAAATTTTACACAATTGTGAGAGTTAAATAAAGAAGTTATTCGATTCATCGAATAATTCTAAGTTTTTATTTGATTATTCGAATCATGCCGCAAAATTATTTTAAATAATTTTTCAGTGCACACTACAAAAGCTATTAAAAATTATTCGATTAATCGAAACAAAAATATTTTAATCGAATAGAAAATTTTATTTATATTAGAATAAAGTAAATCAAACATAAGTAAACACTTTGCACAACTTTGTAAATTAAAAAAAGAAGTTATTTGATTAATCGAATAATTCTTGGTTTACATGGCTGCCTTTCTTACGTAGGCATTCAAGTAGAATCTAGAAGATTCCTTTTTGAAACTAATAATTGTTAGTTTTTATTCGATTATTCGAATAAGGCCGAAAAATTATTTTGCATAATTTGTCAGTGCATGCTACAAAAGCTATTAAAAATTATCTGATTAATCGAATAATTCTTGATATTTATGCGATTATTCGAATGCAGAATGCATTACAGGTCTTATAACAATGCCGCAAAATTGATTTATTTAATATTTCAGTATGCACTATAAAAGCTGGTAAGAAATAATATTCGAGTAATCGAATAAACTTAAAATTTCATTCAATTATTCTTAAGGTCAATGATCAAAACCAAATAATTATTTAACTATTTAACACTGTAGAAATTTATAAAGCAATTAGAGCAACCGAATAACCTTTTTAAATTTTATTCGATTATTCTAATAAGGAATCTATTAAAGGGCGCCCTGAAGTAGTGAAAAATTAGTCTTAGAACCAATTTTTCAAAAATACTAAGGCTAGTCGAATATATATAAAATTTTTGTTGATTGCCCAAAAGCCAAAGTTAATTAAAAAGGTCTTTATCGAATAACCAAGATAAGTTTTTAATTTTTTTTTCAGACAAAATATCATTTAACATCGAATAAATTTAAAATTTTTTCGATTCACGAATAAAAAACTGCTGTTCGAACAAAAGAACTAATTTTTATCCGATAATTCGCTGTTATAACAGAAAAGTTGAATTTGGCCAATTAAAAACAAGTTTTGAATATGAAAACATATTTCAAAATAAAAATTTTTCTAATTAAAATCGAGTTTTATTCGATTATTCACAGCAATCACCATTAGTTATTTGATTACTAGTATTAAAATTAATAAGAATATTACTCGAATAATAAAAAAAAATTGATTAAATAAATTTTGAAATAAAGAAAAATATTTTCCAGTAATCGACTAAGTTCCCAATTTGATTCGATTAATCACAGGGACAAGTTACAAATTAGCTAATCTGCATTTTGGAAAACGAACATTTTTGCAAAATACTTACTTTCAAAAAAAAAATTCATTTAATCGAATAAATTTAATTTTTTATTATAAAAATATAAAAATATAAACAGATATTACAATAATTGCATTGCATGTGATGGGGAAATATTGTTTAGAGTATATTTCTTTATGCGCATAAATTTGTAATTTTAATCGATTGTTCGTGGGAATACCAGCAGTTATTCGACTATTCGCATTTAAAGTTATAAGAAATGGCATTTGAATAGTGAGAATAAATAAAATAAATTTTTGAAGAGAAGAAAAGTTTATTACAGCAAATAAAGAGACAAATAAGAAATTACTTCGAATAAATTTCTTTCAATGCACAAGTTTGTAATTTTAATCAATTATTCGTAGAAACACCAACAATTATTCGATTACTCGTATTAAAACGTATAAAAAATGGCATTCGAATAATAAAAATAGTTAGATGAAATTTTAGAAAATTTCATCTAAATTCCTAACTTGATTCAATTATTCGCAGAAAGAACTAACAATTTAGTTCATCTGAATAATGTTAAACAAATACGAATACAATTTCGCAAAACATTTACAGTTGAAAAAACTATTTTGTATGCGAATAATCGAATAAATTTAGCATTATTAGAAAAACTTAACGAGAGCAAAAATCAATCAACAATATAAACATGAATATAACATTTAAATTTTTTTTTCAAATTAATCTTTATTCGATTATTCGCTAGAACTATCAACATTCATTTACTTATTCATATTAAAATAAATAAAAATGGTACACGAATAAAATAAATTTGTCCAGTACTCGTCTAAATTCGTTTAGTTTATTCGATTACTATCAGAAAGAACTGGTTTATTCAAATAATGAAAGACGATTATAGTTTCAATTATCAAAAAAAAAATATATATATATATATATATATATATATATATATATATAAAATATTATTCGATTAATCGATTAACTTTTAATTGATCATTCAGAAGCAGAAAGAATAGAGTTTTATCATATTAACATTTTTAATGAAATATTTGATGAAATATAAATTTCATAATGAAAAACAACTGTAGTTCAGATTAAAAAAAATATATTAAAAAGTTATTCGATTAATCGATTAAATATTAAATTTAATTTGATCAGTCAAAAGCAGAAAGAATGAAAAACTTTGTTCGAAATCTTATTAACAAGTAATTGCGTAATTTGATGATATTTAAAATTTTGGAGAAAAAATTGTTTTCTAATAATCGAATAAGATATAAGGTTTTATTTTATTATTCATATTAAATTTGGATTTTGTGAAATTAATCAGTACTTAAATATATTATATACGTGTATTATGAATTTTATTCGATTGATTTGATTTTACTCGATTATTCGCATGGACTAAGTTAATTCAAATAAAGAAAAACGATAACAGTTCGGATTTTCAAAAAAAATATATATAAAAATTTATTCCATTAATAGATTAAATTTAAAATTTTACTTGGTAATTCGAAGGGAGAGAGAGAGAGAGAGAGAGAGAGAATGAAAAACTTTATTCGAAACCTTATTAATAAATAATTGCCCAATTTTTTGATATTTAATATTTTTTTATTTTTTTCGAATAATCGAATTGCGTTTTATTCTATTATTCATATTTAAATTGGATCTTATGATATAAATGTTTCAATTAAAAAAATTACTTTAGTATTAAATTATTAAAATATTATACATACGATGTTTGCGTGTATTATAAAAATTAATCGGTTAATTTAAGTTTATTCGATTGTTCGCCGAATAAGTTATTTATTCAAATAATGAAAAACGATTATAGTTCAAATTTTCAAAAAAAAAAAAATATACACAAAATCATTTGGTTAATCGATTAATCGATTAAGTTTTAAGTTTTACTTAATAGCTCTAGAGGAAAAAGAATGAAAAACTTTGTTCAAAAAGTTATTAACAATTGCTTAATTTGTTCAATATTTGTTATATCGTGAAATATTTCTTTTCGAATAATCGAATAGAATATTAAGTTTTATTCTATTAATTTTCGAGCTTTAAAATTGATGCCTGTACTTAAATATCTTATAAATACAAGCTATTAAAAAATTATTCGATTAATTTAATTTTAATCGATTATTCGTGAAAAATAAGTTAGAAAAATCGAATAAAATAATTGCTTTTATTTTCTTATTTATACTAAATTTGGATTATATGAAAAAAATTTTCGAGTTAAAAAAAAATATTCGATTAATCGAATATTTATCATTAATTTTTGTGCGACTTGCAATTAATTTTTATGCAATTATTGGAATGAAGAACGCAATAAATGTCTTATTTCCAAACTTCAAGTTTTTTATTTGATTTTATTTTTTAGTGTTTGTTGTGAAACATTTAAAAACTACTAATCGACTGATCGAATAAATGTCACATTTCTGTCGATTATTCGAAAGGATAATGCATGAAAAACTATGTTTTAATGATCAACATCGAATAAGCATACAACTATTTTCTAGTGTAAAAAATTTTTAAATGTATTTAAGTAATCGGATAAATTTTAAGCTTTATTCGATTATTCGAATAAATAATATATTAGAGGAAAAACATATTTTCAAGTTTGTTTTAATCGATTATTTACAGAAATAGCATATTAGTTATTTTATTCGACATACCGAAGCTATAAGTCTTATTCGATTATTCGAACAAAGAATATATTAGAGGAAAAACATATTTTCAAGTTCGTTTTAATCGAGTATTCACATAAATATTATATGAGCTGGTTTTTTTGGAAATTTTGAAGTTTTAAGCTTTATTCGATTGCCTGAAAAAGAGAATATATTAAGGAAAAAACTAATTTTTAAGTAGATTTTAATAGATTATTCGCATAAATGTCATACGAACTACTTTATTCGAAATGCCGATCTGTCGATTCTACTTGATCGCTTTTAATTTTTAACAACAAATTAAAGCGAGCATGTAATTAGTGAAAATTTTTTATTAAGTTATTTTCGATTATTCGAATGAGGAACGAATAAGAGAAATGTATTTGATAAATCGGATAAATTTTAAGCCTAATTCGATTATTCGAATAAAGAATATGCTAGAGGAAAAACATATTTTCAAGTTTGGTTTAATCGAGTATTGACATAAATATCATACGAGCTAGTTTATTCGAAATATCGAAGTTTTAAGCTTTGTTCGATTATTTGAAAAAAAAATATATATTTAGAAAAACTCATTATCAAGTTGATTTTAATCGTTTATTCGCATAAATATCATACGAAATAGTTTATTCTAAATGTTGATCTGTCGATTCTTATTGATTGCTTGTAATTTTTAACAACAAATTTAAGCGAGTATTTAAAGAAAATTTTGCATTAAGTTGTTTTTAATTATTCGAAGAAGTAACGAATAAAATTTTTTCACAGGGTATAATGCAGGGCATTTCCCTTAGTTTTGTTAAGGAAATATTTGTTTTTAAAGCCTTATTATTTGTTTTTGAAATTTTCTTTTTTTCAATTGAATTATTTTTTTGTTGTCGAGTAACTAATTGCCTACAAATTGGCAGCAAATGCATATGATGTATATGTGTATGACGTAAGTTATGGTGCACCTTGTGCTTGTTAAAGTGAATCTAAAATAAACAAATTATTTTATAATTTCTTATAACCAGAAATCAATTGCGCTGTCCCTGAATCCAGTACTCGTATTCTAAAAGCCACAATTAAGTTAACTGGCAATATTCGGATGTTGATTTAAATGTTTACAATAAAAAAATTTTATAAAACATTTATTTCATAAGAGATTTTAAGCTGCAATTAAAAGTAACTTAATAAATAATTTCCGTCATTTAAAATATATTAAATATTATTTTTTTTTGCTTTTGCAGCATGAAATAAGCGGATGATGCGTTTATTAGCGCTGAGTTGAAGTTAAATTGAAAACCATTTTTAATTGAAGAGTTTAATAAAAGTGAAAGAGATAGATGGATAAGCCCACTGTGATGAATTTGGGAATTTGACATGACAAGCAAATTAAGTACAATTTCCTTAAAGTATTAATATTTTGCTTTATTATGAAAGTATAGTTCTTGAAAAATAAAATAAATAAAAAACATATCAAGTAGGTGTTTCATTAATATTATAACAAAATTATTTTATTACTTAAAAAAATCATTTATTACAAATAAATTATTTTGGCCATAAAGTTCAAGTATTAATGATAAAATATAGATAATACGAAAACAAATTGCCGACAACACCTACATAAATTTTTTTTTTCTTATTAATAAAAGAATTTTAAAACATTTAAATTGATTTGCTTGTAAATATTCCAATAATGCATTCACTCACTCACTTCATTGTTAAATGGGAACATTTACCTTTTGTTTTTTGCTTAAACAATTTTTGATTTCATGTAAAGATTTTTTAAATGAAATTTCAAGTTAAGTATTTCTTTTTTTATTTGTATTTATGGGGTTTCTCATAAAATATGAACTTTATTGAAATTCCGAATTTAATGTGACAAGTTTGTATTTAAAAACATTTCTCTGGTGGTTTAAGTTATTAATTTTTTTTTTATTAATTTTAAAAGTATGTGCAAAATAATAGCTGGCCAGGGTGTTTAGCCACTCGAAAAATGTTATTGATAAAATTTACTGGGTCCTGTAGTTCGATTCTCTAATCGCATCGTTAAAGTAATTATAACGAAAATATATCGAATTTGCTATTCAGTAACGATAACGATATTCGCTGTAGCTTAATGTCAACGGTGTCGTTATTTAAGCGACAATTATTTATGTGCTGTTAATTATATCGACAAAAATCAACGAAAAATATCAACCGCGTACTATCGTTAAAAAGAAGTTACAGAATCACACAATCGTTATTGCAAGCCACAAAATGTGTAGACAAAAATTACGATTGTCGCATAGTTAAAAGTTACTGAATCGCACTACTGGAGATGATCAAATAAAACTTATAAATCAGTGCATGTGTCTTATGTAGAGAACGAAGCCGATTGGCTGTAAGCCACCATCGGCTATTTTTGACGAGTCGCAGCCGCCGCCGACCTTTGTGGCTAATTTTGGCTATGGCTTAGCCGTTTTTTTAATCCCCTTTTTAAATCAAGCACGAGCCCGCTTCTGACAAAAACAAAAAAAAATTTTTTTTGACATTAGCCGCCAACGGATTTATTTGTCGGCAGCCGCCGCCTAGTTTTCATCAGCGCAAGTTGACTTTTAGTCGCAGCCGTAGATATTTGAAGTCAATCACGATTTACCAGCGGAAAGTACAATTTTATAAAATAAAAAAGTTAACAGTCTGTTTGCTTGAGACATTGATGTTAGAAATCTTTAGCGTTTTTGTAATAACGTCAAGATTTCCATCGTCAACATTTTACACAAACAGGCTGCACTAAAAAATTTTAGATTCCTCTTGATATAAAAAAATTAACAGTGTTTCATAAGAAAGTCTTTTACGTGAATTGAAATTAAATAAAGCGGGCAAGAAACAGCAATTTTCGATACAGTACTAAATTATTTTTTTTTCGTCCACGCCCTTCTCCATGATGTCACAAAGCCAATGATATCTTTTCGTCAATCAGTTTTAGAGACCATCAAATAATTAGCCGTCAAATAAAAAAATAAAAACTTTTTTGATTTTCACTCATCAACCATGGGCGACAGCGCAGCGCGTACGTATAGCGAAAACACAAGACTGCACACACACACATATAGGTTAGTCTCACAAACACATGGACTGATTGATGGGTTTATTTGATCGTCTCCACGGCACTTAACGATACTCTCACAATGTGACGATGAGCAAATCGTTAAAAAATAATGAATTATGGTGGTGATCAGAGTAGCAAGCCGACCGAAAAAATCCGGCGGCGGCTGAAAGACAAATATTTTCGGCGGCGGCTGAACGGCTTAACGCCGATTTTTTTAAGCACATAAAAAATGTTTCAACCCAGTCTGTTTCTAGAAAAGTACGTGAGTTATTGAATCACCACGTTGTAACATTAATTATTTTGCAATAGTTTGAATGTTGGAGTAATTGATGTCCTAAATGCCAATAAAAATAACTTCGTAAATAATTTGTTAAACCATAGAAACTAGACTATACATAAATTTCATTTAAGCTTCCTGATTGAATTAAAAATTAGTTACTTTATTGCAACACTGATACGGATGAAAATAAAAAGCTTTGATCAAATAGTTATAAAAAGTCGACTGACTGCTGCAACAAAAAGTCTATGTAAACGTGCATGGATTTAAGAAGGGACTCCAATAGAGAACTTAAGTTTTGTCGCAGCTACGTTAGTCCTGGTTCACACACTTCAACTTATGTTGATCAACTCTTAATTCAGCTGTAAGAAAAAAAAAGAGACATTTGTACTTCTTCCTCCGTCTCTCTTACAACTGAATTATGAGTTGATCAGCAAAAGTTGAAGTGTGTGAACCAGGACTTACCGTTCATATACACATTTTCTCAATACGAAATACATGTAAATAAAAACTATAAACAAGTTGAGTAGACACAATATTATTGTTTAAACGCTTATAGCTCCCAAAATACTAAACCGATTTCAATAAAATATAGATTCTGCACATCTGTATAAGAAATCCTTTAAAACCATATATGTAAATCTTTTTAAAATCGGTGTGGTGGTACCAGCGTAAAAGGGATTACAAAAAACATGTTCGCCTATTAATTATATAGATTAGAAGAATAAAAAAAGCAAATAATGGGACAAAAAAAATTCATTATATTTTTTTTTTAATGACGTATCATGAATATCTGATGCATTTTTGGCAATTTTTTTGAACTGATTGGATTTTCCAGGTCCCTGCAACTAATTTCACAAAAAAAAATGCATAAAGTAAATCCTTACTAATATTCACCTTTATTCCAGTTGTCAAAATCAACGTCACGTCAATACAATACCAAAAAAATTGGGGCTTGCCTACTCGCTCTCGAAAACAAATTTGTGCTATTGACAGTCTATTTCTGTTCTCTAACCCTACGTCTACACCTGATATATTTTTATTATAACAAAAATCAAATTCCATATAGAAAAGAGCTAACATAAAAAAATATATTTTTCAATATAAAATTTGACTTTTGTTATGATAAAAATATATCAGGTGTAGACGTAGGGTAAGGTCTCAAAAATAGTATGAGTCTGTCAATAGCAATCACTTGTTAGGTAGGGTAAGCCCCAATTTTTAGGAATTGTATTAACGTGTCGTTGATGTTGACTACTGGAATAAGGGTGATTATAAATGTGAAAGTGAGTTTGTTTGTTTGCTACGCTTTCACGCCCAAGCCGCTAAACCGTTTTTGAAAATTCTTTCACCATTAGAAAGCTATATTTCCAGCGTCAAATATAGGATATTTTTTATCCGGTTCGAAACCGGTGTTTTTTGATTTGGGGAAAGATTTTTTTCGAAAAACGAATTTTTGGGATGGTAAGGGTAATTTTCCTCTCGGGTTGTAAAACCGGTTTTTATTTATTTTTTTAAACAGATAAAGGCGAGCGTAGCCGCGGTTAAATATTAGCTAAATATATTATAATTTGCTTTCCACAAAAATAAAAATCCAAACATACTTTACATGCCAAAACTTGACGCGTTACTTTTATTGAAATCATTGGGACTTATCGTGGTTGGAGTAATTCGTCTCCGACTACGACATTTTGGTCTCATATTAAAAGAAAAATAAAACATGTTGAGGTCATCTTTAATCTATTACAAATAAAGTCGTAGTCGATAATTTCAATTTGTATTTTATTAGTGTGACAAGCAGCCGCCTCAATAAATATTAAAACATGTCGTCGTCTGTTATTTTATTATTCTAATAAATTTTATAATTTATTTTTCATTGCCGTTGACATTTCATCACAGTCTAGTAAAATGATTTTATCTTAAAAATGCAGTTATTTTTGTATCTTGGTACGAGAGCAGTCCCAGAATTAGCCGACCTAACAAAGAAAGCGAATAATTTTAATTTCAGTAGCTGTATACAATCATAATTGTAACACAACAAAACAAATTCGTACGCTCACATAGTTTACTAACTATATTCCAACACACAAGAGCATCTCTAATTCGATTATGCGAAAAACTAAAATACGCTACAACTGCAAATAAAAAGATACACGCGTATTAAGAGCATTCACTCTCTCTATATCTTTCATGCTTAAAGTCTGAGTATGTTTATATTAAGGCTATGAATATTTAATCGCAAAAAAATATACGCATGATACTCGGGATACATACATTTGTGTATATAAAATGGAATGGAAAATGTGTAGGTATGTGTGTGGGTGTTTGAAAACATATTTTATGTGTGTGTGAAAATTAAATAGCCCTGTATATACGCATGTGTAGCCGATTAATAGTCAGAGTATTTTTTATACTCATGCGTGTGATGGTAGCACACATTAGGTCGAGTTGTTTGGGGACCGCCGTCGTATTATTTTCGCTTGAACCGGTTTTGCCAAAATTGGTTTTGTCTAATCCCCTTAATTTGCATACAATTTATTGAATGCAAGCGTTACATTGCAGACCAGAATTTTTTAGAACTCATTTGCTTTTTAATTAAGTCTTCAGATTAACTATAGACTTTTTTTACTTATTTTTGTTTTTGAAATGAAACAAAATTTTTTATTATGGCATAATATTACAAAGCATTTCAAAAGAATTTATATGGAAATACATATATTAAATTTTAAAATTTTCAATATATTATATTTCTGCATAAAACTTATAACAGCTAAAAACAAATTCATTTATGACATTTTACTACAAAACATAAAGACTTAATCAAGCCAAGTTTATGGTTTTTATTTTGCTAATAAGGTAATAAATTTTACTTTGTGAATTCCTGATGAGAGAAAGAAATTACTGCTTCTGTCTAGTATTTTTTATCACGCTTACAAATAATTAAATCAACACGTTAGCTCTTCTATTAATTCAACAGCAAACAAAAACTCAAAATTGCTTAATTTTATCAACGTTATTTGAATAAATTTGATTAATTTGTGTTACATAAATGTGAATACAATTACATTTAATTTTTTCTGAAGAATTTCTTAAGAATGCTGGAATATTTGCATATTTTTTACATAAAAAATAATTATTTTATACCTTTGTCATCAATAGTTTATACATACATAAATATTTAAGCACATTTTTGTATGCCTAAAATTCAAAATTTTAAGCTGAGATCCGTTAAGGGTTCCGTACACTACCTTCATATCGTTGCCTTAATATAGAAAGGCCCTAACTCATTATTTTGTTTAAATCGAGTTTTTTTTTATTTCGATAGAAGAACATCTAACGTATCGAAAAATGCAAAAATCCCGATTTCAGATATATAATGAGTTAGGGCCTTTCTATATTAAGGAAACGATATTTAATACGAAATTTAGCCTTTATAATCGAATATCTTACCTGATGTAGAATATTTTTTTTTAATTTTAACTACCCGGTAACTTTTTTTTTTGGCTTTTGGGATTTATTTTTCTTAGTTTTGGCGTTTTTTAGGGTTCCGTACACCAAAGGTGAAAGGGAACCCTATTGTTTTCGCTACGCTGTCCGTCTGTCCGTCACACGGTATTTTCTCAGGAACCGTAAGAGCTACGGACCTGACAGAGTATGTAGAACCTTGGCCGCTACACCAACAAATACATGAGAATTAAAAATTAAAGGGTGTTCCAAAACGAGCAACGAAAAATGTTAAAATCCCACGTAATATACATACAATTGTATGAACATATGTATATTGAAGCTGGTAAAATTAGTGTATTTTTATACAGACTACAACAATTAACACTAAAATTTAAAAAAATTTAAATTAAAGGGTGGTCCATCAGTTAATGCAATTTTGACAATTTGCTATATCTTGGAAACCGTAAGAGGCAAACACTTGAAATTTTCAAAAACGGTAAAACTAAAAAACCGAAAATTATAAAATCGCCAAACCAAAAAAAAATCGCCAAAATTAAAAAAAATTTCTAACACTGAAATAAATCGCCAAATTCGAAAAAATCGCCAAAATGAAAAAAAAACGCCAAAATGAAAAAAAACGCCAGAAATAGAAAAAAACGCGAAAATTTCGCCAAAACTAAAAAAAAAATTTTAAATAAAAAAAAATCGCAAAAATGAAAAAAATCGTCAAAAATAAAAAAAGTCGCCAAAATGAAAAAACGCCACAAACCGAAAAAAAATCGCCAAAACAAGAAAATAAAGTGTCAAAACTAAAAAAAGAGCCAAAACTTAAAAAATCGCCAAAACCTAAAAAACGCCAAAACAAAAAAACCGAAGAGACCCCAAAAACGAAAAAAAATGCCAAAACTTATTATATTATATAGGATGAAGTTTGTATTAAATTACATATCTAGTGTTCGTACGGAATCCTTCGTGCGCGAGTCAGAGTCGCACTTTACTGAATTTATTTTGTTTTAATGATTTTTTAGGTTTTTTAATTTTTAGAGATTTTTTTTTAGATTTTGGCGATTTTTTGGTTTCTGGCAAATTTTTGTTAGTTTTGGCTTTTTTTCGTTTTCGTGATTTTTTTCGGGTTTGGTTTTTAACGTTTTTTGTTTCGTTTTAGCGATTTTTTTTAGTTCTGGAGCTTTTTTTCGTTTTGGCGATTTTTTCGGTTTTTGGCAATTATTTTTTTGGGCAATTTTTTTATTGTGGGAGTTTTTAGTTTAAACGTTTTTTAAAATTTCAAGAGACTACCTCTTAAGGTTTTCGAGATACAGCAAATTGTAAAAATTAGATAGTTAAAATTACATTAAGTGATAGAATACCCTTTAATTTTGATTTTTTTTAAATTTACTTGGCTACTTGGCGTAGTCTGCATAAAAATACACTAACTTTGAACATTTTAAGTGCCTATATATAATTGTCGGTATATTACATTATAATTTTAACATTTTTCGTTGCTCGTTGGTTTAGAACGCCCTTTAATTTTTTACTCTCATATATTTTAGGAGCGGCCAAAGCTTTACATATTCTATGAAAATTTCTGGACCGAAACTCTTACGGCTCTCGAGAAACTAGCCTGTAACGGACAGTCGGACATCTAAGCGAAAACAATAGGATTCCATTTCACCTTTGGTGTAAGGACCCCCAAAAAGTGTGAAAGCTTTTCTCATGGCCTAAAATGTTCCTGACTTCAAAAGCATCCATAGAAGCAAGCATAAATATCTTGCTAACTTCCAAATATATAAAAAAAATGCAATGCTGGCTATCACTTACTTCACTTGCTGGCTATAACAATGTATGGATTCACATAATTCTCATTCAGTTAATAATGGAATTATTACAAGTACTTCAAATCTACTAACAATTTCTTAGTGACATTTCACACTATGCCTTTTTAGCCTGCCTTGTTTTGACAATTTTCTTTAAAGTCACGCACATTTACATTAAGCTTTTTTTCTTCATGCCAGCTTAATGCTGAGAGTACGAAAAAGGCAAAGGGAAATGTCAAATATCCCCTCGAATTTTCATTTCGTGCGTTTTGCTCAAGCCAGCAAATTTCTCACTGCCTCTCTCCAACAAATTAAAAAAGCCTGCCTGCACAGGCAATCAGAAAAGGCCCAGTGTACATTTCGTCTTAGCAACTGTTGTCTTGATTCGCCTGTCTTAAAAATTGGAGATTTTTTACTTTAATTATTGATTCATTATCTTGTAACATTAGAGCGAATAAAAACTCCATATATGACATTATTTAAAACAAAAGCCATAAAGAATAAACTTAATGATCTAAGACTTTGTAATTAAATTTAGCATGTGGTGGCTACAGATAAACACCTACAACTGAAAACAATGACATTGTTTTAAAAACACCTGTTAGTAATGAAAATTAAATGTTAGAAGAAAAAAAATATGTATAACTCATATAAAAAAGTCTAAAACTTTCCCACTATTTATTAATTGTTTAATACGCATGGTAAGTTAGATGTTTGATTTGTTGCATTAAACACATTCACGACAGCAGGCTGCCGACTACAACCTGTCAAAAATATAATACATGTGTGTATATGCAAATTATTAGTTTCACTACAATACGGCTGCATAACTACACTACTAGGGTTATAGATGACACGGCTACAAAACTACAAAATCAAAGTTGTAGCTATTGCCTAATTAGACTTATTTCTATTTTTATTGGCGACAATGAGCAAATATGCTGCTGAAATTATAATTCAAAGTGTGCAATGAATTATTGATCATTGGGACTTATAACAAGTGTCGTATTTCGACTTCGACTACGACTAAAGAATATTACAACATTTTTTACCTTTATCGATTATATAATCATCGAAGTTGAAATAAAACACTCGTAATTAATCTTATAATATAACAGAGAAAACTTATAAAAATTCATATAAATTAATAAATTGTTTCGCTAATCAGGAATAATTTCTTAATCGGTCTTAAGTTCAGTATTTTAAATTCTTATTGAATAAAATATTTTTATTAATTTATGCGATTTTGTAAAGAAGAGAAGACAAATTAAACTAGTTTTTTTTTACTGGGGAAAAAACTGGAATTTTTTCCTAATTTACTTTTATTCTAATTCTATTAAATTTAAAATATTTCACTTAAATTTTTTCGTTTTTATATTTTTATGTGACATAAGTAATTAAGTAGCTAAATACGCGGCGACAATTGCTGCCAGCAGCATTTGAAGTCGTGTAGTCGGTAGCCTGCTGTTGTGAGTGTAATAAATGCATGAGTCGTACCCATAAACACATTTTGGAAATGAAAATGTTATATTAAAAGTTACAATCATATAAAGGCTGGCCATAGAGAAAACATCGCAGTTCAATTATTTTACTTAAATTGATTTATTTAATTATACAATATAATTCTTTCTTTCTTATCTGATAGAGGAAGATAAGAAGAAGTACGTGAAATATAAAGTTAAATGTTAATGGGCGTGCCACCCCCCATTTTTTAAATGCAAGATTGTGTGTTTTTCAGAGCTCAAGATGCGTGTTAATAAGTCTTCTAAAAATCGGTAAAGTAGAACCACTTAAAATTAAATATAAAATTTTAATGGGCGTGACTCGGCAAATTTTTTTAAATGGAGGATTGTGTGCATTTTAGAGCTCAAGGTGTGTGATAAAAAATCGTTTAAGTAGAACCGCGTAAAATATTATAATAAATTTAAATGGGCGTAATCCCGCTCATTTTTTCAAATTGAGTAATTACAAGAACCAAAGGTGTTTTATAGGTTTCGCAGCAATCAAATAATTAGAATATCATAAAATTATGTATAAAAAATGGTGGGCGTGTCCGCCACATATTTTTGCAATGGCACCAATTGGAAGCTTTAACCTCTCAGACCAAAAAAAAAAAATTATAATCGGTCTAAAATGTACCGAGTTATGAAATACCACCGCAAAAAAATAGAGAAGAATTGTTAACCTCCACCTTTTTCGAAGTCGGTTAATTATTGCATATGTTGTACTATTGTCGTTTTGACCACTGCTATGCAATAAATGGCACAATATTTTCATAGAAAAAATTGCCCAATTTTCCTGATAGTGAAAAAGTAAACAACATTGAACAGTGTAGCCACCACATTACACAATTGTCTTTGTATTGTACAAGAAAAATCGAAAGTCTTTCGATATTTGCCAATATATTTTGGGGCCATCTTCGAATATGACATATACATTGGCAATATTATTGTACAATACTAAACATTGCACAATTATATTGCAACTAGATGTTCCGCTTAAGAGACTTTTAATTTCTTTGCTTGAGTCTACTTAAACGATTATTCCACAATGTCACAGATATGTTAAAATTAAATCTTTAACACAATTGTATGAAACTACAAAAAGTATTACAAACATTTTACACTTGACAAGTGAAACCAGCACAAAAAAAAACTTTAAACTTTTTTAAGGTTTTTTATAGAAGAAAATGAGCGAATTGGTTTCAGTTTGTTTTTCCATTTTATGCTGGCAATTGTTTTAAATGTTAAAAAAAAACCTTGAGATAAATATATTAAAATTAAACCAAATATGTATGTACTTACATACATATGTAAATACCAGTATGAATGAGTTCAAATAAAATTGCTGAGGAAATGCATGACGAGACACGATTACATTTAAAATGGAAAATTAAAATAGACATGGAAAAACTAAACTGAAGTGATTATGAATACAGTTGAAAACTGGTAAAAACAAACCATAAAAATAGAATAAATAAAAATTATTTCTTTGTTGTAATATTTATATAATTTGCAAGGTGGCACTCACTATCCCTAAATAATCATTCGACTTTTGAGAAAATGCAACCCTGATCTAATAGAGTTTATGAAAAAATTTCAAAATATAAAAAGAACTCATAAGATTAGCGAGCCTACTCTTTAATTCGAGACGAAAGCAAACACATACTTTCAAATTGTAATGTTAATAGCATAAAAGTTTAAAAGCATTTGATTTTGTTTCGAAATACAGAGTAGATCCCCAGGCTTGTATTTTCTCAAAAGTCGAACGATTATGAAAGATAGTGCGCACCAGTCTCAATCATTCTAAAAAAAAACAATATTTGCTAATGCGCTTGTGATCAGACAAATGTCAGAAATTGCTGTTGACATTCATTTTATTTGATAGCATGCAATTAAGACAGGCATGAGATTTCAATTCAATGCAAAATATTTATTTTTATCAAAATAGTTGGAAAATTAAATTGAAATTAATTAAAAATACTTATGATTAAGAACAACGCGAATTCAGTATCAGGTGACCTTATCACGACAAGAATTTTACAACACAAAAAACAACATGTAGTTTGCTATGCTACAAAACCAAACTGTCAAAAGATGTCTAAGCAATTTTTGAAATTTTGGTTCAAATTGCTGAATTTGGCATCAACAGCTGATAGGCCGGGTTTCCACCTGTGTGCCACACAAGCGTAAAAAAAGCGTAACCACTAATTACTAATGAAAAAGTTTTAAATTCAGACATGTATTTATTGAGTTAAATAGTTTCATACATAACTAATAGACAATTTTATAGAATCCAGCATAATTGCAAATAGTTTAAATCAATAAATATATGTCTGAATCAAACAGTTTTTCATTAGTAATTAGTTGGTTACGTTTTTTTTTTGGGCAAATGACACACAAGAAATGCCAGATGTAAACTCAGCCATAATCAGGCGGGCGGAAAAGTGCACATGATACTGAAATCGCCTTGGATTAACAATAATTTATTTGCTGCTGTTATTACACATTCGAAAAACTTTTACAAATTTATCGAACAAATAAAATATTCCCAGACCTGGCTTCCATACAACAATTTGAAAAACGTATAAAATTCAATCGTACAATTAGAACGTATTTTCTATATGAAAATAACCAACATTAATGAGAGCTTCTTGCGAATTGAACAATTGTTTTTTGCTTCTCAAGTTATTTTTCATAGTGGGTAGTTTTTTATTTTTATTTGCTACTCTATAGCTAACTATTTACGAAAATTTAATATTTGTAATATTTTTAAAGCAAAAAAAAAAAAAAAAAAAACTTTACTTTAAAATCTACACGCACTAACTAGTTTGCGGTAAATCTTCACAGCTTTAGTGCTTAAATGGCAAAAAAATATCATCATCATAAGCTCTAACTAACTAACACACAGCTGCACTCAACTCAAGTTTAACATGAACTTCCGGTAAAACGCTTAGAGATCTGGGTGTTCTGCTAATAACCAGCAAACAACCAAAATAGCAATCAACGTTAGTTCATTCAGTCTCAAAATTTGTGCCATCGTTATTATCATCATGTCAATGAAAATTTCAATGTTTTATTTTTTAGTAAATCGAAGATTGCTTACAAATAGATGTCTATTGAAAAGTAAAATGAAAAACATTTTCATAGCAAAAACAAAGAACGTTAAATTAGAACCAGCAACACAGACGAAATTATGGATGATAAACTGATTTTGATTTTCAGGCTGAACTCACCACCAACAATAGACTTGTGTCCAACAAGTCTTTTTGAACTAGTTCGTTCAGTTGGACACAAGTCCGGTCAAAAGCGTCAATGTTAATGAAATGGGGTTAAAGCAACTTTTGATTCAAACGCTTTCAAACTAATTAACAAAAGATAAAAGTCGTTCACTTTAGACACAAACCTATGATCAAATCCATTTAAGTTACATGTGTTTTAGATAGACTTGGGTCGAACTTGTTCTCTAGTTCATTTTTGCCACAAACCAATGATCAAACCCATGTTATTTAAATGGGTTTGATCAGCGGTTTGTGGCAAAAATGAACTAGTGAACGAGTTCGACCCAAGTCTAGTTTTAGATTTGCATCGAAATCATACGACTGGTATCGAGCCAATAATCAAACCCATGAAAGAGTTCGATATAAGTCTAATGTGTTTGATCATTCAGTAGCTCGTTTTTGACACAATGCTTTGACCAAACCCATTTAAACTGCATGATGTTTGATTATTGGTTTGTGTCTAAAACGAGCTACTGAAAGAGTTCGATGCAAGTCCAATATATTTGATCATAGGTTTGTGTCTAAAATGAAGCAATTAATGAGTTGGACCCACCTCTAGACTTGGGTCGAACTCGTTCACTAGTTCATTTTTGCCACAAACCAATGATCAAACCCATATTATTTAAATGGGTTTGATCAGTGGTTTGTGGCAAAAATGAACTAGTGAACGAGTTCGACCCAAGTCTACCCACCTCTACACTCAGTCAAACCAAAAACTCTTCGAACATGTTCGAGGTGTATCTAACTAGGTGGCAGCGCTACTTCAGCTAATAATTTTTTGCTCTATGTACTTTGTAGCTGAAGAATGTCAAAAACTTTGATTTTGTTTTGGTTTTAGTACAATTATTTTTGTGCTTTTGATATTCTTCGGTTCTTTACATAGCTATGGTTGCCGTATTTTTGTTTAACAAATCCTTACGCAGTCACCTGTATAATTACACCATGAACATGTTGAATGCCAGACTTGTATCGAAATCATTCATGTAATTCAAATGGGTTTGATCAAAATCGACAAATCAAATACTGAAAATGTCTTAAGCGCATTATTCGCGGTAAAAATGCATGACTTGCATTATAATAATCTTAGTGAAATTTTTGTTCGTAGGATGATACTTGATTTTTGCACATGCATCTATGCAATACAAACATAAAAAGATAAGCTAAGCTACTCAAAGCAGTAGGTGATACAAAGAACTTTCAAATGCTAAGCCTAAAAAGTTTTTGTACCTTCATACATATGTAGTTTGACAATTGGGTAGCTTGCAACAAGATGACATTAATTTATCGTGCAAAGCATGCACGTGTGTGCCGAGTTCGTCATGCACACTTTGTCCAACAGTTCTGTTTGAACTAGTTTAGAGCGTTTGAATCGAACGTTGTTTCGAACCCATTTAATTTACATTGATGTTTTTGACCGGACTTGTGACTTACTGAACGAATTAGTTCAAAAAGAACTGGACACAATTCTAATGCACACATACACGATGCTTGTGTCATTCATTTTGAGCGTGAACACTGCGCTTTAAACTCTTATAATTTTTTTATGTACATACATATGCTAGGCATGCATGAAAAAATAGATAAACCGAGCAAAATCCCAATTTATAAGTTTTAAAGAACTTACCTCTTACATTCACTTGAAGTTATTTTAATTTATAAATTTTACTTTATTAAGCGACCGTACCGATTACCGTTTTATTTATAATATTTCTAATATTGGCAACCCTATTAAGAACACGTTGATTTTCACTCAAACAAAAACCCTTGTTTTGTTTTTGTAAACACAAATGCACTTCACTCATATTTGCTCTGCTTTTTGCCTCTACTTTTTATAATACTATTTTCTTTACATGGAGATATACATACATACATACATAAACATATGCATGTGTGTTTGCAAGTACAATTGCATGTTTGCATGTATAATTGTACATACATACATACACAAACACTCTTTTTCTAGAGTGCAAGATCATGCAAAAAGACACACAAGAACAACAACAACAAACAAGCTTTTTTTCTTTTACTTCTAATTATGAGGCTTTTCTATTTTTTACACTGAATTTATTTCACAAAACCAAACACTTAACACTTTTTTATGATAACTTTAAAATATTTCTTTTATTAAATGCTATTATACCAAATAATATTTAATGCTTCTGGCTTCTATTAACCTTTTATGTGAATACAATATCAAATAATAAACGACCGGCTATTTGCAACGACTGAATTTAAGGGCGAAGACGTGAGAACTAATATTTTTCGACAATTAACAAGAATAGAGTTGCCATGTACGATAAGATTTCATTTTATAAGGGTATTGAAATAAAAGTCTTGTTAATGCGCTGATTTACACGGTCATAATTGTGCTGGCATAACATGCCAGTTTGTCGGTGAGAGAGGCAAAGAGAGTGGTTTTGCGTTTGGCATAACTTTTCAACCAGCTACAACCCCGCATTAGCAGCATAAAACCAATACACACACAAATTAAAAAACAGCAAGTGTTAAATGAATACGAAAAACACTAACACACACAAAGCTGTGTATACGTATACATTTGTGCAAGATGAATTAAGGCTCAGTTAAGGCTCAGTTAGCCGACTGTAATGTAATGTAACTGTAACGTAGAAAACAGCTGATCGGTATTTTTATATGAAAAGTAAGTTACGTTACATTACATCTCTATAATCATTTTCATTACTTTTCACATACCAATATCGATCAGCTGTTTACTACTGTTGCAGTTACTTTACATTACAGTCGGCTAACTGAGCCTTTAGCCGACTGTAATGTAAAGTAACTGTAACGTAGGAAACAGCTGATCGAGATTTTTATATGAAAAGAAGGTTACGTTACATTACATCTCTATAAACATTTTCATTACTTTTCACATAACAATATCGATCAGCTGTTTCCTACGCTACAGTTACTTTACATTACAGTCGGCTAACTGAGCCTTTAGTCTCGTGTAATTTGGAAAAGAGCAAAAATTGTGCGGCTTAAAAATTGTTCTCGTCGAAACTACCTCATTGACTGGCATGCATCCATCGAGGATTGTTTTAAGAGGTTAAAGTACATGCTTTAAAATATTATCAAAAATTTAAAATAATTTTACTTTTTTTACTTTAATTGTACTAAAAGATTTTTTAGTTCAAAGTTAAAATTTAGGAGATACAAATTAAAAGCATGTGCTCTAGCATCAGAATTTAGAAGAAAGTTAATTATTGGAATAAACAAGTTCATATTTTTTGACTTTCACAATAATGTTTTCAATTAAGAAGAATATGAGTTTCATTGTTCAAAATTGAAAATTGACTTATAGTACAATCGTTTGAAAATAATTGTGGAGTGAAGCTACCAAAACTGTACTATTGTACTGTTTGAGTTTGAATAGCACAAAAAAGCACATTTGTACCAATTTTGTCAAGCCTGATACATACACATCTGCGCTCAAATTTTTTTACTGTTGTTTCTATAGGGTCTTCAAGCAAGAGGTATATTTTGTTTTGTAAAAACGACTATTTTTAAGCGAAATCATCCAATGTTTATTTAATTGTGAAAAAGAAGGCATGTCATTAATAAACAAATCAGCTATATGGCCGCTACGCCTACTCTTGCAGAACAATATTATTTTTATGAAATTTTTAGTACAAGTAACGATAACATTGCCTGACCGAGTTACACATATTTTTACACAAGACTACATATGATATAATGATTTTTTTCATTAACTCCAGAAATTAATTTTTTTTAGACATATCTATACTGCAATATAGAAGCGATATGTATGTTCTTTATAAAATGCTTAGTACTATGTAATTACTCAGATTTACTATGAAAACATAAAGCTGAAACCCTAAAATATTTATGTATTTCCCAAGAAACTAATCTATTTAATTTCTTTTTTTTCATTTTAGGAATATTTTTACACACTTTGCTTGTTTTTGGGGCTCAGTAGTCGGACACTAGCCCAGTTTTACTATGAACCAGTGTCAAACTATCTCTATCCAGCCGAATCTCAGCAGCAGAATACTGTTGGCTATGTTTACAATCCACCACAAAACCGACTAGAATATCCTAAGAAGTCTGGCTATGAATATCCAGTGCCTCAAAAACCATTTGACTTGCCTAACCAAGGTTACTCATATCCAAAGCCAGAGCAGCCGTATGAAGCCACGCCTAGCAAAGGTTATTCTTATCCTAAGCCAGAACAGCCTCTTGAATATCCTAAGCCAACTCCTAAAAAACCAGGCTACTCGTATCCTCAACCTGCAATAAAATTTGAATTGCCAACGAGACCGCCAGCAGCTCCTCAAACAACCAAGTCAGGCTACAACTATCCACCACCCGATAAATCTGGCTATGATTATCCCAGACCTGACAATAAGTTTGAATATACCACCACAGAAAGGCCAACAACTCCTCCACAAAAGCCTGGTTACATATATTCCAAGCCACCTATTAAATTTGAACTACCTACACAGAAGACTGGATATTACTATCCCACACCTCAAGTTAAATTGGAGCATACAACTACAACTACTAGGAAACCAAGTCCAGCTACTGAGAAACCAGGTTATTCCTATCCAAAGCCACAGCAAAAATTCGAGTTCCCCACAAAGTTTACGGGATATTCATATCCAACACCACCCGTTAAGTTAGAAGTACCTACGAAACCGCCACAAAAACCCGATTATTCTTATCCTTCGCCAGCTGTAAAATTCGAGCAAACAACAACGACAACTAAGCGACCCACAACAAATCCACAGAAAACTCCATATTACTATCCTACTCAAAAACCCGGTTACTCATATCCTTCACCCGCCCAAAGTTTCGAAGTGCCCACTAAGCCCACACATTTAACACCAGCTGTCAAATATGAAGTACCCACAAAACCAGCACAAAAGATTGGTTACTCTTACCCAACACCCACAAAAAGTTTCGAATTACCCACAAAACCTATCCAAAAAACTGGTTACTCTTACCCAACACCACCCGTAAAATTTGAAATACCTTCGCAGAAGATGGGTTACTCTTATCCTACCACTGAGCAAAAATTCGAGCTACCCACTAAATCCAGCACAAAAACGTTCTATTCATATTCCACTCCCGCAACTAAGTTTGAAATTACTACCAAGCCACCCCAAAGCACTGGATATTTATATCCTACGCCAGCCCAGAAATTTGAATTACCCACTCAACCTCCTCAAAAAACAGGATACTCCTATCCCACACCTGCAGCCAAATTTGAACTCCCAACTCAACCCCCATCAAAGTCTGGCTACTCATATCCTACGCCAGCCCAGAAATTTGAATTACCCACCCAACCTCCTCAAAAAATAGGATACTCTTATCCCACACCTGCAGCCAAATTTGAACTACCAACTCAACCCCCATCAAAGTCTGGCTACTCATATCCTACGCCAGCCCAGAAATTTGAATTACCCACCCAACCTCCTCAGAAAACAGGCTACTCCTATCCCACACCTGCAATCAAGTTTGAACTACCAACTCAACCCCCGCCCAAGACTGGTTACTCATATCCCATACCAACAGTTCAACTGTCCTACCCCACGCCAGCACCAAGTGGCTATTCCTATCCTAGGCCTTCACTGCAGTTTGAATACTAATGTGATTTTTCATTCGAACTCTTCAACTCAATTTCTTCATTAGTTTAATTCTCATAGTGTTGTTAAGTTTGCGAGTCTTTTCAAATAAAGAAAAAATGTACCAATCTAAATGAAACATAGTCATTAATTGTACTTAAATTATTAAAAACAAGAAAAATATTTATTTAAAAAAAATGCAATATATGCGTAACTGCATACTCGATTTTATATATTTGTAAAAAAGAAAATATTTAGCAAGAGTTTCTATAATTTAAGTTTAATTTTAAGAAAGAAAACAAATAAAACGATTTTAAAAATTTTTATATGTAAGATTAAAAAATTATTTTTATTTTACTTAACCAGTAACGGAACGCATATGGACCAATGCTTAGCTAAAAAAGAGTAAACAAAGATATAAATTAAGTAATTAAATATTTAGGGGAATCTTAGCAACAGAGAAGTAAGTAGAATTTTTAAAAGAACAATATCAATCAGCAGATGATGAAATGGAGTATATACATAAATATTGTACTTAGAGTAAGTTTATGTGCATGGTATGAATATTATATATATATATATAGGTTCCCGTCGTTTTACAAGGAGCATATGGCCTCAAATATGAATATTAATTTTGTTTAATTCAGCAGAAATTTGCTCTTTGTAAATCTCCTCTTATACTATGACTCAAATTTAACGAGATGGCAACTCTGCTGGAATTGAAAATAAATCTCACTCACTCTCAATGCGCTGATTTAAGGCTCAGTTAAGGCTCAGTTAGCCGACTGTAATGTAAAGTAACTGTAACAGTAGGAAACAGCTGATCGATATTGTTATGCTAAAAGTAATGAAAATGGTTATAGAGATGTAATGTAACGTAACCTACTTTTCATATAAAAATATCAATCAGCTGTTTTCTACGTTACAGTTACATTACATTACGTCGGCTAACTGAGCCTTTAGCCGACCGTAATGTAAAGTAACTGCAACTGTAAGAAACAGCTGATCAATTTTGTTATGTGAAAAGCAATGAAAATGGTTATAGAGATGTAATGTAACGTAACCTACTTTTCATATAAAAATATCAATCAGCTGTTTTCTACGTTACAGTTACATTACATTACAGTCGGCTAACTGAGCCTTGAGCCTTTATACGGGCATAATTGTGCTGACATAACATGTCAGCTCGTAGGTGAGAGAGGCAAAGAGAGTGGTTTTGCGGTTGGCATAACTTTTCAACCAGCTTCAACCCCGCATCAGTGCTGACAGATGTGGCGATTTCTCGCCAAACGTGGCATTTTTTCAACTTTAATTACGTTAACTTTAAACTAACTTTAAGCTAACTATTTCGCAACTAGTACTGACTGACACTTGGATTAATTTTAATGTTATCAACTGACTATTTAAATCACCTGGTAGTCAGTAAATTAAAAGAAGTTTCTGGGGTTCGAAAATGTATCTACACATGTTGTCTACTCAACATGCTACCAATCAGCTAAGGTACCATCTAAAATAACAAGAGAAAAAAAATAAAATTGAAATGAATTTCAAAGTAGATGAGAATAAATTTTTTCACTCTCATCAAATTCGATTACGTACTCAACTTGAGAATTAATTTTGTGTTTGTTCTGGATGACATTGCAGTTAGCTTTGAGTCAGTCTAAGAAAAGTTAACTTTAAGTTAACTATTTTTGTAGTCAACCACACATTCTCCGACAGGGTATTTTTCAACCCAGAAAAAAATACAAATTGGATTACATACTTTTTCGTGAGCGTGCGTGATCGTGATAGGTTGTAAACCACTCGTGCGTGATTAAGAATATTTTGTTCGTGAGCGTGCGCGATCGTGAAAATTTTCAATATCATTCGTGCTTGAAAGTGCGAGAGTAAAATATTCTTCTACGTGAGCATGCGTGTCGTGAGTCAAAAAACGCTCACGTGCACATCTCTAGTTTTTAGGGGGGTTGGCTGTATATGCATGTGTACGTACTTTGAAATTTACAATAAATATATTTTTTAACGATTGCATCAGATAATTTAATGAAATCTTATTTGCAACATTTTTTTTTTTAAATTTGATATACAAACTCTGTATATCCAAAGTGTCTTTTTGTTAAATTGTTTCGTTAACTTTTCTTAAATTGTTATTTATGTTATATTTCTTTCATAATTACTGCATCATTAACTTTCTTTTATACCAAAACTTAAATGAATCCAAAAAAGCCCTTTTGTGGCGTTTATTTTCCAATCCCCTTTTTGCTACCGCTTTCGAAATTTGTCAACGGTAACTCTGTTCGTGTGTAACTCTTCTGAGTTGCAATAGCAAAACAAGAGAAAATAAAAGTAAGATACTAATTAAAAGTAGGGCAGATTTGCATGCACGTCAGGGATGGCAAAGTTGGTACAAATGTACCTTTTTTTCATATTAATCTCACTTGAAAACAGTCCTGTGAAAGCAAAACGCAGCAAAAAATCAAAAAAAATGTAAAGTTGTCCTTCTCAAAATATTTTTTTTTTCTAAATTCGGTTGCTAGAGCAAATGCTATTAACTTGTATATTTTAAATTTCAACATAAACAGGTGTAACGATATGCTTTAACATTCCAAATTTGTGAAAATGATTCCGTACTCAGAACAAGGTTGATTATTTCAATAAAAACATATAAAAATATGTAATTTGATATAAAAAAATCTTTTAGTACAATTAAGGTCAAAAAAGGAAAATTTTTGAAAGTTGTTGGTACAATTTTAAAATTCTCAATGCCTTCCCTTATGCACGTTTATGTTCCGTTTACAACTCAAAACCAAAGTTGGCAGAAGTTAATTTGCTTGACCATTTAAAAAACAGCTTTTCCCACTGATACGCTATTATATGAATTTAAAAGGCAATTACATTATAATATTTTCGAATAATCGCATACACATATATAAGAAGTGTAATGCACTGTTAATTCAAAAAATTTCCCATTCGGCATATGGCATTATAACAGAGCTCATAAGACCTGTGTAATACGGTAAATTATATTGATTCCTGGTTTTACATTTCTAGCTTTATGGAGCTCATATACTGACTTTATCATCTCATCCACGTAATTGAATTTGGACATGTTGGACACTATTACTGTGGTGTCCAC
Organism: Tachina grossa; assembly: GCA_949987645.1. Classification (NCBI taxonomy): domain Eukaryota; kingdom Metazoa; phylum Arthropoda; class Insecta; order Diptera; family Tachinidae; genus Tachina; species Tachina grossa. The sequence continues at coordinate 19,327,525 of OX465276.1, read as the reverse complement.
TGCACGGGCGCACGGGCAAAGCTGAGATAGGCTTTTCAGTTCTTCTCGCATACTTATAGCTTTTATGTACATAAATAACTCTTGAGCTCATTTTACAGAGTCTCACATTTTATAGTTGAGTTAGCATTTATTTTCTCTGGAAACTTGATTTGAGACATGTTGTGAAAATTTCTGATTCAACGATCCTCTCGTACAGTTGTTATTGTTGTTTTACACTTTTTATACAGTATGGATTTAGAAATTTTGCAGTTACATTGTTTTTCTGATATTTATTTTAGGTGTGTATATAAAAAAAAGTAAAAAATAAATAAAAGCTCAAATAAAAAAACAAATGTGTGAATTTGTTTATTTTAAGGAGGGTTATATAATAGTTAGGAATGCTTTGATCAGTATAGGGATTTTTTCTGTTTTGCAAAAAAATTATAAGCAAAGTTACCTTAATACGAACATTAATGCATTGAAAAATATAAAAGGAACAATATGTGAATAAAAAGAATAAAAATAGTTTGACCGCTATTGTAACTGTTTCCCAAATAATACGATATTTTCACTTAAAATCAGCATACAACTTTTGATTTTATGAGGTTATATACGACAATATTCTCGAAATAATGTTTGATAGAACTGGAACTGCTGTGATTTAGAAGAAAACAATTTAGAGTATAACACAAAGTCCAAAATAACACTAAAAATTAGTGAAGTTTGCATAGACATAATATGTAGAAGTTACTGGTAAATGTGATAAAAGGCAATTCTGAGTTTTCTAGAATTTATGAAAATTGATCTATGATGCAGGTATTTGCTTTCTGATGTGTATTACTGAACATATGTATATTATAATCTGGTTAAGTTACGTTTCGTTTTATTAAACTTAACTAGGTATAAAATCAAACAAATTCATCCACATAATTTTTAGTAGAACAAAACGTATAGGCGTATAGGCTTTGATCAATATTATTTGCGTACATACACATACACCTATTGATTACAAATAATTTTTAGAATAAAATTCCGCTTAAATAACTGAAGAAATATTTGCCTAAGTTTTCTTTAGTTTTTTTAGGTATTAAAATTATGTTCTGTAAAGGTGGAAGTACATACCACGCGTTACGCGGCAACGCTTTTCTGGCTTTTTAAACGTTTAACGCTATACAAATGGAAAGTTACACAACACGCTTTTGAGGTTTTTTAGTTGTAAAATTTAAAGCCTATGCCGGTTATTTTTTCGTCTTGCATTTACGTTTTATATTTCTTTAAATATTTAATGCATTTTTTATCCATTGTTTAATAAAAAAATTAATTTCTAATCATATTTGTGCATGTTAGCTTATGAATCTGGTAACACTAGCTGTAATTTTGTATACAACGCGTGAAAGTTGAAGAATTTTCAACTTTTTGCGAGGTACGCGCGTCGCAATCTTCACTGTGTAACTTACCTTATGAAAACACACCATTTCAACTTTTTTTACAGACGCATGTATCGCATTAGCGCATTGAACGCGAGTTATGTACTTCCATCTTAAGTCGCATAATAGTTTTGTCCCTTAAATTATTCGTATAACGAATTTCGCCATGTAAGCTATTTAAATAGTAACTGGCAACTCTGCTTCAGCTGAGGAAACAATTAGTTCTCACACGGTCGCCGCAAAAATCAGTCACGTTTAATAATCGTCTCCTAAAATTGTTTATTAAAATTAATTAAATCGTTCAATAAATTGCGGAAGGATTAAATTATTAGTTCAAATAGTATAATTTAATTATAGGTAAATTAAAAGTGTTTTAAAAAGAAGTTAAAATATGGGTTTTTTGTTAATATGGTAAACCACTCAAATAAAGTGTAAAAGTTCTAGTTTTCTTGTTGTGAATAGCGGCAGTTGTGCTGCTGCTGCTTCAAACACTTGTTTATGCTTGCACAAAATCATAATACATGTAGGTATGTATGTAGTTTGTGTTGGTGTGCGTGTGTGTGTATTATCAAAGTGTTTTCATTATCAATGTGTTTTGTTTTTGGGTGGCTAAGAAGAGAAAAACAGAAATGCAAAAGTAAATAAGAGTTTAAAAATTTTAAACTTCAATAAGAGTTTAATTTCGAGTAGTAAAGAAGAAAAGAATCTAATATTTTGTTTTCGTTTATCATCATCAACCCGCACACAGTGTTCATTCTCTTATTAGTACACAATTTTAGGCGCAATTTCTGGTTAAAATTGGGAAGTAGTAAAAAAGCAATTATAATAATGTGCAATTTTTTGGGGATGCCTACAAAAGCATCAAGTGGTTTTTCTGAGTGAATATTTAATAGTGCGTGTTAGAGTTGCCAATCATTATTCGAAATATTTTAATTAAAACGGTTTTCGGTTCGGGCGTTGAATAAAAAAAATATCTTAGGCCTAGCAAATTGTTGTCAAATTTAACGGGTGAGTACCTAGTTCATAATAAAATTATTAAAACGATTTATTAGAAAATTCTATAATGTGAAAAATAAAAACTTACACGTATTAAATGTATCAACTTAAACGGATTAATTTTTTTTGGATATAAAAGGGGTTTACTTACTCATGTTTTAGACTCGGCAGTTTTTCTTGAAGCAAGTCTGAGTTTATTGGAGAGAGAGGAAAGAAGAAAGAGGTACCCCTGACTTGCTTGTACAGAAAAGTTACTTTAATTCTCTTTTTTTATTTCATTCGCTGCATTAAAACAATAGGAAAACTGAACAAGAAACCGTCTGTGTGTAAACAATCGAGCAGTCTTAAAAGAGAATTGAAGATAATTGCTTCAAGAAAAACTGCCAAATCTAAAACTTGACTAACATACATATGTATAGGGTTGCTATCCGTCCTTTTTTCCCGAACACTGTCCTCTTTTTGGAATATATGTCCTCTAAAGAAATTACCGTCCAGGAAAGTCCTACTTTTTAAGGAAATTGTTTCCCTTTTACATTGTTTGAAAAGTGGTATTTATTATGTCCAGGTTATCTTATAAATCACACTGTCCATAAGGGTTGTGGTATATTATTTTAAGGCGTAAAATTATTAAGACGTATTTACAATATTGATGGAGTTGCGCAAAAAGGGTCCAAATAATACAGTTCATAGCTTTAAGCGACAGTTCAAAATCTTTATTCTATGAACAAACCAGACATTTAACAAAATAATGAAAATTTATTTAAGGTCAGTATCCTTACCGTTTTGATGTGTAATCGGTTAAACTTTGAACCATTTTGGGTTCTCAGTGCATGAAGAACTACTTTTTTTTATCAATTGTCATCCTTTAAAACTTTTGGATAAGAATAAACGACAAAGTTTTAGTCTAAAATTTTTTTTCCAACATTTAAAATGATATTTAAAGTTCTATTTCTGTGGGTTCATGTACGGAAATATTTTCAGATGTGCATAGGTACATACATTTATGTAGATACAATTTAATGTTAACAAATTAGCGATCTAATATTCTATATAAAACGGTGCGAGATTGGTCCTTTTTTGTGCAACACCATCGATATGTATTTAAGATCTTATTGGTAGTAATATTATTAGAAAAATCAAATCAATCAATAAAGTCCTACTTTTTTGATCAAATGTCAGGGTTTTTTACCTCTGCTGACCTCTTTTTATAACAACCCTACATATTTGCATGTACCTAGGCAGAAATTGTGACTTTGCCCAAAAAATATGTATCAGCACAACACTGTAAATACAAAATTACGACTCTTCCAAAATTTTTGTACCACCACAGTACTCTAAACACAAAAATATGAATTAACGTTTAAAAATACCGCGTTCTTAGTAATGCTATACCACAACAATACTGTATATACAAAATTTCGACGTTAGTTTCCCAATAAATTTTAAGTAACCTTTTTTTTAATTGTCATTTGTTTTATATTTCTTTTTTAATTACAGCATTATTGACTTCCTTTTATACCAAAAATTAAACGAAGCCTTAAAACAAGTTTTTTTAAAGTTCCCTTTTTACTACCCTTTTTGAAATTTGGAAACGGTAACCCTATTCGTCTGTACCTCTTCTGAGTTGCAATAAAAAAACAAGAGAAATTAAAAGTAAAACACTCAATAAATTTAATGATTAAAAGTAGGGCAGATTTACATGCACGTTTATGTTTGGAATACAAATAATAAAGAATGTTTTGCAACTCAAAATCAAAGTTGCCAAGATATAATTGGCTTGACGGTTTAAAAGTACTTTTTCCTACTGAAACGCTATATGAATTTAAGTCGAATGTAATGTACGCATAATTCTCAGAAGTCGAATATTAATTCCACGATTAATCAAAATGTTCTGCCAAAAATCTTTAAGTGATAAATAAAATAAGTTTTGGCCTGGAAATAACTGAAAGAAGTGCTTTAAAAAATATTTGGTTTTGATTATGGTATTCGAGATCTACACGTATAAATACTCGTAAAATGGATTGAATGACACAAATGTGTATGTATGCACTAAAGTGAGTCAAAATGAAACTTAAACACTATATTTAAATTTCTAGTAATCTGAAAAAAACTACCACAACATTGATTTTTACTTAAATTAATTATATTTAAAAAAGACTTCTGATTTGGAAGCATTAAAAACTGAGCGAAACAATGTATTGCTTACTTGATAACAAAAACTTCGAAAAATGCTTCTTAAAAGCACTAACGTAAGGCAGGCTCTCACAAAAATTATATATTATTACTTCTGTGAAGCACTATAGTAAGGCAAAAAAAAAAAAAAAAATCATGGCTTTTTGGAAGCTAAATGTATTGCTTCCAGCTGGCTTATCTAGAACAAAAAATGTGACTTATTGATGAGCAAGACCAAACGATTCTGTAGCATTGTCCCCAAAAACGCTTCTGGAAAGCAGTAATTTTTGCTAGGCTATAACAAGTCTGTGGAAAAAATATAAGTACATGTGTATATTATTAACAATTTTAATACTTAAGACAACGGTTACCAAATGTTCGTCTGCGGACCCCTTGCATATCCTCAATTTTATAGTTGAGCACTTGCCATATTTTTGGAATTTACATGTGTACTTACATATTTATCTCTTATACAGTTATACATAGTCTTTGCGCCTTATGCACATTGTGTATACAGAAATTTCTTTCTGAGAAAACCCCCTGGCAATAATATTGTAAACATTTTGGCATAAGTTCGTAGTTAGCAAATTTTTTTCAAATAAAAACTTTGTCGCTGTAAATTACCTTTTTAAGGGAGGGAGAAATAATAGCTGGATATGCTAAGATCAGTTCAATTTAAAGCTTCTCTCTTTTAAAATTAAATTTTGTTCTAATCAGAAAAAAGAAACAGGATTTTTTAAAATCTATTTTACAAAAAAGTTATGCGCAAAGTTACCTTAATAAAAAAACCAATGAATTGAAAAGTATTAAGGGTACAATAAGTGAATGAAAAGTTGGGGTACTTACTTAAATTCAAAATATTTCCACTTAAAATCAGCATAAAACTTTTGATTTTACAGGGTTATATACGAAAATATTCTTGAAATAATGTTTGTTAGAACTGGAACTGCTGTGATTTAGAAGAAAACTATTTAGATTGTACCAAAAAGTCCAAAATAACACCACAATTTAGTGAAATTTGTGAAGATATATTGTGTAGAAGTTATTGGAAACTGAAAGATCTCTTAAAATAAAATAAAATTCTTAGTTCTGGTAGCAGTTTAAGCAATTAAAACAAACAAGCGAGATATAGAACACAAAACTAGTTTTAAATAATTTCGCGAATCTGCATTAAACAATTAGTCCTAGTTTAGACGGTCGAATATTTGGAAGGAAAATGCCAGAATTCTCTTTTGTTGTTTCCTTGGCGATCACACAGACGAAAATGTTGCCAGCGACAATCCAATATTATTGGATAAAAGTAAGCATATTTGTACATGTACGTGTTTATACGAGTATGTAGCAATGAATATGAACGCAAATCGTGTCGCCGATTACCGAACACAAAAATGATGCTCTCTTTCCGACCCGTAAATTGCTGCTAAACCAAATGTTTCCCTTCTAAATGTTTTCATGTCTAAACGCAGTCTTACATGCCTTATGGTAAGAGACAATTCTGAGTTTTCTAAAATTTATGAAAATTGTTCAATAATGCAGGTATTTGCTTTCTCATGCGTACTTGTATTACTGAACATACATATATTTTAATCTGGTTAAGTTATGTTTCGTTGTATGAAACTTAACTAGGTATGAAATCAAACAAATCCATCCACATAATTTCTAGTAGAACAAAATGTATTGGCGTATAGGCTTTGATCAATATTATTTGCGTGCATACAACTATTAGTATTTTAAAGGGAAAAAAATATATTTTGGAATGAAATTCCGCTTAAATAACTGAAAAAATATTTGCTTAAGTTTTCTTTAGTTTTTATAGGTATTAAAATTATGTTCTGTAAGTCGCATAATAGTTTTGTCCCTTAAATTATTCGTATAACGAATTCCGCTATGTAAGCTATTTAAATAGTAACTGGCAACTCTGCTTCAGCTGAGGAAACAATTAGTTCTCACACGGTCGCCGCAAAAATCAGTCATGTTTAATCATCGTCTCCTAAAATTGTTTATTAAAATTAATTAAATCGTTCAATAAATTGCGGAAGGATTAAATTATTAGTTCAAATAGTATAATTTAATTAAAGATAAATTAAAAGTGTTTTAAAAAGAAGTTAAAATATGGTTTTTTTGTTAATATGGTAAACCACTCAAATAAAGTGTAAAAGTTCTAGTTTTCTTGTTGTGAATAGCGGCAGTTGTGCTGCTGCTGCTTCAAACACTTGTTTATGCTTACACAAAATCATAATACATGTAGGTATGTATGTAGTTTGTGTTGGTGTGCGTGTGTGTGTATTATCAAAGTGTTTTGTTTTTGGGAGGCTAAGAAGAGAAAAGCTGAAATGCAAAAGTAAATAAGAGCAGTGATGGGAATTGGAAATCTTGCCAAATCTGCTTTTAAATAGAGCCAAAATCACTTGAATAGTGCCAAGTAGTTATATATACACATTAATACTTTTCGAGCCCAATTTTCGATATAATTGTGAGCAACATTTTATTATCAAAATTGCAAAATTTGTTCTAATGTTTAAAATACAGGCTATAAAATTTATCGTGAGCGACAATTTACGTATGTACTCGTGCAGTTGTCGACATCGACGTCATAATATCAAAAATATTGGGATTTATTTACTCGCTACAGAGAACAATGTTGTGCTACTGACAACCTATTCCGTTACCTAAGGTCTAGAAAATAACATAAACCTGCCAACAGGAGTCAGTTGTTTTCGACGACGGGCACACAATCTTCAATTTGTTGTTGTTAAAGTGACGTCGATGTCGTCAAATGGAATAAGGGTAAATGCCCGATATGTATGCATCATGTATTAATAATTTGTACTTATTTACAAGAAATACAAATATAAAAACATTTTTTACTTTATAGTAACGACTCTAAATGACATACCTAAAGACTATAATAAGCCTAAACTAATTTAAATGATAAAATAACTTTTTCTTATTAGATGTGTATACCTAGTGGCAATTATAGTTTGAGCTTTTTTATGGTTAATATACTGTCGAGTTGTAAAAATTCGTGCACGTTAAAAATATTAATAATTGTTAGCTATTTATTTTAATTAAACAAAGATTCTGTCTGAATAGTAGAATTTGTATTGCTTTTTCGGTTCATAATTTTATATGTAATTATTACGATTATAACAAGATTTATTGGTAGACTTCAAAAATCTTTACCATGTATTAAAGATGCTAAAGTTTATAATTGCAGTCCATTTAACATTTTACTTTTTACCAAATTTCGAACTAAAAATATACTTTCCACGCTTGATGAAGAGTAGAGAATAATTTTGTTTTATTCTGTGTTCCAAATGGAACAAAAGTGGCAAAAGCATGTAGCCAAAAAGCCAGGGTATCCCACGTGTAGAAGCTTCCTTCGGTTGCTGCGAACGACCTATACCTTCGTATAGGAAGTAGGAAGTTTTTTATGGTCTCCACCAGTTAAATCTTATTAAAAATGTTTGCACTTGATAATGGAAAATTCCACAAAAAACTAAATGTAAGCGATACAGTTAGTTGCGGTAACCATTAACAAGTGCGAGTGAGACACAAAACTCTCGAAAGCCAATAAACAACAGTGGCCTGGTTGCATTTAAGAAATAATTGCCAACGACGCGTGATGTTGACTCGCCCAGAGCTGCTTTACGACTGGACTAGAGAATAAAAAGTATACTTTAAACGATTCGATAAATATTACTTAAAAATTGTTTATTGAAACTATTTAATTGTCTTCCAAACACTCACTCACATTTAAGTTCTTGAATTTTTTAAATCTTCAAAGTCTAATATGGATCTGTATTCACTTTCAATATTTTCACGTATTTTATTTCGTTTAGAAGCATTTTTTTTATCAAAAGGAACAGTATTATTTGTGTCTCCACTTAGAACATATTGTGGCACACACTTTGAAAAGCAAATTAAATAATAGTCCTTGAAGTTATATTTAGTTTTCAAATACGAGACAAAAGAAATATAAGAAGACTTTAATTCTGTTTTAGAATTCTACAACTTTATGCTGGGAAAATTAGTTTTTGATTATTAATAGTTAAGTTTCAGTGCCGCAATAATTTTTTTCCGTTAGAAGACATAAAGATCATTAATATATTTTTTGTTCAAAAAATTTTGACATAAATGACGAAATAAAAAAGATTCCTTAAAATTAAATGTAGTTCCACATTTTTAGATAGCATTTCAATAATTTACCATTTCAAGGACATAAGATAAGAATATAAATACATTTTGTTTATATTATCCGTTAAACTATTTAATATGTATGAATAAGGTTTAATCATTGCATTATGACTGAAAATTTTATAGTGTGACAAAATACTTCATGGGCTCCCACTGTTTAAAGACTCTATCCGCAACAACTTGACGAGACAACCAACGGTTTGCGGAAGACTTAAGAATTTCATAAATTCCAGAGTTGAAATATATCTAAAAATTTATAAAATCATCTCTACGACAAACAAATTAATACATATATTCATTTTAATAGATCGTCAATGTCTCTGGACAAACCGTTACCTTTAACTACCAGAACCGAACAGTTGTAAGCCTCAAATCCTAGTTTTCTCCTACTTAAGAACGTAAAAAGTACAGTGAAAAGTACTTATTAATGCAATAAGAAAATTGCCAGAAAAGGAGCGAGAGTGCCACAGTGCCAGGCAACATCCAATAGTGCCAAGAATGGCACAATTGTGCCACATTTCCCATCACTGATTCTGAGTAGTAAAGAAGAAAAAAATCTAATACATATGTATGTATGTATTTTGTTTTGGTTTATCATCATCACACCCCGCACACAGTGTTCATTCTCTTGTTAGTACACAATTTTAGGCGCAATTTGTGATTAAAATTGGGAAGTAGTAAAAAAGCAATTATAATAATGTGCATTTTTTTTTTGGGGATGCCTTCAAAAGCATCAAGTGGTTTTTCTGAGTGAAAATTTAATAGTGCGTGTTAGAGTTGCCAATCCTTATTCGTTTATTTTAATTAAAACGGGTTTCGGTTCGGGCGCTAAATGAAGAAAAAAAAATATCTTATGCTTAGCAATTTTTTTGCGAGTTTAACAGGTGAGTAACTTATAACAAAATTATTAAAATGATTTGTTAGATGAATCTATTAAATCAAAAATACTTTTACAAATAGTGATTTAATAAATTTATTAACTTAAAATATTAATATATATACATATGTACTGGTTGTAGAGTATTGTATCTTTTAATTCAAATAAAAGAAAGTATGTAGGTACATACCTACCTATTTTTGGAGTATCTTGAGTGCCCCCGGGGGGACGACCATATAAAATTATCAATTACATAGTTGTGTGAGTGCAGTTGTGTTGCCGGCAATGATTGATGAAAATGAAAAAGTTATGGCTTTTATTTGACGGTGTATTTTGGTTTTTGTTTTGTTTTTGGTAATTTTACAAAACAGACTAAAAAAATTACAGCCAATTCGACAATTTCGAAAGTCGCTGTAGGAAGACCCTCTAAAATAATTTTATGAGTTAATACGCATGTACATATGTACATATGTATGTATGTATGTAGGTACTGATGTCGGCTGAAACTTCCCTGCAGAAAGTGCGAATAGTGAAAATGTGCTGAGTCGCTTTTGACTTTGTCACCAGTACTACTCTACAATTATTCCCCATACAATACTTTATGCTATAGACATTTAGCATGTGCTTGTCATTAAAATCTACTAGTAACACTAAAACAATTGACTAGGTAGTGAATTCATAGTTCTAATGGGAACATGGAGACATACCAACCAGACATTTACTGGTAAATACAAATTTATGTATATTGACAAATTGTTGCAAAATCCACCAGAAATACACCACATCTGTTTTCTCTCTTTCTTTTATACTGACGAATAGAAGAGAAATTGTAGACACAGCGTGACCATTTTAGCATTTTTGCAGCTAAATTTAGCATTTTTTTTTTGTTGATTTAGCTGCAAAATTTTCGATTTAGCAGTTAGCATTTTCGTTAGCATTTTTCAATTTTTTATTTAGCATTTTTTCATATTAATCTACATAACTTTTAACAATATCTCTTATACGTAAAAGAGGCTGACTTTCAAAACGTCAACTGCCTTCCAACAAAGTGTAGTGTTTCATAACACTGCAGAACAAAACATACCCTTTCAAAACGTCGTTGACAAGTATTTAGAACACCGCAAACAATCAATCAGCGCATCGGTTGCAAAGTTGGTGCTCATGGTTACAATGTTTCGCAACTTTGGATCTGTGCATGTTATAAATACCGTATCCTAAGACTGTACAAACTTTGTACTTTTTACGTAAATATTGAATAGACGAAAGCTTTAGAATATTTTACAAAAACCAATTTTTAAACGTTGTTTATAAACGAAACGTAAGTGAGAAACCAATTCTTCTCGAAGAACCGTCCGTGAATTAATATTTTTGGTTTGCTTTAAACACTTTATGTATAGTGACAAACTAGTATTTACTTAGCATAACCCATCTAAAATTATTGCTTTCCCGAAGCATATTTGTGAGGGATACAATGTTACAGAATCACTTGATGTTGCGCATGAATAAGGAATTTTTTTGTTCGATATGAGCCATTTAGAATCAACACATTTAGCTTACTAAAGTGCTTCAAAGAAGTAATACTACGATGCAAAAATTACTGGCTTGCAAAATTTTTTGTGATAACTTCCTATTTTGCTAGAGAGTCCGCCTCACGTTAGTGCTTGTTGTTGTTATTGCTTCCAAATCACTATTTTTTCTGGGAAGTGACGAAATTTAAATAAGTTAAATTTTCTAGCAGTCTAGAAAACGTTTTTAAGCAGTGAAACTTTGCAAAGACAGAAATCTTTATTATGCTCCGCAGTTTCAGGAAATACCTTGGTGGAGAAAGTCCTTAACCCCGGCCAAAGGCCGGCAGTCTAAAAAACATTATTATTATACACGAGTTCCTCCATAAAATTTGTCATTAAAAGTCGGCGCATGATGTACTTTTTACCCACTATTAAATCCTAGCGTGATTTTTAATGTAATAATATTATGGGCCAAAAATCGTTAAGCGTATGTTTCATTTTGCCACTTATGCTAACTTCATGCCAGTTTTTCATTATACATAATGCAGTTTAGGTTCAAGAAATAATTTGTAATGAAAAAAAAATCTGTTTCATTCAAAGGAAATACATTTTATTTAATATTAGTAAGGCGACGTAAGCAGAAATTACAAAAATAACAACTTTAAAAGAAACAATTGGATTAAAAAAGGTAAATATTAAGTTTTAGCAGTATGTTTTAGCACTTTAATAATTTTTTAGCATATTTTAGCTTTATTTTGAAGTCTATTTAGCCACAAAAATGTTTAGGATCTGGTCACACTGTGTAGACAATGTACCTACTACTAGAATTTTAGTGTTGACATAGAGACACTTGGCCCCAGTCTGACTGCAGGGCTATGCCCAGAGGTTCCATTCGTCACAAAATTGTCGGCGGCGGCGGCTGAGGCAATATATACCGGCGGCGGCGGCTAGCCGGCAGGAGCCGATTTTTTGTAATGTTTTGCATGTATGTATGTAGGCCTTGATATGTACATACATACATATGTATGTAAGAAGATGTATGTTTGTAGATAAAATATTAATAAAAGAAAAGACAGAATTACTAACTTTAACTTCAAGTTAGTGTTATGTGTAGATTGCTGAAGTTAATGCTTTTTTTATAATTGTTAGTGCATTTGTTTTAACAACTTAGTTATAACTTCAAGTTGCAGCAAAATTTCATGTCAGGTGGAGAGTAAATAATAATAAACTTCAAAAATTATAAAAAACATAAAGTCTAACATAAAAATCACATTGTTATAAATGAAATGCAATTAAATTGAAGTAAAAAATTAAAATTTTTATTTGTTGTTATTTTGAAATATTTGTTCAGTAAGTATACACTAAAGTATTGACAAAATATTATTATACATATACATATAAAATAAGGCGAACAGATAGATACCTTATTTAAAGTTACCAAAGAAAACATTATTTTAAATTTCCGACACAAGTGGTTCAACAATCTTCATGTTGTCGTGGATGAAGAGTTGTTTTTTTTTTACGGTTGAGCCATAGATTTAATATAGATTAAAAAAAAATTATTAATTTGCAAAATTCGGCTCAGCCATCTAGTTGTTTAAGCACCGCTGAAGAAAACAAGCCGATGTCAGCCGCATGCATCGGCGGCGGCTTTGTCAATGAGAATTAGATCGGCGGCGGATGTAAGCCGGCTGTGAGCCACACGAATGGAACCTCTGGTTATGCCAGCAAGCTAATAAAGTAAACTGATGTCCAGTTAAGCCGAATTTTCACTACAAAGCAGAATTATAATAAGTAAATATTGGATTTTGCTGACTAAAAACTTAACAGCCTTACTTATAAAAATTATTAAGGCTTAATACAGGATTTATAAAATAGGTTTCCGCAAAAAATTTTTGCTTGTTAATTGCCTTACTCATAAAAAAAATAGTTTAGGCGTTTTACAAGCTTTTTTGACAAATTTTCCATAGAAAGATTCAAATAAGCCGTTAATAAATCTAACATAGTTTTTTTATGAATACGGAAGTAAGCCTTTACTCGTACAAAGCCTCAATAATTTCTATAATTAAAGCTGTAAATTATTTAAAATCAATTATACGTTATATTGAATTTTTAAGCCGAAAACGTGAACATTTCAAAAAGATTTTTAATATTTAAGATAAACCAAAAGCTTTGCTCTTAAAGTTCACAAAATGTTAAAATAATAAAGAGTTTTAAGCCAACTTGTTTGATTTAAGCTTTGGGTAGCATTGCATACCTGAAGGCATTAAATTCATATAACCCATTAAGAAGCGAATACATTTTTTTAGTTACAAAATGCCACGATCTACAAATTCTAAAAAGTGTATCTCGATAACTAATATATTTACACGCTCTTAAAAGAAACGAAAGAAAAAATTTTTAGGTTTTTGTAACATTGAATCATTTTCTCTGAGTGGTGGTGCAAAAATCTTTAGTTTTTCTATAGCGGCCCAACCATTATACAATATTATTGCATATCGTCGTGGTGAATGCAATAGGCTGTATGTAAAAAAAAAAATTAATTTCGTTTTATTGTAGCGTTGTAACCAAAATTGGGGGTCCTACAACTGCAATTTATCTTATGCCGTTCAGGCAATCAGAAGAGAGCTTTTGCACGCTCTTGCAATTTTATTAAGATAAATTGCAGTTGTAGGAGCCCCAATTTTGGTTACAACGCTACAATAAAACCAAATTCAATTTTTTTTGACATACAGCCTATTGCATTCACCACGACGATATGTTGTTTTACATATCGCTCATTTACTTCAATAGTGGCACAACTCAAAAAAAAAATCAGTTTTGCAGAAAACGCGTTTTAAATTTTTATTTTGCATACAACTCAATGGAGAAATGAAAAAATTATTCTTCTCTCAGGAGGTGATGGTACAAGCTATTTATATGAAATTTTTACACAAGATAAAATACAAAATGCCGCATCTTTCTGCATTATTAACTCAAAAAACTCATTTTTTGAGTTATGCCACTATTGAAGCAAATGAGCGATATCATTATCGTTTTGACCTATACTATGCAATAAATGGCACAACAAGTGAAAAAGCAAACAACACTGAACAATGTTGACACCACATTATACAATTTTCTTTATTGTACAATAAAAATCAAAAGTCTTCTGATATTTGCCAATATATTGTGCTACCTTCGAATATGACATACACATTGGCGATATTATTGTACAATATGAAAAATTGCACAATTATATTGACAGTGGGTGTGCCTTTTGTGTGCTTTCGGTTATACGTAATTCACATGTTAACAATTAAAAAACAAAAAAAAAAAAAAATAATTAAATTTTTTTTGTAAGAAGTATTTTATTAAGTTTCGATAAAAATTACCTCAAAAGCTCTCGAGGAAATTTGAAATATTTTCTCTTGATGCAATTCGATATTCAACGAGATTAAAAAATTTTTCTATTTACATAATATCTTTTGAAATATATTAATTTCCACAGGAATATCAACTTTTTGTAGCGTGCGACTCCAAGAAAAAAAACGAAACTTTTTTTACTCTTTTGATATATTTGTGTAGGCCGTCAGCAGCTCTACATTAGGCAAAATTTTAAGAAAAATTGCTTCACGTTATTCAGAAATAGAAGGGTAATTGCTTGCTGTCGCACGCGACAAGAAAGTAGAATTTCTCGGAGAAATGCCCATATATTGAAATTTCGCTCGATATGAAATGAAAAAAATTCACTATTTCCTAAATTGAATTTACAATTATGCCGAGTACACAATATGTCAATCTGTGTCATCGCAATGGTCCTTACTAGTGGCAATGTTTGTCATTTCCGAAATATTACGTTGTGTAGCACTGCTTTCCATATAAAAAAACACATTGTGAACAGCGTTGTACACATTTTGAAAATGACATCACAAAATGACAACACAACAAATGCTAGATGTGTACTTAACATTACACAAGACCATTTGAATTGGACACCGAACAGCTCCATTGTTTTGTTTGCGTTCTTTGTCGTTGAAAAAGTATTTTGGTTTGGTTTTGCTTTCGTAAAATAGGATTCTAAAAAGTTTTTTTTTCTTTGCTGGAAACCTTTGCGAAATGTTTTATTTATTTTCGTAACCTGATTACAATTAAACATTTTTGAACTACAAATGAATGAAGTCGCAATCGAAGCCAACGTACGTACGTGGCTTATAAACAGTTTTTACTTATTGCAACTTAGCATTATTCTATCTTTAACTATCGCCGAACTGCAATAATAGAATAAAACACCTAACGAAAGAATGGATCAAGGTCTATTCATTAAGTCTATGCAATCCTCCAGATGATTTTTTTGTGTTTTAATTTTTAAACTATCAAAAATTTTTAAAATTTTTGGGCATCATACACTTCCCAATAAGCACTCAAAAAATTAAAATTCCAGCACTTGAAATTGAACTGGAAACAAAGTTGAATTCAAGCATTTTTTCAAGTAATTTTCAAGGTTGAAAATATTTTTAAATAAAAAATCAAACAACATACATATATGCTCAAAACTTGTCAAATACGTAATTTATTTATTATTAAAACTGAAAATGTGGTGAAAATATCAAAAACAAATAAATAAAAGTGAATTTAGAAAACAAAGGTGAGTAAAACGTGAAAACAATAGCGAAGGCAGATGTGCAGAAAATAATTATTAGAAAACAAAGGAATTGCATTTTGCTTTCCATTTTAAAAGCCTTGTTTTTGCAGCTTGAAATACACTTGAATTCAATTGTAATACAAGGTTGAATTGCAGTATAATTAAAGGCTTGAATTGAACTGTAATACAATTGAAATTTTCGAATTGAATTCAAGTTCCCATTTCACTGGAGAATGCTATTGAATTAAAGTGTGAATCAAGCATAATTCAACCCTTGACAATTGATTGTGTGGCTTGAATAACACTTGTTTTACACTTGATTTCAAGCAAAATTGCTTATTGGGTTTAGTTTGTGTTTATTTAAGCATTTAGCATATTTTGAGGATGCTAAAAAAAAAATATAGACTATTGAAGTTTATACATGAAATACTTTCGATTACAAAGCTTGAGATATTAATTCAATAGAATTTTTTTGATTATCCTCAAAACATGCAATATATTTATAATTTTGTTAAAATATATAAAAAATAATTTGTGCTTCGAAGCACAACCTGAATTTATTTTTTTTACTTTGCTTGTGATTAAAAAATAATTTGGTTTTATTTTTATATAAATTTCTATATTAATTATTGTTTCTAATTATATGTATTTCTAATAAGTGTGATTAGCTCTTGAGCTGTAGCTGCAGAGCAAAGTTGCTTATTTCTATTTAAACCAGACTTGAAAAATATAATGCCAATATTAATTTGCTAATTAATTTTTAGTTTAAAGCAAACCGGCCGCAGTCGTTTGCCGATGCACATTAAAAATAATTAATAATAACCTATAAAAACATGTTTCAATTTGATAATAAAAAAAAAACAACAATAGAAATATATTTATTTTCTGCTTCTAAACATTTGTCAACAAATGACATTAATAACAATAATAAGTGTGACTGACAGCTTTTTTCGAAAAGTTCTTTTACCTATACATACAAACATAAATGCATTTTAGCCGTTTATTTTGAAAAAGGCATAAGTCACTTTATTTAAAATATTTTGTGAGCTTTTTAGACTATTAAAATTTATGAGGAATGTTATTAGTTTAAAGATAATTATTTTCAAATTTAGCAAGTTAGGGTGGCGAACACAAAACAGAAGGTCATGGGTTCTAGCCTGTTCTTCGACAGTCATTAAATAAAAGCACCGCGCATTTGTCTGATATTCATTAGTGTCCATTTGTATAAGTTGTTGTAGGAAATTTTGAGTGATTGTCACTGGTCATTGAACTATACCAGCCACTAAACACAGCTTTAAAAAATTAATACGCTTCTTAAAAAAAACAGGTAAGGACAAATTTATACTAAAAAAGACAGTGTAAAAGAGTGCCGCCCCCCGCTCCTGTAAAAACCTCTGAAAATAGCCTTACGTAGTGTGTGATTAGCCCCATGATGTTCGAATTTGTTCTATTTTTTTTACTAAATGTAGAGCTAATTACTTACGATTTACAATAACTTGCAAAGAAAATTATATGTAACACACAAGCTACGTCACAAAGTAACGTAACGTGACAAAAGGTGGAATTTTCTGTGTTTCTACTTTGTGCTGTTGCAGCTTAAGTCTCAAATTAAACAGAAAATTATGAATTTAAGCAACTTAACAAATTTTTCAATATAGTGACTTATGCTGCTTTTAAAATATATAGAGAACTTGACATCTATATCAATAACAGATTTATACAAATTTCCTAATTTCTTTTGATCTGTACTTAGATTCAGTAACTTTTATTACGATAATCGTATCGCTATAATAAATATAACGAAATTTTATCGACTTTGCTATTCAGTAACATATTTTAACGATATTCGCTGTCGGTTGGATAAAAATAAAGTTAAATCAAATTCATTAAGTGAATCTTTATTATTCTTTGTGCTCTTCGTTTATTTTCGCATTTTCTATACATAGATACCATATAATATTGAATCAAATGCTGAGTAAGATAACGCTGGAGACTATCGTAAAAAATAAATTACGGAATCACATTATCGTTACCGCAAGCGAGTTAATATGTCGATAAATATTACGATTTTCGGTTCGCAAGAAGTTACAGAATCCACGTACTGGTCTAGACTATATAAATTTTGTTGCAGCAACTGTGAAGGAGAGTGATGAAATAGTGAAATGTATACATTTTGTATTTCTCTCTCGCTCTTTTTCACTAGCAAATAAAAGGTTTATGCAAAAAAATTGCAAGTCTGGGCTGGGACTTCATTATGAATTATGACTTTACTCCAAAGAAAATCAATTCATTGTGCCAATAGTGGTATCTTGGCTTTATAATAATTTTAATATAAACCAAATGAGAATTCTATCATACTGGACCACTAAAAATACATTCTTCTTAAAGATCTGGAAGTTTTTAACATTTACAGCTCCTTAAAAAATTTAAAGCAGTTATTGTTGCTTTGAAAGCGCCATAAAAATTTTACTCTGAAATAATTTTGAAAAACTAAAATGAAGGCATCCCTTATTTTATCACGATTATCATAAAAAATAAAACTTACTAAATTGAAGATTTTCAGAGGAAATGTTGCGTTGTTCTTTAATCTTTTACAAAAACATCGTAGTCAAAGTCGGAATACGTCAACCATGATGAGGGGGAAGATTTGGATAGTTACCAAAGGTCATAAACCATTCCGAGTTTTCTTTTCACTTAGCTGCATTTTAAGCAAAAGGCGACAATGTTTAAGAATTCGTTTTTAAAATTTATTTTAACAAAATACACGAGTATATACATATTTCATTATTAAGTTTATTCATAAAAACTAAAATCGACTTGGAAATTTTACTATAGAATATGGGTTACATTTGGATTCTCAGAATCTAAAAGTCAATATAAGTTCAGGAACTTATGCTTTAGAAACGGCGACGACGGATGACGCGGCGTTTGGCAGTTTTATAGCGATAACCTTCTGCGGAAGAGTAGCTATGAGCTGGTGCGGATGCAGAAACATCATAAGAGGCCGTCTCGTAGGAAGCAGCCGGGGCGGAGGCAGCAACAGAGTAAGTTGGTGCAGATTGGTATTGAACGGCTGGCGCGGAGGCAGCAACGGAGTAAGTTGGTGCGGATTGGTAGTGAACGGCTGGGGCAGAGGCAGCAATAGAGTAAGTTGGTGCGGATTGGTATTGAACAGCTGGGCCGGAGGCAGCAACGGAATACGTTGGTGCGGATTGGTATTGCACAGCTGGGGCGGAGGCAGCTGGAGGCAAATATTCAACAGATGTAGCGGAGGCAGCACCCTGGTGTGGTGGCAAATAGTCGTTGGATAAGTGGCTCACATCACGACGTTGACGGCGAATAACGCGACGCTTGACTGTCCTGTATCGGTAACCGTCAGCAGCTGAGAAAGAGTGGGCAGGTTCAGAGGGGGCAGTTTCATAAGAGACAGTTTCGTAAGCAGAAGCTGGTTCAGAACCAGCTGCAGTGTAGGTTGGAGCAGACTCGTATTGCTCTATGGAATTGGAAGCAGCTGCTGGAGGCAAGTAATCGCTAGATAAGTGGCTGACATCACGACGGTGACGGCGATAGACACGACGTTTGGCGGTCTTGTAACGATAGCCTTCAGCCGATGAGTAAGAGTGGGCTGGCTCCGAGGCATCAGTTTCATAAGAAGTTGATTCGTAAGACACAGCTGGAGCCGAAGCAGCTTCAACGTGGTACGATTCAGGGGCTGCGTAGTCCACAGAAGGGGCAGGAGCAGCACTAAAGCTCACGGAGTTAGCTGAGGCAGCATGCTGATGAGAAGGTGGCAGATATTCGGTGGTAGGCAAATGGCTAACATCGCCAGCGGCGAAGGCAAGGCAGGCACATAGAGCAATTATGATTTTCTAAAATTTAAATAAATAAGAAATTTTAAAGAGTTGCACTTCACTATACTATATTTAACACAACTAACCATTTCCTTATAAACTTGGAGTTCAGCGAAAAATGATAATATTTTCGGTTATCCTAACGTTTTTATATGAAATGCTGAATGCAAAAAATTTGCATATGCTTTAGAACAAAAGATAAAACAAATAGTTATTTGTGATCTCTGCTTGTTATTGTTGCTCATCGTTTATTGCAAATAGATAAATAGTCTTATGCAAGCCGGTTTCTATATTTGATCATTACTATTGTTTGAATGAACAGATTTTTACCGATTGAAAGAAAAGAGATTCTCTTATTTCTGGTTTTCATAAAAAAACAAAAATTTCTAGAAATGCAGTTAAGTAAGGCAACGCATAAAGTATACTCCAGTTTATATGCTTGCTTCCCCAGAAACTGTACAAAAAGCAAAATATATAAATTTATTACTTCTTGATTTAAGCTCGAACAAAAAAAAAAAAAAATATTATTTATTTATCTCAGGTTACGGAATCAGTTAATATTCCGTAACCTGGGAAGTAGTCATTTTTCTCTGGCTTAAAAAATATTTGAATAAATATTAAATTAACATTTTTCCATATTGAAATAAGAAATTTCAACATGACCAGATTTTCGTTAATGTTTCTTATTAATTCAATATGGTTTTTATGGATTTTAAGCTGTTTTTTCTCTGGGTGCAAGAATCATGTAAACAGAAAATAAAAAAAACATTAAGGATTTTCCTTCATACTAGTAAGTTTGGTTTAGTCCTTTCGACACTATCTGTTGATCTTTATAAAATAAACAAATATGCTTTAAAATTTATGTTTGAGTGCCTAAAAATAAAAACAAAAATATAATTTTAACACTTAAATTCTTAATAGTTTTTGACATTTAACTACTGCATCGAAAGAAAAATACTGTTCAATAGAAAATTCGCTGCTTCATGAAAATTTCATAGAAGCTGCTACCCATGACATTCAATGCTCGATCTTCGATAGCCGGCAAAGATCGAAATTCGATTGCAACTCATATTAAGGTCCTTAATCTCATGATGAAAGCCTGCCAAATTCATGATAAGTTTGTAAAGAACTCCCTTTAATACTCGTTTATCAGCTACAATGATACTTAAACTTTAAATTCGATAAAGTAAATATAAAAAAAATTACTTTTAACAACCAATATAGTATATTAACAATTTATGTTGGTTATTTCAACATCAGCAAGAAAACTTCAATAGTTTGTTTAAACCTAGCGTAACCACAAGTCTGGGGGTCTGCTCTGTAATTCGACACGAAAGAAAAGGCTTTCGAATTTACATATTATTAAGATACAAATTAGAAAATATTTTCTTTCCTTTCCAAGTACAGAGTAGACCCCCAGATTAGCAATAAAATTTACAACTAAAATTAGTTAAATTAACCTTCGCTAATTTTTAGATAAGATTAAATAAGAATGACTAAATTGTATTAATTTTTTAGTTACCCGCTGAGTTATGAGTTATAGCAACAATTTACATTGAAATTTAAAAAATAGTTCAAATTGGCTAAAGAGTTTGTTCTTCTTAATCGTGGAAACAGGTTTTTTTGGTGTACTAAAATTAACAAATTAAATTGGTTAGAATAAACTTTTTTATTATATTGAGATTAGTTTTTTTTAAATTGTGTGTATCTACTAAATTAACGAAGAATAAATTATAATTTGCAATTATAGAACTAGCTATTTTAAGAAAAATATATGTTTTATATACAGCGTTACCCTATTCGTACAAGATAAACAGTAACAATTTATATTGGTTATTTTAACTAAACATTATTTTTATGCTTGCCACATGCCACACTGATTTACACTATGAATTCTTAATTAATTTAATTTAAAAATTTGAACCACAAAAATATGTTTTTTTTTTTACTTTATATAAAATAACAAATCCTTATTGGTTAAACTAACTAGACAATATTTGGTTAGTTGTAATTTCAACAAAAAATTACATTCGAAAAAGTGATAATTAATCTTTTTCTTTGTTAAGGTTTAGCTTTGAAGTTTTAGGAAATTTTCAATATAAACCCTTATAAAATTATTCTTACTTAATGGTAGTAACATTCATTTTGGAAGAAAGTGTTAGAAGAATATTGTTTTTTATCAAAAAATTTACTCCTTGCTGCATTAAATAAATGCACAATATGACTGCTGTTCATTGAAGTAGTTCGTGCGTAGAGTAGGAAGTAGGGATGCCAAACGGGAAATCCCGAACCCGGAAATCCCGGGATTTGGAAAATCCCGAATCCCGGGATTTCATTTTCGGGATTTCTTAGCAATTTTTATATAAAAACTTTATAAATTACAATTTTCGTTGATTTTAAGCTATTTATTATAATATTTAAAAGTCCCATACAATTTTATACGTACAGTTTTAACAATTTAATGACTATTCGTGACATATTTCTTATAAATTAACAGCAAGAGAAAAATAAATAAACTACTTTCTTACGGTTATTTTCAGGTGCTACAATATATGTATGTACATTTTAGAATTATTTTGAAAACAAAAGAAACATATTACCTTTGGAAGGGAAATAACATTTGAAAAAATTCATAAGTTTAACAAATTTATTCCGTCTTATTCTATATTATGAGGGCAATTATAATTCAAATTCCACGAGAAATTTTTCCCGGGGAATAATTTCAAACAGTAGCAAATAATAGGAAAAAAATCTAATTGGAAAAGGGAGAAATTTCTTGCGGAAATTTATTCATAATTGCAGTGTATAACTTATGTCTTATGTCGACTATTCAACGCTAAAAAAAATTATCTACTTGTCGGTAACAATTGAGTACTATTGACACCTCCTTAGTCCTAGTTTACACTTTGCAAGTCTTAGTGCTAAGCTGATTTGTTTGATGGGGAGAGAGACGAGGGTAACAGAAATGTTTCTTTTCCCCTCGTCTCTCTCTCCTAAAAAACTAATCAGCTTAGCAATAAGACTTGCATAGTGTAAATTAGGACTTACAATTGGAGTAGAATACAATACAAGGCAAGTGAAAACTTTTTGTTGTCGGGTTGATGTAAAAGCGAGAAATATTTATAGAATAATGCGGAGTATTTTGTCTAAAAAACTGTTCGAGTGTGTATGTATGTTTTTTACATTGCAGTTCAAAATTATTTTGTTTTTTATTAAGACCGTTTGGTCGTTTTTGATACAAACCTAAGATCAAGCCCATTTAAATTACATGGATTTTATAAATAATTTTAGTCAAAAATGACCAACTGAATGAGTTCGACTCAATTATAGTTGTATTCGAGTTTAGTGTTGTAAAAGTATTGAGTATTTGAGTATTGAGTACTCAATACAGGGAGTTTTTCCCTGTAACTACTCAATACTTTCAGGGTTGCATTTTGTAGTATTCAAGCGAAAGTCTTCCTTTAAAATACATCAGAATTATAGAACTCTGTGATCTTGATACAAATGAATATAACACTTAACCTCATGGAGTTAGTGTAATAAATACCAATTCTGTTGCGAAATATTTTGATACGAAAACAGCCCCTAAAAAAAATACTACAAAATACATTACTGAACTACTTCAGTCATTAACAAATACTATTGGACAGAAAAAGTGACCCTTTAGAATAGTGGAAGGAAGACACGTGATACAATATAACCAGCAAGTCAGGTACTCACAAACATGAAAAATATTTTAAATTCTTTCAATGTCGGTAAAATTTTGTTTCTACATTTCAACAATGACTAAGTAATAACATCAATTGTGAGAAAAAAATGTTTATTAAAAAATATTTCGAAGATAATTTAAGAGATTAATGCACTAGAAGTGTTAAGAGTACGTTAAAAAATGTTTATGTACAAAAACTAATATTCAAACTTATTTATTTTCATTTGTTATAAATTAATTTAAATATAATTGTATTTAATCTTTGTTTTTCCATATTACAATATCAATAAAATAATATAAATAATAATTTTTAACTTCCCATATATACATACATATATAAAGTATTGAGTAGTATCGAGTACCCAATTGAAAAATTATCAAGTAGTACTGAGTATTCAAAAGTAGCCGCTTTTTACAACACTATTAGGGCCAATTTCACCAACTCTATTTAAATATCAATTCATATTTAAATGTCGATTTTCATAACTTTTTGTATGGAAAAATTACTTCTAAATATGAATTTATATTTAAATAAGTTGGTAAAATTGGCTCTTGGAGTTGCAGAGTAGAAGGCCAGGACACTAATAAACCATACTCCTCATAGCCAACGTATCAATACATACATATGTATCTGTTGAACTTGTAGAAAAAAACTTATATATGAATTTAAAATTTTTCAGTAGAGCAAAAATACTGTTCAAGTGCTCAGGCAAACTTTTAATGTATGTGCCTATAAAAATGTGATCTTTAGACGTAATTAATCGAATTTGATTAGAATAGTGTATACATATCTTTTATTTTTTCGACATGTTCAGCCTTATTATCGTTGTCATAAGCTTAAATTAGACGTGACATAGCCATAACACCATAACCATAACAAAACCAAAATTCAATTGGTTTCTATGGTGAGAGTTATGGCGTTATGGCGAGACACGTATAATCGAATACAGTGTTGCCCATTAGTTTGGTTCGAACGGCTGCTCTCTATGGCTATGGTTATGTCACGTCTGATTGAGCCTATAGTCGTAACGAAATCGATAAAAAAAATTAGATAATGCTTGGTATACATACATATGTAACAACCGTTATACTTGTTGTTGATCAATCGCAATTAAAAAAACGTTAGTTGATATATTTTTAACAAAACAATATTGTTTTTGCAACTTATTTGTATGAAAGTGAATGTAAAAATTTTCGTTAGTCAACTTAAGCGGTAGTGCTAAAATTCCACCGATAAGTATATTCGTTTTGGGTTAGATAATAGAAAAACATTTATATTGAAAACAAAAACAAGTTTTCATATTTAGTTATTGTTTTCACTGTAAATTCTCTAACATCACATGTGACTAATAAACTTAAAAATAGATGAGAAAAATTCTTTTGATTTTTATTTCATACTCGTATTAGAAAATTGTTCACTTTAAAGACAATTGTGCAATGATAAATTATGAACATAAAACCTTTTAAAATGCATTAAATTGTTATTAAAAAAGTAATATTTGTTTTAAAAAATAATTTATTTTTCGAAAAATATTTAGATCCCGAAATCTCGAAAATCCCGTGATCCCGAAAAATCCCGGGATTTTCGGGATCGGGATTACAAAATCCCGAATCCCGGGATTTCCAAAAATCAATCCCGATTGGCATCCCTAGTAGGAAGCAAATAAGGGTCTGCAAGAGCCCAATATGATATGACTGACCAGTCCAAATCATATCATACAATTTTCTGATGTGAATTATTTTCTATTCAAACAAATGTCAAATAATCGTCCTTCGTCGATATTAGCAGCAAAGAATCGGCGAAATAAAATAATCAACCTACTCATAGGCGTAGCTAGGCCTTTCCCAGGATTTATTACAAATTCTTTTTAAAACATATTCTTTTGCCTGTAATATTAAAAAAATTTATTTTTTATTTACTTTAAAATTACTCATGAAAATCATCAGTAATTTTTATATAAACTTTTCGAATAATCGCTAAATATGCATACTTTTATTAGATAACAATTACCTAAAAAACTATAAGTTTACAGCACTTCAAAACATCACAAATAGTAAACTCCATGTGAATTTATAATGCATGTGTGTAGATATGTATGTGTGTATGTAGCTTTCAACAAATTCTTAATAAAATTGTATTAGTGTACGTAGTTAGTAGCAAGATAAGCTGTTTTAAGGTGTTCTTAAGATTTTCTACTGTCAAATTGTTTGTAACAATAGCCACCAATTTTTATTTAGAGTAAAATTAAAAAAATAGCGAAAAATTATGATCTGCAAATACCTTGTATATATTCATGTACTATATATACTCGTATACACACATGTACATATATATGTATGTATGCATATTTATGGTTCAATCGAGGGCTGCCAGATAAAATGATGGAAAAATCACCGAAATCCCGATAAATTATAAAATAATCGTCATTTCATGTCCGAAAAATCGTCAGAAAATCGAACAAATCAAAATTTCCTCTTTAAACATGTCTACATATGTTTTATTTTTATTAGAAAACAAAACAAAACAATTCATGTTCATATACAACTTTGTTAGACTAGTGGAAAACTTGTGAAAAATATTCCTAGGTCCAAATTTTGGTATACTTTTGATGACCGAAATTTTTGATAGGATATCAACTTACACAGGCCAATATATCGTTGGTCTCGAATGGAAAGGCCCTAACGAAAATAATTGTGACTATACAGGAGAAGGTAAAACATAATAGAAAGTGTAATATTCAAAATGTAACTTTTTTGTACAACTGCTTGTAAAAGCGATATTTTTTACAACTATTGCAATAAATTTTTGTGATGAGGTGTATTAGTGTGAAATTTGTTGAAATCACTGAAAAACTCAACTATCGATATGTATGTATGCATGTATATATATGCACATTAAAATTTTTTTCAATTGAACACGTATACATACATACTTGCATACATATGTTTGTACTTATTTATGTATGTATGTATGTTCATTCATCGCAACAATATAGTAATGATTCAGAACTTCAATATTGGAAGGGTAACTAAATAATAAATGGCAATTTTCTATTTTTATTTATGCACCAACAGATAAATTTTTTTTAAATTAAATAATAAATTATTAAGAAATGAAATCATGAATGATGAATGAAATCATTTCTTGCTTGTATCTTTTCAAAATATTGTATTCAAATATAGTATATATACATAAATAATTTTTCCATATGAACATATAAACTTGTTGGAAACGAATATTAATTTTATTATTATTTAGTTTATTATTATTAGATTATTATTATTATTATTATTATATTATTATTATTTTCTAATACATAGTTTACTTTTTGTCTATATATTGTTTTTGTTTTGAATTTTTTGTTTTTCTAGTTTTAATTATAACTTAATTTTTGTTATTGAAACTGGACTGTTAATTTATGTTTTAACTTAAATAAAAAAAATGTTAAATAAAAAAAATCTGTATAAAATTTTTTAAACGCACTAATAATCCCAAACCAATATTTTACTTATTAATATTTTACTTATTAAGTAAAATATATTTTTTTAATTTCCAATTTCAATGTATTTTTAATAAAAAATATATATTTAATTTAATAAGTAAAATATTAATTTGGGATTATTAGTGCGTTTAAAAAATTTTAAGCTTAAATTTTAACAATTCCCATAAAAAACAGTAATTAAAAAAAAAATTTTAAAAATTTCTTAAGCTTCTCTTCTTAAATGCAAGTCTGCTGAAAAATTACTTTCTCTTCCAGGAACCTGTTAAACCTAAGGCAATGTATACTCTCGCATTGGCGACGCTCCTGAAATTGAGTAATAAAATTTCTCATGACGGCTCAACAGGTACTGTTTATACGTGTAGCAATAAATTGCCCGTATAAATATTTATTAAGGGTTTTCATGAGAACTCTTAAAATTGCCATTTGTGCAATTGGGCAAACTTGCGAGACTAGTTTCATGCAGCCCCTTTTAAACTATTGTGCAAACAGTTTATGTAAATTTGAAACAAAAGTCAAAAAGTTCATTAATTAAAAATAAAATAAGAAAATATCAAGCAATTTTCAATTTAAAAATATATTTATATATTTCTATAAAAATAAAAAAGTGTGTGCGTGTGTCTAAAAATGCCTAAAGAAGTCCAAAAAAAGCAAGAAGTTGTTGCTTACAAAATACACAATTGCACAGCTTAAGTTTACGAGTCAACATTATTGGGCAAACTTACCAGGTTTGTGTAAATAAATTTCTATACAATTTTTGACATTTTATTTACGAGAGTGTAAAAATGCACAATTGCACACTTTGCGAGACTTTTGAACATTCTCATGAAAACCCTTATTGACTTTTGGGAAATAAATTCAACTAGAAAATTCAATCGTTAGAGAAATGTGAGATCACACGGAGGTGTGTATTTCAGGGAGAGAAGGATAAGCAGGCACACTTGAATGAAGGGCAGGACGGGATACCTGGATCACTTTTGTAATAACACGACTTAGTATATTCTTTCAATTCAGTACTTACATATTGTGGGTTTTATTGAATTCAAATCAATGACAATTTTATACTGGGAAAGTTACTTATGTATATAAAAAAATCGAATGCAGGAGCCACAGGACGTCTTCTTTCTTTCGTGGTAAGATTTGGAATGTAATGACCAGGGACAGGGGTTTCATGCAAATGCATATTTTTTTCCTTAACCCTTATAATCGCAAGAACGAAATATCTTTACGAAACAATGAATTTGCGTTAAAATGGCATCGATTCGTTAGTGCATATTTTTGCATATTTTGCTGAAAATGCATATTTTTGCATAATTTGGTCATGAATGCATATTTTCGTCTCATATTTTGGTACAAATCTATTGTTTTGTGTCATATTCTTTCAAAAATTCAAATTTCTAAAAAAAAATCTTGACAAATTATTAATGCAAAACTGAGTTTTTTTGCAAACTTATTCGCTTGCATTGTTTTAGAATTGACGAACTGACGAACAAAACCAGACTAGTGCCGTTAACTGTTTTACAGCATAGGCAAATACCTGAGCTACCTAGATAGAGACTAGCAAGGACAAGTCAGTTTTTGTTATTTTTTTTTAAGCAGGATTGAACTGGCTTTGGATGAAAATATTTCGTAACTGCATAGATGTGCAGTTGCGGAGCCCGAAAAAAAATTAAAAAAATCATTTACTGAGGACATGCCTAGTTTTGTTCGCCAGCTCTTTAATTGTAGAACGATTATACAAGCACAACCACCTAAAAAATTTAATCGAAATTGTAATTTTGATGATTTCAAGAGGAAATTGTTTGCTATTAAAGCCGAAAGTAGTGAAACCATTCTGCGGGAACTTGGTACTGTTTTTAAAAATGGTAACGGATTTAAAAAACAAATCTAACATAGTATTCAATTAATTTTAAAGGTTGAGTTAAATAAATATATAAAATTATATAAAAAGAATCATTTAAATTTGAGCCGATTACATCTATAGACGTTATATTCGAAAATATTCAAAATATAAAATTTGTCAGTGAAAATAAATTAATAACAACACTTTCCTCTTTCTATTTGTGTATTGCTCTTTTATTGCAATATAAATATATCGCGAAAAATGCCTGTTTGGTGTTAATAATGCGGAAAAAATCCTTATCATTTCTAAAATTGTGTAAAAATTTAATGTAAAAGACTTGTACACGCATCTTTTGAGAAAATAAAATATTTATATATCTTTATTTAGTTGCATGTAAATTGAAAACATTTCTTTTGGATACAATTTTTTAAAATATGTGCATATTTTATTGTTTTTAGTGCATATTTTGCGTTTTTGATGTCATATTTTAGGCGCCTAAAATACCTTTTTTAAATGCATGAAGTCCTTGTCCCTGGTAATGACTAATCGCAAAATAAAAAGGAAAAATGAACGAACAAAACCCAGCGAATTCAAAAGTTAACTTACATATTCACAATGAATGCAAAGATGGGAATGCTAGATTGCTAAGAGATTTTTCTTTTTGTTTAAAGGAGTGAAACTCGTTTGAACAGGTAGCCTCTACGATTGTTGCCATTTCGTGACATATAATTTCTTTTAAAATCATCAAAAATTTTGTTATAGTGGCGGAATGAGTGGCGGCCAATTTTCACCACCTCTTTTGGAGATCGATTTTCCAAGGAGGTCAAACCTCTGACTGGCATCGTGGGTCTCTAATTCTTGCACCCATTAAATCTTGTAGATATTAATATTTATAGTACGTTAACATTTTACAAATATCTAGCACTTAGGAGATTTCGGAAAAAATCTAATAGATTTCCACAAAACAAGAACTAAATCGTCAATAGATTTTGTCAAAATCTAGTGTTGCAACTATAGTTTTATCGATTTATTTTTTGTTCGCTTATAAATATCTAAGAAGACACATCAAGAAGTCATCCCTATAAAGGCGGGTATCCACTATTCTTAACCTGACTAGACATCCCGGCTTAGGCGGGATTATACCCCTTTTTGCCGACCCCGCCTTTAATTCCTATCCCGCTTTTTAGAGTTTTGAAGAATTTAATCCCTTTGCTAGATTTTTATTAAAATGTATGTAACTAATACAAATTCATTCTAAAGTGCGGTTATTGTTTAACTAGCCAAAACCCTGTGTGCTTCGCTACACCCCATAAACGGCTTGAGATGCCACGGTTGCGGTTCAACCTTCACTAGAGTTTCAAAATTCTCACTGCATTAGTTTTCAAGATATTTTTAAGTAAACATTTTCTCTATTTGAGAGGTGCCATGCTATTTCTCCAATCCCTATTATTTTCTATCATTGGCAGAATCAGCGGAATTTTAAATTTGTATTTGTAGCAGATATCAAGATATTATTAAAATAAATATTTAATTTTCTTGGGAGTTGATGCACATTTTGCTCTATTATTGACTCCTTTTTATAATAATTAAATTAAAATAAATTATAATTAAAATTTAGACTTTGTTGGCTTCCAAGATATCTCGAGTAATAGCCTCTTGTTCCTTCTAGACCATCAGTAATACTATGTAAGCAAAGCAACAAGATCGGTACTCTTATATTATTTTTGAAGACAAAAAAAAATTTTGCACTATATGTGAGGCACCACGCCTACTTGTTAAATTCTGAAATTGTTTCCAGAGGCAATGCACAATATCAGCAGACTTAAGCTACGGTCACACTTGTCAAACATTTTCCCAAAAAAAGCGTAACCACTAAAGGCGGTTTCAGAATATAATGCAAGTATTAATACTTTTGTGGAAAATGCAACTCTGACAAGTAGAGTTGTTATTTTTTTTTTTTTTGAAATTTTTTAAACAGAAATTAGATCAGGGATGCATTTTCGTCAAAAGTATTAATACTTGTATTATAGTCTGAAACCGCCTTAAATGGTAATGAAAAATCTTTCAATTCAGACAAAAGTTTGTCAAGTTAAAGAGCAAGACATTGTGCTTTATTTGTGTTCCAAACTGTTTAGTATGATAAACAAGTGTCTGGATCAAAACTTTTTTCATTAGTGTTTGTTGGTTATGCGTTTTTGGGCAAATGTTTGACAAGTGTGACCGTAGCTTTATCCCCACAATATTTCAAGATTCTCACTATATTAGTTTTTCAGATATCTCACCGTAAATATTTTTTCTTTATGGCAGGTTTCACACCCAACATGTTCAATTCGAACTTTTTCACGTTTCTTGCTCAAATATATTTCAAAATAAAAAAAATTATAATGGAAGTACCACATTAAACTAAGTAGCTAAATCGGTGCAGCCGCTCTTAATTGATGCGATTACCAACGAACGACATTTGATTTTTATTTATATAGATAAATAATTTTTTTAATAAATACTTTCGTTTATTTGAAAGCGTTTCTTTTGAGTTTAAAACTGTGTTTCCTACACAGAAAAAAATTTACAAGATTTATGTTCAACAAAACCATGTTGTTGAATAAAATTTTTAATTTCAATAATATTTGGCATTAACTTAAATATTGTATTTATCAATACTCCTTATTTTAAAATATCATTTAAATTACTTTGGTTGTTGGTTTTTATCATGCTTGTTGGTTGACTCAACGTGGTCATGTGCTGATGTTGTTGTTTATTTTGATTGTTGGTGTTGTATACGTGTAAATTCCGACAAGAAGCCGAAAAACGTCGTGTCTTGTTTTTTTTTTAATAAACAAAGTTATTTTTAAATTATATCACCGAAATGCGCAATGCAGAAGAAACATAAGAAATCATGTTTTGCGTGTATTCATTATTTGCGTACCTAATAACGATTTGCTCTTTAGCTGAGTGGTAAGTACGTTAGTCTATTAGTCAAGAGGTTGCCGGTTCGACTCATCCCAAACATATTTAAATTAAAATCTAATAATAAAACCAATTTGTAAAAAAAAAAATTAAACAAACAAAGAAAAAGAACACATTAGAATTTGAAAAACAAATTCATTAAAAATTTTTGTTTTCTGTTAACAATTCAATTGTGAATAAAACAATAATTTTAATTGGAAATAATTGAGTTTATTTTGTTTTCTTATGTTACAAATGTGTGTTTGTATTTACTAAAATCGTTGTAGGTGCCTTTTTAAATAATATTTTATTTGTATTCACAAATAAATTAGTTGTATTTACAATTGTTTTTTTTTTCTGTCTAAGTATATACAAAACTGTGTGTGCATATTACACATCCCGCTTTCTAAAATACATTTATATTGAAATCCCGCTTTTGGCTGTATTTTCTTCAAAATCCCGCTTTTTGATTGAATATGTCCCGCTTTTGCAAAAACCCTCTGGTCACGTTAACTATTCTACATAATCGTATGACCAGCGTTACCATATGTGAAGATTTATCTTATTTTCGAAGTTTTTCGAGATGTTAACACGACTAAAAGATTTCTTTGTTAAAAATCATATTTTTAAGAATATGATATTTGGTACTTTTAGTATATTTATTTAAGGTCCTTTTGAGCTCATCATCTTTCCTTTATCTTATACATGTTCTGTTCGGTAAATATTTTGTGTTATTTACTTTAACGTGTGTTAGTTCATTTCAAACAAAATAAAATTTTCTTTAATTTGAATTCAGTAAATTATATGCATATTAATATATTTTGAGTAAAATCAATAAAATAAAATACTTTTAATGGAAAAAAATATGGCAACGCTGCGTACGACGCTTGAAAAAATCAACCCTAATCGAATGAGTTACTAAGCCTTATTGTGGTTGGCGTCTTAGATTAAAAAACAAATGCTGCAGTGTTCTTTAATCTATTACAAAAACGTTGTAGTAAAATTTGAAATAAGCCAACCACGATAAAGAGACAGGCGGTTTTTTGAAAATTTTCGTAGAGACTATTAGGTAAGGCTTGCATTTTCTTAAAAGTAGTGCGATAATTTAGGTTGGTGATACCAACATTTTGGCGTGAACAAGCTAGTTTGATGTAACCAAAAGAAAAAAAAGACTTAATTATATATTAAAGAAAACTTAAAATACTCTCCAAGCGATTGTTTAATTAAAGTAGATTTCGTTTAAACATTTATTTAAATGAAATAAATTCTTGTACATGCAATAGTTTTTCCATTTAGATTCTTAAAAGCAATGATTTAGGTACATTTGTTTTAGTAACGGCGACGACGGAAAACCCGACGTTTGGCAGTCCTGTAACGGTAGCCTTCAGCGGGGGAGTACGTGTGAGCTGGCGCAGATGCAGCTGCATCGACTGTTTCATATGAAACAGCTGGGGCAGAAGCAGCAACAGAGTAAGTTGGCGCGGATTGGTATTGAACAGCTGGTGCGGAGGCAGCAACAGAGTATGTAGGAGCAGATTGCTGCTGATTAACAGAGTATGTTGGAGCTGCCTGGTATTGAGCAGCTGGAGCAGAAGCAGCTGGTGGCAGATAATCAACGGATGGGGAAGAAGCAGCACCTTGGTGAGGTGGCAAGTATTCGCTGGTCAAGTGGCTGACATCACGACGATGGCGACGAATTACGCGGCGCCTGGCGGTCTTATAACGGTAGCCTTCAGAAGGAGAAAAACTGTGAGCTGGCTCAGAGGCAGCAGGTTCGTAAGAAGCAGCTGGAGCTGTGCTGACAGGCACATTGGCAGTGTATGAGGCGGCTGGAGCAGAGGCGGCTACATGATAGGATTGAGTAGCTGGAGCTGAGTGTGAAACAACTGGGGAGTGAGCGGCCTCTACCTGGTGAGACACTGCTGCAGGAGCAGAAGCAGCAACATAGTAGGATTGTGCAGCTGGGACGGAAGCGGCCTCTACATGGTAGGACTGAACAGCTGGAGCTGAAGCAGCAACATGGTAGGAGTGAGTAGCTGGAGCTGAGTGTGTTACAACTGGAGCGGAAGCGGCCTCTACCTGGTGAGACACTGCTGCAGGAGCAGAAGCAGCAACATAGTAGGATTGTGCAGCTGGGACGGAAGCGGCCTCTACATGATAAGAATGAACAGCTGGTAGTGGTGCGTGAGCCGTGTAAGATACAACTGGAGCAGATGCAGCTTCAACATGCTGCGAAGGAGCAGCACTGAAGCTTACAACAGGAGTTGAAGCAGCATGATGATGATGATGATTATTATTATTATTATTATGGGAAGGTGGCAAGTAATTGTTGGAGGGCAGGTGACTCACGTCACCAGCGACTACAGCAACCAAAGCGGCGCACAAGACCACGAATAATTTCTAAATTTGTTAATAAACTTCTCGTTAAGAGTAACTCCTTTTAACGCTAATACGAGTACTTACCATTTTGCAGTGCTCGTTTCCTTGCAATGGAAAGTGATACTTTCTTTAGATTCAGCAAACGTTTTTATACAAAATTTTAATTGCCATACAATTTGCATATTTCTTTAACCACAATTAATCGAACAATTAATGATAAGACTTGTTTTTCCCAATTGGACAAATATATTTTAGAAAAAAAGTCTTATGCAAGCCGGTTTCATACTCTGAAATAATTCTTGCTTCTACTCTTCACTTCTTGACTGTTTTGCATAAACTTTTAAATTTATGCGATCATAAGTATTGTAAAGCTTTTTTTTTTTAATAAAACGAAAATAATTTTTTTTGTCAATATATATTTTTAAAGGTATTTTTATTGCAGCTTCTTTTATTTTTTCGGTCGTTGGAATTGTTTCTAGATATTTTGGTGCCTGATTATAAGAAGTGTGTATTAATACTTTTAAAATGTTTTGAGTTTAAATCCTCTTAAAATAGAGAATTGACTGCGGCGCGTGGAAGTCTAATGGCGACGGTAGACTACACGGCGTTGGGTCTTGTAACGGTAACCATCGTTGGACAATTCGTGGGAGGGAACTGGTTCGAGTGGTTGAGGTGCAAAGTATTCGTTGGTGGGTGGAGCTGCAGCGACAAATTCTTGTTGTACTGGAGGTAAGTATTCGTTAGAGAGCAAATGGCTGACATCACGACGGTTGCGGCGGTAGACAACACGACGTTGAGTCTTGTAGCGGTAGCCGTCATCGGCTAATTCATGAGCGGGAACAGGTTCGGGAACAGGTTCGGGAATAAAAGCGACTTCTTGTTGGACGGGAGCATCCAAAACGGGGGCAGCTTCTTGTACAGGGGGCAAGTAGTCGTAGTTGGGCAAATGGCTGACATCACGACGGCTGCGACGGTAGACAACGCGACGTTGGGTCTTGTAGCGGTAACCATCATCGGCCAATTCGTGAGCGACAATAGGTTCTTCGATTACAGCATTTGAAACTTCTTGAATAGGAGCAATTTCAACGGGAACAGCTTCTTGTGTGGGAGGCAAGTAGTCGTAAGTGGGTAAATGGCTGACATCACGACGGTTGCGACGGTATACAACACGACGTTGGGTCTTGTAGCGGTAACCATCATCACCCAATTCGTGAGCGGGTGCAGGAGCTGGAAAAGCTGCTACTGGTGCGGAAACGAACTGTTGGGGAGGCAAGTATTCGTTGGTGGGAACAAATGCGGAAACGGGTTCGGGTTGAGCGGGCGGCAAGTATTCGTTCAAGGGTAAATGGCTGACATCACGACGATTACGACGGTATACAACACGACGTTGGGTCTTGTAGCGGTAACCATCATCACCCAATTCGTGAGCGGGTACAGGAGCAGGAGCTTGTACTACTGGTGTGGAAACGAATTGTTGTACAGGAGCCTGTGCTACTGGTGTGGAAACGAATTGCTGTACAGGAGCCTGTGCTACTGGTGTGGAAACGAATTGCTGAGCAGGAGGCAAGTACTCATTTGTGGGTACAACAGCTTCCTGTGCAGGCGGCAAGTATTCATTTACTGCCAAATGACTCACATCAGCCGAAACAGCTGCGATCACAGCAAGGGCAATCAGGAAAAATTTCTACAAATTAAGAAAAAAAAGAAATTACACTCTTAATATTTGTATTCCGCAAATCACTTTTAATCCATTCGATTGTGCCTACCATTTTTTGTTTTTTTTTTTGTATTTTAATTTATTTAATTAAACAAACTATTCCAACGACTTTACTTTACTGTAGTATTCTTATGCTTACAGTAGTAACTCTAAAACTAGAATGTTAAATTCACAAAACTAAGCCAAACTATTTATACAGATTCTCTTAACGTTTAAGAAAATCATCTTCTTACGATTTGGCTTCATTTCAAAACTATAACAGTAACAACAACATTATTAACATAAAAGCACCATTTAGAAGAGCTAAGCCAAGTAAATCCAACAAATTATTAAACACGTCAGCAGCACTTCTTTGCAGAACTGGGGATCAGCTGTAAAAGTTTCGCACAAAATATACGCGCACGCACGCACCACACCAACAAATAAGTAAGTAAGATTGGCAGGCAGCAAAAGAAACTAATCGGCCAGCCGAACTAGAAAAGCAGAAAGAACAAGTCGTATGTATGCATAGATCAAAAGTTTAAAGGGTTGGTAGTTGTTGATGGTCTGGGTCTTGTTATTGGTTGTTTGTTTTATTTTTCATTTTTTAAATCCGATTTTAAGCTTCTCTCTCATTAATTTATTCTTATTTAATCAATAATGAACACATATAAGTTCATATATATGTATGTATGTATGTATGTATGTATGTTTGGTTTTTATTGATCAATAAATATAAATGTATGATTCTCTACTTCTAAAATGTAGGAATATTTAATGAAAAGTATGATTTAAATCATTTGTTTAATTTTGTTTACTCGTATTTCTCTTTTTCGAATTTAAATTTATATGTCTGTATGTAGTTGTGTGCTGTTGGCAGTAGTGTTATAGAAAACAACAATTAATTTTTTTATTTTTTTGCTCAAAAATAAAAATATATGTACATATGTATGTATGTATTTCCTTTTTGAATGTTTCAAGAGCTGCCTTGGTAACATACATAATTTTATTCTTCCCCATCTACGTTTAATTGTTTGCAATTTTTATTAATGATTAAATGCTTAATGGTTAATAACATACTTGTATAACAACAAATACCCTTAACAAAACGTATTCAGGCTAAATATTTAATTGCTGATTTAGAAGTATTTTTATTTTGCGTTCTACGAATCAATCACGTGCCTCGTATTTGAAATATACATACTTGAAAGCCACATCATAACATTTATTAATTTTAAAATAAATACATATATGTAAATAGGAAGTCATTGATTGATAAGTATTCCCTACATCAAAATCTGTCTGCAATTTAAATTTGTGATACGTAGAACCTTGAAAACACATTGAACTTAGACGGCTTTCGTTTCGAGGCCGAGTGAAGCATTCATTCACTTTCTTATAAAGGAATAATAAGAAGTGATGCTTTTCAGGAAAATGTGTTTCTTCTAAAAATCGACTTTTTCTTCAAAACGAACTTTTTTCCAAAAGAATCTTTTGATCAAAAACGATACTTTTGTCCAAAAGAGTACTCTTCTCGAAAAGAGTACTTTTCTTCAAAAGAGTACTTTTCCTCCAAAATGTATTTTTTTTTCCAAAAACGTAGTTTTTTTTATTAAAATATGTTATTTTTTCATATAGGTACTTCTTTATATACAAAAAAAGAAACTTTTGTTCAAAATGGTAATTTTTCAAAAAAGATACTCTCTCCGAAATGTTGTTTTTTCAAAAAAGGTTATTTTTAACCCCCGACTAAAAAAAGGGGTGTTATAAGTTTGTAGTGTGTCTGTCCGTGTCCACGTACAGGCCAAACGGCTGGACCGATTTTCATTTGTTTTTTTTTCTGTTTGAAAGATGACTTGATCGAGAGGGTTCTTAGCTATGTTTGAAGAAAATCGGTCCAGCCGTTTAGAAGATATAGCATCTTTTCTGAAAAAAGTCGGGGGGTTTTTAAAATTTTTAATTTTTGTTATTTTAAATAAACTTTTTTTTTCAAAAACGTACTTTTTGCAATTAGATACATTTTTTCCAAAAAGTATACTTTTTTCTTAAAATATAAATTTTTTAATATACTTTTTTCAAACAGGTACTTTTTTTAAACAAATATAAATTTTTTACACCAGACTATTTCTTTCCAAAAAGGTACTTTTTTTTCAAAAATGTACTTTTTTCAAAAAGGTATTTTTTTTGAAAAAGGTACTTTTTGTTAATAAGATACTTTGTTCCAAAATAGATAATTGTTTTCTAAAAACGTATTTTTTAAAAAAAATGTAATATTTTTCGAAAAAAGGTACGTGTTATGTTACTAAACGGATACTTTTTTCCAAAAAATATTTTTTTTTAAAAAATTACCCTCTTGGAAAATAATACCTTTTGAAAAAAAAAAATAATTTTTCCAAGAAGAAAATTTTTGGACAATACTATCTTTTTGGAAATAAGTATATTTTTTTGAAAAAAATTACCGTACTTTTTTCCAAAAAGATAGTAATTTCCAAAAATTTTCTTTTTTGAAAAATGTATTCTTTTTTGAAAAATGTATTCTTTTTCAAAAACGTATTATTTTCCAAGAGATTAATTTTTCCCATTAAGGTAATTTTTTTTTAAGAAGTTATTTGTTTTCAAAAATATACTTTTTTCCAAAGGGTTTTTTCAAAAAGGATTTTTAAAAGAAGATACTTTTTCCAAAAAGGTATTTTTTTTTCAAAAAATATACTTTTTTCAAAACAGGTACTTTTTTCCAAAAAAAATTATTTCTTCCAAAACGATATTTTTTTCAAGCAGGTACTTTTTTTTTTACATAAAACAATTTTTTCCAAAAGAAGTAGTTTTTTCTGAAAAAGGTAATTTTTTTCAAAAATATTGCATACTCGTATTTAAAAAATATAATTTTTTGAAAGAAGTAATTTTTTTTTTGTTATTATGATCCAAAATTGTAATTTGTTCCAAAAGGTACTTATTTCTAAAAATGTGCGTTTATCACAATGATATATTTATAAAAAAGTAATTTTCCAAAAAAGGTCCTTTTTCGAAAAATTTAATTATTAAAAAATCACCTTTTTAGAAACTTACGTTTTCTGAAAAGCAACTTCAAAAAATTAATTTTCGAAAAGGTTTATTTCTTAAAAATTAAATTTTTAAGGTACATTTTTCAAGTTAGTATTTCTTTAAATTAAATTTTTTATATATATGATTTTATTAGGCTAAAATTCGTATCGCTCTGCAAGCAAAATAAATAAAATGATTTTTTCTCTTCTTATTATAAATATTTTAGAATTAATTTTCCAAAAAGGTACTTTTTCTAAAAATGTACTTTTTATAAAAAGGTACTTTTTCTAAAAAGGTACTTTTTCTAAAAAGGTACTTTTTCTAAAAAGGTACTTGATGTAAACAGGTACTTTTTCTAATAAATGTGCTTTTACTAAAAAGAACATTTTTCACCAAAAAAAAAAAAAAACAAAAATTAAATGTACTGTTTAAGAGGAAGTACTTTTTTGAAAAGGTAAATTTTTTTAAATTTTAATATGTACACATTATTAAAAAGTACTCTTTCTAAGCTATTGGGATCTATCCCAAAAGTATACTCCTAAAAATATACGTACCATGTCCTCAAAGGTGTTGTTACTCGTACTAAAAAGATACCCTTAAAAGCTATCAGCCTTATTTATAAAATTTATTAAGGCTTTATAAAAGAGTTTTAATATAAATTTTCATAAAAAAATTTTTTCTTAAAAAGCCTTTGTAAAGCCTTAATAATTTTTCTAAATAAGGCTGTATATTTCTAAAAAGGCACCATTTTCTAAAAGGTACTTATTTTTCTCAAAACATACTTTTTTCTAAAAAGTTGCTTTAATAAAAATATACATTCTTTAAGGAAGTCCTTTTTCGAAAGAAATATTTTTCTTTAAAAGGTACTTTTTCTAAAGAGGTAGTTTTTTTAAAAAGTACTATTTCTAAAGAGGTAGTTTTTCTAAAAAATTACTACGTATAAAATGGTACTTTTTTGAACACAAGTAATTTTGCTAGAAATGTATTTTTTTGAAAAGAGGTAATTTTGCTAAAATGGTACTTTCTTTAGCATAGGACTTTTTCTAAAAGAGTACTAGTTGTAACAGAAATCATTTATAATGTTTTTTAGTGAAATACTTGAATGTCCTGGTGGCTACGGCAATTCACAATCGCCTATTAGCTAGAAATCAGAATAAAGCTTCTTAACTTAACAATTATTATATTGTAGAAATAGTTTTTTTTTAAACATTCATTCACCCACTACCGCATCGTGTGACTATTTTAATGAACCAGGGGGGCCAAGCTAAACAGAAATGTTATAATGATCCAACAAAATGTACAACTAATAAAAAATTTAACAATAATAGAAAATTAACTTAAAAAATTCTACTAAATTTTTATTTCGTCTTCAGTTTTATATAATAAAAGCAATGAAGATCTGTTGAAGAAAAAAAAAACCTTGGTTTCAGAACAATATATTTATTTTTAAATTTTAAGATGTTGCAAATAAACATTAATCAAATGCTAATGCCAATCAAATTCCAAAATATGATTTATTGATTTAATCATAAAACTGTTTTCTTGCTTTAACAACTAAAACATAATTATACAATGAAAAGACGACGTCTTTTGGATTAAAGAAGCTCATTTAATTATGTACGCCTGCTGTTAACAGTCAGTCACAACTAATTAACACTAATAACAATGAATTGTAAAAAGAGGAGAGGAATAAAAAAAAGCCAACTTAAAAGATAATTTCCAATCATGCCGAACTGTTTCTTTAAATACAGTAGTTTTCGATTGTAGCAAAAATTTTGTAGCCAAAATATAACTTCTCTATGCCCGCGGCGTTACCCGCTCGATATCAAGTTTTGACTTACTGCAAATAAGAGTAAAAGTAAAACTTGTAAAATATTGTTTACCGTATTTAATAAATTCGTACAGTGGTGAGCATAGTGGTGGCTTCCGTACCACTGTTCAAATTGTTCTTTCAAATCGCTTCAAAATCAAGCATTTATTTCAAAAACCGTCAAAATGATAAAAAAAATCGTGACAAGTAGAAATACTGAGTGGACTTAAAATACGAGTATCAATGGAAAAAAGAAAAAAAAAATTGCCTAAATAGTATTTTACTGTTTTGTAGGAAGGAGAGCACTTTTAAACTTTCAAGCCGATTATTAGAAATTTCTTTCTTGTATTTTTTATTTAATTTTTTTTTTTTTTTGAAATGTTACAATTTCAGCTTAACACTAATAATCCCATATATTATTTTATTTATTCAGTAAAATATTTTTATACCCTTTACCAAAAAATGGTAAAACAGTATATATAGGTTTGTCATTCCGTTTGTAATTTCCACAATATCAATAAGCGAGCCATAAAGTATATATGTATATTCTGGATCCTCATGCGTGGGGAAGACGAATAAGCGATGTCAGTCTGTCCATCTGTACGTGAAATCGGTTATCCGAAGCTCCCAGAAAAGCTATAGACTTCGTTCTTAGACTGGTGTACCAGAAATAGTCTGAAAAAGATTGGTATTGAAAATCAGAAAAATCGAGCAGACTATTCTGACCTGGAAAACTCAAACTTTATTTTGCCATACTAAAGTAACCACCGAAAAAAAAAATTATTATTATTAATTTTTTTTATTAAATAAACTTATTTTATACTTCAGTATAAATAAAATTGGTACTTATAATAAATAAAAATTAAAAAATTAAAAACACGTTTCCAGGGTTGGAAAATTTTAAATTTTTTTATACAAAATTAACTTACTAAAACAAATTTTTCCTTTTTTTATAAATTAAATATATCTCATATTCTTAGAAGAAAGAGATTGGTGTAAGAAATCAGAAAAATCAATAAATTCAGTAAAATGCGACTCTGACTCGCGCACGAAGGGTTCCATACGAACACTAGATATGTAATTTAATACAAACTTCATCCTATGCAATATATAATTTTGGCATTGTTTTTCGTTTTTGGGGTCTTTTCGGTTTTTTTTTGTTTTGGCGGTTTTTGCGTTTTTTCGGGTTTGGCGATTTTTTTAAGTTTTGGCTCTATTTTTAGTTTTGACACTTTATTTTCTTGTTTTAGCGAGTTTTTTCGGTTTTTGGCGTTTTTTTCGGTTTTTGGCGATTTTTTTTTATTTTTGGCGATTTTTTTTATTTTTGCGATTTTTTTTATTTAAATTTTTTTTTAGTTTTGGCGACATTTTCGCGTTTTGGCGATTTTTTTCGATTTTTGGCGTTTTTTTCATTTTGGCGTTTTTTTCATTTTGGCGATTTTTTCGAATTTGGCGATTTATTTTAGTGTTAGATTTTTTTTTAATTTTGGCGATTTTTTTCGTTTTGGCGATTTTTTTTTTAATTTTTGGCGATTTTTTTTTTTTTGGTTTGGCGATTTTAAAATTTTCAGTTTTTTTAGTTTTACCGTTTTTGAAAATTTCAAGTGTTTGCCTCTTACGGTTTCCAAGATATAGCAAATTGTCAAAATTACATAGTCAAAATTGTATTAACTGATGGACCACCCTTTAATTTTAATTTTTTAAATTTTAGTGTTAAGTGTTCTAGTCTGTATAAAAATACACTAGTTTTACAAATTTCAAGTTTCAGTATAAAACATATGTTCATACAATTGTATGTATATTACATGGGATTTTAACATTTTTCGTTGCTCGTTTTGGAACACCCTTTAATTTTTAATTCTCATGCATTTGTTGTTGTAGCCGCCAAGGTTCTACATACTCTGTCCAAATTTCAGGTCCGTAGCTCTTACGGTTCCTGAGAAAATACCGTGTGACGGACAGACGGTCAGACGGACAGCGTAGCGAAAACAATAGGGTTCCTTTTCACCTTTGGTGTACGGAACCCTAAAAAGGATGATTCCTGGGTTTTGTAGTATTTTTTTTGTTTTGTGGTATTTTATACACCATATCGTGCCATAACCGCCAAAATAGCTTAAGCGACATAATTTTCAAACTTCAATTTTTGACCAAAATAGATTATTTGCGATTGTAAATAGTAGTTTGTCGTCGAAAAAACGAAGTCCAAAAAGTGTGTCGCTTAAGCTATTTTAGCGGTTATGGCTCGATATAACTAGGTCTAATTAATTTTTTTCTTTTTTAACCCCCGACTAAAAAAGGGGTGTTATAAGTTTGTAGTGTGTCTCTGTGTGTCTGTGTATCTGTGTGTCTGTCTGTGTCCACGTACAGGCCAAACGGCTGGACCGATTTTCATTTAGTTTTTTCTGTTTGAAAGATGACTTGATCGAGAGGGTTCTTAGCTATGTTTGAAAAAATCGGTCCAGCCGTTTAGAAGATATAACATCTTTTCTGAAAAAAGTCGGGGGTTTTTAAAATTTTTAATTTTTGTTATCTTTATAAATTATATATATTTTACATTTTGGAAAGAAAATCTTGGTGTAGAAAATTCTAAAAATTAAAACCATAACTCCCAGAGCTGGAAAATTTGAACTTTTTTTTTCTGGATATTAAAGTTGCTAAATAATTTGTTTTCTTATTTGATTTTTTGACATTATATGACGTGACGTCGTTTTTGGCAACTATGTATAAGGGTGAATGTAAAATATTTCTTAAATACAGAGTGTAGAATAAAATATTCAACTTATTGCTAATATCGAAAAAAAATTATTTAGTCGAAAAATACCGAGAGGTTACTTACTAAAAATTGTTCTAGAGCAAAAAAACTTTAATTTTTTTCACGAAACATATGCATATGTATGGATGTGCTTACGAATGTATCTCTATACTTTATATACGCACTTTGGTGAAAGGATATATAAGATTCGGCACAGCCGAATATAGCACTCTTACTTGTTTTTAAATACATTAAAAATTGATATTTTTCAAACCCCTCAAAAATCAATCATATGCGCATTTAAATGTTGCTAATGCAGATAATCAATGATACTTTACCAAAACCAAAAATTTCTTAGAACAACTAGAGTTATTACGTTAAACTTCCATTGAAACAAATGAGATCGGAGTTGAAACAATAACTCAATAATCAACATGTTTATTTATTTTCTTATTTTACCATTGCTACATTGAATGTCTTTTTTTCAGCTCGAATTGTAGTTATAAGAAGCATGTAAATAAAATAACTTTAAATAACAACAACAACTATGTAAGAATATAATTTAACCACACAAGTATTTTTGACCAAGTGCATTCAAGTTAATAATTAGTATATTTTTTTTAATGAATAGTTTATAAAAATAATCAATATAGCGAGAGTATATTAAAATTCAGACGAGAAAGCAAGGCTGTTGCTTTTTTCATATCTTTGGTTTGTTTTTTAATTAAACTATTGAAAATTGATTTAAGTTTGCCCAGTTATGATTACCCATTAGACCCCTGAGCAAGACCACTTACAAGATCTTTTCAAGAGGAATTTTTTGTATGCTACAGCGAAATCTTCTAAAAGAAATGCTAAACAACACCGTTTGCAAGAAATTTGCTTCACTTATTGCAGGTGTAGGCGTAAACAAGAAAATACTTCGTGGCGGAAGAATTTGTTATTCTTGCTTTTTTATACGCATGGACGCGTATAAGAACGTCCTGTATGTACATACATACACACACATTGTGTGTATTCTCTTTTATTTTTCTGCGCACATACAAACGCACAAATGCATTGACATTAGTTAAAGCACCCTTAAACACGTAATAGCTTACCATCAACATCTTACACACACACACACACACACACACACACACACACACACACACACACACACACACACACACACACACACACACACACACACACACACACACACACACACACACACACACACACACACACACACACACACACACACACACACACACACACATACTCTCTCAAACGTACAATATGCAAAATAACAATCATACACGCATCAACACTATTTCTTTTGATTGTTTGTTAGGAACAAGAAGTCTTCGCGACATCGCTTGTTAACACTTAAGCTGAAAGTCCATACCATCCGTTCTTTGCATATGCGTTGTATGCGTTTCTGTACGTTCTCTCCGATTCTTAATTCTAGTTACATGCAATACGTCTTATGCTCAAGTATTTTTGTTGTTTTAATGCAAAAAGAGAGAATATTTAAATTCACCACACGAACATTGGGCTATAAAAGAGAGCATGATGCAAGCGACGGATACAAAAGTAGAAGGTAAACCTACTTTATCCATCCTATGCGTCTA
This sequence comes from Tachina grossa, assembly GCA_949987645.1. Classification (NCBI taxonomy): domain Eukaryota; kingdom Metazoa; phylum Arthropoda; class Insecta; order Diptera; family Tachinidae; genus Tachina; species Tachina grossa. The sequence continues at coordinate 19,282,601 of OX465276.1, read as the reverse complement.
CACGTTCTTTGCGTTTTGTTCTGTAACTTGCCACATACAATTACCTTGATTCTACTTTTTGACACATGCATAAAACGCAACTACGCATTGAACGGATGGTATGGACCTTCAGCTTTATATACACAAACGTCAATACATCCATCGTGCTTCGCTTATTAAACGACGTCATTTATTATTGGTTTAGTATAATACATGCTACGTCAATACATTTAAAAAAAAGACAAGACGTAATTACATTTCAAGACTGTCTACGCAGCCCTCTATTACCCATCTAAAAGTTAACATCCAAAGCAGTCAATAAGATGCCAAGTTTGTGGCTGAAAACTGGTGAGAATATGGATGATTTCTTCAGACAAGTTTTCCTTTTTGATAACTATTCATTGGATTATAACTGCCGTATTCAGAAAAAATAATTTAGGTTTGGCAAACATTGAGTAAACATAAATTATTTTTTTTTTTTTTTTGAATAAGGCCTTAAGTGATTTCGCCAAAGCTACAACAAAGTGCTCTATTTTTGAGTCTGTGTACTGATCTAAAATGTTTGTGTAAACTTACAATATTTGTATTAATTTAAATGTAAACTAATTGAGAATTATAATATACATTACTAGACTCATTGAACTAAGAACATAAAAATTTTAAAGCCATAAAACTGTAACTCCTTTCTTCCATTCTTGCTGCATATTAACAATTGCCATTCAACTTGGTTAATTTGCCCATCCTTATCGCACTAATGTGCTTGTCGAATTTCAAGAACTAGACATTCATTCATATTATCAAGCACTGAACTACTATTCAGCTTTTAAAGTTGACGCTGTTGTTGTTTGGTGTTCTGGTGAATTTTAGCCGTATTGTTAAAGAAATAAATTTGTATTTTGTTTTAATATAAACTTCAAAGCGAAATTATATTTTTAGAATACGCCAGCTTATGTTTGTCAAATCGCCCGGTGTGAATTGAAGTGCATTGACCTTTGGTTGTCGCATGTAAATACTCATATCTATTAATAATAGAGTTTATCAATTAGTTTAAATGTCTACCTAAATACATACTTGATTTATTGCTGCTTGAGGAAAAAAAAAACAAAGAAAGAAAGAAAGAAAGATAAGAGCTAAAATCTGCTTTACATGTGGTCAAAAAAATTTTCATACATTTTTAATTTATTGTTATTTAGTATTTTAAAAGTTCGAAAGCAATTTTTTCATTTCGAATTGCAAGGTAAAGTTCAAGATATCACGGTGCTGATTTATCTAAATGGCAGAGGTATCTCTCCAATTTTTTCTTCCGTGGCTATTCATCATTTTTGCAGTGTACCACCATCCAAAGTAAATATCGTTTAAATATTACTTTCCAGTTCTGAAAGAAATTTAATATTTTAATATTAAACTTTTGCATTTTGTTATTCTTATTAAATAGATTAGACAACCAAGAATATAATAAATTTAATTGCATTTTTAGTTATCAAAGGAATCACTGTAACATTTTACATTCATAGTGAGTTGAATAAAAAAATTGGTTAGATTAACCAGACGAAAAGTTTTTTCTTCTTAATCGTAAAAAACCATTATTAGCAGTAAAATTAGCAACTGAAACTAGTTAGATTATATGTATATACACACCAAAAAATATTTCTGCAATAAATGACTTTAATTGAAAATAAAACCAAAACCCAATTAAAAATGTATGTGAGCCAATTAAACTTTAAAAAAAAAATTAAATTAATTACAAAGTTTAATTGACTCGATTACATTTTTAATTGATTGTTGGCTTTATTTTCAATTAAAGTTGTTTATTGCCGAAATATTTTTTCTGTGTGTACTAGTGATGCACGAATATTTGTATTCGTATTCAAATTGCCGAACTTTTAAATATTCGTATTCGTCAAATTCAGGCCAATACGAATACGAATATTTTTCCACAAAAAAATTAAATAAATAAGTGGACAAAACCTAAACGAAATTTAAATAAATGGATAAAAATATTAGCTTGTACAAATCCATTAAATTTTTTATAGAAATTTGTGCTTTTTATTATATTCAGATATTATTTAATGGCGGCGATTACGCTAACAGGAGTATGAATTTGTTTTTCATGACAATTTTTTAATATTTCATATTGCAGGCGTAAATAGAAGCCTAATTTAATGTCTATAAATTTCATGTTAAATATTCGTATTCGCATTCGTATTAGCGAATATCGTTTCAAATATTCGTATTCGTATTGGCATTCGTAAATATCAAAAAGTTGACATTCGTTACATCACTATTGTATACATACATAAATGTATGAGCTGTAATAGTTAAAAGTGGTTTAAGTCCATTTATTCAGGTATCAAGATATTTAAGGGTTTGCGTTTGAGTTAGTTTAAAAATATTTGCTCACGGTCAAATATAGTTTAATTTCATTATAAAAAAGTTATCATTATAATTATTTAGAAATATATTGGTTTTTTTTTAGCTCCAAATGGACTTATACCACTTTCAACAGATTATATATTAGTTGCCCTAGTTCGTATCAGGAGTAAGGACCATTAACTTTCCTTAAATGGTAAGCTTACTTGCTTTATGATGTAGTTTTTTCAACTATATATATTTGTTAAATTAACCAAAAAATTGTTAATTTTGTTAAAAGCCTAATATTTATTTAAATGAAAACAAAAATAACATTAAATTAATAAATTTGTTTTATTGTTTTTCATTAAAATTTTGAAAATTATAAAAGACCAAAGGAAAGCCTCCATATTGAACAGAACATTAAAATATTTCAATAGATATCGAATGGCGCAATTTGTCGCTTTTCGGACTTGTATGCTTTTCTTCGGTGAAGAATTTGCATGAAAAATAAAAACAAAATTTTTAAAATTTCGTTTTCGCTTTAAATGAAATAACAAATTCAGATTCATTAGATTATCCACACAAAATTTCGTTAGACTAAATTCCCACAACAATTGAAATTGGTTAGATCAACCTGTGAGATGTTGTTGCTGCTTAACAAACCGCATTGAGTGATTTGATTTTCCCTCTGAGCGTGCTAAATTTTATCAGAGCTCGTATTAAATAGAATTTAAAAACCTTCCCCCCCCACTCCTCCCACTTCTGGACCAAATGATATCTATTTTGTATGAGCAAAAGTGCTGCATCTCCATTAAAAAATATCTAGCGACAGTGAGAATGTATGTATCTCTGTCTGATTTGTCTAGCTATTCCTGGAGGTCTGCTCTTGTAATTCGAAACTAAAGAAAATACTTTGGAGTTTGTGGTTTAATAATGCGCATAGACGTAGAAAGGCTAATGTGGGGGGGGCGGGTGTATTGTCCCTCCAAAAATTGATATTGCCCCCTGTAGAATTATTAGAAATTCTGTGTAATTAATTCTTTTAGTATGACACATGAAAATCACCAGTCATAATAACCCCTCACCCACCCATCACACTTTAATTAAAATGTTAATATAAAAATCAATCAATTTATTTTTTTTAATATTAATTTTGAGATATTCTTCTGTTAAATTATATTCAATAATTTAGGGCCATTTTCACAACTTGCCTTTAGTAAAAGGTAGGAATTTATCTGCCCGATAAATGGTTTTGCATTAAAAAATCCTCATACATTATTTTTTTATCCTTTAAATATTATTATTATTGAAAATTTAAGTTGTAATAATACAAAGATATTTATCGGGCAGACAAAATCCTACCTTTTACTAAAGGCAAGTTGTGAAAATGGCCATTAAAACTATCATTCATTAGTTTTTTTTTTGTATTATAGTGGCAGCGCTGTATTGTTCTTTACAAAATAGAAATTAGTATAATTTGACGACAGCTACAATTGCGGTTGTGCAGTCGTGTAGAAGTGCTTTTGTATTTTTTATTTGACAGGTTGTAGTCGGTAGCCTGCTGTCGGGAATGTGTTTAATGCATTATTTTACAATGAAACTAAATTAAAGACCAAATAATATTGACGAGAGTGAATAAGTAGAAAGAAACTACATCGGATTCTATTATGATCGTTGAACTTAACATAGATAACAGCTGTCAGCTGTGATAGATGATGAAAAGTACTAGTTACTACACTGGGGGAAAAAAGATGTAGCAAATGCTACTTTTATTAACAAAACTAGTTGTCAACTTGTTTACGAACGTGTACGAACTGAATAAAACGGTTGTCAATACTTCCTTTTCAAACTGACAAGAGTGTGGTGTTGACTTTTAACACAAACACTGTTGATAAACTTTTGACAGCGAATGTGATCAGCAGGGACAGGGATATGATATGAAAAACGCAAAATATGCACTTAAAACAATAAAATATGCACATATTTAAAAAATAATGTATTTAAAAAAAGTTTTCGATTTACATACAATTAAGTAAAGATGTAAAAATATTTTCTTTTCTCAATATCAATATGATATAAAGATTTTTTCTGCATTATTAACTCCAAACACCAATTTTTCGAGGTATGTTTATAAAAGTAGGAAGAAGTGTTGTAATATATTTATTTTCATTTAAAAATTTAATTTATTTTTTATTTTTTCGAATGTGAAGTTCAATCAATTTGTTCTTAGAAAGCTTTTGTGCATTGTAAAGGTTCAAATTGAAATAATTCTTTGTATATGTTACATATGTATTTATTTAACTCAACCATCACAGTAAATTGAATACTAGCTATTAGATTTGTTTTTTAAATCCGTTATCATTTTTAAAAACAATATCATGTTTCTGCAGAATTGTGTCACTACTCTCGGCTTTAATAGCAGACAATTTCTTCTTGAAATCATCAAAATTATAATTTCCATTAAATTTGGTAGGTGTGTGTGCTTGTACAATCGTTGTAAAATTCTACAACAATTCAAGCGAATAAATTTGCCATAAAACAGTTTTTGAACAGTAATATTTTTTGAAATTTGAATTTTTGACAAAATATGACACAAAACCATGGATTTATATCAAAATATGAGACAAAAATATGCATTTAAGACCAAATTATGCAAAAATTTCCATTTTCAGCAAAATATGCAAAAATATGCACTAACAAATCGATGCCATTTTTACGTAAATTCTTTATTTCGTAAAGATATCTCGTTCTTGCCATTATCAGGGTTGAGGGAAAAAACATGCATTTGCATGAAACCCCTGTCCCTGGTGATCAGTTTGAGCAATGTGTGGTGTGAGTTTTTCTCTAAGTGTATCAACTACACGAGCATGCTAACTTTTGCTAAATATGCTTTATTTCTCAATGATATCTTCTCAATACCAAGCAAGTAGAAAACTTTTAATAATTGCTAACGATAGTTGGCCCAAAGCCACTAAACAGCAATGCAATATTAGAAGTGTGACATGAGCGAAAAATTCAAACAACGACTGTAATTTTTTTTTTGTTTGTTTTGTGCCCATTAGCAATAAAACATAATTAGTACAGTATTATTTATTTAAATTTAAAAGCAACGTGACATATTTATTTATTAGTTTTTGTTTTTACCTCCCCAACTAAAATGAAACTGACCCGCTTGCGCGTGTGTGTCTTGGTTGAAATTTCTTCGAGATCTTTGGCAAAAACTCTAGATTTATTGACATAAAATATGAATGAATGTTAATTTTAGAATGGATTTTCTCTTAATGAAACAAAAAAAAATAATATATATATATAAAAAGTTAAATAAAAAAAATTATACATGTTGTTTAAGTTGAATAAGTAAATAATATTCGAGCAACTGACACCGAATTTCAGGGACACCCTATATACATATGTTGCAGCTAGCATGGGAAACAACACGGGCCATAAAGTTGTGCTAAGGGCACAAAGTGTATGCCAAAAACAAATATAAGGGAGTGTAAAAAAATTGCAAAATGAATTTTCCAAAATTTCGGAAAGAAAATATAATATATACATATAACTAATTAGGGTCTTCAAAAAAGATAGTTATAAAGGTCGTATTGTTGTAAACTTTTAAATTATTTTATTAATTAAAATAATTTTAATTGAAACTTAATTGCTGGTGGTTAAGCATGTCTATATGCATGTCATTGGTGCTTTACCAAAATATATGGCTGAGGTCTACTGATGATTTGGCAAAGCACCAATGAAATATATGCATTGCTTAACCACCACCAATTAAATTTCAATTAAGGTAAAATTATGACAATATGTCAAATAATAAATTTACAGCCTTATTTATAAATGTTATTAAGGCTTTATCAATGGTTTTTAAAATAAATTTTCATATAAAATTTTTTTCTTAAAAAGTCTTTATAAAGCCTTAATAATTTTTATAAATAAGGCTGTTATTAAATGTAAAATCATTTTATTTCATTATTACTATATTAATAATTAAAAATTTAATTTAAGTTCTGCTCTACCTCGATTCAGTAACTTTTATTACGATAATCATATCGCTATAATAAATATAACTATAATTTATCGACTTTGCTATTCGCTAACATATCTTAAAACGATATTCTTCACTGTCGCTTGAAGTAATGCATTAAACACATTCACCACAGCGGGCTACACGAACACACGACTTCAAATGCCGCTAGCAGCATTTGTCGCCTCGTAGCCGGCTACTTAGTTATTTTGAAGACGGCAGCAGCACCATCTGCACTTGATATTTAAGTACAAATACATAGTTCAGTATTGCCACTTTCATATATTTTGCATTTATAAAAATTAATTACTCTTTTAAAAAGTACTTATTTCACTTAAAAGTACAAAAACGAATAGATTTATTCTTAACATCAATTTTTGGATATTGTTTCTCTTAATTGCACAAAATCATTCATTCAACATTTTATATTATACTGGCAAGACTGAATTTTCTCATTGTGGTCAAAGAAATAGAAATTAGTTTAATTGGACTACAACGACAAAATCAGCATAGACAACAACCTGTCGCCCTGTTGCTTTGCTGTCTTCAAAAGAATCATTCTCATATAAACATGTGTATTCTATCCTTGACATTTGGTAGTCGGTAGCTTGCTGTGGTGAATGTGTTTAACGCATAAAGAAGCTAAAATAACAAGCTCAAATTCATTAAGCTTTTCTTTAATTCTTCTTTGTGCTTTTCTTTTCGCTTATTTTGACAATTTGCATGCAGGGATGCCACATGATATAAAATTAAATTAAATTATGTACTATCGTAAAAAATAAATTACATATAAATTACATCGATAATTATTACGATTTTGTGATTCCAGTTACTGTATGTTCATTATCGACCGACTTCCTTCATTACTGCAAAAAAAAAAAAGGCTCTGATGACAATGAGAATTAAAAAAAAATACAGATAATTTATCGAGACCTAAAGTTCTGTATAACAACTACAAATTACCATAAATTCCAAAAGTGTTGATTGAGATCGCCAATAATTTGAAAAAAAAAACAAATTAACATTAAAACAATTTTTTTAGTTATTTAAAACCCACACACATATTAGATGGAGGCTTAAAACAATTTTGTGGTTTAAGATCTTTTGGTAAATGAAAGATTTTTAAGAATTTTATTTTAGTTAAAATTTATTATTTATTTAAAACTGGTTGAAATGTCTTTTTTTCCAGAATTTTGTTTAGCTTAATCTTTTGTCCATTATACGAGACGCTTTGTCTCTGAAAAACTTTTATCATAAACTTTCATTAATATGCTAATTTTATGCGAAATCTTCTTTAAAAATAAAAAGTTCTATTTGATTTTAGCCGTTTCAAATTTGCTTAATTACCATTTCTCTGTTTGTTTTAGGTGTGGAAATACTTATAAATGTTTGGGAGTGTGTGTGTGTGTTTAATTTCTATTTTATCAGGTTTGGTGTTATTTTTTTTTTTTTTGGATTCGTTGAAATGTAGTGCGTGCTGTTAGAATAAGTTGACTTAAAATGAATCTGCTCATAAATCAGGGAGTTAAAAGATACATACATACTAGATAATAGAATATGAATAGCAGATTGTTGCGAGCAAAGAGAAAATATGCACAGATATGAATTGGAACAACCAGCGTGACCGTTTGACCGACTAAAGTGGCAAATTGCCACTTTTTCAACTGCCTTTCCCCTTTTTCGACTGCTTTGCCACTTTTTGTCTCCCTTTTTTTGGGCGAGTTATATGAAAATACATTGAAAATAAAAAGTTTAGTGTAGTTTTCTCATTTTTTTTTTAATTTTGCCCCTTTTTTTTTGATAAATCCCCTATTTGGTGCCACTTTTTGAAAAATGTCATCGGTCACCCTGGGAACAACTTTGAAAAGAGCGGTGATTTCTAATAATTAAAAAAAAAATCCAGAAAGAAGCAAATGAAACTTCATGTAGAAATAGAATAAAGTCTGCAACTTCAGGAAAATCGCTGACAAATTAATCAAGCCCATAATAACATCGACGGCAGTAACTTCAAATGCTCTCTAATTTTTGTTTTATTTTCTTTTGTGCTTATTTTTCTTTGCAGTTTTGTTTACAAAATGTATGAAATTTATTGAAGGTATGGTAACATTTTTGTGAGAATCAGGGTGACCGATGACATTTTTCAAAAAGTGGCACCAAATAGGGGATTTATCAAAAAAAAAGGGGCAAAATTAAAAAAAAAACAAGAAAACTGCACTAAACTTTTTATTTTTAATGTATTTTCATATAACTCACCCTAAATAAAGGGAGTCAAAAAGTGGCAAGGCAGTCGAAAAAGGGGAAACGCAGTCGAAAAAGTTGTAAATTGCCACTTTAGTCGGTCAAACGGTCACGCTGGTGAGAATAAGTATTTAATGTGAGAGCATAAGAAAAAACGCTCTCAAAATAAAATAGATTCTATCTCACGACTGGTTTCTGCGGCTGTTTTTTTGTGTCAATTTGTATGGAAAATGTGTTGAAGTCGGTATTCTGTTTAATCATTTCTATTCAATTAGACAATAAAGGTATTCACGTCAACTCTTGCAACTGTGCAAAAATGCATAATTGCACTTTCTGACGTGAGCAACCCATTTTGTTTAGTTCTCTATAAAGCAACGCAATATGTGCATAGATATATTGTACTCGTATGTTTCTTAATTCTTAAAAGAAACGCTTCTATAAATAATTCTGTAATTAATTCACTAATAAAAATATCAATATTAATAATATTGGTATTATTTAGCAAAATTCTAATAACAATTTGACCCATAGGTCTTTTGAAAATAACAAAATTATGTATTTGTTATATTAAAATCGAATTTGAAGATTTCTTAATAAGATTTTTTAAAAATATTTAAATTTTATAATTTTTTAATTAATTTATTTGTATCGAAAATATCTTCAACGACTTGTTTTTTCATTTAAAAGAAAAAACATTTAGGAATTTCTGCGTTGTAATTTGGTGTATGGTTGATTTTATAGGTACATTTTGTCCATTTTTAGGGTTCCGTACACCAAAGGTGAAAAGGAACCCCATTGTTTTCGCTACGCTGTCCGTCTGTCCGTCTGTCCGTCTGTCCGTCACACGGTATTTTCTCAGGAACCGTAAGAGCTACGGACCTGAAATTTGGACAGAGTATGTAGAACCTTGGCCGCTACAACAACAAATACATGAGAATTAAAAATTAAAGGGTGTTCCGAAACGAGCAACGAAAAATGTTAAAATCCCATGTAATATACATACATACAATTGTATAAACATATGTATGTATATTGACACTTGAAATTTGTAAAATTAGTGTATTTTTATACTACAACAATTAACACTAAAATTTAAAAAATTTAAATTAAAGGGTGGTCCATCAGTTAATGCAATTTTGACTATGTAATTTTGACAATTTGCTATATCTTGGAAACCGTAAGAGGCAAACACTTGAAATTTTCAAAAACGGTAAAACTAAAAAAACCGAAAATTATAAAATCGCCAAACCAAAAAAAAAATCGCCAAAAATTAAAAAAAAATCGCCAAAACGAAAAAAATCGCCAAAATTAAAAAAAAATTTCTAACACTAAAATAAACCGTCAAATTCGAAAAAATCGCCAAAATGAAAAAAAACGTCAAAATGAAAAAAAAAACGCCAAAAATTGAAAAAATCGAAAATTTCGCCAAAACTAAAAAAAAAAAAAATTATATAAAAAAAATCGCAAAAATGAAAAAAATTGCCAAAAATATAAAAAAAATCGCCAAAATGAAAAAAGGTAAAAAACCGAAAAAATCGCCAAAACAAGAAAATAAAGTGTCAAAACTAAAAAAAAGCCAAAACTTAAAAAAATCGCCAAAACCGAAAAAAAAACGCAAAAAACGCCAAAACAAAAAAACCGAAAAGACCCCAAAAACGAAAAAAAAATTCCAAAACTATATATTATATAGGATGAAGTTTGTATTAAATTACATATCTAGTGTTCGTACGGAACCCTTCGTGCGCGAGTCGGAGTCGCACTTTACTGAATTTATTTATTTTTGGGTTGGCAATGCCATAAAAAGTTGCACAACTTTGCAAAATTTACCCTGATAATCTTGCACTTACTCAGACCCTGACAATTTTGCATCATTTGTGCAAAATAATTTTCTATGTGGTTGCTGTTCTATATTTTGAAAATTTTGCAATTTTGCATTTCTGCAACAGTGCAACTTTTGACGTGAATACCTTTAATATTTATATTACAGTTGCTTTTTTTAAGTATGTCACTTTAATATACATTTTAGAGCATAATTATGAAAGAAAGACACTTTTTGCCCATATCATATTTATAATTAAAATATCTAAATTAATTTCTAACAAAGTTCTTATTAAACATACCAAAATTTAAAACTAAAGTAATTTTTCCTAACAAACCCATAAAAATTTAATTAATTTTTTAGGGTATGTACGATGTCCGTCTGTGTGTCTGTCTGTTACAGGCTGTTTCAGACTTCACCACCAATTTCAACTAGGAAATTAAAAAAATTAAACTTGCTAAATCTTGGAAACCGTAAAAGGCAAACTCTTGAAATTTTCAAAATCATTTAAACTAAACAATCGTAAAATTAAAAAAATGCCGAAACGAAAAATCGCTTAATTGAAAAAAAGCGCTGACATTAAAAATTTCACCAAAAATAAAATAAATCGTTAAATTGCAAAAAAAAAATCACCAAAAGTAAAAAGATCGCCAGAAAACTAAAAAAAATCGCCAAAGACCGAAAAAATCGCCAAAATAAACAGAAAGCGCAAAAATTAAAAAGACGTAATAAAAGAATCAATATTAAAAAAATTGCCAAAAACCGAAAAAATTGTTTTAACGAAAAAAAAAACGGAAAAGATGCAAAAAAGAGTCAATGTTGAAAAAATCGCCGAAAACCAAAAAAATGGTCAAAAAGAAACAAGTCCAAACTAAAAATTAATAAATCCTTAAACTTCAAAAAGCTTCAGTAGTAAAAATATCGACAAACACAAAAAAAGTCGCCAAAACGAAAAAAACGTCAAATTAAAAAATCTTCAATATTACAAAAATCGCCAAAAACCGAAAAAATCTTTAAAAAAAGAAGCTAGTGCCAAAACTAAATAAATTGGTGTAACTAGCAATATCGTCAAGAAGCGAAATAAATCGACAAAATGAAAAATCGCTAAAATGAGAAAAAGCGCCGTTAAAACTAAACAAAAAACATCAAAAGTAAACAAGGTCACGAAAAAACTAAAACAAAACCTCCAAAACAAATAAAACGCCAAAACAAAAAAGACGCAAAAAAAGGATCAATATTACAAAAATCGCTAAAAACCAAAAACTCGGCTTATCGAAAAAACGCGACAGCGGAAAATATCCCAAAAAAGACTCAATTTAAAAAAAAAATCGAAAAAACTGTAAAAATCGACCAAAAGAAACAAGCGCCAAAAACTAAAAATTAGTCGCTATAATAAAAATATGGTCGAAAGAAGCAAACAAAAAATTCTTAAAAAAACTTCAAATTAAAATAAAGTCAGTAAAGTTCGACTCTGACTCGCGCACGAAGGGTTCCGTACGAACACTAGATATGTAATTTAATACAAACTTCAGCCTTTATAATATATAGTTTTGGAATTTTTTTTTGGTTTTTGGCGTTTTTTCAATTTAGCGATTTTTTTTTAATTTTGGAGATTTTTTTAATTTTGGCGTTTTTTTTTGTTTGGGCGATTTTTTTTAGTTTTGGCGCCTTTTTCGCGTTTGACGATTTTTTCGGTTTTTGGCGTTTTTTCAATATGGCGATTTTTTTTCATTTTGGCGATTTTTTTCATATAAACAATTACTTTGGTTTTGACTCCTTTTTCGCGTTTTGGCGATTTTTTGGATTTTTGGCGTTTTTTTTTCATTTTGGCAATTTTTTTCATTTGGGCGATTTTTTAGAATATGGCGATTTATTTTAGTGTTAGTTTTTTTAAATTTTTTTTTTTAATTTTGGTGATTTTTTTCGTTTTGACGATTTTTTTTAATATTTGGCAATATTTTTTTTTTGGTTTGGCTATTTTATAATTTTCGGATTTTTTAGTTTTACTCTTTTTGAAAATTTCAAGTGTTTGCCTCTTACGGTTTCCAAGATATAGCAAGTTGTCAAAATTACATAGTCAAAATTGCATTAACTGATGGACCAACCTTTAATTTAATTTTTTTTTTAATTTTAGTGTTATTTGTTTTAGTGTGTATACAAATACACTAATTTTACAAAATTCAAGTTTCAATATACATATGTACATACAATTGTATGTATATTACATGGGATTTTAAAATTTTTCGTTGCTCGTTTTGGAACACCCTTTAATTTTTAATTCTCATATATTTGTTGTTGTAGCGGCCAAGGTTCTACATACTCTGTCCAAATTTCAGGTCCGTAGCTCTTACGGTTCCTGAGAAAATACCGTGTGACGGACAGACGGACAGACGGACAGCGTAGCGAAAACAATAGGGTTCCTTTTCACCTTTGGTGTACGGAACCCTAAAAAGAGCCAGTACAAAAAAAATCGCCCAGCACACTAAATAAAAATCGCCAAATCTATTTAATATACTGTTAAACGATTCTTACGAAATTTTCCCTTGTAATAGACTTCTTTCTGTCTTTATATAAGTTTGACATATGTAAAAATGGGCAGCTTTTGATTTTACATGTCTCAACAGTGTTGCCAGATTTTATTTTAAGCTGTTTTAGAAAATTAAGTAAAATTTTACATTTCAGGGCAGATAAAAATAAAACTACTCTAAAAAAAGTTTAACCGATTTCAAGAATAGGATTTAAGAGGTGAAATATAACATACATATATATGTAAGTTACACATAGGGTCTTCCAATAGGGAGTTTCAAACTTTGACAGTTGATAGCGGCCGTACCCCATTTCTGTAACTTGTGAGAAGTTTTCGCATCGAGATAAATTAAATAATTATACTGGTTGTCTTATTTTACACAGGGTTACTCACATAAAAACTTATACAAACTTACAAAAAATATCAACAAATACAGTTTTTATCTTACTCACCGTGTTTTTCACAGGATGATAACAATTTTCTTGACTCGAAAAGTTCTCACATTCCTTACAGAAACGAGGCACAGGGGTCTAATCGTCGCTTTCGATAACGAGCTGATTCGATCACATTTTCCCAGTTTGAAATTATGGCATTCGCCATCGAACAATGTAATAATATGGTTTGATATCTCAAACGGAAAAAAACTTGACCGAATCAATTCGTTATGGAAAGCGACAATTAGACCCCAGAATTCTATGTTAGGGATACCAACGATATGTAGTTTGAACAGGACGGTGCTAGGTGTCACATAGCTCATGCCTTAATAGACATTCTATGTATGATCGATTTGTGATCCTGGCCACATCTCACTTGGAGGTGATATAAATTGGATTTTTGGGATGCGTTCCGGAGACATTGTACAATTTTATAATGCATACATAATAGCATCGATAGGTCTTTCAAGCAACCTCTAGGAAGTACTTAATGAAAGACCCTTTCTATCGTTGCCAAACGGGTTACAGAGCAACGGCACAGACTTTAAGTTAACCCATAAATATATAAAAATTATTTTTTTTACTTTTTAGTGCCTACTGTTTAAGACGCTTCAATATTTTTATTATACTCTTATGAAAAAAAATTAATATCTTCTCTGACAACGCAGCTGTTTTTGGCAAACGCTTGGTTCCGTTTAATAATTATTTATCTTTTTTTTCTTCTACCAAATGATAAAACGTTCGACAATCGATCTGTTTGATTATTATTGAATAAAATTCCAAAAATTTCGTATTATTTCCCACAACAAAGCAAATTACACATTTCTTACGTCATTCTAATTACGTTTATTTACAATTTTAGGCATTCAATAGCATAAAATTCTTTACAATTTTTTTTTTTATTATTTGTTCTTAATTTGACGTATTTTAAGCAGAAATCCGTTTGTAAATATGTACACATGTGTGTATAAATGTATGTAAATATCAATAAGGGTCTTGTTAAGTGGTCACTTAACCAAGATCCAAAGATTCAAGTTTATCTACATCAGTTCTTTTAATAAGTTGTTACAATCTTAAAGTGTTGAAGTGGGAAAACTAATTAATCATAAAAAAATTTAGCTATGTGAAAACAAATTAAATATAACAGGTTTTTACATTATTAAAGATAAACAATATAGAGTTTTATTTGCGTTTTACAATTCAGCGCTCGAATTAACTAAACACACACGTGTCGTCATTCGAAATATTTTACAAATGTAAAAATTAAATTTAAAACTTATTTAAAAAAGATTTATTTATTGTTGCTTTAGCATGTCTAAATGCATTTCGTTGCTGCTCAGGCAACACGTCTTTCATTTGTATATATACTTGTTTTGCTTCTGAAGTCAAAAAAGATTGCATAAAAACTATACGATTGCAAATAACTGTAAATTTTTGCTTTGCAAAATCTCATTTTTCAAAGTCACGTGCGAAATTTAAAAAAAAAATAACATTTTCGCTCATTCACTAAAACAATAACTGTACCATTTGCCAGAAAACGAGTTCGAATTAATTAAATTAAATTAATTTAATTTAAACACAACTTAATGGAAAATAGAAAATTTATTTTTCTCTCAAGAGTTGAGTGAACAAAATATATTTATATGAAATTTGTACGCAATATGAAGAACAATATGAGGAATAATTCTGCATGAATAAATATGCGATTGGTAATAATTAAATTAAGAAAAAGTTGGCGAAAAATTGTAATGATTTGTGACTGCAGTACCTATATAAAGTTGGTCACGTGCGACATTGTAAGTAAAAAAGAAATGACATAAAATTTTTTTTTACATACATACTTTTAAATTATTTAAATTCACATAAGCAAGCAACAATGATTAAAGTAAAGGGAGTTTCAAAACCACAAATTAAAAATAAATTCAGTAAAGTGCGACTCAGACTCGCTCACGAATGGTTCCGTACGGACACTAGATACATATGTAATAATATACGAACTTTATCCTGCGTAATATGTAGTTTTGGCATTTATTTCTTTTGGCGTTTTTTTAGTTTTCGCACTTTTTATCGTTTTTAGCGTTTTCGTTCAGTTTTTTGGCGTTTTGTTTCATTTTGGCGACTTTTTTCATCTTGGCTATTTTTTTCATTTTGGTGGTTTTTTTCATTTGGGCGATTTTTTTCATTTCGGCGATTTTTTTTTCTATTTTTGGTGATTTTTTTCATATTGGCGATTTATTTTAGTGCTTGAATTTTTTATTCGGTGTTTTTTTCGCTTTTTGACGATTTTTTTCCGTTTTTGTCGTTTTTTCAACTTGGCGATTTTTTTTTCATTTTGGCGATTTTTTTCATTTTGGCGATTTTTTTCATTTTGGCGATTTTTTTTCATTTGGGTGATTTTTTTTTATTTTTGGCTTGTTTTTCAGTTTGGCGTTTTTTTTTCATTTTGGCAATTTTTTCATTTTGTCGATTTTTCCGGTTTTGCCAATTTATTTTAGTGTTAGAATTTTTTTTAATTTGGTGTTTTTTTTTTGCTTTATCGATTTTTTTTTGGGTTTTGGCGTTTTTTTTTTTTTTGGTTTGGCGATTTTATAATTTTCCGATTTTTTGAGTTTTACCGTTTTTGAAAATTTTAAGAGTTTTGCTCTTACGGTTTCCAAGATACATCAAATTGTCAAAATTACATTAACTGATAGAACACCCTTTAGTTAACTTGTTTTTTAAATTCTAGTGTTAATTGTTGTAGTCTGTATAAAAATACACTTATACCTGATTTACATTAAGCATTTTTTTCATGAAATTAGTTGCATGAAAATTTTTTATTTGTCAATAGGAAGCCTGGCGAAGCAACTCATATAGAAAAAGCTGCCGAAAATGCATCGGAGATTTATTCTACGTCCTTACATGGAATTTTATAATTTTTCGTTGCTCGTTTTGGAACACCCTTTAACTTTTAACTCTCATGTATTTGTTGTTGCAGCGGCCAAAGGTCTACACACTCTGTCCGTACCTTTTACGGTTCTCGAGAAAATAGCCTGTGACGGACAACCGGACAGACGGACAGCGTAGCGAAATTAATAGGGGTTCCTTTTCACCTTTGGTGTACGGAACCCTAAAAACATACATATTTCCGTTAAGTTTGATGTTATTGTGTTAAAATAAATAAATACGTGGAATACTGTTCTATTAAATTTAAAACATTTTTATTAAGCTTCTTTATTTATAAATTCATAAAAAGAGCATTTATAAATTCATATAAATATCACAATAGAAAAAATTTCACGTGTGACATGTCACTTTCAAATGTGACAGTGCTATAATAAGTCACATTGAAATATTTCTGCTGCATGTTTAGCTGGAAACAGCCATGACATAGCCATAATGTCATAGCCATAACCAAAGCAAAATTCAATTGGTTTCTATAGTGAGAGTTATGGCGTTATGGAGAGTCACATATAATCAAATACAGTGTTGCCCATTAGTTTGATTCGAACGGCTGTTTTCTATGGCTATGGTTATGTCACGTCTGATTGAGCTTGTAGTTCTTGAATGCAAAAACAACATCTTACATGCGTATGCTTTGGTGTTTTGCTCAAAATTAAACTTAGCATCAATTACAGGGCTAATTTAGACTTATAATTTATGCTTTTTGTCAAAATAAAAGATGTTTTATTTTAGTTTTTTTTTTTTAAATTTAAATACATATGTTTGGTTTTTGTTTTATGCTTGAATCAGCAGTATATGGGGCTATTAAAGTCTGCTTAAGACAGCAATTTAATTACTTTTCTTCAAAATGATACTTGTGCACATAGTGAAGGCTTAAAGGTCTGATTTAATTAAAAAGGCTCCCTTTCATAGCACAAAATACTCGTATAAATACATATTTGGGGTATTCACACGGTAGTGTTAAAGTCATAACGTCATAATGTTCTAAACTTTTAAACTAGTTTAAAATGCGACTGCTGTGAGCTGTGTTAGTTGAAACATAAAAAATATGATACAAAACAAATGAGAAAAAATAAAGGGTGTTTTTTTTAGAGGTATAGAGCTTCGAATTGAAATAAAACACAAGAAAATCGTTGTAATGTCCATCAATTTGGCTTTATTGGAAGGATAATTTTATGCCATTAATGTTTAAATATGATTTCGGGCATGTGGCTGCCGCGGCTGGCTCGAATAAAGCCAATTCTACAGGTCCAATTTTCAACCACTTTTTCGAGCATATGGGGCCGTATGTTGGCAATAACGCCACGAATGTTGGCTTCCAAGTCCCCTAACGTTTCTGGTTTGTTGGCGTAGACGAGCGACTTCACATATCCCCAAAGAAAATAATCCAATGGTGTCAAATCACACGATCTTGGTGGCCAATTGACAGGTCCATTCCGCGAAATTGTGCGCTCATCGAATGTTTCCTTCAATAAATCGATTGTGACGTGCGCTGTGTGGCATGTAGCGCCGTCTTGTTGGAACCACAACGCATCCACATTCATGCCATCCAATTCGGGAACAAAATAGTCGGTTAGTCGGCTCCAATTGCTGTGCACGGTGGCGAATCGATTCATTCGGGTCCTCTTCAACACTTTGCTCTACAGCGGCAATTGTTTCTTCGGTGCGCACTGTTCGACGTCTCTGCGGATGCGTATTATCACATAGAGTAAACGTAGTGCGAAAACGATCCAGGGTTAACCGAATTAATTGCTCTGATGGACGATTATGTCGACCATAAAATGGACGGAGCTTGCGGTAAACTTCGCGAACTGAACCATTATTTTCGAAATAAATTTGCACGATTTGCAAGCGTTGTTTTTTTGTCAACCTGTTCATGATGAAATGGCAAACCAAACTAAATATTAATCACTTAACAGCTGATAAAATAGCCGCCAGTTAAAAAAGTGATGCCAACTTAAAGTTCTATACCTCAATAAAAAACACCCTTTACTTCCAACTTAAGAACATTTTTCATTACTAGATGTTTACACATCTCCCCTGTGATCGGACTCCCATTGTTTTTTTACAATTTTTGTGAATAGCTAAAGTTTTTTGGTTCATTCATTATTAAAATCTTTTTATAGTCTACTTAAATTAAAGCAAATAATTTAGAGTTGTTTATTTATTTCATATATATATAATATATATAATGTAACTTTATTAAATCCTGAATGGAATTTACATATTAAAAGAAAAGAAAAATAATTTATGTGCACAAGCTGAAGCTTTCTTTCTTCCAACTAAATTAATTATGTATTTAAAGTATTTAAAGTAAAAACCGTCGCGAAACAAAAAACTTATAAAAAAAATCATAAATTTTACATAACAAAAATATTTGCATAAAATATTTAAAATGAAAAAAACAAAAATCATAAATATGTATTTAATAATATTTTTTTTGTATCATGATGTGTTCACTAGAATTTATTTATTTAACGCCTCTAAGAGTGGTCAAGTTGATCACCTGATAATCTTGAGTGTTTTTTTTTTTTTTTTAATAATAAAACTTTTAAAATCTTTATTCGCTTTAATTGAACATAAAGAAAAATCAATGATAAAACAATCACTTTTGACTTGAAGTGATCTTCAAATTATTTCTAACAAATTGTAAGCTATTGACTCGAAGTTGTTGCAACCTTGAAACTGTTACCATTTAAGAAAATTTTGCCTCTTGTATGCATGGGCGTAGCTGCCAGAAGCTGAGTTTTTTTTTGCTCCACTTAAACTTTAAAAAGCTTTACAATGGTATTTATAAACGGTTATAATAGTTAATGTTGGTTTAACGTAGGAATGTTGTAAAGTTAGATTTTATTTTTAATTCTTCTGGGGACAGCGTTGGGGATCTAGCATTTCACTACGCCCTTGTTTATATATCTAATTCAGTAATTGCTTAATGATTTACCTAATATTGTGATTATTAAATATTTAAATAATTTGCTTAGTTCTAGTCCTCACATTTATTTGTTTCATAAACTTCTTCAGACAATGACGTCAATATCTTGACACTTACCCAATAAACAAACAAGTTATTTTATTTCATTGTAGTTTTTTTTTCTTGCTATTAAATCTAAGGCAAAACGGAACTTGCTTTGCTAAATTAAGACTAAACGATTTCAATATCCATCCGCAACAACATGCAGGCAGCTAAACAAGAACTGCAAAAAGCAACCAATGCTCACATGTATTTATAAATAATTTTTTTTAGATGCAAGTCACTGCATTTTCATATTGTTAGTGTAATAAAATTATCACGCCCTTTAACTTTAAATACACACATATTTATAAAGTTGTAAATTTTTGGCTGATTAGCTTTCAAAGTGAACTACTTTCAAAAAATTATGAATGTTAAGGTTACGAATAAAAATTAAAATTAGCATAGATACTAGAGACCTGCACAAGACCACTTACAAGAACTTTTAAGATAAGAGGGATTTATCAAATGCTTTACTACAGTGAAATCTTTTAAAACAAACGCTAAACAACACTGTTTGCCAGAATTTTTTTTCAGTTATTGCAGTTATAGGAGTAAAGAAGAAAATACTTCGTGAAGGAAGAATTTGTGATGCTTGCTTCTTCCTACGCATGGGCACGTATACGAAGGTCATGCATATACATTAAGGCCGTGATACACTATCATACAAAGTCGTGCGATCTACGAAAATGTACAACGCTGGTGTGATGAATTGTTATTGTCTTTTGAAAATTTTCATAAACTCCATCATACCAGCGTTGTATATTTACGTAGATCGCACGAATTTGTATGATAGTGTATCATTGCCCTTAGAGTGGCCGTTAATTGTATGGATACTTTTTTTGATTTCTTCTACTCTCACAGCAAAGTCCATAAAAAATATTAAAATAAATACAATTATACAAAAATGTTTTAGTGATGTACATTCAAACAAAACGAATTGAGAAAAACTGGATATTCAGATACTCATTTCGTTCGAATAAAATAAATTGAGATAATTTTTCTATGTTCATCATATTTTTTTTACTTTTACTTCATAAAAATGTTTATCTGTTTTGCCTCCATGTCAGAAGTTTATATTTTATAAATTAGGTTGCTTAACTTCAAGATAATAAAAATGTATTTAATAAAATAAAAAATTAGTTGAATACTCGAATGAAATTGTATTCGATGTTGTACATCATAAGCTGTGAAATGGTTGTTGAACATGGTGGTGTTACCAGTATTCATTATTAAATCACAAAATAATTAAAGTTGTCTTTTGAATACAATTTCTTAACAAAGCAATGTTAGCCTTAAATTGCTTGGTAGCTACTATGAACTTTAAAGCTCAAGTAAAATATTTTTTTGAATAAGGCTGTACATCTTACACACACACACACACACACACACACACACACACACACACACACACACACACACACACACACACACACACACACACACACACACACACACACACATACACACACACACACACACACACACACACACACACATACACACACACACACACACACACACACACACACACACACACACACACACACACACACACACACACACACACACACACACACACACTCAAATGTACAATATGAAAACTAACAAGCATACACGCATCAACACTATTTCTTTTGATTGTTTGTTGCGTATAAGAATTCTTCGCGATATCGCTTAAAAACTCTCATATACACGTACATCAATACATCCATCGTGCTTCTCTTATGAAACAACATCATTTGTTATTGATTTAGTATAATACATGGCACGACAAGACATTTAAAAAACCAGACTTTTTTACATTTCAAGACTGTTTATGCAGCCCTCTAATAGATACATAAGTGTGGTTTTATTTAACATAAATAATTGATTTCTGTTAGAGAGGTTGGAAAATAAATTATTAAATTTATTGTTAAAGTTTAATTTATTTAATTTCTTATTTAAAAGGTCTCCAAGTTAATTTTTATATATCAAATCTATTTTAACATATTAATTTAATAAATTCTATAATGAGAAAACAAAAAGATTTTGAAAGTTGTTACTTATAGTGAATTAATAATAAAGATTTGCATTTAAATTATTGTTATTAGTTCAAACGTTTGGAACTTGTTCTTATTTCATTTGTTGTTGACTTGAAGCAAAATAATTTTTGTGACACTTTGAATTATATAACCTTTATAAATCAAATTGAAAATAAATTGAGGACATCTTTAGTTGGACTTGTAACAAATTGTTTTACATTAAAAAAAGCACTAAAGTACTTTACTGTGGGAGTGGAACAGAACGAACTGTAGTTCCTTCAAAACCAGCCAAAATGTTATCTGCTTCCGAGAAAAAATTATGAAAAACAACGATTTTCTATTTCAGTTAATTTAATTATTATTTTTCGAACTTCATTTGTTTCTATATTTATGATTTCAACAGGCTAAAGTTCGTATCGCTTTTTAAGCCAAATTACATGTGATAATTATTAATGAACAAATAACACCAAAGTTAATTGTAAATATTCTGACAACACATAGTTGAACGGAACAACTACCCGTTTTCGAAGGCCACTAAACCTTCATAACCAGCGTTCTTCTGTGTTTGGTCCACTGTGTGTGGTGCCAGTTGATGTAGATTTCTGTTTTATATACGAAACTTTTTTGCAAATGGAATATGTGATTTGTGTTTTATTCATCGTATTGCAATTTGCTGAAAGATGTTTTGTAATGAAAGCTTAATTTTATCATCTCTATATTTACAACAGTCTTACCATTGTCGTTTGGTCTTTACTAATTATACACATGTTAGTTAATTTGCTTATTTTTGTTGTACTTAATTTGGGTTAAAAAGCGATACGAACTTTAACCTGTTCAAATCATAAATATAGATTTTCTGTTTCAATTTTTAATTTTCTCTTTAAACTTTCATATGCTTATTTGAGCTGCCAAGAATTCTCTCGGCGCGCCGCCGCTGGTTACAAAAATACTGTGCCGCCACCGCCGCCAATAATCTTTAATCGACTTGTTTCGCTGACCATAATCAGGGGAATTATCTTTCCAAAAAAGTACTTTTTCAATAACTCTATGTTGGACTTTTTTTTTTTTTTTTTGCAAAGTACTACATATCGTCACCTGAAATGCAAAAGAGTCAATCAAGACTTTTTATAACTTTACAGGATTTTTCTTCGTTTAGGCGATATTTTCTACAGTGACAATACATTTCACATTTGTTAATCGCCTGTGTTCCCTAAGCCGTATCCGAGTGAATTTTTCGTTTTCAAAAAATTAAAAATGGTACTGCATGAACGATAATCTTCTTCCAGATATGATATCTGAGAATCTATATAACTAATAATAAAAAATCCTAAAAAAAATATTTCTATTGTCTGAGCTAAGCATTAAACATGTTCACCACAGCAAGCTACCGACTACAACATGGCGGCTGGTTGTTGTCCATGCTGATTTTATCATTGTGGTGCAATTAAACTAATTTCAATTTTTTTTTTTTTTTTTTTTTACTACAATGCGCAAATATAAATCCTGACCCACGATATCGACAACTTTCGACTTGTCGCACACTTATATTGGAAACAACAACAACAAAATATTAAAATTTGTTATTGTTTTACATGTAAGTGTGCTACAAGTCGAACGTTGTCGTCATCGGGGGTTTGGCCCGTAGTGTTGCCAGTATAATACAAAATGTTGAACGAATGATATCCTACAATTATTTCATATAATTTAACACAAATATTATCCAGAAATTGATGTAAAAAATAAATTGATTAATTTTTATACTTTTACGTACATTTATTTTTATAAATGCGAAATATTTGAGGGTTGAAATACTGAAATATGTATTTATATTTGAATATCAGGTGCTGATGATGCCGCTGCTCTCCAAAAGATTTAAGTAGCTGGCGACGAGGCGACAAATGCAGTTAGCGGCATTTGAAGTCGTGTGTTTGTGTAGTCTGCTGTGGTGAATGTGTTTAATGCATTAGTTTTCTAAAATCGTGCGATTTCAAGTCGATTTGGCTTACAGAACAGGGCCGAATAATTTGATTTGGGTTTTGGCACATTTTAAGCCCTATTGTTTTTTTCGCTTTAACGATTTTTCTTTGTTTAAACGACATGTTCCATGATGGAAATATATTTCCCTTTTGCAAATAATTTTGTTTTTGGTTTAGCAAATTTGTCGATATTTTCCATAGTAGCAATTTTTTTTTTAGTTTATGTGAATAATTTTGCCTTTTAAGTCATTCATGGTGGTTGTTTTCGTTTTGGCGATTTTTCTGCGTTTTTGTGATATTTTCTGTAGTGGCAATATATCTCACATGTACTAATAATTTTGTTTAGGCGATTTTTTTTTCGTTTAGGCGATATTTTCCGTAGTAGCAATATATTTCACATTTGCGAATTTTTTTGTTTGTTTTTGGCGCCTTTTAAATAATGGTGACTTTCTTCGTCTTAACGATTTTTCTTCGTTTAGGCGATATTTTGCATATCGGCAATGTATTTCAATTAAGTGAATAATTCCGTTTTTGGTTAAGTGACTTTTATATCATGGTGACTTTTTCGTTCTGGTGGATTTTTTTCGTTTAGGTGATATTTGCCATAAGGCAAATATCTAACTTTTGTAAATAATTTTCTTCTGTTGTGCCGTTCTTTCAAGTCGTTTTTTTTTCTATATGGCGATTTTTTTCGTTTGGGAGGTATTTCACGTATGTGAAAAATTACATATTCAATTTTGTGAATATGTAATTTTGTTTTTGGTTTTGTAGTTTTTCTTTTTCGTTTTGACGATTTTTTTCGTTTATGCGTTACTCTACGTATTGGCAATATATTTAACTTTTGCAAACAATTTTGTTTTTGATTTAAGTCATGGATTTTTTTCGGTTTTGATTATTTTTCTTCGCTCAAGCGATATTTTGCATTTCGCAATATATTTCACATCTGCGAAAAATTGTCTGTTGGTTTGGAGCTTATATAAATATTTTTTTGGTATATGTTTTTTTAGGCGATTTGTTTTTCGTTTAGGCGATTGTTTATTTTGTGAATATTATTTTTTTGGTTTGGTATTACTTGTTTTTTATTTTGGGGATATTCCTTCTTGTGAATAATTTTGTTTTTGATATAAGGGTGGTTTTTTCGTTGTTGGCGACTTTTGTTCGTTTTAGCGATTTTTCTGGGTTTATGTTATATTTTCCGTAGTGGCAATATTTTTTACATGTGTCAATAATTTTGTACTGAATTCTGGCGGTTGTTTTTATTTTGATTTTGATGATATTCAGCCGTTTTGCAATTTTTGTGCTTGGCCGATATTTTTGGTGTCATTAAGAATTTGCGTTTCAGCGATTTATTTTTTTTTACATATTTTTCTCTTTAGGTGATTTTTCCGTTTCAGATAATTTTTTTTAATCAAAATATCGATTTATGTGACTATTTTAGCTGAGACGATTTTGTTTTTTCGTTTTGACATATCGCTCATATACTGCAACAACGTCATAATTCAAAAAATTAAATTTTTGAGGTAGTGATGCAGAATTAATCCTTCTTTATATTGTGTAAAAAATTCTTAAGAATAAGTTGAGAGAATAATAAATTTTCGTCTTTGATTAGGTTGTGTATAAATTGAAAATCTTCAAACTTACATACATACATGCATACATCTATGCAAGATTTGATTTGGTTAAAAAGTTCGTATTGCTGTGTAAGCCAAATTACATCTGATAATTATTAATAAAACAATAACACCAAAGTTTATTGTAAATATTCTGACAAACATTTAGTATAACGGAACAACTAGCTGTTTTCGAAGGTCGCAACACCTACATCATCAGTGTTCTCTTATGTTTCGTCCACTGTGCGTGGTGTCAGTTGATGTAGATTTCTGCTTTATATAATCAGCCATTATTGCAAATGGAATATGTGAATTGCTTTGCTTCATCGTATTACAATTTGCAGCAAGCTTTTTTGTTTTACCATCTCTAAGTTTACAACAGTCTTGCCATTTTCGTTTGCTTATTTTTTGTTCTACTTAACAACAAACTTTTTTGGTTTGTTACTATTAAGTATATTTATTTAATTTTTGCCACAAGCCCATGGCTTGTGTCTTATTTTATGGCGAACTCGTTTCTGTTTAACCCCCGAATAAAAAAAGGGGTGTTATAAGTTTGTAGTGTGTATCTTAGTATCTCTGTATCTGTGTGTCTGTCCGTGTCCACGTACAGGCCAAACGGCTGGACCGATTTTCATTTAGTTTTTTCTGTTTGAAAGATGACTTGATCGAGGGGGTTCTTAGCTATGCTTGAAAAGAAAATCGGTCCAGCTGCTTAGAAGGTATCGCATCTTCTCTAGATATATTCGGTGGTTTCTAAAATTTTTAATTTTTGTTATTTAGTTATGATGTTGTTTTAGTAAAATAGCTACATATATGCATTTTTTTTGCTCATATACCTTTTTAAGCAATTACTTCAGTTTTTCCAATCGTGTTTATAATACGTTTTTTGCCTGTTTTGCCGACTTTTTTAAATTTTTATTGCAAATATGATTAAGACCAGGGGGCAAATTACGGCACTCGTTATCGAACGAAATTACGAAGTATTTCAATAGAGTTTATATGGAAATATTTCGTAATTTCGTTCGATAACGAGTGCCGTAATTTGCCCCCAGTGCTTCCTTTCTGTAAAGAATGTGACAACTTTTCATATCGTGTATGTAAGATAGGACAACCAATGTAACTATTTAATTTTTTTCTCGCTGCGATAACTTCTTATATGTATGTTACAGAAACGAGTCACCGGGCTGATAATAAGAGAGTGATAGTGTTGTAAATTATAGTAATTATTAGATAATACTGAATTAAATTAAATATGTATTATAGCAATACTCATGTATTTAATAGAAAAAAATTTCTTTTCAGGAAAATTTTTTAATTTCTGCGACTATTTCCCTTCTGGAAATATGTATATCGTGAGTTCAAATCTGAAAAGTGAAATCGGCAGAAAAGCAAGGTAAGTCAATTTCACACTGAAAATTGCAAATTAATGTAATAAAAATAAGATCCATAAATTGCCTTAATGACAAAGCAATTAGAAAAATTTTAAAGAATTAAAACTGCCATATTAATATATGTACATATATCAATGAATGTGAATCTTCTGAGAATGCAAAACCTATGAACTCTTAAAAAGTCAATGGGTGAATAAATCTTTATAATACTTGCAATTAAAAAAAAATTATCAGCCCAATTCACAATCTTGTGCAAATGGTCTTGCATCGTTGCATGTGCAAAATGGTATAGTATATTGATACTCACCACTAACAATTCTTAGTGGTGAGTATCAATATACTATGCCATTTTGCACATGCAACGATGCAAAACCATTTGCACAAGATTGTGAATTGGGCTATCATATACATATTTCTTGAAAAATTTATTTTTGATCACTCTACTCGTTGTTTCAATGTGGCCAAAACACATAATGGCGGTATTCGATGTTTGATGCAAACATCGTGAGTGCAAATGCAAAATATCGTAGCTTTTCTTTCAAATCCAACAACAAAATACAAACACAATCCAAAGAAAAGCTGCGTCATTTTGCATTTTCACTTAAGCAAGACAATAGCGGAGTTCGATGTTTGATGCAAATTGTCTTGCGTAAATGCAAATGCGAAATATCGTAGCTTTTCTTTGGATTGTGTGTGTATTTTGTTGTTGGATTTGAAAGAAAAGCTACGATATTTTGCATTTGCACTCACGCAAGACAATTTGCATCAAACATCGAACTCCGCTAATGTACATACATAAAACATCGAATACCACCAATGTAATTTTACTTAAATTTTATCGATTATTTCCAATCTAACTACTAATGTTTAGATTTTTTAAGCCAACGGTAGTAAATGACAAAAGCAAAAAGGAAATATTAATTTGTTCCCTATTTCTATGTTTTCTAAATATCTTTAAGCATGAAAAGCAGAATAATAAACGATTTGTGTGTTCTTTAAAAAACTACAGCATATGTTAAGGGGTAAAATAATAAATATATGCAGAGTTGTGGGAACAGAACCGTTACGCCAGCAAAATGAAATGAAAAAGTATTTACAGTTTGTAAACAAGATTGCCAGAATTGACGATTAGCTTAGCTGATTTTTCTAGTGCTGCCGATAGTTGTACCCGTTAATTGCTTATTGGGTTTTGGTGATTATTATCCACCTGCTGATTTTTTATTTAAATAATATTTCTTTTCAAACTATTGTTGAATTTTTTAGGATTTTTTTTCTCCAGAACGGTTTTTACATTTTAACCAGTTGTTGCTTTGGCGATTTTATTATGGGGTTCTGTTTTTAACTTTTTATTTTGGCGATTTGTTTCTTATGGAAATATTTTCATTTATGCTATTTTTAATAGAGATGTGCACGTGAGTGTTTTCTGACTCACGACACGCACGCTCACGCAGAAAAATATTTTACTCCCGCACTTTCACGCACGAATGATTTTGAACATTTTCACGATCACGCACGCTCACGAATAAAATATTTTTAATCACGCACGAGTGGTTTACAACTTATCACGATCACGCACGCTCAACGAAAAAGTATATTTATAATATAATTTGCATGTTTTTTTGGGTTGAAAAATAGGTTCTTACATATACATATGTACATATCTATGTATATATGTATGCTCGTGTTCTTGTAATATTTACAATGTAAATTAAAATAAAGCAAAGTTAAATTAATATCGTTTTAAATATTCGTATTCGCGGATATCATTTTAAATATTCGAATTCGAATTCTCGTATATCCAAAATTGACATTCCGCACATTTATGTAAATA
Source organism: Tachina grossa (assembly GCA_949987645.1). NCBI lineage: Eukaryota > Metazoa > Arthropoda > Insecta > Diptera > Tachinidae > Tachina > Tachina grossa. Next base: position 19,254,434 of record OX465276.1, on the reverse strand, counting down.
TGTATACATACATAATGCAGGGTGGGCCAAAAGAAACCAAGGGGTGTAAAAGTTTAATAATTTTTTTGTTTATTAATTTTTTTTAATTTTTTCTTTCAGATTATATAATATACAAAATGGAAATTTTTTTACACTAAGTATGAAAAATGATGAGCAAAAATAAAACAAAGTTAATAAACAAAAAAGTTATTAAACTTTTACACCCCTTGGTTTCTTTTGGCCCACCCTGTATAAATGTGAAGGTAAGACGTATGATCAATTAAATAAATGATAATCAAATAAATGAGAAAAGCATGTTAAATGAGAAAACATGCAAATTACTAAAAATTTTTCTGTTACGTAACATTTTCAAAGACCCCCCACCCCCACCATAACAAATCATAACAAAACTCGAACCCCACCCCTCCCCCCCCCCCCCCTACAGCGTTACGTATTATGTGGACGGCCCCTAAAGCAAAAAACATTTTCTGCGGTACAATTCGTCAGTAGTATTGTTGACAAAGGCACTGTTGAATCAGTAGTGTTTCTCAATTGATACTTCCTACAGGGTATCTAAGAAACACACATACATACATACTTACAAAGGTGTATGTACCCATCAAACAAAATGCTCCGAATTCGTAAAGAATTCGTAACGATTGGTCGACAAAATCTTCCGATTTCGGCACCGAAATATTACCGAAATCGTAACAATTTTTGTATGAAATGGTTGACACGACTTCGTAACGATATGTCGGTACGGATTCATTACGATAAGTCGGTACGAATTCGTAACGACATGTAGGTACGATTTTTTTTTGCTTTTATAACAGAGTACCGCTTCACCGTTATGTTGCTGCTATTATCGAAATAATTTGCACATACTCACGTTTCTTAATATTTGTTACAATCTTTTTTTTTTATCAACATATACATACATATTTATTTAAAACAAAATTTTCACAGACTTTTACTAGACAAAAGTCATGCATTTGCCAGTTACCCAAGGAAAAGTAAAAGATAAGTTCGCTCATGTTTTTGGAAAATAATGGGTAATGTTTATCCTTTTAATATTTTACAAATATTTTCGGTTGAACAAAACATCATTTAGGAATGTATTGGATACAATAGAGCCTAACTTTTGAAACAAAAGGGATCAGATCAACGTTTATTGGAGCTTGGAGCTTCCTCCAAATGTACTCAGTGCTAATTGTTTATATACCCCGCCTTCAGTTGCTTTGCTGTTGTTGTTTGCAACCTTTTTTTTAATTTAAACCTCAGTATACTTTCCCAACACACTATTTACCTTACATTTTGCCATCCACCACTAGTTCTAATTGGTGGACCGAGGGAATTTAGTGCAGTCTCACTTTCTCACTGCACCTTGAAATTATTAGGAACAATACCCCTGAGGAATCCTCTAGCAAAAGAATGACTTTTCCAACTCTTCCACAAGCTTTTCAAATTGGTTGGGGTTGGTAATTTTAATTTTGTCCATATTATATTTTTCACTTTTTTTAAGAACTTTTTTCAAATAAATATGTACATTTTTATATCTACTTATATTTCACTTTTTTACCATTTAAATTATTTTTCAAATTCGTTGAGGCATGCACACAACAGAACACGACATCAAAAACACTGACGACAAAATGAACGGCAACATCAACATCAATGTTTCTTTCAGAATACCAAACATATGCTGACAGTCATCGATAAATGGCAATACTATCTACGGGAATACCGATTTGATAAAAAACATTAAAAACGACGTCGTGTTATGTTGCCGACGCCAAATAGAATAAGGGTGATTATAAAATAATAATGAATGCAGGAATGTTATCTCGTGAGAGCGTGAGAATTCGTGCGTGATTATTAAAAAAATCTCACGCACGAGTAAATTTTTTTTTCAGTCACGCTCACGCACTCACGCGTGATTAGTTATAATATTTGATCACGAATCACGTGAATCACGCGTGACTCACGCGTGACACGATAAAATCACGACATTTGCACATCTCTAATTTTTAACCCCCGACTAAAAAAGGAGTGTTATAAGTTTGTAGTGTGTCTGTGTGTCTGTGTATCTGTGTGTCTGTCCGTGTCTACGTACAGGCCAAACGGCTGGACCGATTTTCGTTTCAAAGATGACTTGATCGAGAGGGTTCTTAGCTATGTTCGAAGAAAATCGGTCCAGCCGTTTAGAAAATATAACATCTTTTCTGAAAAAAGTCGGGGGTTTTTAAAATTTTTAATTTTTGTTATTATGTAATCGCATTTGATTTGCTTTAAAGTTTTATTTTTCTATTTTTCTATTCAAGCAAGATTGTTTACACAAGGGATAGTTTTAATTTTTTTTGGGACTTCTTTGCTAGAACGTATTTTATATATTAGCTAGTTTTTGTTTTTAAGATATTGACTTTACGATTTTTTTTTTTGCTTTTGAGATATTTTCGTTCTATCTATATTTTTGGTTTGCTCTCGCGTTTGATTTGTTTAGAATATTTTTTTCTGTCCTGGCGACTTTTAGCTGTTTTTCCCACTAGCGATTTTTTTTATTTCAACAATTTATATATTAAGGCTATTGTTTTTGTGTGGTGTTTTATTTTGTAGAAGTTGTTTTTTTTTTAGCTAGATTAAGTCACGATATATTTTATATATTTTTCGTATTGATATATTTTCGTCTCAACTATTTTTCGTATTTTATTTGCTTTGGATTTTTTTTTCTATTTAAACGATTTTTTCCATCTAGCAATTTTTTTTAGAAACAATATTTCTGTTCATCCAATTGTTTTTCTTTTGGTGATTGCTAAAACTTTTTTTTTTAGAAATTTTTTCGTTTGAGCGATTTTTACATATTAGCAAGTTTTTGTTTTGGCGATTTTATTTTGCCGTTTTTTTTTATTTTTGAGATATATCCTTTTTAGCTGTTTTTTGTGTTTTTGTTTCGGAGATTTTATTTTTAAAATTTTTTTATTTTTGAGATATATTCTTTTTTTTTTGTCTTGTTTTTTTTAATTCTTTTGCAATTTTTTTCCCTGTTTTGGTGATTTTTTTCATCTGGCGATTTTTCATATAAACAATATTTCTATTCAGGCAATTGTGTTTCTCTTGTTAATTTTTTATTTATTTTTTTTTTTAAATTTATCTTTAGAACGATTTTTACATATTATCTAGTTTTAGGGATTTTTTTTTCTTATAGAAATTTATTAAATTTTTATTTGTTTTGCAGTTTTTTCCTGTTTTGTAGATTTATTTTCATCTGGCTATTTTTCGCTCTAGCTATTTTTTATTTTAGAAGGCGGTTTTTTTTTAGATTTTTTTTTATTTTTATAATTTAGCTAGTTTTTGTTTGAGCGATTTTACTTTGTTGATTTTTTTTTTTCTTATTGAAATTTCTTTTTTGTTTTAACTTTAATTCATCGATTTTTTTTCTTATCGAAATTTATTCAATTTAGCTGTTTTTTGTTTGTCCTTGAATTTTATTTGTTTTGCATTTATTTTTCTTTTTTTTGGTGATTTTTTGCCATCTGGTGCTTTTCCCTATAGCGATTTTTTGGTTTAGCAGGCAATTGTTGAATTTTTTTAGAGTTTTTTTTTAGTTGGAACGATTATTATATTTTAAATAGTTTTTGTTTAGCGATTTTTTCTTATTGAAATTAATTTTTTTGTTTAAGCCTTATTTTAGCGATTTTTTTTCTTATTGAAATTCATTGATTTTAGCTGTTTTTTGGTTGTTCTCTTATTTTATTTTATTTAAATTTTTTTTCTGTTTTTGGGGATTTATTTTCATCGAACGTTTTTTTACCCCCTACTGAGTTTTTATTTAAATCATATTTTTATTCATTCTCGTTGGAACGATTTTAAAATTTAAGCTAGTTTTTTTTTGGCGATTATATATTGGCGATTTTTTTTTCTTAATGAAATTTGTTCAATTTAGCTGTTTTTTGTTTGCATTTTATATGTTTTGAAATTTCTTTTCTATTTTGGCGATTTTTTCCATCTGTCGTGTTTTTACCCCCTAGCGATTTTTTATTTCAACAATACTTCCTTTAAATTCAGGCGGTTGCTTATTTTTGTCAGTCTTTTCTGCTTTAGTTTTTATTTTAGCGATTTTTTTTTTTGATATTTGAGATATAATCAATTTAGCTGTTTGTTTGTTTCCCTTGGAATTTTATTTGTTTTGAATATTTTTTTTCTATTTTGGCGATTTTTCCATCTTGTGATTTTATAATTTTAAGATATATTATTTTTTAGCTGTTTTCTGTTTGTCTTGGTATTTAATTTGTTTTGAAATTTTTTTCTATTTAGGCGACTTTCCCCCTCTAATGATTTTTTATTTTAACATTATTTTTATTTGGGCGATTGTTGAATTTTTTTGAGACTTTTTTTTTGTTAAAAGAATTTTTACATTTTAGCTGGTTTTTGTTATAGCGATTTTATATTGACGACTTTTTTTTTGCTTAATAAAATTTATTGGTTTTATGTGTTTTTGTTTGTATTGACATTGACATTTTGGCATACATTTTAGCTAGTTCTTCTTTAGATTGTTTAGACGATTTTATTTTGGCGATTTTTTAGTTTCGAGATATATTCGTTTTAGAGGTTTTTTTCTTTTGACATTTAATTTGTTTTGCAATATTTTTTTTTATGTTTTTGGGCGATTTTTTCCATCTGGCGTGTTCACCCGCTAGAGATTTTTTATTTTCACTAATATTTTCATTCAGGCTATTGTTTAATTTTTTTTAGACTTTTTTTCGTTAAAGCGATTTTTACATTATAAATAGTTTTTGTTTTGGCGATTTTTTTTAATAGAGATCTTTTAATTGGTTTGTGTTCTGATTTTATTTGCTGAGAATATATTTTTTCTGTTTCAGCGTTTTTTTTAATTTTTTTTACATTCATTGAGCATTTTTTTACTAAAACAATTTTTTATTGCAGTGATATTTTTACCCTGGCGACTAACTTCTATTTGAGCTATTTTTTTCTTGATTTCCGTAACTTTTTTCAATGAGTGTAATTCTGGCAAGTAGAAAATACAGCTTTTAATTTTTCATTTAACTGTCGTGGTATGTATTTTTGTCCGGTTATTAGAGATGTCAGCTTATGAGAGATTTACACATTCTTTTGCTTAAATTTTGGATCTACAAAACTTGTACAGTTATGGGAGGTTTCATTGTAGATTCCTAAATAAACAGAAATTAAAGGTATAGGGCACAAAAAAAAAAAAATCTAACGAATATTTTTGTCTAACTTGTTTTTTCTTTTTGTTTTCCTGTGTTGAGTCATTTTGCTTGGAATTGCCCTTCTAAAACTGCTAAAGCTCGGAAGTCTCTATTGGAAATATTAATTTTATGTCAAATGTATTTGAAGACTATATCCACCATTTGAAGGTACTTCTTAAGCCATGGGGAGCAAAAGTAGTGGGCTTAAATATATCACATTAGTGTTCTAATGTAGAATTTTACATAAAACTAAAAAGCATATACCATATCTGGAATCAAAGATCTTCTCTACATACAGTCAGAGACACACACACACACATTTTTGAATAATAAAATTATTTATATGTTTATTAATATCAGTATGTAAAAATGTAAAAATTTCGCTTTAATAATAAAAATATTTTACCTTTACTTTTTTGTTTTGTATTTTAATGTCATTGTACTTCCATTAATTTTATGTAAATGTATTCAAACTACTCTCCTGCATAAGATATCTTATAAGAACTTTCAAGACATGAGGGATTTTTCAAATGCTTTACTACAACGAAATCTTATAAAACAAACGTTAACAACACTGTTTGCAAGAAATTTATTTGAGTATTGTAGGTATAAGAGTAAAGAAGAAAACACTTCGTGACGGAAGAATTTGTGATACTAGCTTCTTTCTACGCCTAAGAGCGTGTACGAACGTCATGCATGTATAGGTTGGATACCAAAAATCAAATATCTGGACAATGGAAAAAATTCAACTGGATTTTGAAAAAATAACTAAACAATTTAAAAATAAGCTTAAAAAGCAAAGTGTTGATGCCTTTTGAAAATATTGTTTTGATTGTAAATTGCCAGTGATGTACAAAATAGAGGAACTAATCAGTGTTAGGGAAAATTACAACTGGTTGTACATTTGCAAGCACTATTGTTTCTTTTTATTTAGTATTAAAAATTTTTCCTTAGAAGATATAAGAACACAACCAGAAAATAGAAATTTTTGCCTTGTTTTAATAAGAAAAGCTGATGCTTATGTATTTTTATCTCCTGATTACGATTCCGTCATTAGTTTTAATCTGTAAAACAATTTCCTTTATTTCGATAGCTTTACATTGAGGAGCATAGTTTAGTCCATAAAAGTTTTTTATTATATTTTTTTACTTAAATAACTAGTCGTTATGAATTTTTGTCAGCTAATTACGAAAAAATATTTCTTATATTCTTATACCCTCTAGTTTCAGAGATTTGTGCATTATATTTAAAAAATAATATCTCGAATTTTTCTTTTCTTATGCCATCAAAAAATATTATTTCTAATAATATGACGTCGCTGATTTTGAATGTAGCCTCTATTTTTTGATAAGTTCTGATTATTTTAGTGAGCCTAATTACGAGTGTCTTATTTCGAATACGAAGAGTTTGTAAAGCAATATTCTTTAGTCTTGCACAAAATAGTCGTAGTAGAAGTCGAAATACCACACTCGTGATTAGGCCCAATAATTTTGCACTAAAAATTAAAATTTTTCCTTAAAATTTGTTTTTTTCTTTTTGGTAAAAGCTGCAAATAAAACAGAAATTTTCTGGACTGGTCAATACAACATTTATTATACATAATTAGGGCGACAATTTCAATGCAAATGCATATTTATTGTCGACACTTTAAAAGCTATTCTGAACAATTTTCTTTACGTTTCATAAGATTTCCTGTAAAATGGCATCAATTTGTTTTTGCATATTTTCCATATTTTAACAAAAAACTAAGTTATGTGCATATTTTTGTAATAAGTGTATATTTATTTGCATATTTCCAAGGTTTCGCAGCTATAACAATATTTAAAAAAATCCTCCATTCTCTCAAACTTCCACTGAATACTTTAATATCATCTCTGAAATAACCGCCATTTGATATAAGATACAACGTGCATACTATGTACATACATACACACATATGTACATAGCTAAATGTTATTCATTATACCAGCTTATGTGTCAATGCTGGTGAAAATTTATATAGCCCCCTTGTTAAACACAACGAAATCGCATTTTAAACAAGTAAGAGTGCTATATTCGGCTGTGCCGAATCTTATATACCCTTTACCAAAGTGCGTTTATGTAGTATAGAGATACATACATAAGCACATAGTTACTTTTATGTTCAAAGGAAAAATAATAATTTTCAAACCCTAGAATCATCATTTTAGATTTTTCTGATTACTTATACCAATCTAGTAGCTTTTAAAAAAATATAGAAAGTGTGTTAAGTGAAAAAAAGGAAATTCAAAAAAAAAATGTTTTATTTAGTTACTTTAATGTCCAGAAAAAAAATCAAAGTTACCAGCTCTGGAGCTGTGGTTTTTATTTTTATAATTTTCTATACCAAACTTTTCTTTCAAAAACGTAAAATATATATAATTTATAAAGGAAAAGATAAAAATTAGACTTAGTTACTTTTATATATTAAAAAGTGTAAGTTTCCCAACCCTGAAATCATCCTTTTTGATTTTTCTGATTTCTTACACCAATCTCTTTCTTTTAAGAATTTAAGAAATGTTTAATTTATAGAAAAAAAGGAAAAATTTGTTTTAGTAAGCTGCTTTTGTACAAAAAATTTTAAGTTTTCCAACTCTGGAATCGTCTTTTTAATTTTCTTAATAAACGACGTCATTCACTAAATAGCCGCCGCTGTAAAAACCAAGTGCCATAGCCCAAGATGTATCTAGTCTACATTCATTTTGGCATAGCCGTCTAAAGTTTCCACTTAATTAAACTCAGCCGCTACCGCCGATTAAGCCTAAAGTTTCGCCGATAATAATTAAGTGTCGACTTGGTTCTCTGAATCATCTGGAAAAATAGAACACAAATGAGGAAAACAGTACAAAAGAACACTTGTTGTAAATTGAGTACAAAATTTGTCAAAAGATTCAATTGAGAAAACAACTTTTAATATAAAAGGCTTAAATTGCAAGAACACAAATTCAGGTAAGACGCATGTCAGATTGCCAAATGTTATGGATTCGTTTAAAACTGCAATCATATAATAAAATTATTTTCTAGGAACAAAATGCCTAAACCCAAGGCATGTAAATATAGCAATTTACATAAATATACAGCTCAATACAATGATGTGTTCAAAACGGATGGAAAAATATTATTTTGCAAAGTTTGTGAGAAAGTGGTAAATTCTGAAAGGAAGTTTCTTGTTGATCAACACGTTAAAAGCCAAAAGCATTTAGAATTGTGTGATCGTAAAAAAGGAAGAACTACACAGGCGTTGCTAACAAATCTGGAAGCCGATGCAATAGACCAATTTTCATTGGACTTATGTGAAGCATTTGTTTCTGCGGACATTCCATTGGCGAAGTTAAGAAATCCTAGCATAAACAATTTTCTTAAGAAATATACCAACGAGAATATTCCTTGTGATACTACACTTCGAAATAAATATGTGTATAAACTGTATGATATGCAATTAAGAGAAATAAGATCATATTTAAGAAATAGATATCTGTGGATATCTATAGATGAAACTACAGATATTGAAGGTCGGTATATTGCAAACGTAATTGTTGGAATCTTGGACAAAGATGAGAATATTAGCAAAAAGAGGTTTCTTCTTAATGTTGTGGAACTGGAAAAAACCAATCATGCAACAATTGCGCGTACATTTCACGATTCCATCCATTAAGATTTTAGGAGAGGAATTTAACAAAGATAATATTCTCTTGTTTCTAACTGATGCAGCTCCTTATATGGTGAAATCTGCCAAGGCACTCAACATATTTTATCCAAAACTCATTCATGTCACATGCTTAGCTCACGCTTTGCACCGCGTAGCTGACGAAGTAAGATCTCATTTTACTGATATAGATTTATTGATATCCAGCGGAAAGAAAATATTTTTAAAGGCACCTTCACGTGTGGCAATGTTAAAAGAAAAGTATCCCGGGTTAGGAGTTCCACCACAACCAGTTGTTACCAGATGGGGATCCTGGTTGGAGGCCTTAGAGTATTACAATCAGAACTTTGATGACTTCAGAACCGCTATAATTAAGCTGGATGCTGCAGAATCCTCATCAATCAAGAAAGTTCAAGAAATATTAAATTTGTCTCATGTTAAAATTCAACTGTCCTTTATATCTTCAAACTACAGTTTCCTTAGTGAATCCATAACAAAATTAGAGGGATTCGGATCTTTGAATGAGCAAATTAATTTGATTGACGATGCTGTTACCAAAATTTTTGATGTGAAAGGTGATATTGCAGAAATGATAAAACAAAAATTTCAAAATGTACTACAGAAAAATAAAGGATTCGACCAAATTAAGAAAATTGCCAAAACGTTCAAACTAAATTTAGATGTGCCTATTTCTTTAGAAAATTACTCCCCAAATGAGTTATATTCATTCAAGTATGCTCCAATAACTTCGGTCGATGTGGAGCGAACATTTTCGATGTACAAAAACTTTCTGCGCCCCAACAGGCACTTTACATTTGAAAATTTAAAAAAAAATGTATTTATTTATACAAACAAAAATTTATGTTAATACTACTCGTTTAAATGTACAGATTCTATAGTCTGATTTTATTTTTATATTTTAATTATTATTTGATTGTATAGACACAATCTCAACGAACTGAATTTATTTTTTGTTATGTTATGTTATTTTGTTATGTTTTAATAAATCTGGTTAAAATGGCTGGTTTTTTGTTGCATATTTTTATTTATTTATGCATATTTTCATTATTTTGGTGCATATTTTGACTTCTATGGTGCATATTATATGCGCATATTTTTAATTTTATAGTGCATGAAATTTGTCGCCCTATACATAATAATTGCATTGATCACATATGTGATACAAAACACAAATTTTTTTGGAAGGCATGAGAGAGCAAAAATTTTGGTTTTTTTTTTGTGAGACTAGAAGTGATAGATAAATAATAAAACTATATTCGTAATCAGCAGACAAAAATACATAAGAACCAGTTAATTTAATTTCGAAAATTTAAATGAAAAAAAAAATTTAAGAACTAAACCAAAAAGACACGATTTTTAACATCCATGTATGTAATAAGAGTAAGATATCATGATATACTCAATGTTTATCTACTCAAATAGATTTTAATGAAATTTAATAATCCAGAAAGTATTTTTAAGTTTGGGGGACCATTCGTGGTATACTAAGTGAATTATAAAAAAGTGGCATAAATTAAGCAGATGCTAATTGTCACTATATCTTTAAAACTAGAGCTGCTGGGGAAAAACTAATGATGCCATCGTAATCAACAGATAAAAATACACAAGGATCGGCTATTTTAAATGAAGCAATAAAACCACTGTTCCGCTGTGTAATTAATTAAAAAATATAATTGATAAAGAAATTATTTTTCAAAATTTAAGAAATAATTTTCAACTGGATAAATTCTATGTTAGCTGGTAACTGGATGAGGCTCTAAAAAACTGGAAAATCCAGGCCATTCCAGGCCGTCTGGCAACCCTATGCATGTACATATGTGTGTATGATCTATTATTTTTCTGCGCACATGCAAACGCACACACATGCATTAACATTAGTTGTACGCGGTTAACCACATAATATCCTGCAGAAAGTGCGAATAGTGAAATTGTAATGATTTACTAGTGACATTGTCAGTAGTACTACTGACCAAATGTACCCCAGCCAATGTAATCATCTATTGACATTTAACATTAGCTTGTCATTGAAAATCCACCACTAGACTGTAGCACTACTGATTAAGTAGTTGTTTTGGGACCACATGGAGACATTGACACCAAAGATTCACTAGTAAATTTTAGGGGCTCTAGTCTACAATATCGATATTTCCTCGCTCTATGTCAATAGTAAAATTATAGTGATTTTCTAGTGACCCCAGTCAATGTAATCGCCTATTGACATATAACATAATGTTGTCATTGAAAATCTACCAGTAGACCTTAGCACTATTGAGAAGGTAGTTTTTTTAGGACCATATGGAGATATTTGAACCAAAGATTCACTAGTAGATTTTAATAACCCTCGTCTACATATATTTTTTTAATATTATTGCACAGCATAATTAAAAGGAAAATCAATCTATTGACGCGTTCACTGATAATATCACCAGAAATACTCTAGAACTGTCGTGTCTAACGTATCTATACTCGCGCATAAAAGGAAAGTTGTCGACATTTTAACTAGTGCAATTGTCGCTGGAGAAAGAGTATAGACATAGAGACATATGGTTCTAGGTTGACTAGAGGGTAGCTTGCCATCTACATATATATTACACACACAATCAAACGTACAATATGAAAAATAACAAGCATACACTAATCAACAGTACTTCTTTTGAGTATTTGTTTTAATTTGCTGTCTTGGCGTTTTCGCTTGTTAACACTGATGTACACGTGCTTCGCTTACAGTACGACAACATTTATTATTGGTTTAGTATAATACATGTGACGTGAATACATTTAAAAATCATGACGTTTTTACATTTCAAGACTGTTTACGCAGCTCTCTAATTCAAACATATGTTTTACGCTTAAACAAAAATTTCTTCAGGTGTATAAGTGTTATCCGGTTAAGGTTTTTTGTTGTTGTTAAATTCTCAATTTATTTTGTAATTAAGAATCAAGTAATTTTTTCGTTACGAGTATTTTGCTTACATTAAAACATTTAAAATGACAACAATTAAATATTATTTATGTATTTTTTTATTAACTTGGAATTTACAGGCAAATTAAAATGTAAAAGGGATGAGAGGTTTCTCATAAGTGTAACCATGTTCGGAGTGTGAACTTTTACTCTTTTCCAGAGCTATAGAGTGGCTTGTAGCAGCAGCAGTTGCATGAGTATCGGACTTTCTCCCTAAGTGTGGACTGCTGGTGGTTGAGGTCGTTATGGTGGCGGCTGTTTTAGCAGAAGCTTGTTTAGAGTTCTGGGAAGATTTTTTACTTTCGTTTAGATCCTCTTTGGAAAACTTATGTTCATAGTCATCGATGACGGTAGTGTCTGCAGAAAAAGTAATATCGTCTCCCGGTTTGAAAATCACTATGGGCGGAGAACCATTTAATTGTATACCATCATCGTGATTGAAAAGTTTGTATGTGGTTGCGGTTTGGGTGAAATAATTTATGGGCACAATATCTACTTCTTTGGGGGGCTGAGCATATTTTCTGCTTTGCGCAGAGTTTTCCGCTTTAGGATTGTCAACATTTTCGTTAGTGTTATGCTTCCTGCTTTCCTTGTTATTGCTATAAGTTTTTTCCTTAAACAATTGGCTGTTGTAGACATCGAAGAAAAGACCCGACACGAGAGCACCTCTGTAAATGGGCCTATAATGTTGTCTGGCTAAATCAATATCTAAAGGTTGCACATGATCCACCTTCATAGGCAGAGGATCATTTATAACTTTTGGTTGATTGTGTTGAAAGCTCAAGTTTTTCTTTACAACTTTCGAGTGCTCGCTTAGTTGAGGCTTTTGTTCTATCTTATCGCTTGTTTTGGGTGAAAAATAACTTTGTTTGAATTTATTAATTCCCGGTGGTGGAGTATGTGCTCTTGAGTTTGATGAGGACAACTCCTGGACATTAGCTGTTGTATAATAACTTCCATACAGTAGCAAAATAGTCACTATAAGCTGTTTATTCTGCAAAGAATTTAAAGCTGAATTACTGTTTTGAAGAGCAAAAGATCAATTTCATTTGGTTTTTTTTTTGCTTAGATAAATTACCATGTTTAATGAGCTGAATTTTTGTGTGCACTGAATGAATGCTTGCTGTACCAGAAATATTGCAAAATTTTTGTCTTGTTTTTGTATATATAACATTTATTTACTTTTTAATTGCGCTGATTTTTTATTTGCTGTATATTATATTTTACTGATTTGCATTGCTTCTCATACTCTTTCTTTATCAATTTCTTTCCCATGAACGTCTTGGAGTTTTTTTTTTTCATATACATATATTTATTCACATATTTATTTTGTTAAATGCTATCGACTGTAAAGTGAGCTACACATTCTTGTGCTTATTTGATTCCTCAGTTCATTTGATTTCACCTGGCTCACTGATTTTTTAATTTAATATATTAGATTTTATAAAACATTTTGCATTATTTTAATAGTTCTCAATGAAAAACAAAAACTCATACTTAAAATTGAGAAAAATTATTAAGAGCTATGCCCCTTTGCGGGGCTTTTTTTTTTAAAGTTTGGCCTAATGCTGATCTCGTTGTTCAAAATTGATGTTCAAAAAAGATAAATTGGTGGCATTTAATGCCCTGGTGATGATCAAATAAACCCTTCAATTAGTACTTATGTGTGCGGGGGGCGAAGCCGATCGGCTCAGAGCCGGCTTCGAGCCGCCGCCGATAAGTATTGAGCACCATGAGCCGCCGCCGATGCATACGGCTTGCGTCGACTAAAATTTTAAGTCGACGACACCGGCTGAACTTTTGTATTAAAAAGTATAATTATTTAGGCATTACAACTTAAACAAAATAATAGATAGAAAATTTTTAAATTTTATTTGCTCAAAAGATATAAAAACGTGTCTCTTTTAGCCGATTAAGCCGCCGCCGTAGTTTTTATTTCTTAGCCGACATTTTTCGGCTTGAGTCGACTTTCAGCCGCTTGTTACTTAAAAGGAGACGTTTAAGTAAACGCGTCAATCCACATTTGTATTTTAACTCCATAGCATTCGCATCGTAAGTGCAATATAAACTTTTCTTTATCCTCTTACTTCACCATCCATTAAAAAGAATCAACAAGAAATCCGCTGTTTTTTTATTTTTCGTCAATCAAACTCGAATAATATTATATTAATCTGCTTGCTCGTAATATTTCGAACTTAACTAGGTACATCCGATTAAAATAAAGGGACACACGGGCTCTAATACACAACACTTCATATGAAACTGCTTGAAAATATTTCTTTTTTTTTTTTTGCTTAGCACGACTCTTATGTATTATTAATTGCTATCACTAAGTTTATGTCCGACACTGGTCGAGCCTAATAATTATATTTCGATTTAAGATTTGAATACTTATTGTTAGTTCTGTTTTGGAGATGCAAGAAACAAATATATGCAGTAAAAAGTTTTTGAATTTTATCAACCACGGCCGACAACGCGTGCGTGTATCCGTAAAACACGATTGTACACATACAACTATATAATTGATGAGTTTATTTGAACGTCTGCAGGACAGCTTACACCGTGAAAATTGTTTTTAACCTCATGATGAGCATGCAAAATCATTGAAATTCACTCCAGCAGCAATTTCAAAAGGTTTTTTTTTTAGATAGAAGTAACGTAATACTATTACTAAGTGTTAACTTCTCTAGGAAAGGAATAGTGATAGAGAAGACGGGTGCTTAAGGAAGATATACAGGAAAGCTTAATTCTTTTACAACTCCGCTTTTTGCACGTTTCTAATAATACAGTGTTGCAGCGCCTCTGGTGTCAATGAGGCGTATTAAATTTTTGAAGCTGCGCTTAGTAACCATTTTATTGATTATTTTACTTCCTGCAAGCAGTATGATCCATAAAAAAAAGAAAATTGGATACCACACATTGGCGGAGCTAAAAAATTTCTTTCATGAATAACATTAAAATAGATAAAACCAAATCTAGGGGGACAATACTGTTATACGCCCATAGAAGCACACCTATTGAAGCCTAGAGATGATAAAAGACAATTTTGCACGTCTGAAATTTTGCTACAACAATTCGAAGCGAAATAAATCGCATGTGACGTCCGCCCAATAGGCCTAATTAACGACAAAGCCGAATATACATACATTTTTGGTGGGATCGGAAGCTTCTGAAGCTGGGACAAACGATCACAAAATGATATAAAACGAACATAATTGATTTATCGGAAACAGCGTTGCCATATTTATTTTTCAAAAATCTTCAAGTCGAGCAAAAAAAAATCTTTTTTTTTTACCAAAAATCTTTTTTGTTATTTTGTTGAACGAAAATGAGTTAAAACTTATTAAACGTAAAGCCAAATAACACAAAATATTTGCTTTATAGAATTTGTATAAGATCTTTATGAAGCAAATCAAAATCCCTCAATAATTTATTAAAAGTACCAAAAGTAAAATTTTAAAAAATCTTATTTTTAGATAAAAAAATGTTTTGTCGTTTTAGCATGTTTAAAAACTTCAAAAATAAGATAAATCTTCACATATGGCAACGCTGGTCAGAAACAAATATTGGCCGAAAAACATAAGCAATCAACGACCGATCCCTTAATTCGGAATCTTTTTGCTAACCGAAAACCAATTTTGAACTTGAGACTTTATTTTCTTTAGTACAGTCGACAGTGAATATCGTTACATTACTGTATCCAGTTACAGAAATGAAGACGTAATATTCCACGGTAACAAAACTTGACTACTTGTTGCCAGACCAATAAAAAACTATTTGGAAAAAGAGGTTGGGTCAGTTTTGACTCACCTCACATTGTGCCATCTTATTAAAATTTATTGAGACGATCTCGGGGGACTGTTAACGAACTCAATTGAGTCGTTTAAAGTGGGCATCGACCGAAAAACATGCAGAACATCTGACATGAAGCCGTAATGTTTCATCATGGTAATGCTTTACCACATGTTACCAGACCAGCTAAAAACTATTTAGAAAATAATAGTGGGAACTTTTTGCTTCACCGGCCATGTAGTCCAGACCTTAAACCGACCGATTACCAATTGTTCGAATGATGCAGAATGCTCTCACTTGAATACGCATTACTTCAGAACAGGACATCCGAAGTGGGCTTTCTTCGGTTTTGACATGAAAAAAAAATTGCATTTCAATTGGTGCAGAACCCACATTGCTCATTTACTCATACTACGTCATAACCCCAAAAAATGGGATTTTTGATTCAATGATGCAGAATTCTTCATATTGTGATATATATAAAATATATATAAAATGGTAGTGTGTGTTTGTTCCTAACGCATGATCTCTGCAACTATAAGAACTGTAGAGCTGAAATTTTCAACACAGGTTCAAGTCAATATTCGGTAGGTTTTCGTTTTATTTTTAAGCCAACGAGTGACCACAGGGTGGAGTAATTTGGAGTTAAGAAAATAAATTATTGAGGGTACGACAACGTGTGCCGGGCTCAGCTAGTATATCTATATATATGTATATGTATATATATAAATATATATATATATATATATTCCTTTAACTTTCATTGAAGCATAAGGCGCCAATAACTGCCGATCGCCGATCGAACCCGATTGTGTGGTGTTAATCTTAATTCGCTGCAGGAAACGCTGCGAAGGTGTTCATTTCGCTTTCAGTGGGGCGCCGCCATGTTATACGTGTCCTACAAGCTTGCCGGTCTGCCTGAGGAAAGGTGTTCCAATGGATAGCTTGTTTAGCCACGTTATTATCGTTACGTCGTAGCGTATGTCCGATCCACTGCCTCTCACGCTTACGAATTTCTACTGACAAAGGTACTTGATTTGTTTTCGACAATAGCTCAGCATTTGAAATTGTTTGTGGTAAACTAGTTTTTTTGAGTTATGACGTTGTTAGAGTAAATGAGTGTGAAAGATGGGAAAGGATCATAGCTAACAATGGCCAATAGTTTGTATTGTACTCTTACCAATTTTTTCCAAATAAAATCTCAAAATTTACTAAAATCCCACATTTTCAAGTTATACAATCTAAATAATTATTTAATTTCTTAATAAAACTAAAAATCATCTTAAATATTTTGATGCTCTGTTGACGTTTATTTGAGTTGTTAATCTGTAATAATCGCATTTTGGATAACTTTAAGACAACTAAGGAAACTTGCCATACATAATAATAATTTCAATTTCAGTTGCTTTGCCAGTGGACAAGGCAACTGAAGTTCGATTGCCATTCATAAACGAATGATTAATAACATTTCGAAAAACACTCAAATCTTTTAAAAAAAAATTTTTAACATATTTGTTTGTTAGTTAAATGAAATAATTAAAGCTTTTTATAGTCGGTCATTATTCACTATAACTTTTAATTTACTTAATGCTCTAATATACATAAATATTCGTATTAATTTCAAATTATATGAGAACTAAAAAATTTTTATGCGTTATCTGCTTGTTCTAAACATTCGTACCCAATATTACAATACAATAGATTAGTAGATTTTATTTAATTTTAATACATTTTCGTACACATAAAGGCTTGAATGATGGCTTTTGTTTAAAAGTCTTATAATTTTTGGCTTAGAACAACAAAAGATTGCAATAGTTATTTAAGACAAAAAAAAAAGAAGAATAATTGATAGATTTTTAAACGGTCTTCTAACAAAAAGGTTAATAAATATGTATTTAATAGTTCGGTGTCATTTGTTATGGGAAATTATGAAAGTGAGCAAAAATTCTTAGGTATAACAAAAAATTTAAGTTAAATGTAATTATACGAGTATATGTGGCCTTAATTATGAAAATGGTCTAAGTCGAAATATTAAATAAAACTTGAAAAAAATATTAATGAATATTTAATAAATATAAAATAAATTTGTATTAATCGAGACTAATACAACTCTCAATTAAAATATTACATAACATAAAAATACTGTTTGATTTGCTCAAGTGTAATCTACCAAATATCTCGACCAAAGAAATACATGACTTACACCATTTTTATAATTAAGGGCACATATGTACTCACATGTGCATAAACTGTTGCTATTATTTATATTTGAAAATAAAAAGGTATAATATTTTAATGCGAAATTATTTAAATTAAAAATAAATTCTTTGAACTTGAGCCTGAGTAAGAAATTTTTATTCTGAAAAATTTTTATTCAAGTGCGACTGAAACTAAAAAATGTAATATTAATTTTATATTTTTTATAAATATATATTTCAATTTCTTCTGATTTCTCAAACAAATTTTAAATTTTAAATCGGTTGAATCTTTTTTCTCTGTGTATGTAATTATAATTCTAATTGAATTTTTTTGGGCTTAGCAAAACTGGTTAATTTAATTGATTTAAAAATATTATTGAATTGAATTATTGCACACCACACTCTTACCAATAATTAGTATAATTTTATTTTTATATTATTTTAATATTTTTTTTTTAAAGAAAAGTAACACTCAGGCAATGAATGCCTACTACTATTACTAGGTGTTACCTTCTTTAGGAAAGGGGTGGTGAGGGAAGAGATAGAGGAAAGCTTCATTCTTTTTTAAAACTCTGCTTTTTTGCACGTTTTTAATAATGTAGTATTGCAGCGCCTCTGGTGTTAAATGAGGCGTATTAAATATTTTAAAGCTGTTTTCAGTAGCCATTTTATTGGTTATTTTACTTCGCCGATGATTCTGCTACACAACGAAGGAGGGCGCTCTGATGTTACGTTAGTATCTGCTGAAGCAGACCATCGTGCATAGCAAGCGCGAGTAATATTTTATAATGAAATTTTGCGTGAGCTAGTGTGAAATTGGTGCAGTGAAGGTTATGATTATAACACCCAAGCAACCAATTTTAACAAATCGCAACATTGAAATAAATTTAGTCAAGTGCGACTTTGATTTGCATACGAAGGGTTCAAAACGAAAAATAAACGTCAAAACGAAAAAAAAACCCCAAATACCGAAAATTTTTTTTAGAAAGAAACAAACGCCAAAAAAATAAAAAGTTGTATTACAATTTTTTTTTGAGTCGTAAAGCAGCTCTGGGCGAGTTAACATCACGCGTTCTTAAATGCAATCAGGCCATTGTTGTTTATTGGCCTTCGAAAGTTTTGCGTCTCACTCGCACTGGTTGACTAATCTGCCACGGACTACCGTATAATCGTGCGTTTCTTTTGTGGAATTTCCTTAACAACCACGTTGCTACTTCCTATGTGAAGGCATAGGTCGTGTAGTCACAAAAACATTTTTAAAAATACTGTTAATAACATCATGGACATATGGTAGCAAGGACTACTCTGAGATTTTCACACAATTTCGCTTGTTGTCGATTGGGATTAAACGCGAAAAGTTTTCTCATACTGACGTGATTATATAAAATTGAAACCATATTGTTAATTTTTTCGTTATGTTTTTCTTTACCAACTGTCACAAAAATCAATATGTATATTCGTAATAAAATTGACTGGCTTTTATTTTTTAACACAATAAAAAATATCTTAGTCCTAATTATAAAAATACAGATTTATTTATAAAACTTATTAAGGCTTTATAAAGGGTTCTTAAAACAAGTTTTCATATACATTTTTTTTTGAAAAGCCTTTATAAAGCCTTAATAATTTTTATAAATAAGGCTGTTAGTTTTCAGTACTTATGAAATACGTTACTAGTTATTTGGTTTGGCCTTCTAAACCATGTATAATTTCAAACACTTTACTGGAAGAAAGATCCATGGGGATGGGGATAACTGTAGCCCTTACCACCGGTACTCGAAACAATTACTTCGCTAGAGGCTCCGTGTGGCACTGAGTAGTCAAAATCAGCACTGTGCGATGGAACTGATGCTGCACCATGATAGGAGTAGTCTTCGTAGGTAGAACCACCAGAATAAGAAGAAGAAGGCGAACCATAGGTAGAGTAGGAGACAGATGGAGCCGATGCAGCATGATGAGCTCCATGACTAGGTCCGTGTTGAGAACCTGCATTTGAAGCTCCATGATGAGAGCTTCTAGAGCTGTGGCCATGAATTGATTCATGTTGGTAGCCACTCGAAGAGGGCTTATGGTGTACGCTGCTACTTGAGCCATGACTGGAACCGTGGTGGTAACTTCCGGAAGTAGTTTCATGGTGAGAGCTTCCTGAACTGTGACCATGGGAGGCGTGGTGCGAGTTACCACTGAGGGCTGCATGGTGAGAGCTTCCCGAACCATGACTACCAGAGCCGTGGTGCGAGTTACCACTGAGGGCTGTATGGTGAGAGCTTCCTGAACCATGACCACCGGAGCCGTGATGCAAGTTGCCACTAGGGGCTGCATGGTGAGAGTGCAAGACCGGTGCAGGTGGAATATATTCACGATGCAATACAGCGCCATGCTTGGATTCATGGTGAGACGTGCCATCTGAAATATGATCATGATCAGAGCTGCCATGATGAGCGCTGCCAGATGCGTGTTGTATAAAGCTGATATCAGCAACATGATTTGAAGACGAATCTGCACTGTTATGAGATGAAGAGGAGTGGTCACCTACACCACTAAAACTGCCAGAAGAGTGTCCTACACCACCAAATTCAGATAAGTGGCCCCCAAAAGAATGTCCAACAGAGGAGTGGCCGTCGGAGGAGGGGCTACCAGAAGAGTGGCCACCGGAGGAGTGTCCACCTGAGGAGTGTCCACCTGAGGAGTGTCCACCTGAGGAGTGTCCACCGGAGGAGTGTCCACCTGAGGAGTATCCACCGGAGGAGTGTCCATCTGAGGAGTGTCCACCGGAGGAGTGTCCACCAGAGGAGTGTCCACCAGAGGAGTGTCCACTAGAGGAGTGTCCACCAGAGGAGTGTCCACCAGAGGAGTGTCCACCAGAGGAGTGTCCATCTGAGGAGTGTCCACCGGAGGAGTGTCCACCAGAGGAGTGTCCGCCAGAGGAGTGTCCACCAGAGGAGTGTCCACCAGAGGAGTGTCCACCGGAGGAGTGTCCGCCTGAGGAGTGATTGCCAGAAGAGTGACCGCTGAAGCCACTTGAAGAGACTCCTATGCTTCCATGAGAGGATGGTGCGGATATGTGACTATCCAATCCAGATAAGTGCTCGTCAGGCGAGTGGCCTTCGATAGAGATGCCAACATTGCCATGTAATGATGTTGAGTGACCACCTGTAGCGTGAACTGCACTACCGTGAGATGAGTCTGATTGAACTCCGAAACCACCAGAAGAATGTCCTACATTGACATGAAGTGATGATGAGTGACCACCTGAAGAGTGACCTGCACTACCGAAACCACCAGAAGAATGTCCTACACTGTCATGCGATGATGATGGGTGGATATCAAAAGTATTAGATGAGTGCCCGCCAGAAGAGTGACCACCTGAAGAACGGCCACCGGTTGAGTGACTAACACCACCGTGGGACGATGACTGACCATTAGAAATACCAAAACTGCCAGAGGAATGGCCAACCAAAGAGTTATCTACACTATTTTGTCCGCTAGAACCTCCATACCCATCATAACCACCGCCACTCGGATAAGTACCTGAATAATATCCGCGAGAACGATCACCGGCATAATGACCGTGAACTGATGAGGCAGCTTCATCGAAAGACGGTACACCTCCAGGATATATGTAACCCAACTCCGAAACATCAGCCGCCACCACAGCCACCAAGGCGAGCCGGACTATAAACAATCTCTGCAATGAAATATGAGTATCATTATAAAATTATATTTCACAACAAGCTCAAATATCCGTTACTAACCATATTGCCAAGCATTATTAGTTCAATTGTAGTTAAATACTAAATGCTATCGAGTTTTTGAAATGTTAATGTTTTTATATAAATACGATTTTTTTTTTGGCAACGATCTCACTAATTCTAGCTAATTTCTATGGTTCTTGTGCTACAAGTTTCTCTTGTGCATTAAAATAATTGAAAATAATATCTCTCTTGCTCCCAAACATTGTACTAAACTGCCTACCCTCCTCCTATTATGCTGTGATCTTTGTTTGCTTTGGAATATATTATTCCTAATGTTTTTTTTTTTTTTTTTTTGTTAACTTAAATATTCCTTAAGTGTATGTCTGTATGTGTAAGTATTTATTGTTTACCTGAGTGTTTCTCTGTATGTATTTCTTCTTTTTTTTATAAATCTGTCAGTTATATAAATTACCAGTTGTTGTCATCATCCTTATAAATTGTTAAATAAGTTTTTTTTTTTTGTTGTATTTATCTTATTTAAGTTCTACCTGTTTTAAATTTGTTTTAATAACTTTGTATTTTTATTGTTTGTATTTTTTTTATACTAACTAGTAACACTTTTTATTTCTTATGTACGAGTATTTAATTGAAGTTAAAAGTTTTGTTATTTCTATTGTGTTAGAAAAGGTTGAGAGAATTATTTTCATAGAAATGCTAAAGTGCGTAAAATTATTGGTGAGTTTATACACGAAGTAAAAACAAAAGCATAAGCTATAAAATCAAATTAAGAATATTTTGAGTTGCTAGAAGAAAAGATAAATTGGCTTAAGTAACACAAACAAAATAAAGTTTGAATACTGACAATAAAAAAAAAGTTTCATATTTCAAATAATAACAGCTTTTGCGAGGGTTGTATGAGAGTTGTCAGTATGCTGTGGGTCTGCCAAATAATCATTTAAGAACTGAATAAAGTAATTCATATCAAATGTGACTGTATATTCCCTTAGTTAGGTTTATGGAGAAACCGAGATGACTCCATAAGACTGCAGAAAGCAATACATGACCTCTCTCATTGACAAATATCTAACGTTTTCTTTGCCAGCCCTAAAGAATTATAAAGGCTGCTAAAGATCTCTGAGTTCGCATTGTTTCTTTTTGTTAAGTCCTAGTTTGCACTATACAAGTCTTATTGCTAAGGTTATTAGTTTGAGGGAGAGAGACGAGGGGAACAGAAACGTTTATTTTCCCCTTGTCTATCTCTCCTAACAAACTAATCAGCTTAGCAATAAGACTTGCATAGCATAAACTAGGACTAATACACTCAATACAGAAACCCCTAAAAAAGCTTAAACTTGAGACTTTATTATAATTTGTATGTATTCGTAACTGTTAACTATATTGTTAGTTAGCTTTAAGATTAAAGTTTATGGTAAATGAATGATTACACAGATTATTCTTTTGAAAATAAAACTTACCTTTGTTCCTTCTCAGCACAAATCCTCTGTGAACCGAGGATGCCAATATCAAAATTTGCCATGACCTTTTTTTTAATTTTTTTTAAAGAGAAGTTACACTCAGGCAATGAGTGCCTACTACTATCACTAGGATTGTGATCGAAAAGACAGGTGGCGAAGGAAGAGATAGAGGAAAGCTTTATTTTTTTACAACTCTGCTCTTTGCACTTTTTTTTAATAGTGCAGTGTTGCAGCGCCTCTGGTGTTAAATGAGGTATATTAATTTTTTATTTTTTTTGAAGTTGTGCTTAGTAGCCATTTTGTTGGTTATTTCACTTCGTCGATGATTCTGCTACACAATACCGACAAAGGAGGGCACTCTGATGCTAAATCAGGGTTAGTATCCGCTCAAGTCGGTGAAGTTCAGTGACAAGTATATATGCCTTGAGTACTTGAACTTTCCTGCAACAATTGATTCAAAGGGACAGAAAAATTCATGGTGTTGCTATTTAGTCACTATCGGAGACCGCGCTCGAACCTTCGATTTTACAGCCAATGCCAAACTCAAAATAGTTCGGGCTGTACAGCTCTTTAGTTCTTTAATGGGGTTAGGCATATTGGAATAGAACCCATACTATTCATGTAGGCACATAGATAAACACATATAGATATAGAAGTATAGATAGATATAGAGATAGGGATAGGGATAGAGATAGAGTTGGAGGTAAAGGCAGAGATATGGGGAGAGATTGAGATAGGGATAGATATAGAGATAGAGATAGCGATAGCGATAGAGATAGAGATATAAATAGAGATAGAGATATAGATAGAGGTAGAGATACAGATAGAGATAGGAACAAAAATAGAGATAGGAATAAAGATAGAGATAGAGCTAGAGGCAAAGACAGAGATATGGAGCGAGACAGAGATAGGGACAGATATAGAGATAGAAATAGCAATAGAGATACATATAGAGATAGAAATAGAGATAGAGGTAGTGGTAGAGATAGAGATAGATATATATGTAACGTGCAAAATAGAAAGGGACCTAAGGGTAAAAACCTGTTTTGTTCAGGAGAGCCATTTTAAAGATTTAAATACGTGTATCTTTGGTGTACCATCACTGAATAAAACGCGCATATCTCTGGGAAGGAACACTTTTGGGGCATGGGATCGGTCTCATTCGATGCCCAGATGTTGTCCACATAAAAAAAAGTGAAAATTGATTTTTTTTACGCTTAGGTCCCTTTCTCTGTGCGCTGTCACATATATAGATATTAGTGTCCTGCACAAGAGTATTTATAAGACTTTTCAAGACATGAGAGATTTTTTCCAATGCTTTACTACAGCGAAATATTCTAAAAGAATCGCTAAACAACACTGTTGGCAAGACAAACCACTGAAAAAATTACTTGCCAACAGTGTTGCTTAGCGATTCTTTTAGAATATTTCGCTGTAGTAAAGCATTTGAAAAAATCTCTCATGTCTTGAAAGGTCTTATAAATAGTCTTGTGCAGGACACTAATAGATATAGAGATAGGGATAGATATAGAGATTGATATAGAGATAGAGATTGAGATAGAGATAGAGATTGAGATAGAGATAGAGATAGAGATAGAGATAGAGATAGAGATAGAGATAGAGATAGAGATAGAGATAGAGATAGGGATAGAGATAGAGATAGAGATAGAGATAGAGATAGAGATAGAGATAGAGATAGAGATAGAGATAGAGATAGAAATAGAGATAGATATAGATATAGATATAGAGATAAAGATAAAGATAAAGATAGAGATAGAGATAGAGGTTGAGATTGAGATTGAGATTGAGATAGAGATATCGATAGAGGTAGAGGTAGAGGTGGAGATAGAGATAGAGTTAGAGATATAGATAGAGATATTGACGAAGATGGAAATGGAGATGGATATGGAGATAGATCTGGAGATAGAAATAAAAATAGAGATGGGGATAGATATGGAGATAAATATAGAGCTAGAGATAGATAAATATATATAGATGTAGAGATAAAAATGGACATATCGATAGAGATAGAGACATAGATAGAGACAGAGATGGAGATAGCGATAGAGATAGAGAAAGAGATAGATATAAAAATGGATGCAGAGATAGAGATAGAAATGAAGATACAGATACACTATCACTATTGTTAATATTATCAACAAAAGTTTCAGATGATCTTCGAAGATTTTTCATTTATTATAAAATTTCTTAAGGATTCCCTTTTTTTCTTACTTAGAAAAGCTTATTATGAATCTAAGGTGAGATTTTAGTCTCTGGTGTATTTCGAAGAAACTCTTTACACAACTCTCGCTATAATTTTAATTTCATTGCGAAGCTATTTTTTATATACAAATGGTAAAAACCCTTCAAATATAATAAACGTATGAACTAAAACTAGTTTAAACTTTCAAAAAATTAATCAAACAAATACTATTTATAGATTTGTAAACATTTTTTTTTGCAAATTTATGCATGTTAAGCATCGAATTGCAAAATTAGCTTTGGTCTATAAATATTATTGGCATATTTTCATAAAAATATTCTACGCTGAACGAAAATCATTCATATGATGCAAATGCAAATGATGTGGGGGCCATTAACGGTAAAATTATTATTTTTTTGTTTTGATTATAATTAAAATCTTTTGTTCTTATTTCGCTACCTAACCAACTAGTTTTTATTTAAATCATTTATTTATACGTTGCATATGTATATTCGTTGACATTCTAGTATTTTATAAATCAATTAATTGGTTTACTCGCAATTTAAATGTTAAAAGAACATTTAAAATTGGTATTTTGCTGGTCTAACTTAATTTTATCAAGAGAAATAAACCTGTCAGATGGTATATAAAAAGAAAGCACTATAATTGTTGCTTCGATTTATAAAAGATTTTTTTTTTGGAATTAATTTTTGAAAAGTATGCGACTGTTATTACATATAAAAAAGTAATAGAGAAAGAACAAAAATGTAAAAAAGCTGCTAGAAAATTTATAAGAAATGAGCTTAACCTCTTAGTTGTTAATATACAACAGTTTCAATTTGTATAATTAAATAACCAGGATAATGAGCAAAATTTCAAGATATTCCTTTTTTTGCGAATGGCGTCGCCGACGTCACATCTAGACAATAGTAAATATTGTCACTTATTTACTTTCTGTCGACAACAACATTGCTGCATTCATTTACAAAGCCTTAGAGATTAGTAAGAGATTGTGAATAAATATTTCGTATTGCTTTTAGAATGTTAATGGTTCATATTATAATAAATAAAATATTCTTCGTTGTTCTCTTCTCAATTCAAACCTTAGCACAAAATGTTTGTTCCCTCAGATTTTATTTCAAACACGTTCCCAATTTCAACACAAGCGCCTTGAATGAAAAAAGTCAAATTGCAGACTGTAACGTTCAGTCACAAATGCTTCTATATTTTTTTCCTACACTGTATTACACTGTTTAGTTGATTTTACATTTTTTGTTATTGAAAACTGACCAACAGAAATAATACCAACAACTATTTACATACATGTTTTAAAATACCCAACAAATACAACAACCACGCTCATGCAGTCAAGTAACTGCACATACATACTTACATAAACATACATATGTATGTACGCTAACAGAAGTAAAAATAACAACAACCACGTACATGCTTTTGTAAGCGCATGCATGCTGTATAAAATACAATAAACACATGCAGACTTTTATAGATTTTAAACTAAAACGAACAAACCATACAAATGGGGAAATTAATTCTCAACAGGTTAAAATAATAATTGCTATAAGATGTCAAGCTTAAGCCACAGGCAATGAGGACGAGCTGGACGTCTCAGTACAGTAAGCAGGGGCACTACCTGTATATTACAGGAACGGATATCAACATAAAGGCTTGTCTCAATTTTTGGTGAACAGAAAGCTGCAAGATCTACCGCATTCATCTTGAGCTATCTAATAAATTGTAGTTAGTATTCAAGATCTATCGTATTCATCTTGAATTTATTTTAGTTTATTTTATTTCAAGATCTACCGAATTCATTTTGAAATTATTTTTGATGTGTAAACGACGAGAGCAGACGAGCCATCTTTCAAAATTTCTAGCTTCTACTACTGAATAATACGATTTTTTTTGATGTGTAAACATCTATACGCTAGGGGGTAAAAATTTTTTGGCTTTGATTCTTTGCTGATATTTCTTTGCTGAGATTTCTTTGCTTTTTGCTTTTGCTTTGCATTGTCAAATCGGTGTGAGCTATGTATGAGTGTATTAGTGTTTGAAAGAAGCAATACCAAGCAGAGAAACAAGTCGACCGGCTCGAAGCCGACGGTGCGCCGCCGCCGGTTATTTTTCTGTACACCAAAGGTGAAAATGAACCGTAAGAGCTACGGACTTTAAATTTGGACACAATGTGTAGACATTTGGCCACTACAACAACAAGTACATGAGAGTTAAAAACTAAAGGGTGTTCCAAAACGAGCAACGAAAAATGTTAAAATCCCATGTAATATACATACAATTGTATGTACATATATACACTTGAAATTTGTAAAGTCAGTGTATTTTTATACAGACTACAACAATTAACACTAAATTTAAAAAGTTTCAATTAAAGGGTGTTCCATTAGTTAATGCAATTTTTACTTTGTAATTTTGACAACTTGCTGTATCTTGGAGACCGTAAGAGCAAAACTCTTGAAATTTTCATAAACGGTAAAACTAAAAAATCAAAAAAATATAAAATCACCAAATATAAAAAAATCGCCAAAAACAAAAAAAAAATCGCCAAATCGAAAAAAGCACCAAATTAAAAATAATCTCTAGAACTAAAATAAATCTCGAAAAAGCGGAAAAATCGCCAAAATTAAAAAAAGCCTTCAACAAAAAAAAAAAATCGCCAATATGAAAAAATCGCCAAAATGAAAAAATCGCCAAAATAAAAAAAACCCAAAAACAGAAAAAATCGCCAAAATGAAAAAAACCCCAAAAAAACTGAAAAAATCGCCAAAATGAAAAAATCGCCAAAATGCAAAAAATCGTCAAAATTAAAAAATCGCTAAAATAAAAAGAAACTGCGAAAACTAAAAAAACGCAAAAAGAGAAAAAAAAATGCCAAAACGAGAAAACAGCGATAAAACTGAAAAAAATCGTTTAAACTGAAAAAACTTAAAAAAGGAAGAAAGCTAAATCAAAAAAAAAGATCAAAACCGAATGTGCGCGAGTCAAAGTCGCACTTTACTGAATTTATTTTAATTGCAATGCGTACACAACAAGAAGTACAACAACAACTAAACGATGAACGACAGGAATTAAAAATTAAAATGTAAAAGTAAAGGCATTTACCATAGATGAGCACTGCAGTACCACTAAAGTTTCAGTAAAAACAATAAAAAATGTTTAACAAGTAAATTTTTACTGATTACTAAAATTTTTTTCTACAATTTTTATAAATTGCCTAAATGATTTGTTATATGATGAGGTGCATTGAATTTCCAGTAATCAGTAATGCCCGTATTCATAATTAAATTCTACCAAATGGCTAAATGTTTTTCATACAAAAGTTTCAAAATTTGAATGAAAAAACTTTTCCACTTGCTACAATTTTATTATGATTACGGCCCTACGATTTTACTGGTAATGCAAATTAAATTTCATTAGCAGTAAAAATGTACTGAATTTTTTTAGTAATCAGTAAATTTACTGCTTACTGCAATTTTGAATGCAGTACATATACATATACTGCAGTGTGCCCATTTACTAACCAAATAAGTTTAATAAAACAAACAAAAACCAAGAAATTCATATATATTTATAATATTGAAAGTTTTGATACTTTTAATTAATTAATTTAAAAAAAGATACTAAAAGCATAAGTACTTCCAACTTAAAAAAAAATTTCATTACTAGATGTTTACACATCTCCTCTGTGATCGGACTCACATTGTTTTTTTTTTTGTTTAAGATCTACCGCGTTCATCTTGAACTTCCCGTTTATATTCAAGATCCTCCGAATTCATCTTGAATTTCATTTGCTTGCTGGCATTCCAAGAACTACTGAGTTCATCTTGGAATAATATATTTGTTCAAGATCTAACGCATTCATCTTGAACTTCTCGTTTATACTCGAGATCCTCCGAATTCATCTTGAGTTTCTTTCGCCGCTTTATTTTTCAAGATCCACCGAATTCATCTTGAAAAATCGCTTATATTCAAGATCCCCGTATTCATCTTGAATTCCTATTACGAGAGCCACCGAATTCATCTCGCCCGCATGAAACTGGCATCAGAGCCCACCGGATATAACCTGAACATATTTTATTTCGAGAGCCACCGATTTCCTCTCGCCCGCATTAAACTGGCCTCAGATCCCACCGGATATAACCTGAACATATTTTATTTCGAGAGCCACCGAATTCCTCATTTACTAAACAGCCTCAAGGCCCACCGAATACCGCTGATAATAAGTTGGTATTAATTAATTATAGCTGTCACCGCCTGTAATTCACTGACAATAAACCCTATATTTCTAAGATATCCTAGTAGCATAAGTTTCGTTAAATAAAGAGAGCCTTTTATATTTTCTTAACACCCAAAAAAATTAATTTTTTAATTCAAAGGAAGTGGACCTTTGAGTTCGAACCTGGACAGACTGAGTCATACCCCAGCTGGAAAAGTAAACCACGTTACAAGGCTCAATTCAGGTGTGCCATTTCTAAAATTGTTTAATTTATTTGATGAGATTTGCGTTTTTAGAAACTTGCTTTGTGCTTCAGCATTTTTGATATCATAAAATATTATTAAGATTTAATTGAAAATCCACAAAACCAGAATAATTCAGGTAATACAAAAACACTTTTTCTTTCAACATTTCTTACATAATAATAATTATTTTAAAGAAATTTTTCGGTAAGTGCACAGGAAATAATTGTGTACTTTGATAAAAACAAAATGATACAATTTCGTAAGTCAGTGAGCCCAGTTGATCAGAAGCAGTTGTAGAGCAATTAATTTTATTGCTTGTAGTAAATATATTTATTTAAAATGTTATATTGCACAGGCGTAGCAAAAAATAAATTATTTGAGAATAAAATGGGCCATTTAAAATGTCTGCTACAAAATCTTTAAATTTTTTTTTCAGTATTGTCAAAAACTTACAAGTCTTGTAAAAAAATCTTGTGAGTAAAATTAGTTGGGAAGTTTGCCCTCTTATAAAAAAAATTAGTTTTTGATATTATTTAAGAAATGTTGAAGTTATGAAGTAGGAAACCCAAGATAGCGCAACCAAATGGAAAACCCTTTCCAAAGATGTAAAAGATAAATGATAAACCACCAAACTTTAGGCTTTTGAGTATCTTGTGTTTTGGTTCACATTTCTGGTTGCGTCAATAAGTACAAGTCGTCGGGTGGTTATTGGTTTGCCGCAATAATAATGTATTCTTAATATACTGTGCGGCAAACCAGTAAACACCCGACGAAATATTATACATGGCAGAGGAATATTATACATGGAAACTGGAAGGAAGTTAAGTTTCTATATAATTAGCTTTTGCAGAACATGGACTCATTTGTAGTTATAGAACAAATGCTTTTGCAAGTAAGATCGTCAAACTTGAAGACACGGATAAGTGATATATAAAGCAAAAGATCATTTGGCCACCGAGTGAAGTCACCGCAGAACGGGGGAACTCATACGACATAATCAGAGTTCTTATACGAAGGAAGGAATATAAAGTTATAGCTTGTGACTCGTCGGTAGTGTGTAGCAGAATCATCGACGAAGTAAAATAACCAATAAAATGGCTAGTAAGTACAGCTTGAAAATTTAGTACACCTCATTGAGACCAGAGGCGCTGCAACACTGCATTATTAAAAAACGTGCAAAAATATGATGAAGCTTTTCTACATCTCTTTCTTCACCACCACACTGTCTTCATTACCACTTTCTTTTTCCTAAAGAAGGTAACACTTGAGTGTTAATTCTCTTTTAAAAAAAAAAAAAAAAAAAAAAAAAAAATAGAAAAATAATGCCACTGAACTCATTTGCATTTAAGGCCCTGTGGCATTTTACTAAAAGGGCTTGGCATTCAGTTTTATAACAGGAATTTGCGAGAGAAAATGGTATTTTCGTGCTTACTGCTTCTGGTTGTAAGTAGAACAACTTCTTAAATTCTCCTTATTCAATAATCAATTCAAAGCTATTCAAAGCAGAAATTGTAGGAAGATTTGGTTTTTTATTAAACTTTTCAAATTTGCTTAACATACATAAT
The DNA here is from genome assembly GCA_949987645.1 of Tachina grossa. Lineage (NCBI taxonomy): Eukaryota > Metazoa > Arthropoda > Insecta > Diptera > Tachinidae > Tachina > Tachina grossa. The sequence continues at coordinate 19,223,158 of OX465276.1, read as the reverse complement.
TCAAGTGCAACAATCTATCTATTTATAATGTGAAAAAACAAATCATGTCAATAAGCAAACAAAAAATGCATGCATGGCATCACAGCCTATTTGCGGTGTTTGTAAACAACACGACGTACGGTCTTGTATCTGTAGCCATCGTCATGTAAATCACTGGAGACATAACTAGCTGCAGGAACTGAAGCAACAACAGGTGAAGCGTAAGTTTGTGCAGCAACAAGAGGGGCCTGATATATGAGACTCTGTGAAGAAGCAGCTGGTTGAACGAATTCCAGTGAACGGCCGTGCTGGTGCACATGAGCTGGGGCAGAAATAGCTGGTTGAATATATTGCACTAGAGGAGCAGAAGCAGCTGGTTGAACGAGTTCCAATGAACGGCCATGCTGATGCAGATGAGCTGGGGCGGAAGCAGCTGGTTGAATATATTGCACTAGAGGAGCAGAAGCAGCTGGTTGAACGAGTTCCAATGAACGTCCGTGCTGATGCACATGAGCTGGGGCAGAAACAGCTGGTTGAATATATTGCACTAGAGGAGCAGAGGCAGCTGGTTGAACGAATTCTAGGGAACGACCGTGCTGATGCACATGAACTGGAGCAGAGGCAGCTGGTTGAATATATTCCACTAGAGGAGCAGAAGCAGCTGTTTGAACGAATTCTAGTGAGCTACCATGTTGATGTACATGTGTGGGTATGGGAGCTGAAGCAGCTGGTGGAATGTATTCTAATGAAGAACGGTGTAAATGCACATGAGCGGGTGCAGAGGAAACTGGTGGAATGTAGCCTCGTTCAGGGGCAACAGCAACACTCTGTACGGCAATAGTCTGGGAAGGCTGGTAATCGTAACCTAATTTCGAAACATCACCACGTACGGCGACCACCAGGAAAAGAGCAACTATAACGAATTTCTGTAAGGGATAAAAATAAAATTAACTATACACTAACATTCCTTGCTATAACTTTTTATTTCAATTACCATTTTTTATTTAATAAACTGAATATCTTATCTCTGTCTTGAAAGTTCCAATGACTTGGAGCGAATGTTTTGTTCAATGATTTTGTGTTATTATATATATATTTGCTGGCTCAAAATCCAAGCCCATCAAACAAGAAGCGGAAGCAGTAGCCAGCCATCTTGTCTAGCTGATACATGTATACCACATTACATCTTTACGATCATACTGGTCGACTATGGTAATTTTTTGTAAGCGTAAATGAACTCATTAATTAATTATAGTGTTGTTTTAATTTTGGTAACTTGTCTGTACAAGTAATACGCGATACGATTTAAATTGAGTAGTTATAATACAAGTTCATTTAATATTCGTATGTTAAAGATCTGTCTTAAATCAAACACCAACTGGCCTACTTACAGAAGATGTATGTCACCGGGTTAGAATGGAATAAATATAATTCTGCCAAAAAACAAGCAAACTTAAACGCAAACATCTGATAGAAGAAGATAGAAAAAGTACGTCAAATATAAAATTAAATTTTAATGGGCATGCATCCGCCCATTTTCTTCAAATGGAAATTGTGTCTATTTCTTAGCTCAAGGTGTGTGGTAAGTTTCGTAAGAATCGGTTGAGTAGCACCACGTGAAATTTAATAATAGATCTTAGTGGGCGTAGGCCCGCCCATTCTTTCAACTTTCAAATTGTGTTATTACAAGAACCAAAGGTGCTTGCTAGCTTTCGCAGCAATGAAATGAATAGAATATTTTATAAAATTAAATAAATAAAAACTGTGGGCGTATCCCCGCCCACTTTTTTATAATGGGACCAATCGGAAGCTCTGTGCTCTTAGACAAAATTTTTTTTTTTTTAAATCGGTCTAAAATGCGCCGAGTTATGAAGTGACACCGCAAAAAATATATAGAGACGAATTGAAAACGGGGTCAAATAAGTACCTTGCAGATATTTAAAGGATTAAGATATTCTACAATAATATTCGCCTTAAAATTTTTTTATAAATTTTTGAAAATGCAAAACCTAAACACGTAACCCAAACATCAGATATGAGTCAAAATCTAAAATCCGTTATAGGGTTAATTTTGTACACATAAGTATTTTTTTTACCATTGGTGCTAAAATGTCGCACAATTCCCTTTTAGAGTTGCATTCACCAAAGGTGAAAAGGAATCCTATTGTTTTCGCTGCAATGTCCGTTTGTCCGTAACAGGCTGTCTTCTTGAGAACCGTAAGAGGCAAACTCTTCAAAAGCGCTAAAACTAAAAAATCCCTAAATCCTCAAAACTGAAAAACCGTCAAGAACTGCAAAAACGCCAAGACCAAAAAAGCGCTAAAATCAAAAAAAATCGATTAAACTTAAATAAATCATAACCGAAAAATTCGTCAAAAACAAAAAAAAAAAAAACGCCAAAGCTCTGAAAAATCGCTGAAAACTCAAAAAATCGCTAAAAACGAAAAAAAGCGCCAAAACGAAAAAAAAAATTTAAAACTAAAATAAATCGCAAAAAATCAAAAAAATCCCAAAAACGAAAAAGAAACGGTATAACTAAAAATTTCGCCAAAAACCGAAAAAATTTTATTGGATACTTAATTCGTTTTTAAAAGACTTGCAAATAAATACATAAAGCTATTATAAAAAGGCAAAATCCTTTGTCTGCCTTGTCATATTTCTTGTGTTATTCCAACAATTCGGTTCGAAGGACCATAAGGAAAATTTGTAATCATTAATTGCTGCAGATATCTCTACTTGTCAAAACCAAAACAATGTTGAATGAATTTCCTCCACAAAGTAAAGCACTATTATTAGAACTACATATAGATGATTTTTACTTAATTATATCATTAACCTACATTAACCTCATACTCGTTTTTCTCAGCAATAATATAATAAATATTTATAATATTTATAAATAGATAAGTGATCGATTTTAATATTTCATAAATTATTTGTCTTAAGTAAAGAGTATAAAAATGTTTGAAAACCTAAATAGAATGTGTAGGAATAATTAGCATAAAACTATTTAAAACTGTTTGAATGAATCGATTAACTTATAATGCAATGTTAAACAAGCAATTTAATTCAGTTTTAATGTTTATGTGAAAGATATTCAGTGTGATTATTAAATAAGCAAATGCGTTCAATATTAAAATAGTTTATCGATGGTCGGCCAAAAACATGTTAGAGCAGAAGCGCGAAAGCCCAAAAACGCAGAAGAAAAAAAATTGGCATTATTTGACAGCAGCACATTTTGTTGTTAATTAACTGCTTACTTGGAGAATAATCAGGTTAATAAGTCAAAAAGCCTACATGAAATGCTTAGTGACATAAAAATTAGACCTTACGTTCTCTTGGCTTATGCTAATAAAGTGCAACAAAAAAAAAAAACAATAAAATCTTTTAAGAATTCAATACCTTTACGTTCACTATGTAAATATATTTAAATATCTGCAGACACCGATGCTCTAAAAAAAAGCAATGTGAGTCCGATCACAGAGGAGATGTGTAAACATCTAGTAATGAAAATTTTTTTTAAGTTGGAAGTACTTATGCTTTTAGTATCTTTTTTTAAATTAATTAATTAAAAGTATCAAAACTTTCAATATTGTAAATACATATGAATTTGTTGGTTTTTGTTTGTTTTATTAAACTTATTTGGTTAGTAAATGGGCACACTGCAGTATATGTATATGTACTGCATTCAAAATTGCAGTAAGCAGTAAATTTACTGATTACTAAAAAAAAATCAGTAAATTTTTACTGCTAATGTAATTTGCATTACCAGTAAAATCGTAGGGCTGTAGCAAGTGGCAAAGTTTTTTCATTCAAATTTTGAAACTTTTGTATGAAAAACATTTAGCCACTTGGTAGAATTTCATTATGAATACGGGAATTACTGATTACTGAAAATTCAATGCACCTCATGATAAAACAAATCATTTAGGCAATTTATAAAAATTGTAGAAAAAAATTTTCGTAATCAGTAAAAATTTACTTGTTAAACATTTTTTATTGTTTTTACTGAAACTTTAGTGGCACTGCAGTGCTCATCTATGGTAAATGTTTTTTTAATTTTCGCAATTTTTTTTTCATTTTGGCGATTTTTTCATTTTGGTGATTTTTTTCTGTTTTTTGAGGTTTTTTTCATTTTGGCGATTTTTTTCTGTTTTTGGGGTTTTTTATTTAGGCGATTTTTTCATTTTGGTGATTTTTTCATATTGGCGATTTTTTTGTTTAAGAATTTTTTTAATTTTGCCGATTTTTGCGGGTTTTCGCGATTTATTTTAGTCCTAGATATTTTTTTTTAATTTGGCGCTTTTTTCGCTTTGGCGATTTTTTTTGTTTTTGGCGATTTTTTATATTTGGCGATTTTATATTTTCATGATTTTTTGGTTTTACCGTTTCTGAAAATTTCAAGAGTTTTGCTCTTACGGTTTCCAAGATACAGCAAGTAGTCAAAATTACAAAGTCAAAATTGCATTAACTGATGGAACACCCATTGATTTAAATTTTTTTAAATTTAGTGTTAATTTTTGTAGTCTGTATAAAAATACACTAACTTTTAAAATTTCAAGTGTATATATGTACATACAATTGTATGTATATAACATGGGATTTTAACATTTTTCGTTGCTCGTTTTGGAACACCCTTTAGTTTTTAACTCTCATGTATTTGTTGTCTACACATTGTGTCAAAATTTCAAGTCCGTAGCTCTTACGGTTCATTTTCACCTTTGGTGTACGGAAATATACAGAAAAATAACCGGCGGCAGCGCACCGTCGGCTTCGAGCCGGTCGACTTGTTTCTCTGCTTGGTATTGCTTCTTTCCAACACTAATACACTCATACATAGCTCACACCTATTTGACAATGCAAAGCAAAAGCAAAAAGCAAAGAAATCTCAGCAAAGAAATCTCAGCAAAGAAATCAAAGTCAAAAGATTTTTACCCCTTAGCGTATAGATGTTTACACATCAAAAAAAAAAAAAAAAAAAAAACACTCAGAAGGTCTTCGGCTGCGAAGTTTGACCGTTTGATCGCTGAGATTTAGAAATACACAAAAAATTCATTGTGTGTCGGATGAATTCAGTAGATTACATAGTCGAATGGCATAGTATTTTGGTATTTGATATAACTGAAAAATTATTTAGTCATTGGATGCGAGTGCTTTGATTAGCAGGGCTTTATTATTTCGCATTTGCCTCACCTGTAGCGTCAATTGTTCTCAGCATCATGTCGTAATGCCGTTTTTTATTTGCTAATTTTTCCCAATGAATGTGGAGGTGAGAGTACTTTATATATGTAAGGGAGCGAAGGACCATGTGAAATACAAATTTAATAATGGAGACTTGCTAGAATTTTATAATGAAAAGTGTAGTGAAACCTTTTGTCGACGATTTTTTTACGACAGAAATAAAGGCGACACATTAACAGAAGTCCTAGAGGCTTCAAATGCTCTATACAAAAAATCCTAGTCGCATGATTTTACTGAAAAGTGCTGAACACTTAATACATGCAAGAAATTGACTCTTAAAGGGATTTCAACGGCTTTGACTAGTTTGTAGTGATAAATTAAAGTTTCAAACTTTGCCTAATTTAGTTTTACTTATAATAGAATTTTCTGTCCAATATACTTGTAGAAAAATAAGATCCATGATGTCTCACCTCAGGAAAAAGGCTAACATGTTCCTCGCAAGATTTCATATAAAAAACGTCAAAAGTGTACAATCAAGCGTGAAAAGGATTATAAATTTTTAACAGTTTCTAGTGCTGAAAGTGTTGTTTCAAACTTTAGTTTATACGAGTACAGAGACTTATGGCGAATATTTTAATACATTATGTGCCTTTTTTGAAGGAGATTAATTCGGAGAAAAAAATGGAGAGTTAAAACGTTCTAAAGAAATATTCGTCATAGGATTTTATATAGAATAATATGTCAGAAGTTAATTCTTAAATGAAAGTGGCGTTGGCTGAAGTAGTTAGCACGTTTAATACAATACAGAATGTACTGGGTTCGATTGTGTTTGTGACAGTCATAAAATAACAGCACCATGCATTTTTCTGATGTGCTTTAGTGTCCCTTTGTATCAATTGCTGTAAGATAGTTCAAGTGATTAAAACATAGTCACGGGTTATTGAACTATAACGACTTCAGCGGATACTAACGTAGTGACAGAGCGCCCTCCTTTGCTGTGTAGCAGAATCATCGGTGAAGTAAAATAATCAATAAGATGGCTACTAAACACAGCTTAAAAAAAATTAATATGCCTCATTTAACACCAGAGGCGCTGCAACACTGCATTATTAGAAACTTGCGAAAAGCCATAGTTGTCTTCTATATCACTTTCCCTTTCCTAAGGAAGGAAACAACTAATAGTAGTAGAAGGCATTCATTGCCTGACTGTTACTTCTCTTTAAAAAAAAGAAGAGAAGTGTCTTAGGACACCCGGTTATAGCTTTGCTGCTAATGATGGCAAATTCTCTGCAAATATTTCAAAACGTTTCCATTTGTTGAATGTGTTGTTTGTGGGCGGCTGTTAGCCGGCTTACAGCCGATCGGCTGTGTTTTCTGGTTTGTTCTCATGTGCAAAAACAAAGCAAAAACAAGTAACAACAAGTAGTAAAGAAAATAAAAAACATGTTAATTATTGAGTTCTTATTTCAACTTTATTTGTTTTAAGCTTCTCATTTGTTTAAATGAAATTTTATAACATAATAACTCTAGTTGTTCTAAGAAACTTTGGGTAAAGTTTCCCTGATGATCTGCATGAGCTACAGTGAAACGCGCATAGGATCCAGCTAAACCCCTCAATAATCAATTTCAATGTATTTTTAATAAAAAAATATTTTACTTAATAAGTGAGATATTAATTTGGGATTATTAGTGCGTTTAAACAATTTTAAACTTAAAAAACAAAAACAAATTGAGCAATCGTTCTCATTGTTTTTGCTTCACCCACTTCAAACCAGGAACCAAAACAAAATCAAATAATTTGTTTCGTTTATTTTCGTACTCATTTTTTTTTTAAGTACAAAGAAATCAAAACAAAAATAAATATATAATTGTAATAGTATCGATTATTTTTGTTATGAAAATCACCTCCTAACTTCTGAATCGCCCAATAAATAGCAAATTGTGCTTCTCTTTCTAGGGTTAAATTATAATTTCAGGAGAATATGAGAGAATTAGAAAATATTTTTATTGAATATTTTGGTTTACTATAAAAATTTTTAAGGCAATTATATCCAATTTTTCTAACAGACAAAAAGGCTCATATATGCAAGAGTTAGTTAGAGCTTGGCTCTCATGTTTTTTTTATAGATATTTTAAAGTTTCGTTAATATTATTTGCATTTGCCAAACTGTCAAAATAGTATTTTTCACAACTTTTAGCTATCGGAGAAAGTTCCCATATCTTATACTACTTTTAACTTCGCTCGCGTTGCCAGTTAACGAGCGCAATGAAGTTTGGATGCCATCCATAAACGAGCCATAAGTAAATACAGTTTTTGATGTGTAAACATCTATACGCTAGGGGGTAAAAATCTTTTGACTTTGATTTCTTTGCTGAGATTTCTTTGCATTGTCAAATCGGTGTGAGCTATGTATGAGTGTATTAGTGTTTGAAAGAAGCAATACCAAGCAGAGAAACAAGTCGACCGGCTCGAAGCCGACGGTGCGCCGCCGCCGGTTATTTTTCTGTATATTTCCGTACACCAAAGGTGAAAATGAACCGTAAGAGCTACGGACTTGAAATTTGGACACAATGTGTAGACATTTGGCCACTACAACAACAAATACATGAGAGTTAAAAACTAAAGGGTGTTCCAAAACGAGCAACGAAAAATGTTAAAATCCAATGTAATATACATACAATTGTATTTACATACATATTATATACACTTGAAATTTTAAAAGTTAGTGTATTTTTATACAGACTACAACAATAAACACTAAATTTAAAAAATTTAAATCAATGGGTGTTCCATCAGTTAATGCAATTTTGACAACTTGCTGTATCTTGGAAACCGTAAGAGCAAAACTCTTGAAATTTTCAAAAACGGCAAAACTAAAAAATCAAATAAATATAAAATCGCCAAATATAAAAAATCGCCAAAAACAAAAAAAAAATCGCCAAAGCGAAAAAAGCGCCAAATTAAAAAAAATCTCTAGGAATAAAATAAATCGCGAAAAACCGCAAAAATCGCCAAAATGGAAAAAATCCTTAAACAAAAAAATCGCCTAAATAAAAAAACCCCAAAAACAGAAAAAAATCGCCAAAATGAAAAAACCCCAAAAAACAGAAAAAAATCGCCGAAATGAAAAAATCGCCAAAATGAAAAAATTGCGAAAATTAAAAAAACCCAAAAAGAGAAAAAAAACGCCAAAACGAGAAAAAAGCGATAAAACTGAAAAAAATCGTTTAAACTGAAAAAACTTAAAAAAGGAAGAAAGCTAAATAAAAAAAAAAAAAAAAAAAAAAAAATATCAAAACCGAATGTGCGCGAGTCAAAGTCGCTTTTTACTGAATTTATTTTAATTGCAATGCGTACACAACAAGAAGAACAGCAACAACTAAACGATGAACAACAGGAATTAAAAATTAAAATGTAGAAGTCAAGGCATTTACCATAGTTGAGCACTGCAGTACCACTAAAGTTTCAGTAAAAACAAAAAAAAAAAATACTGATTACTAAAAATTTTTCTACAATTTTTATAAATTGCCTAAATGATTTGTTATATGATGAGGTGCATTGAATTTTCAGTAATCAGTAATGCCCGTATTCATAATTAAATTCTACCAAATGGCTAAATGTTTTTCATACAAAAGTTTCAAAATTTGAATGAAAAAACTTTGCCACTTACTACAATTTTATTATGATTACGGCCCTACGATTTTACTGGTAATGCAAATTAAATTTCATTAGCAGTAAAAATTTACTGAATTTTTTTAGTAATCAGTAAATTTACTGCTTACTGCAATTTTGAATGCAGTACATATACATATACTGCAGTGTGCCCATTTACTAACCAAATAAGTTTAATAAAACAAACAAAAACCAACAAATTCATATGTATTTACAATATTGAAAGTTTTGATACTTTTAATTAATTAATTTAAAAAAAGATACTAAAAGCATAAGTACTTCCAACTTAAAAAAAATTTTCATTACTAGATGTTTACACATCTCCTCTGTGATCGGACTCACATTGCTTTTTTTAATACATACACATTTCTTTCAATTTTCATATTAATAGATTTTGTATCTGTATATCTGTTTAATTACGAGTTTGTTTAGATACTATAGTTTTATGTATATCTTCAAATCCAACAAATGTACTGGGTGTCAAATTTATTTCCATTCAAGTTCAAATCCATTTCGTCAAATTGTGTGTCAAAAATCTCTTAAGCATATATTTTTTTAGTTTTTATTTTAAATTACTTAATTATATTTTTTTATAAATGATAAAAAAATTTAATTCAAGCTGCTAAGATTTGATAAAATTCAAAAATAGTTGCTAAGTCATATATTTTGTTTAATTCAAAGTTTTAGTGGAGTTAATTATTGTAAACACTCTTTCAACAGTCACTACTACTTGGAACTACCAACATATAAAAAATCTATATTTTAGATCTTTAAAAACAAATTCCTCAAAGATTTTCAATGTCTATATATATCCCATTTCAATGTTACTCAATTCAATTTAAAATGTTTACCCAAAGTCAGTGGCAGTTATTGAAGGAAATGTGTTTGGTATATAAATAGCTATAACTAATAACATTGCTTATACATTTTTCACAATAGACCGAAATTCATGATGTAAACAGTTCATCTAGGCGCACGGCAGTGCGCCAGGCCAAGTTCTGGCCAATGCACGCAGTGTGTATATTTACACGAAGCCATTCGAGCTGTTTTTACCCCCCTCATAACTTTGTTCCCCGCGACCGTAAAATTATGAAATTTAAATCATAATTAGAATAAATTCATATAATCTCATATGCGAAGTTTGAAAGTTTTAGAATGAAAGCTTCCGGAGATATAGAGGTGCAAAAAGTGCATATTTTAAGACATACTCACTGACCACTGACCACTGACACACTCATCAAATTGATGAAGCACTTCCGCTATAGCTAGAGAGCTAAAATTTGGTACACGAGAAGATCTAGGTGAGCAATGGACCATAAAAAATCTGAAAACCCGAAAATTTTAGCCAGGAGGGCGGGGCTACGCCCATAAAAATAAAAATTTGTGCTATTGAACTGAAATTCGATACAGAGCTAGGTTTAGGTGAGAAATAAAATAAAAAAATCTGAAAACCCAGAAATTTAAGCCAGGAGGGCGGGGCTACGCCCATAAAGGTCAGAATTGAAAATGCTAATCTAAGGCGCTTCATGGAAGCTATTTTATTGAAATTCGGCATATACTGCGGTAATGCAAAGCTATACATTTTTTGTCAAAAAAGTGGGCGTTGACACGCCCATACAATTTAAACCTCATTTTAATGCTCTGCGGCTCAGCATATTTAGATATAATATTTATCTAGATATTATCATCCGTTTGTAACGAAACTAGACACAAATAATAAGCACTGACCCAAAAAAATTTTGACTTTTGAAAAGTGGGTGTGGTTACGCCCATAAACATTAAAAGTTAAAAGTTGCGCTAAGGAGCTGAAATTTGACATACAAGTAGGTCTAGGTGAGAAACCAACCAGAAAAGTCTAAAAACCCGAAAATTTTAGTTAGAGGGGCGGTGCTGCGCCCATAAAACTTAAAAATTAAAAGTTTCGCTAAGGAGCTGAAATTTGACATACAAGTAGGTCTAAGTGAGAAACAAACTAGAAAAATTTGAAAACCCAAAAAATTTTACCAGAATGGGCGGGGCCACGCTAATATTGTTTTACACTAAATACTTAATATACAGCTTTTAATTCAAGCCAATTTAGTGAAATCTTGCATCACCTTAAAAATTGGGCGTGATCACTCCCGTAAAGTGTTAGCCTTGTGTTTAATCTACATCGGTCTAGCATATTTTAGAAGAAAATTAGCATGAATCATAAGCGCTGCTCACAACAAAATTTTGAGTTAGGAATATTGGGTAGAGGTAATGCTGATAAAATCTAAAGATAATGGGTGTTTTTTATTGAGGTATAGAACTTTAAGTTGGCATCGCTTTTTTAACTGGCGGCCATTTTGTCAGCTGTCAAGTGATTAATATTTAGTTTGGTTTGCCATTTCATCATGAACAGGTTGACAAAAGAACAACGCTTGCAAATCGTGCAAATTTATTTCGAAAATAATGGTTCAGTTCGCGAAGTTTACCGCAAGCTCCGTCCATTTTATGGTCGACATAATCGTCCATCAGAGCAATTAATTCGGTTAACCATGGATCGTTTCCGCACTACGTTTACTCTATGTGATAATACGCATCCGCAAAGACGTCGAACAGTGCGCACCGAAGAAACAATTGCCGCTGTAGAGCAAAGTGTTGAAGAGGACCCGAATGAATCGATTCGCCACCGTGCACAGCAATTGGAGCTTTGTCCATCAACTTTATGGAAGATTTTGCGCAAAGATCTTGGCTTGCGACCTTAGAAGATCCAGCTTGTGCAAGAATTAAAGCCGCGAGACCATGCAATGCGTCGTGATTTTGGTGTATGGGCCGAAAATGAGATTGATCTCGATGCTGATTTTCATCGCAAAATTTTGTTCAGTGATGAGGCTCATTTTTGGTTGAATGGCTACGTCAACAAGCAAAATTGCCGCATTTGGAGTGAAGAGAATCCACATGAGACCCTTGAGACGCCATTACATCCACAAAAACTGACTATTTGGTGTGCTCTATGGGCTGGTGGAGTCATTGGGCAATACTTCTTCCGAAATAATGCTGGAGAGTCAGTTACCGTTAATGGAGACCGGTATAGAGCCATGATAACCGACTATTTTGTTCCCGAATTGTGTGGCATGAATGTGAATGAGTTGTGGTTCCAACAAGACGGCGCTACATGCCACACAGCGCACGTCACAATCGATTTATTGAAGGAAACATTCGATGAGCGCATAATTTCGCGGAATGGACCTGTCAATTGGCCACCAAGATCGTGTGATTTGACACCATTGGATTATTTTCTTTGGGGATATGTGAAGTCGCTCGTCTACGCCAACAAACCAGAAACGTTAGGGGACTTGGAAGCCAACATTCGTGGCGTTATTGCCAACATACGGCCCCATATGCTCGAAAAAGTGGTTGAAAATTAAACCTGTAGAATTGGCTTTATTCGAGCCAGCCGCGGCGGCCACATGCCCAAAATCATATTTAAACATTAATGGCATAAAATTATCCTTCCAATAAAGCCAAATTAATGGACATTAAAACGATTTTCTTGTGTTTTATTTCAATTTTAAATTCTATACCTTTAAAAAAAACACCCTTTATAATTCGCGCTAGAGAGCTGACATTTTATACACTAGTAAGTGTAGCTGCGTAAGCCAATGGGAAAATCTTAAGACCAAAAAGTTTTACCCGGTATGCGGGGCCACGACGTTAAAGCTCCAATTCGCACTAGCGAGCTCAAATTTGATACACAAATAAATCTAGATCAGAGATCACTAAGAAAAATCTGAAAACCCAGAAGTTGCTATCAGAGGGCGGAAACAAGCACTTCAAATTCAAAATTAACATACATTTTATTAAAACTTTTCATACACATTGCACTTATCCAAAAAAAATTCCCTATTTTGAAAAATAGCCGTGACTTCACCCACAAATCTTAGCTTTTTCGTTCTGGTACTTCGGCTTAGCAGTTTTTAATTTAATACTCAGGTATTTCTTATTAACTTTTCAATACCAAACTTTGCATGAACCATAAGCACTAGCAGATATAAAAGTCAGCGCGGTCAGGCTCATGAAAATTTTACGTAATATTATACTATAGAGAGCTGAAATTTTCTACACAAATAGTAATTGATTTACTCAATCGGAAAATCGAAAAATTAAAAGCACCAGCTACCCTATTGAAATTTTGCATAAACATTGGGCATATCCTTTTGATTTATGTACTTCGGCTAAGCAGACTTTATTTAACATGTAAATATATTGAGAAAATAGGCGGGGTCATGCCCAGTAAAATTTACGCTGTATTTTACATGTTTCTTCCAGTCGCCTTTTACCAAATTGCATACACACTGGCGACCCGTTGTAATGACACAATAGTGCATTTTTAAGGTCAACAATTCAACACCCATCACACTCTTACCCATTATTTTATGTAACTCTGCCATTTTCAACTGGCGCAGTGATCATGACCAGAAAAAAATACACTAGAAATTTTAAGTTTAAAAACTATTATTATAGAAATCTTTTCAAAAAGTAATCAGATCCTCACAAAAACATAAATGTGAAAAACGGCCAAGTTCCTATCCAAAATTTCGGCCATTAAAACTTGTGAGATATAAATTTTGACCAAGTTCTTCTTTGCCACAATACCTAACACAGAAATATATTATGTATGATATAAATTTGTAATCGTAAGGGTGTCATATAATTTGTAGATAATGTGATAACTTGGTTACCTTTTCAAAAAAGGAGAAAATAATGTATAAATGTTCATTTATTTACATTGATAAAAATGTTGTCAAGTTGGCAGATTATCTACAAATTATATGACACCCTTACGATTACAAATTTATATCATACATAATATATTTCTGTGTTAGGTATTGTGGCAAAGAAGAACTTGGTCAAAATTTATATCTCACAACTTTTAATGGCCGCAATTTTGAATAGGAACTTGGCCGTTTTTCACATTTATGTTTTTGTGAGGATTACATTTACTACAAATTTTTCAAAAATTATTTTAATACACCATCTGCAAGAGCTTTAAATTTTATCTCATACATGTTAATGTTTCAACTTTTCTTCATGCACACATAAAATTACCAAAATAAAAATAATGCAATATTTTCAAATTGACTTTAAGGTTTTCCAAAACAAAATAATTATGGCTGATCTACAGCAAAATCGCCAACTACATATTTTTTAATAATGCCACGTAGCGAAAATCGAAAAGCCCCGAACAAGTTTTAAAACAGCAAAGCTTGGCGAGAAATCGCCACATCTGACACCACTGGTAAAATTTATTAAATAAAAGCTTGCATTGGAGAAGCTTGATTTTTATACTAAAGCCAATAAATATGCTCAGCTTTTAAACTTCAATTAATTCATTTAAAGCTTAAAAGTCAAACAATTTATGTACCACTAAATAACTTTATTTTAAAGCATATCTTTTAAATTCCAAATCTTCGCAAAGCACCAAGTAACTACATACTTTTATATCGTTAACTTAATACGAAAAGGCCCTAACTCATGTTTTTCATAATTTACAGGAGGAGGAAAAAACTAAATAAAAAAGATGCAATATTAATACAAAATTTTTTTAAACGCAATTTTTATTAAAAATACTTTACATAAGCACATAATATTGCGTTTAAAAAAATTTTGTATCAATATTGCATTTTTTTTTATTTAGTTTTGTCCTCCTCCTGTAAACTATGAAAAACATGAGTTAGGGCCTTTTCGTATTAAGTTAACGATATGTATGTTGTTTGTGTTTAAAAGCCTTAAATTTATTTATTAAAAGCTTTCATTGACGAAGCTTAGTTATATATATATATTTTTATCTTAAAGCCTAGATTTTCGCTCATGATAAACTAAATGACTTCATTTTAAAGCCTAGCCTAAGGCACTATGATAAATCATAAGTTATTCGTTTGATGGAATTCAAAATATTCTTCAGGCACCAAGTTAGTGCATATTTGTATATGTATGAATATGTATTTAAAAACTTTGAATACATACTAGGGTGATCGACTCGGTTTTTCAACCGGTTTTTAAACCCGGTTTTTTCACAATACGGTTGTCGGTTTTTTCAAAATGTTGATTTTTCGAATGTCGAATAGTCCGGTTTTTTTACAATTTAAAAACCGGCTGAGTCGAATACTTTTCGATTTGTACATTTTGCAATAAAATTAGTTTTTACTATGTTACGTGTTCTGTTGATTTTCCTATGTATTTTTTTTTTTTTAGTGTAAAAGTTCTAATCATTTTTTTTAGCATGGCGACACTTACTGAAACATGAAATAAAACCGAAATTATTTTATGAGGTGATAGCAGAGGCTAATTTAATTGGCCTTATGGTGTGCAATGGATGTCAAAATACAGTTGCAAAAAGTGTTTTTTAGTTTGATTGCCAATTTGCTTCTTAGTTTATATAGAGGTAGATATCCACCTTGTCCATACATTCATATGTATATACAATTAAGGAATAAACTCTACATGCAACCATAATTTTTGGGGTTTAAGGAAACTTGGAAAGAAATTCAAAAAACTAATTATGCCAATATTTAGGGTGCTAATAAATATGTTTATACCAAAAATAAAAATTAAAAAATAATTACAATAAGAACAACATATTAGACCATACTTGGATACCATTTGTTGACGGCTTGGTACCGGAAATCACAGCAAGTTGACGACATCAAACTTTTGCACGTATTTTTTCATGTATTTTATGCCTGTATGTAGACTTTTTTCCTATGTATTTGGAATATTTTTGCTACTTACTTATTTTTTTTATTTTTTTGTATAAACATATTTATTAGCACCCTAAACATTGGCATAATTAAATTTTTGAGTTTCTTTCCAAATTTTCACAAACCCTAAAAATGATGGTTGTATGTAGAGTTTATTCCTCGACTGTATATTATATATACATATTTATGTATTATAGATAAGTATATGAAGTAAATTTTTATGTTTTACCTTTAATTTTTGTATTGTTTTATTATATTTACATGAACTGTTAACTCTTCTTTTTTAATAAAGCAATTTAAAATCAAATCTTTTGTATAATAATTTTCTTACTAAAAAAAACCGGTTGACCGGTTTTTCCTGAATTGTAAAAATCGAAACCGGGTTATTCACAATTTCAAATAATCGAACTATTCGAAAACCGGTTTCTGGAAAAAGTCGAATAATCGATCACCCTAATACATACCCAGTCGGAAACTAAATTAACTTTAGAGTAACTATAAGCTATTTTGCAACTACACTCAGGCAAAAGCTGCAACTTAAAAATAAGAACGCGTCACATTAATTCAATTTAATAGAAAATGTATATTGAGATACGGTAGAAAAGTACTATGGTAAAAAAATATTTGCCTGTGAGAAAAAAATTTAATTTTTCTGCTGTGCCAAATGATATCTTTTTTGACAATGTAAAATTTTGACAAATTCGCTTGAGCATAGAAAGAAGCTGATGAAACAATTGCTGCGGCGGCAGTTTTGCTTCCCCTGACTACAAGCCGCCGGCTACCAACAAATTTTTAATAATATAAATAATAATTATATAATATTATATATATGATGCAACATTTTTCGCAAACTAAAATAAACAATGATTTTTTCACAGTCTAATTAAATTTAAAAGACGTAAAATCTTTGCATTGGGCGACGGCTCGAAGCGGCGGCGGTGGATTTAAATTTTATGATACCATGCTTTTTATTGCAGCTTGTCAAAAATTTATCTGTTGTGTCAAAATTTCTACTAGCCCCCAGGGCTAGTGAAATTTTATTCACCTCAGAAGTGTCAAAAATTTACTTACATTAGTACTTTGCTACCGTTTGGCACAGGCCCTTAATAACAAAAATTAAAAATTTTAAAAATTCCCATGTATATATCTAGAGAAGATACGATATCTTCTAAACGGCTGGACCGATTCTCTTAAAACATGACTAAGAACCCTCTCTATCAAGTCACCTTTCAAACAGAAAAAAAAATAAATCAAAATCGGTTCAGCCGTTTGGTCTGTAAGGGGACACTGACAGACACACAGACACGCAGACACACACTACAAACTTATAACACCCCTTTTTTTAGTCGGGGGTTAAAAATAAATAAAATTAGGAAATTTATACTGTAAATTAATATTTTTCCATATTGAAATAAGAAATTTCAACGTGACTAGACTTTCGTTAATGTTTCTTATTAATTCAATATGGTTTTTATGGATTTTAAGCTGTTTTTTCTCTGGGTTTAGTACTGACTGACACTTGGATTACTTTCCAATGGAAGCAACTAACTATCTTAACATTGCGATGTCGTAGGCGGGAGTAAATTCTCCCAATATGCCCTACTTTTCAACTAACTTAAAGTTGACTTTATTTAAGTCAGTAAATTTACAAAAAGATGTAACTCAAAATTGACTTTATTTACGTCAGCTGGTAGTCAGTAAATTTATAAAAAGATGTTGCTGGGTTGCGAACCAGGTATCATCAGGCCTTGTATAGTCAACACGCTAGCTACCCAGCTAAGATACAATCTAAAATAATAACAGTAAAACATCAATATAAAATTAAAATTAGTTTTAAAGTAGCTGAAACTAAATTTGTTGACCCTCACCAAATTTGATTATATACTCAACTTAAGAATAAATTTTGGGCAAGTTCTCAAACGAGGGAATCGCACCAAAAACAGTGTAAATTGAAACACAAAATGGCTTTTCTCACATAATTGTTTCTGTATATTTACTTTGCGAGAACTATCTGTCATTTAAGCAAATTTCCAGCAATTATTGGAAGGGTGTGCGGAAAAGTGTCTCTGTAACAATATTTTGTGAAAAGTTTCTCGCAAGAACTGTCAAAACAACTCGCATTTTAAATTGGTACAATCACATTTGTACAAAAAACATATGAATTTTTGAATTATAAATTAGTTGAAAAAATATGCAACGAATTATTGAACTAAAATTATTATTAACGAGTCGATATGATTATGTTTATTTAGAGTTTTTTTTTTTTTGTGTAATTTTCATATGTAGAAACAGTTGATAAAAAAAAACTTATTTCAAGCATTTTACATTCACTTTATATACATGTTCATTATTTTATTTTCTTTTTCTTGTATATTTTTTCTTTTTTTGTTGTTGTTTGTGACATTTTGTTTTCATTTGACACTCGATGACTGGAAATATTCCAGTAAAAACAGAAACAGTGTTGTCTGTTCAAATACAGAAACACTTTTTTGTCAGATATCGAGAAAGAATTTTAATCTATATAAAATACAGTTTTGGCATCTTTTCTCGTTTTTGAGTTTTTCGGTTTTAAACGTTTTTTAGTTTTGGCGTTGTTTGCGTTTTGTTCGGTTTTTGCACTTTTTTTTAGTTTTGCACTTTTTTGTCGTTTTGGCGATTTTTTTCGGTTTTTGGAATTTTTCCATTTTGACTTTTTTAATTTTGGCAATTTTATCGGATTTTGCGATTTATTTTAGTGTTAGAATTTTTTTTTTAAATTTTGACGATTTTTTTCGTTTTGGTGATTTATTTTTTTTTAATTTTTGGCGATTTTTTTCGGTTTGGCGATTTTATAATTTTGGGATTTTTTAGTTTTACCGTTTTTGAAAATTTCAAGAGTTTGCCTCTTACGGTTTCCAAGATATAGCAACTTGTCAAAATTACATAGTCAAAATTGCATTAACTGATGGAACACACTTTAATTTAAGTTTTTTTTTTAAATTTTAGCGTTAATTGTTGTAGTCTGTATAAAAATACACTAATTTTACAAATTTCAAGTGTCAATATACATGTGTATATACAATTATGTATATGTATATTACATGGGATTTTAACATATTTCGTTGCTCGTTTTGTACCACCCTTTAATTTTTAATTCTCATGTACTTTTTTTGTTGTAGCCGTCAAGGTTCTACATAGTCTGTCCAAATTTCAGGTCCGTAACTCTTACGGTTCCTGAGAAAATACCGTGTGACGGACAGACGGCCAGACGGACAGCGCACAGTGGGGTTTTTGAAACCAAAAATGGGAATTAATTGTGAAATTAAATTTAGTGCAAAAATTTTGTTTTTGACAACTACCGTTATGTCACTATACAATTTTAAAGTTTAAGATATTTGACGTTTTTCTCGCGTGCAATATAAATTTCAACTTTTGGTGTCTTAAAAATTAGTTTTGAGTGTTTTCTAAAATGATGATTAAAAATATTTTAATGGATTCTTCAACCTCAGGTTAGTAAGATTAATTTATGTTTTTTGTTTTTATGTGTAATTTGTGTTATAATTTTTAATTAGTTTTCACGCGTAAGCCTACAAATTAATGAATTTCGGGAAATATGTCGATAAATAGTTGTGAATAAAGCCAAATTAAGAAAAAACCTTATTTTTTCTAATATAAACGCTTTTGAAAATATTTATGAAAAATTTGTCTGCACTTTTTTGTACATTTTAAAATAAAATTTAAATATATTGTTGCACCTACATATAAAAAATCAAGTTTTTTAAAAAAAAGCCATACAAAAATTAGTGTTATTATTGCTTTTGTTTTCATGACAGCTTACATTTAATTTTAATGCATATATTAATAATTTATTTACATATGTATGTATGTATTCATAAAGACGGATTAAAAAAGATAGAAAGTAGCAACTTCGACAATGTCCTAATGAGCCCTAACAGCGAAAATAACGTAACTGACATATTTTTCAAAATTGACTTTTTGATGAGGCATCGATCACGTCATCTAGTAAAACATAAATTTGAAAATAATAATGGTAACATTACAGTTTAATATGTTAAAAATGTGGTCGACAAAATTAACGTAACTAAACCGAAAAATTATATGCTTATATTTGATTCAAGTCTCGATAGTGAAGAATATGCCAGAGATGATGTTAATGATCAGGGACAAGGACTTCATGCATTTAAAAAAGGTATTTTAGGCGCCTAAAATATGACATCAAAAACGCAAAATATGCACTAAAAACAATAAAATATGCACATATTTTAAAAAATTGTATCCAAAAGAAATGTTTTCAATTTACATGCAACTAAATAAAGATATATAAATATTTTATTTTCTCAAAAGATGCGTGTACAAGTCTTTTACATTAAATTTTTACACAATTTTAGAAATGATAAGGATTTTTCCCGCATTATTAACACCAAACAGGCATTTTTCGCGATATATTTATATTGCAATAAAAGAGCAATACACAAATAGAAAGAGGAAAGTGTTGTTATTAATTTATTTTCACTGACAAATTTTATATTTTTAATATTTTCGAATATAACGTCTATAGATGTAATCGGCTCAAATTTAAATGATTCTTTTTATATAATTTTATATATTTATTTAACTCAACAGTATCAAGTTCCCGCAGAATGGTTTCACTACTTTCGGCTTTAATAGCAGACAATTTCCTCTTGAAATCATCAAAATGACAATTTCGATTAAATTTTTTAGGTGGTTGTGCTTGTAAATATAATCCTTCTACAATTAAAGAGCTGGCGAACAAAACTAGGCATGTCCTCGGTAATTGATTTTTTTAAACTTTTTTTCGGGCTCTCCAACTGTACATATATGCATTTACGGAATATTTTCATCCAAAGCCAGTTCAATCCTGCTTAAAAAAAAAATAACAAAAACTGACTTGTCCTTGCTAGTCTCTATCTAGGTAGCTCAGGTATTTGCCTGTGCTGTAAAACAGTTAACGGCACTAGTCTGGTTTTGTTCGTCACTTCGTCAATTCTAAAACAATGCAAGCGAATAAGTTTGCAAAAAACTCAGTATTGCATTAATAATTTGTCAAGATTTTTTTTTTAGAAATTTGAATTTTTGAAAGAATATGACACAAAACAATAGATTTGTACCAAAATATGAGACGAAAATATGCATTCATGACCAAATTATGCAAAAATATGCATTTTCAGCAAAATATGCAAAAATATGCACTAACAAATCGATGCCATTTTTACGCAAATTCATTGTTTCCTAAAGATATTTCGTTCTAGCGATTATAAGGGTTAAGGGAAAAAATATGCATTTGCATGAAACCCCTGTCCCTGTTAATGATATTTATACTAATTATTACAGATGATGATGGTTATTGTTAAGAATTAGATATGTAATAGAGCTGTTCCAATAAAGTTGCATTAAATAATGAACTAATAACACTAACAAAAATAATAATAATAATTTGAAACCTCTTACTATCATAGCTTTCTAGATAGCAGATTTTTGTATGGGGAGTACCCCTTCCCGCAGTCCTATTCCGCCAATTTTTCATCTCACTTTGTATGTTGTCTTGAAATTAACTTACACCAAATTTGAAGCATCTTACTATCATAGCTTTCTAGATAGCAGATTTTTTTTTAAATTATTTTGTATGGGGAGTACCACTTCCCGCAGTCCTATTCCGCCAATTTTTTGCCCGATTTCGAAAATCGCTCTCTTTAAGTGATATTGACCAAAAAAATTTAAAATTATTAACAGGGAAACACACCAGTAATTAATTCCCATTTTAGCCATCGAAACCCCCACTGTGCAGCGTAGCGAAAACAATAGGGTTCCTTTTCACTTTTGATGTACGAAACCCTAAAAACGTGCAAAAAAGCAGAGTTGTAAAAGAAGGAAGCTTTCCTCTATCTCTGCTTTCACCACCTGTCTTCGCTATAATTATCCTTCTATTAAAGAAGGTAACAGCTAATAATAGTAGCAGGCATTTATTGCCTGAGTGGTACTTCTCTTAAAAAAAAAACGAGATAATGAAAATTTCTTTTCTTACCAGCTGGTTTAATTCAATGGCTCTTTGCTCGAATTTGCTTGAGGGGTCCTGTTGGCTGAACTAGTTAGAGCGTCAACTACAAAGAAAAGGACGGTGTCTGAGAGCCTGAGTTCAAACGCTAGGCAGATCCAGTCATAGATTTTTCTGTATATTGCAGCATCCTTCTTCGTCTGTATTTGTAGCAACCCAGCAAAAAATTTCAAAAAAGGTAATCGAGTTTGGAATTAAGCATTTTTGGTGGAAGCTGTTCCTTACTGGATTACTAACGTAATGATTTTAACAAGGCGTGAGACTAAAATAATCGATTCTTGAGAAGTACTTACATTTTTTTTTATTTGTCAACATTTCACGTAATCTATTTCGTTTCAAAAAAATCATTCTCTTCATTTAGCAACTTGCACGTCATTTTTTTGTAATTTTAGGTAATGTGATTTGTAAGCGAGTAATGAAAATTGGCAATCAGAAAAGTAAGTCATTATATGGCAAGTAGTTCTAATGGTAATGTGTAATTTTTTGCTGGGAATTAATTGACGTGAAAGTAAAATAACTAATAATATGACTGCATGGCTTAAAGTAATACGCCTATTTAACGCAAGAGGCGCTGCAACGATGTTGTAAACTTAACAAAACGCACAATAGCAGAGTTGTAAAAACAAAAAGAAAAAAAAATAATAATTAAGTTTCTCTATCTATCTGTACTTGCACTATCCCCTTCTCACTCTCAGCTAACACAAAGAGAACTATTATTTGGTACCAAGTGAGCTGAAAACCTAACCTAACCTTGCTTGAATTTAGATCCTGGATAATTCCCGGTATCTTTCCATTCTTCCTCTAGTAAAAACTTTTGCTTATAAACAGCAGAAGTTAAAAAAAAGAAACCATATATTTCAAAAAAAAAAAAAAAAAATACCAACCTTAAAAAAATCCCCCTTTATTTAATGTTTGGTTTCTTTAAAAACCTTTTACAAACCATAATTCAAATAATATTTTAAAACACACTACATTATTTATGCCGTTGGCCTGTTTCATCAATTTTTTTTTTATTTTATTCTGTAAATTTTGTTGTAGAGCCGCCCGCCCACTTTTATCAAAATTGTTGTTGCTGTTGTTGTTGCAGCCATTGATTTGAAAATGAATAAAATTTAAAACTTGTTAACACACAAAACAAAAATATTAATTGCTTTTAATTAAAAACAATTTAATTTCGGCTAAAACAGTTATAAACTGTAACACAGAATATTGATATGCTGCATTTTGTTTATTATTATTATTATAATTTTTTAAATAATTTAAAACGGTTGCGCTAGATTAATTTTAAAATAATAAAGTTTAAGTGCTTGAGGCCAAAAATAATTTAAATTGGAACAGTGAAATATTTTTTTTGTTTAAATTTTTATGATATTTAAAATAATATATAAAAGTTACGATCATATGAGAAATTTAATTTAATTTTAATTTAATTTATTCATTCATAACATGAAAACCTAGCCTCATGGCCATAATCAGTTTTCACTTTTCACTAATATTCTTTATAACTTTTGCCATTAATTTCCTAAAAATATTATTTTCTGTTTTATTGCCAGAAGAAAATAATAAAAATTAATTATAATTATATTTTAACTAAGTATAACAATTTGTTTTTAAATGTCTTGTTTTGTGTTTGATGAATTGCTTAAATGTCATTGACATCTCGGTTGCTTTAATTGAGTTTATCTCACGTCTACACGTATATACATCCGCAAACTTGACATTTTATATTTTGTATTGGCATTTTAAGGCAAATCGGAGCATATTGCACATGACTGATAATGTTTCGTTAATGGATTGTTTGCAGTAACCAATATTAGTTGTTAGTTTACTGTCAATATAAATTGCTATTGCAATTCGTTCCATAACTAAGGATATAATTCAGTTTATTATTTTCTATTTAGGTTAATCTAATTCATCTAAAAAGCTGACAAAACAAAAATAACAAAGTTTAATCTAACCAATTCTAGTTGCTAATTTAACTGTTGAAAAAAGTTTTTGCTGCAATGCAGCTGAACAAACTGCTTTTTGTGAATTAACTTGATCGCGTTTGGTTTTTACCATTGGAATGAAAAAAAAAATTTTTTTAAGAGAAGTAACACTCAGGCAATGAATGCCTACTACTATTATTAAGTGTTACCTTCCTTAGAGAAGGGAAGAGATGAAGATAGAGTTCTTTCATTTACTAATTCTTTTGCACGTTTTTAATAATGCAGCGTTCCAGCGCCTCTGGTGTCAATGAGGCGTATTAAGTCCTTGAAGCTGTGCTTAATAGCAATGTTTTTGGTAATTTTAATTTCGCCTATGATTCTGCTACATAATATCGGTGAAGGAGGGCACTGACAGTTCCATAAGCATTACCATCTCCTCAAGTTGGTATGGTTCAGTGACCAGTGACTATGACCACCATCACATGAACTTTCCTATAACAACTGATACAAAGGGATACTAATGCACATTAAAAAAATGCGCAATGCTATTATTTAATGAATGTGGGAGATCGGAATCAAACCCAGCACCTTCGGCTTTGTAGTTATTTTGCAAACTACTTCAGCCAACGCCAACCTCCTGTTACTTAAAATCTTTCTCTCTTTCTCTCTTTATCCAATGGCTTTATGTGGGGTGGGATGAGATCGGATCGGATGGTGATCGTTTGACTGACTGTCTTAAAGTTGATAATAAATATTTAGCCTAAATTTATGCTGAACTTTCCTTATTGCACAGTATACTTACTGCTATTCATCAGTTAGTTTAATCAATTTTTTTTGGTTGACGCAATTTAAATAGCTAAAATTGTCTAGATTTACCTTGTATTTGTTTAATGTGAAATTTTGTTTTCCGCTAAGGAATTTGCCTGAAAATGAGAACAAGTAAAACAACTTCACCTAAAATTTAAACATTATTTAAAAATAATTAATGTAATTAATGAGGTGTAACGTAGTGCCTAGCAGTTACAAATATGCAACCGGTTTATATTACAAAACTGTTCCTTCCACTTGAGCTGTCCAAAACTTGTCTCTTAAGTGACCAACAGGT
Source organism: Tachina grossa (assembly GCA_949987645.1). NCBI lineage: Eukaryota > Metazoa > Arthropoda > Insecta > Diptera > Tachinidae > Tachina > Tachina grossa. The sequence continues at coordinate 19,198,494 of OX465276.1, read as the reverse complement.
CTAGAAAATTTATTAAGAAATCACTCAAAAAGCAATAAACACATCTAATACATTAATTCATCGGATTTTACGGCTTTTTAATGGAAATGGAAATAAAAATATTTTTAAAAGAATATTTTTCAATCCATAAAAAAAAAGAAAAACTGTAGACAACTAGTTCACAAATATTTTTAAATGCCAAGAATAATATTAACTAGGCTTAAGATTTTAGTTTCTTAATTCGTTTACAAATAATTAATAGCCGGAAATAAATTTTAATAAATTTTAACACTACAATTTTCAATTTACTTTAATTATATTTTATTTTATTACTTATATTAAAATATATTATATTAAAATTGAGTTGTTTGTGTTCTTTAAAACAGGTCTTCACTTCGATTTCAACTTTCAAATATTTTGTTTGTTTATTTTTTTAAAAAATCAGACACCTAGAGCTTAAATATAATTTTTAAACAATTAATTTATATTTTATTGCATTATTAGCACACATCTTAAAATGTAATAAGTTAAGAAAATATATGTCCAGTTAATCAATTCAACTAAAAAAGTTTAATTCATATTTTACTGCATAGTTGGCAGCCTAGTTTTCGCTTGAGGTGTGATTAAAAGACGGCGCCGAAAATTTTAGAACGTAATATTGTTACGTTTTACCTATTAAAAACGTTACTTTTGTGGGTTGGTATATTTGAAATTAAATAGAAAGAGCAATTCTTTTCAAAAGAGATATTGTTTTAATCAACAAAGATATTTACACAGAGAAAACAGTGCCCACTAAATACGTCATAAAATAGAACAAAATTAATAAGAAATCTCTATGGTTTTTTTTTCAATAAGGAAATCTTATTAATTTCATAGAGAAACCCTTTTTGAAAAAATCAAGAAGAAATCTTGTAGTTTTTATGAGGTTATCTTATTGATTTTTTTTAATAAGGTTTTCTTCTTGATTTTATGAGGCGACCTCACGAGAAGACTAGGGTGCTGATGAAGTGCGTTGCTGCACAGAAAAATATCGGCATTTCCCCCAGCTTAAAAGTCTAATTTAATTTTTCTTCTCTTCTTTAGAAACTCACATTAATTAATAAAATATTTCATTCAATAAAAAGAATTGAAATTACTGAACTTAAGCCTGACTAAAAATTATTTCTGATTAAAAATATGTCTTTCTTTATTCTTTGTGCTTTGCTTATGTATTTTCATTTAAATTCTATACCATATACTTATGTATGTATGTATGTAAATAGTATATGTAGATGTTATTTATTAATACTATAAATACTTACATAGATACATACATATTATATGGTATTCTTAATTAATTAACTCACCATACATACACATTATTACTTGAAAGGAGACAAGTATTGAACCAGCAAACTTCTGACTGATAGACAAACACTCTAACCAATAAGCTAACAAGCAGTCTGAATAATCATTGAAATAATTTTGCAAACATGCTTATACAAAAACGAAAAAGATCATGAAAAAAAATTGTCTGTGTCTATTTATAGATATGAAATAACAAAACACCTCATAAAATCAAGAAGATTTCCTTATTAAAAAAATCAATAAGATGCTTTACATATAATCACATAGGAACCTAATAAAATCAAGTAGAAAACCTTATTGAAAAAATCAATAAGATAGCCTAATAAAATCAAGAAGAAAACCTTTTTAAAAAAATCAATAAGGCAACCTAATAAAATCAATAAGAAATCCATATAGTTTACAATTTATAAGAAAACCTAATAGAATCAAGAAGTTTTTCTCTATGGAATGTTTTTTGATGCCAAAATTAACGGAAATTGAGTAAAAAAAAGTTGTGAATAATAAGATTTCTTCTTGATTTTATGTGGTTCTTGATAAAATTAATAAGATTTGCCACATAAAAACAATAAGGAATCTCTATGAAAAAATCTTCGCTTCTTTCTGCTGGGATACCCCTTAGCCTAAAAACGTTTCATAGAGAAAATCGTATTGATTTTATGAGGCAGTTTTTTCTCTGTGTAGAGCTGTTAAAACACTCAATGTTAAATTATTTATTTGTGGAACACCACAATGTTAACTTTGTTGTTCATTGCAAAGAACTTGACTAGACTAAATTAACTCGAAATTCAACTTCAAAACTAGAAACTAGTCAAAATGTGAAATCCGTTTTAGGGTTAATTTCTCACATAATCATACTTTCATTTTAGCTGAAATTGGTTATGGGCATTTTTATGTAAAATCTTGCGATCAGAATTTTCACAGAACATTTTAACTTTTAAATTATTTGACGCATGAGTGTTTTTCATCCCTTGCGCGAAATGGGGTCAAATAAGTATCCCTGAAAAAAAACCGATAGAATGAATAAAGATATATATTCCACAAAATTATTTGCCGAAAATTTCCATTACCAATTTTTTCCAACTAAACTCGTCTTCTTTCAAATAAAAAAAGAGTCTAATAACCCTAGAGCACTGCTATATGCATATCACGAACTTTTTCCCATCGGTACTGCTTAGCTAAAATTCGTTACCAAGCAAAAAACGCTCCACAAAACCCGATGCCGCCAATTTTTGGCGCCGTTTACAATTTGAAGCTGAAAAAAAAGTCAGCCAATGTAGTAATGGTAAAGAAAATAAAAAACATGTTGATTATTGAGTTCTTGTTTCAACTTTGTTATTGGTTTTAAGCTTCTCATTTGTTTAAAGGAAAGTTTATAACATAATAACTCTAGTTGTTCTAAGAAACTTTGGTTAAAGGTTCCCTGATGATCTGCATTAGCAACAGTGAAATGCGCATAGGATCCAGCTAAACCCCTCAATAATCAATTTCAATGTATTTTTAATAAAAAAAAAAAAATATTTTACTTAATAAGTAAAATATTAATTTGGGATTATTAGTGCGTTTAAAAAATTTTAAACTTAAAAATAGTCTACTTTGATATCGAAAAAAGCCCTGCAATCTCACCTGCTTGTCTGAAATAAATAAAAAAAAAATCAAAATTCAGTAAAGTGTGACTTTTACTCGCACATGAAGGGTTCCGTAGGGACACTAGAAATGTAATGCCATACAAACTTTAGACTATAAAATACACATTTTTGGCATTTATTTTTAGCTTTTAAGATTTGTTCGGTTTTTGACGTTTTGTCAAGCTTTGGCGTTTTTTTAGTTTTGACTTTTTTAGTTTTGGTTTATTTTTCGGTTTTTTACGTTTTGTTCATTTTGGCAATTTTTTTTATTCTGGCGATGTTTTCGGTTTTTGCGTTTTATTTTACTTTTTTTTTTAATTTGGCGTTTTTTTTTCGTTTCGCCGATGTTTTTCGGTTTTTGGCGTTTTTTTCAGTTTTAGCGATTAATTTTAGTTAATGCGATTTCTTTCTTTTTGTCGATTTTCCGGGTTTGCGTTCTTTTTCATTTTGAAGTTTTTTTATTCTAACGATTTATTTGATTTTTGGCGATTTATTTTAATTTTTATAGATTTTTTTTAGTTTTGACTTTTTTCAGTTTTGGCGATTTATTGTAGTTTAAGCGCTTACTTTCGTTTAGCCCATTTTTTTGTTTTTTTTTGCGTTATTTTAATTTTGGCGATTTTTGTCATATTCTGACGATTTTTTTCGGTTTCTGCGCTTTATTTTACTACTTTTACAGATTTTTTAGTTTGACGCTTTTTTTCGTTTGCCGATCTTTTTCGGTCTTTGGCGTTTTTACAGTTTTAGCGATTTATTTTAGTTAAGGCACTTTCTTTTGTTTCGTCGATTTTTTTTCGGGTTTTCGTGTTTTTTTTCATTTTGGCGATTTTTTTTCTGGCGATTTATTAGATTTTTTGCGATTTATTTTAATTTTAGAGATTTTATTTTTAGTATGGCGCTTTTTTCGTTTGGGTAATTTTTTCGGTTTTAAGCGATTTTTTTTCGGTTTGGCGATTTTATAATTTTTTAGTTTTAGCGTTTTTAAAAATTTTAAGAGTTTGCTTCTTTCAGTTTCCAAGATACAGCAAGTTGTCAAAATTACATAGTCAAAATTGCATTAACTGATAGAACACCCTTTAATTTGAATTTTTTTCTTTAAATTTTAGTGTTAATTGTTGTAGTCTTTATAAAAATACACTAACTTTTGCAAACTTCAAGTGTCTATATAAGATTTTAATATTTTTCGTTGCTCGTTTTGGAACACCCTTTAATTTTTAACTGTCGTATATTTTTTTCTTTGTAACTGCCAAAGTTCTACGTATTCTGTCAAAATTTCACAGCCGTAGCTCTTACGAGAAAACAGCCCGTGACGGACAGACGAACAGCGTCACCGTCACCTTTGATGTACGGAACCCTAAAAATCGTTTAAGGGTTAATTGAAAAAGCAATTATTACATCAGGTTTCATTTCTTAAAACCATTTGGATAGTAAAAAAAAAATTGCGATTGCTTAGTTTACATATGTAAATACCAAGGTGGAAAATTATGCCAAATATTTAAATTCAAGCTTGTGCAGAGTGTCATAAGTCAAAACGAGCGATTTTAAAAATTTTCACAGCCACAATTTCTATTACATATCAATAATTATTTATAATCGTGAGACATTTTTAGATTTTAATTGAATTATTTATGATCTCGGAGACTTGATCTTTAAGTATTAAAGCGTTTTTCTCTTTCTTAATTCTTATATATTGACGTAGAAACTTAAATTAAAGCATAAATAATTTAATTTGTTATTTTTTTTTCTCTTTCGAAATCATAAATTATGAGTTAATACCTTTAGAGCACAAATCAGTAGTATGTTTTTTCTTCTAACTTCTTTAATATGCTATCACAATGGCCATTTTACATAAAACAGATAGACAAATGAATTGGGCGAAAAAAATTCTTTAATTTGCATAAAAGTTCAATAGACTTTTAAACTTGATGCCATTGATTAGTTGCGGGCATTTTAGCATTTTGGGTGAAGTGTTTAAGACAAATGAAGATGAACTTTTATCAAATGATGGCTTAAGATTTGAATGGTATTGCAATTAGCTACATACATTAATTAATTAATGAGTGCAAAGTTATGAATAATATCACTGAGCTACAACATAATTAAAATATATTTAGTATCTGAATTTATAATGAGTTAATATCCGCAAAAGTGGCAGCTGCCTTTAAGATTTTTAAATTTTAATATACATATATTTCTGTTTATGTTTTCAATGTTTTTGTATGAGTAACATTTGCATTCACAAATTAACTGCAAATTTAATGTTAATTTCCGCTTTGACACATACAATTATATAAAAGCTTTTGCTTAAAGCCCCAGCAAATCAAATGCAACGAAATCGTTCAGAGTTCATAACGACTTTCTGCACAAGTTGCCGATTTCGGAACTGATTTCGTCTCGAAGTCGATACGAAAAATATTTGAAGTGGTTGACACGAGTTCTGTAAGAATTGTCGGGGAAAATTCCCTTAACTTCACAGATAGATCTGTATGATATCTGAACGATGTCTGATGTTATTTCCTAGGGAAATTCTGAATTTCCTTCCGATATTTCCAATCGATGTCTGACAGAAATCGTACTTGCTTGCAGTCGTTTAAAATTCGTATAGTTTTTTGGGACAGTTTGAACAGATATATGCCAGAAATCTGACAATAAATCGTTTTTATTTCTGAAATGATTGCCGACAAATCGTGCAGATTTGTGGAAGAAATCTAGACAAAAATCGTTGAAAATTCTGAAACTTTTGACGATTTATCGTAGAAAAGTCTGACAGAAATCTGACATTAAATCTTCAACATTTTCAGATTGAATAAATCAAATTTTTGTCTATACGAAAACAATTTTTATATGAATTGAGACGTGTTTAATTGCCTGAATAGAAAAACTCGACCGATATTACTATTTATAAAAATTATTTATTACTAAACACTTTATGTTTTTAGCACGTCTTCTCTTTCCAAATTCACTTGATACACTGCTGTGAACGACGATTAGTAAAATATTTTCTTTTCTTCAAATTGAATAATCCCGTTAGACACATTAAACTATTGGCGTTTTCTTTTCTGGAAAAAGTGTAACATTTGTTAACTTTTTATTAAAAAATATACAATTTAGCGTTCGTTTAAAGAAAAATTTTAAGTTCGCAAAGGATGATACAATAATTTCTAATAAAATGTATATTTCAGAAAATCATTTTATTGCGAATTTTCATTGAAAAGTGTAATAAGTGTAACATTTTTTTCCAGAAAAGAAAATCCCATATTATTGTAAACAATGATCAAACAAAGAATTGAAAAAAACCTCGAACTTTTGATCCGAGTTCTGTACGAAATCTTACAAATTTTTCTGCACAAACAAAACATAAAAACCATTGAAAAATCTATCAGCACTCTGCAAGCTTTCGTGCAGATATTTCTTAACAAATGAATATGAAAAATTCCTCCGAGGAATCCGGCAGACATTTCTGCATAAGCAAAATATAAAATTCCTCGAAATTTCGTTTACCAATTTTTAACGAACTCTGTACAATATGTCGAAAGACTTACGAATATGTACAGAATTGTCTTATATCAGACAAAATCTGTAAGTTTGGTTGGCTGGGAGTATATATCATATAATCCTTAACTCATACATATGTGTAAGTTTCGTAAATTATTGACTCACGTGCGTGTGTGTAAGAAAAATAATTTGTTATAAATAAATTTGCATGTGCATTAATAGTTTTTGTTGGTAAAAAAAATAAAATATATAAAAATAACTGAACTTACAATTCAGTGTCATCTTGATAAATCATGGTGTCTATGGAACAGTGATAGTTGTTTAAATATACTATATTTTTTTTTTTTGACCTTCTCAAAAACGACTTAATGCAGTTTTAAGAATATTTTGCATCACTTATAAAATTACACTGCCCAACAAAAAGAAAATGTTTGCAAAATAACATCACGTTAAAAGAACTATTGTTGCCAGATGAAACCAAAAGGAAAGAGACTTAAAGTCGGCTAAACACAGAGAAAACTAAAAATACTTAAATCCATCAAAAGAATTAACAACTTTTGCACCCAACTGTGAAAAAAATTCTAATGTCATTATAACGGGTGTTTTTATTGAGGTATAGAACTACGAATTGAAATAAAACACAAGAAAATCGTTTTAATGTCCATCAATTTGGCTTTATTGGAAGGATAATTTTATGCCATTAATGTTTAAATATGATTTCGGGCATGTGGCTGCCGCGGCTGGCTCGAATAAAGCCAATTCTACAGGTCCAATTTTCAACCACTTTTTCGAGCATATGGGGCCGTATGTTGGCAATAACGCCACGAATGTTGGCTTCCAAGTCCCCTAACGTTTCTGGTTTGTTGGCGTAGACGAGCGACTTCACATATCCCCAAAGAAAATAATCCAATGATGTCAAATCACACGATCTTGGTGGCCAATTGACAGGTCCATTCCGCGAAATTATGCGCTCATCGAATGTTTCCTTCAATAAATCGATTGTGACGTGCGCTGTGTGGCATGTAGCGCCGTCTTGTTGGAACCACAACTAATCCACATTCATGCCATCCAATTCGGGAACAAAATAGTCGGTTATCATGGCTCTATACCGGTCTCCATTAACGGTAACTGACTCTCCAGCATTATTTCGGAAGAAGTATGGCCCAATGACTCCACCAGCCCATAGAGCACACCAAACAGTCAGTTTTTGTGGATGTAATGGCGTCTCAAGGGTCTCATGTGGATTCTCTTCACTCCAAATGCGGCAATTTTGCTTGTTGACGTAGCCATTCAACCAAAAATGAGCCTCATCACTGAACAAAATTTTGCGATGAAAATCAGCATTGAGATCAATATCATTTTCGGCCCATACACCAAAATCACGACGCATTGCATGGTCTCGCGGCTTTAATTCTTGCACAAGCTGGATCTTGTAAGGTCGCAAGCCAAGATCTTTGCGCAAAATCTTCCATAAAGTTGATGGACAAAGCTCCAATTGCTGTGCACGGTGGCGAATCGATTCATTCGGGTCCTCTTCAACACTTTGCTATACAGCGGCAATTGTTTCTTCGGTGCGCACTGTTCGACGTCTCTGCGGATGCGTATCGTCACATAGAGTAGACGTAGTGCGAAAACGATCCATGGTTAACCGAATTAATTGCTCTGATGGACGATTATGTCGACCATAAAATGGACGGAGCTTGCGGTAAACTTCGCGAACTGAACCATTATTTTCGAAATAAATTTGCACGATTTGCAAGCGTTGTTCTTTTGTCAACCTGTTCATGATGAAATGGCAAACCAAACTAAATATTAATCACTTAACAGCTGACAAAATGGCCGCCAGTTAAAAAAGTGATGCCAACTTAAAGTTCTATACCTCAATAAAAAACACCCGTTATTAGAATGGGAAACATTTAGAAAATTGGGATTTTTATTCTATAGTTCTATTTTTAATTAAAATTATTATTAAGACTATGTGTAATTTCAATTAAAGTATTTAATTAAATGAATCGCTAAAATTAATTGAAAATCAACACAAGCACAATAACTCAATTGATAGAATTAAACAAGCCGTTAGTTGAAATATTGATCATATTGAACTAAAAAGGATATGGAACCAAGGTTGGAAACCGAAACAAATAACGGTATCGGTATTGATACCGGTACAATTATTTTAAAAATTTCGGTATCGGTAACGATAACGGTATTTTTTATTATTTCGGTATCGGTATTACCGGTACATACCGTTATCGAGTTTTAAATACCGGTATACCGCTATTACTGTGAAGTTTATTGATTCATACAGTGTATATAGCAAAAAACCTCTTTTTATTGAGTTAAAAGTAAGTAATTTTACATAAAGTCTTTAGTAAACAGTAACATAAAAAAAAAACTAAGTTTAGTGTAGTGTAAACTTGTATGTTTGTATAAACATACATACATGCATAAGTATGTTTAGATCAGAGCTGCCCACAGAGAGAAAACCGAGAGAAAGGTATAGGTAAATGTGTATTCATTTCTATAAAAAGCCGATTGGTTTTCGGCACTCTGACGCATCTCTTGACAGCCTGGTTATAAACGTTTATACTAGTGTTTTTCAAACGGTATTTCCCGGAAAATGTACGAGAATTCCAGGGATTTTTTTGATATTATGGCAACTTGATGAGTGTCGTTATTCATTTTATGAATGCGCTGGCGCAATAATAAGGTCATGTCACTAGCACAATAGCTAAAATTTTACAACAATTAAGGCCGAGCTTACATCTGGCACGCATGTGCTCTGAGACTAAGAGGCCTTTAAATTAAATTTAATTTAATTTAAATTTAATTCTACAATTCATAAAAGTAAAAACAGAAATGTGCAAGGAAATAAAAGAAAAATTACAAAATAATTTCAGATTCTCTTTGCTAAAAAGAACGATTCTAATAATGCTTATTCGGTACTTGTGATGCACGAATATTCGGCAATTTTTAAATATTCATATTCGCAGTCGTATTCATCAAACTCAGGCGAATACGAATATTTTTCCAAAAAATGAAATAAATATTTAAATGCATAAATCCTAAACCAAATTTAAATAAATGGATAAAAATATTAGTTTATACGAATTTAATTAAGTTTTTTATAGAAATTTTTGCTCATTTTGAAATATTATTTACTGACGATCATTAAAATTTTTGGATAGTTCTTATTAACTTTAAAGTGCGCCAAGAGGAGTATGAAGTTCTTTTTCATAACAATTTTTTAATATTTCATATTGCAGGTGTAAATAGAACCCTAATTTAATGTCTATAAATTTCACATTAATTACTCGTATTCGTATTCGCGAATATCAAAAATTGACATTCGTTACATCACTGTTCTGTACTAAAGTCCTATTTTGTAATATTTATTTAATAATATATTTTTTTTAAGTGCGGTCAGGCTTGTGTGTATTGTTTGGCCTTCGAGAGTTTTTCGTCCGTATAATCTTGCGTTTTTTTATGGAATTTCTTTAACAACCACGTTGCTACTTCCTATGTCAAGGCATACGTCGTGTACAGTCAGTCACAAAACTTTTTTAAAATACTGTTAATAACATCCTGGGCATATGGTCTACTTACTCCACCCATGTTTGTTCAACACCATATTATGCAAAATTTACTTTGTATAATATGTATCAATAAATAAATAAATATTTTTTTTTTTGCATTTACATATAATATTGGTATATATGCACCACTATTATTTAAAGAACTCAAATGGTATTTTTTTTACTAATGTGCTTATAAAACGTTTTATTTAATCGATCTCATGAATTATAATTTTTTTTTTTTGTTGAAATAATTAAATTAAAAATATTTTGTATTGCTTTGCACTGGGCGGGAATTTCTCGGGAAGCCGAAAAGTCGTTCCCGCTTTCCCGAGAAATGAAAAAGTCCGGGAAAAGAAAAACTCTAGTTTATACATATGTTTTTCCTTATGGTGGGTTTACACTTTGTTGTCGATAAAAAGTAGTAAGTATAGAGCTGAATAAGAACGTCTAAAGGGGGAAATTTTGTTTCTGTAATTAATTCCAAAAAAATTAATTGAAATTAAGTTTTGTAACTTTTTTTTACGGAAATCGGTATACCGGTACGTACCGGTATAGACATAAACGGTATTGTCTATACCGGTATTTTCTAACCGAAATGAGTTTCGGTATCGGTATTGATACCGGTACCTAATTTTAACGGTATTTGAATCGGTATCGGTATTTTTACGATACCGTTTGCCAACCTTGTATGGAACTACATAGTTAAGCGCTAGAAATCAGTTAATCTTAATGAAATATAATCACTCTTATTTCAGTTGTCGACATCGACGTCACTTTAACACAATACCAAAAAATTGGGGCTTGTATACCCGTTGTCCAAAACAACTTACTCCTTTTGGCAGGTTTATGCTATTTTATGGACCTTAGGGAACAGAAATAGATTGTTAGTAGCACAAAATTGTTCTCGACAGCGAGTAAACAAGCCCCAATTTTTTGGCATTGTGTTAAAGTGATGTCGATATCGTCAACTGGAATACGGGGTAATGTTAAATAAATTTAAAAATTTATTTAAAATTTTTTATATAACTTTGACATTTATTAACGCGCTAATAATCCCAAATTATTATTTTACTTATTAAATAAAATATTTTTTTATTAAAAATACATTAAAATCGATTACTGAAGGCTTAAGCGCATTCCACTGTTGCTAATGCAGTTCATCAGGGAGCCCTTACACAAAAATTTCTTAGAACATACAGAGATATTAAGTTAAACTTACATTCAAACGAATGAAAAGAGTTGCAAGAACTCAATAATCAACATGTTTTTTATTTTCTCACTTTACCATTCCTGTGTTGGCAGATCTTTTTCAGCTCGAATTGTAGTTGTAAGAAGTATGCTCAGAAAATAAATGTAAATAACAACAACAAGAATAGAGTGTTAGGTTAGGTTCAGCTCTCTTGGGTCCAATACAATGATCCCTTTATGCTACCTATGAGTTGAAGAGAAGATAGTGAGAGGGCGATAAGAAAGAAATAGTCATAGAGAAGACAGGTAGTGAAGGAAGAGATAGACGAAAGCTTCATTCTTTTGCAACAGTTTTGCAGCGCCTCTGGTGTCAAATGAGGCGTATTAAATTTTGAAGTTGTGTTTAGTAGCCATTTTGTTGGTTATTTTACATCGCCAATGATTCTGCTGTACAACACCAACGAAGGAGGGCGTTCTGATGTTACATTAGGACTAGCATCCGCTGAAGCTGGTGTAGTTTTAGTGACCAGTACCATATGACTGCATCACTAGAACTTTTCCCACAACAACTGATACAGAGGACACTAATGCACATAAAAAAACGCGTGCTGTTGTTAGTTAATGTCTGTCGGAGACCAATGCCACCCTCAGAATAGAGTGTTGCCACACAAGTATTTTTGACCGGGGATCAGTCAAGTGCTAAAAAAAACACAAAATTTATTATTGGTTCTTTTACTTCTGCTTGCATGTCCTTAGAGCTAGTGTTAACTTTTTTTTATTTTTTATAATAAAAACAAGCCGCGACCTCTGGACTGACAGGCTAGCATCGCTACCACTCGGCCACATTGGCACCCAGCTTATCCAAAGGCTTGTAATTAAATTCTATAACAAACTTAGAAATCTCATCTTTTTATATAAAGTCATCCAAAAATAATTAAGAATCAAGAAAAATGGATACAAAAAGTACATTACATAAGATCTAAGTGATTTTGACATGTATCTAAAGGTTGAATCAATTATTTTTTCACTTTAATATTAGCTAAAGAAAATAATAGAAATATTTATTGAAAAGATAACCCGAGGAAAACTAGGTTCTCCTCAATAAACATTTCTTCTAATCTCAATATCTCAGATATTCTGTAGCTAATATATTTTATATATAGAGTATTTCTCTTCTGATCTGGCTAAATGCTGGACATTGCCACAAATAGTGTTTGAGTGTTTCATAATCTTCCTGGCAAGCTCTACATTTGTGCGAGCCAGGTGAGCTTTGTCCCTTACATGATGAAACATCTTAAGTGAGACTGAGACAAAAGTTTTGAAAATCTTGTTATAAATATTTTTTGTCTGCACCCATTAAAATTTTTATAGACACAAAAGATTTATGTTTCGTCATCTTCCTGGCAAGCTCTACCAGGTGAGTTTTTAAGTTTGTATGTTCCTTACATGATGAAACATTTTAAGTAAGACTCAGACATATGTAAATTTTCTCATTAGAATCTTTATATCTATTTAAAAAAGACTTAAACGCTTGGCTTTTGACTTTTGCAGTGTTGTTAGAGAAAGAATTTTAAAAAAATATCAGTAACTTTCGTAAATTGAAATACAAATCCAAGGCAAATTCATATAAGGTATACTCAGTTCAATTCGCTGTGAGAAATTTATACTTGAAATGTCATAAAAATGTAGTGAAGAATGTGTTTTGACATCCAAAGTATATTCAAATTACAAGCGCCGAAAACAGTCACCTGAGCCCTTGCGGCCACCTAGTATGGATTCGCTTTGATTTCGTTAGAAGAATATCTAATGCACAAAAATCTCGATTTTAAAAAAATAATAAGCTAGTCGCTTTCTATATTAAGGTAACGAAATTTTTGGTATAACAAGTTTCATTGAAGCAAATATATGAATTATTTGCGAATTTAAAAAATATATATGTATGTATATCAACAATATGTCAAAATTCAAGGAAAAACTACAGTTTGATTTAATATACATGTGTATTACAAAAAAGAAAAGTTGAAAACAATTCTACTGATACGAGTACATAAATACATGTTTGCCTGAGATGGCATCGTGAGCAGGTTTCCTTACACTTATGTCACGCTTATCAAAAATAATTAAGTTCGTAATAGTGCCAAAATATCTCACATTCTCCTAAATAAGGTTGGAAAATATTAATAAACCCTCGCACTTGAGCCTATATGTATGTCTTGTCTGATATAGAAATTAAAAAAAAAACTTTTAGCACACGGAGTACTCCAAAAAATTTTATAGTAATTGGTCCTAATTTTAGTAGCGAAAACAATTTATATGCTCACATATTTTCTCTCAAGCAACTATGACTATATTACAACATACAATAGCATCTCTTCTTGGTTGATGTAAAAAATTAAAATACGCTACAACTTAAAATGAAAAAGCACATGTGTATCAAACTAATTGACTCTCTTTCACTCATACTTTGAGTAGGTTTATATACAGGCTATGAATGTTTAATCAGTAAAAATAAATATAGTCATACTCGGAATATTTATTCATCATTCGCCACCGTATATCTATATGAAATGGAAAATGTGCGGCAGTTTGAAAATATGCTTTAAGTGTGTGTGTAAATAAAATAGCCCTGTATATACGCATATAGCTCACACAGTCTAAAAATTTTAGTTGCTGTCGTACGTATTCGGCTTATTTTAAGTTACACGCATTCATAGTTGTTTGGTGCCAAACACACAAAGAGTACTTAAAACGATAATTGTGTCAAGTGGTTCATATGTTCAACTAAATAATAAATACCCAAACAAATACAGGTTACAATCTCACGAAAGATGTGATCTACGAATTTACGAAAAATTTTAAATATCGTGTAGTCGCACTACGTGTTACAGGTAACGGGTGTTTTTTTAGAGGTATAGAACTTCGAATTGAAATAAAACACAAGAAAATCGTTTTAATGTCCATCAATTTGGCTTTATTGGAAGGATAATTTTATGCCATTAATGTTTAAATATGATTTCGGGCATGTTGCCGCCGCGGCTGGCTCGAATAAAGCCAATTCTACAGGTCCAATTTTCAACCACTTTTTCGAGCATATGGGGCCGTATGTTGGCAATAACGCCACGAATGTTGGATTCCAAGTCCCCTAACGTTTCTGGTTTGTTGGCGTAGACGAGCGACTTCACATATCCCCAAAGAAAATCATCCAATGGTGTCAAATCACACGATCTTGGTGGCCAATTGACAGGTCCATTCCGCGAAATTATGCGCTCATCGAATGTTTCCTTCAATAAATCGATTGTGACGTGCGCTGTGTGGCATGTAGCGCCGTCTTGTTGGAACCACAACTCATCCACATTCATGCCATCCAATTCGGGAACAAAATAGTCGGTTATCATGGCTCTATACCGGTCTCCATTAACGGTAACTGACTCTCCAGCATTATTTCGGAAGAAGTATGGCCCACCAGCCCATAGAGCACACCAAACAGTCAGTTTTTGTGGATGTAATGGCGTCTCAAGGGTCTCATGTGGATTCTCTTCACTCCAAATGCGGCAATTTTGCTTGTTGACGTAGCCATTCAACCAAAAATGAGCCTCCACTGAACAAAATTTTGCGATGAAAATCAGCATCGAGATCAATCTCATTTTCGGCCCATACACCAAAATCACGACGCATTGCATGGTCTCGCGGCTTTAATTCTTGCACAAGCTGGATCTTGTAAGGTCGCAAGCCAAGATCTTTGCGCAAAATCTTCCATAAAGTTGATGGACAAAGCTCCAATTGCTGTGCACGGTGGCGAATCGATTCATTCGGGTCCTCTTCAACACTTTGCTCTACAGCGGCAATTGTTTCTTCGGTGCGCACTGTTCGACGTCTCTGCGGATGCGTATTATCACATAGAGTAAACGTAGTGCGAAAACGATCCATGGTTAACCGAATTAATTGCTCTGATGGACGATTATGTCGACCATAAAATGGACGGAGCTTGCGGTAAACTTCGCCAACTGAACCATTATTTTCGAAATAAATTTGCACGATTTGCAAGCGTTGTTCTTTTGTCAACCTGTTCATGATGAAATGGCAAACCAAACTAAATATTAATCACTTGACAGCTGACAAAATGGCCGCCAGTTAAAAAAGTGATGCCAACTTAAAGTTCTATACCTCAATAAAAAACACCCATTACTAAGTTTGCGAATTTACTAAACTACATTTAACGACAATGGCAACTGTCTCTAGTACATATATCGAAAGAACAATCGGCAAAACTGTGAGATAATACTTTAAGTGTCCTTCCGGTAACTATCGATCTTAAGGTATCTTGACTCATTCCCCGTATGTGTGGATTTTTTTACATTAATGGAATGTTTTCTTTCGACCAAATGAGAGTTATAACCAAAGGTGCATTAATAAAATGTGCAAACATTAATACCACTATGTGAGAACAAACAAGTCTTTTACACTCTACATTATATGAAGTGATATATACCTTTCAATTGTGAGGTATGTAACAATGTGTTTTAATATTTCTAATGTCACGTTGAAAAAAAAAACAAAATTGTTTTCTATATCTACTCTCATGTACGCTCTCATTTATGCTCATTTGATTGAAGACAATAACTATTCCTGCCTCATCAATAACTTAACAATTGTGTCATTATTCATGTCAGGCAAGTGATTCATGACCAGCTCTATTTGTTTTACCCGTACAAATTAAATATTAATTGCATGTATCCATAACATCATCACAATAATCATTATGATCTTTGTTGGGCTGTTTCCACTTCCACTTCTATATCAACAAGTTTAAAACTACATATACATATGCATATATGTACCATTACATTAGTTTCCGCTTAACTGATTTACGCACTTAACTAATTTAAAAAAAGCAATGTGAGTCCGATCACAGGGGAGATGTGTAAACATCTAGTAATGAAAAATGTTCTTAAGTTGGAAGTACTATGCTTTTAGTAATATTTTTTAATTAATCAATTAAAAGTATCAAAACTTTCAATATTGTAAATACATAGGAATTTGCTGGTTTTTGTTTGTTTTATAATTTAACTTATTTGGTTAGTAAATGTGCACACTGCTGGTTAGTGAAATGTAATGCATGTAGTTATTTTACAGCAATGGTTTTCGAACTATACAGCGCTAGCACAATTATATGTTAGTGACAATTAGTAGCTACTATTGCACACAAGATGGTGTTTATATGAAGCTGTTAAGTTTCTCTGTACTTCTTGTTGTCCGTATGAATGACAATCTCAAGGACGATGAAGACTTTTAGTTTGACAAGTTTAGGTTTTTGTTTTCCTTATTTTGCTTTGTTTTAGTAAATTTCTTATTAAAAGTGCAAAAAATCTTTTTAAAAGTTATTAAAATTAAATGTTTTTGTATTAATTTTATTTATTTGTTTTTATTTGTCTATGATAACTTAATGTACGACAATTAGTAATAAATTCAGTAAAGTGCGATTTTGACCCGCGCACGAAGGGTTCCGTGCGGACACTTTAGCCTATATAACAAATAGTTTTGGCTTTCTTTTCATTTATTGCTTTTTTTCGGTTTTATGCGCTTTTTTAAAATTATTTTTACTGCAATTTTAGTGGTACTGCAGTGCTCATCTATAGGAAATGCCTTTACTTTTACTTTTTACTTTTTAATTCCTGTTGTTCATCGTTTAGTTGTTGCTATTCTTGTTGTTGTGTACGCATTGCAATTAAAGTAAATTCAGTCAAGTGCGACTTTAACTAGCGCCCAAAAGGGTTCTGTACATTCGGTTTTGAGCATTTTTTTTAATGTGGCTTTTTTCCTTTTTAAGTTTTTCCAGCTTAAACGATTTTTTCAGCCTTGTCGCTTTTTTCTCTTTTTGGCGGTTTTTTTTTCTCCTTTTGGGTTCTCTTAATTTTCGAAATTTTTTTCATTTTGGCGATTTTTTCCATTTTGGCGAGTTATTTCTGTTTTTGGGTTTTTTTTCATTTTGGCGGTTTTTTGTTTGTTTTTGGGGTTTTTTTAGGCGATTTTTTTGTTTAAGGGCTTTTTTTAATTTTTGCGATTTTTTTTATTTTGGCGATTTTTTTTTCATTTTGGCGATTATTTTTCTGTTTTTGGATTTTTTTCACTTTGGCGATTTTTTTCATTTTGACGATTTTTGCGGTTTTTCGCGATTTATTTTAGTCCTAGAATTTTTTTTATTTTGGTGCTTTTTTCGGTTTTGGCGATTTTTTTGGCGATTTTTTTTTAGATTTGGCGATTTTGTAATTTTTTGATTTTTTAGTTTTACCGTTTTTGAAAATTTTAAGAGTTTTGCTCGTACGGTTTCCAAGATACAGCAAGTTGTCAAAGTTACAAAGTCAAAATTGCCTTAACTGATGGAACACCCTTTAATTTAAATTTTTTTAACTTACTGTTAATTGTTGTAGTCTGTATAAAAATACACTAACCTTACAAAATTCAAGTGTATGTATATTACATGGGATTTTAAATTTTTTCGTTGCTGGTTTTGGAACACCCTTTAATTTTTAACTTTCATATATTTGCTGTTGTAGCGGCCAAATGTCTATACACTGTGTCCGAACTTCAGGTCCGTAGCTCATACGGTTCTCGAGGAAATACCCTGTAACAGGGTTCATTTTCACCTTTGGTGTACGGAACCCTAATAAAGCAATTTTTATTTCCACCTTTGGTGTATGGAACCCTAATAAAGCAAAAAACCTAACGACCCTAACAAACAAAAACCAGCAAATTCCTATGTATTTACAATATTTTAAATAAGTTTGTATTGCTTCTTTTAAACACTAATGCACTCATACATAGCTCACACCGATTTGACAACGCTGTATGCATCTCAGCAAAGAAATCTCAACAAAGAAACCCAGTTGGCCACGTCTTTAAGACATCTTTGACGACGGGTACAAGACAATGGTAAGTCGTAGAAGACATAAATACTAAAGACAGCTCCATACAAATCGTTGACGAAATTTTCATACAAATGGCGGCGAGGTCACACAAGACCAGATGAGCGACATTGTCGCTAAGATTGTCCTCAACAAGGCTTTATTGAAGACAAAACGTGTGACACTGTCGCTCAGAGTGTCATCAACAAGGCTTTATTGGAGACATAACGAGGGACATTGTCGCTCATATTGTCGTCAACAATGCTTTATTGAAGACACAACGAGGGACATTGTCGCTCAGATTGTCCTCGACAAGGCTTTATTGAAGACAAAACGTATGACACTGTCGCTCAGATGGTCCCCAACAAAGTTTTATTGAAGAGAAAACGTGTGACGTTGTCGTTCAGATAGTCATGAACGCCGATTTCTTTTAAATTGTCGATTAGAAAACTTAATCTACAGACGACATGTCGTACATGAATCGTCGAAGACAATGTCGTCTAGGACGATTTGGACAACTGGGAATCTCAGCAAAGAAATCTCAGTGAAAAACATTTTTACCCCCTAGCGTATAGATGTTTACACATCAAAAAATCTTGCAATAGCTTAAGTGAATTAATTTGCAGAGTATCGTTTTAATTTAATTAATTTTAATTATTTATTTGTAAAAAAAAAGAACAACTAAGCGTAAATTACTGTAATGTGATTTACTTTAGAGGTCAAGTGAAATTGCAAAATACTTGTAGTATCTAGTAAGTAAATGTTGATGTTCTTCCTATTTCATGCATCCTACCACAATATGAGAATCACGGTAAACAATGTATGTACCTACACCACCGGTTTTCTTATGCTGCAGTGTATATCAATGTTACTCATTGGCCACAATACAGAGCAGCATAATTCATGTTAAGTGAGGACATTACCTTGGTGATGCATTAACAGCATGAGCGTGTCTGTCTCTTGTGTTGTGGTTAGCCACAGAGATAATGTATGACTGACTGACTGGTTTTTTTTTTTTTTGTACAACAGAGAAGCACAAACTTCCAGTTAATTTCTGCGACACTATTGGGCCCCAAAAAAAATTTATTTTTTGAGTGTATTCAGTACAAAATAGAGAGGCATTGTCAGAATTTGCAATTTTCACTTATTGTCAGGACAGTTCTTTAATGTTTTCATTGCCCATATCGCATTATTATTATTCAGTATGTTTTACGCTCTCTTGCATAGGGCAATAGTTCGGAAAATGTTCTGGTAGAGTTCTAACTTACCTGCATATCTGCTTATTTCTTTGTTTTCATCGTTACATCGTAATCAAGCAACTGCTACACAGAAAAAAAATGTTCTCCAACTCAATTAAAGCTATAATTGTGTTGTTTAAACTTTTGTGTGAAAATTAAGTTGATTAAAAGTTACATTAAACAGTGATTTTTAGTTTTCTCTTATTATTATATAATAACTGTAATTTAATTAATAATATTTATTCACAATATTTCGGCAAGCCTTTAAAAGTCTGCTTGTGGTGAAAAATATTGAAATATTTTGTACTCGTACAAATATTGTTCATTCATAAAAAGACTTCAAGCTTAATAAATAAGTTATTGTGTGTTTAATTAAACATTGTATGGAATCAATTAAAATTTTATTTAAAAATTTTACTACAAAAAAATTAATTTTTAATTGAATATTTTTTTGTTTAATTTTAATTGACAGAAAAAAATACAAAGAATTAATTGAAAATAAAATTAAGTCAATTAATCGATTGTGTAAAAATTAAATTTATTAAAAGTTTAATTAAACATCTGATGGCATTTTCTTTTCTAAAAAAAAAAATGTTGCACTTATTGCACTTTTCAATGAAAATTTGCAATAAAATGGTTTTCGAAAATATACATTTTATTAGAAATTATTGTATCATCCCTTGCGAATTTAAATTTTTGCTTTAATCAAACGCTAAATTAAATTTTTTTAATAAAAAATTTTACACTTTTTCCAGAAAAGAAAACGCCATGAGTCAAATAAAATTTTGTTAAAAAATTTTTTTTATGCAATTGATTTTTTATTTTAAAATATTTTTTTTTTTAATTTTTAGATTTAGTTGAACTTTAGTGAATTTTAATCAGAAATAATTTCTTATTCGGGCTTAAGTTCAGTAATTTCAATTCTTATTGATTGAAATATTTTGATTAATTAATGTGCGTTTCTAAAGAAGAAGAAAAAAATTAAACTAGACTTTTACTTGAGAAAAAATATAAATAAAAGATTAAAAATATAATTAAGTCAATGAAACTTTTGTGCAAAAATTTTTTAATTAATATGTTTAATTGATTTTTATTTAAAGAGAAGTAATACTCAGGCAATGAATGCCTAGTAAATGTTACCTTCTTTAGCAAGGGGATAGTGATGGACAAGACAGGCGGTGATGGAAGAGATAGAAGACAACTTCATTCTTTTACAACTCTGCTTTTTGCAGTGCCTCTGGTTTCGATGAGGCGTATTAAAATTTTTGAAGCTATGCTTAGGAGCCATTTGATTGGTTATTTTACTTCGCTTTGAATAAAGTTTTTAATTATTTTTTTGTTTTGTTCTTACTTTATTTATTAAAAAGTTTAATTGACGCAAATAAATTCCATTCCAATTGAATTTTTCTCAATTCCAGATATTGATGGGAGAAAAAAAAATTAAAAAAGATTATATATACATATACTGTTCAACTAGTGCTTATTTTTTATTTTTAACCGACTTAAAAAAAAGGAGTAGTCCGTATCTTTTTTTTTTAATTGTTACTTTATAACTCCGTATATTTTAGACCGATTGTAAAAAAACCTTTTTTTTCTGGAAGGCTATAGTTTTGCCTATTAGTCCCACTGTAAAAAAGTGGGCAGGGACACACCCAAACATCTTATATTATTTGATGATAATTTTCCTATTTGATTGCTGCGAAACCGAGCAAACACCTTTGGTTCTTCTAATTCTACAATTTTAAAATTGAAAAATGGGCGGGGTTACGCCCATAAAAATTTGTTATTATTTTTCACGTAGTTCTACTTCACCGATTTTTACGAAACTTACCACACAGCTTAAGATCTAAAATAGACAATCTTCCGTTACAAAACAGGGCGGAGACACGCACGTTGTAATTGTAATTCTACGATTTTAAAATTGAAAAATGGGCGGGGTTACGCCCATAAAAATTTATTATTATTTTTCACGTAGTTCTACTTTACCGATTTTTACGAAACTTACCACACAGATCTAAAATAGACTATCTTCCATTAAAAAACATGGGCGGAGACACGCCCATTAAAATTTAATATTTTATTTATTACTTATTTATTTATTTCTACTTTAACGATTTTTACAAAACTTAACACACACCCTGAGCTTTGAAAAACAGAAGATCTTGCATTTGAAAAAATGGGCGGCTGCACGCCCATTAAAATTTAATTTTATATTTCACGTAGTTCTTCTTACTCGACAGATTTTAAAAGAGTTTACTTTCCCATAATTTTTTTTATTTTTCGAAAATGTTCAATCAGATTTTTGCATTGTTTTTTTCTAGGAATTGTTACAATTTAAGTTTAACATTTTTTAACGCCCTAATAATACCAAATTATTATTTAGCACACTTAGTAAATTTTTTTTTTATTGAAAATACATTGAAATCGATTAGGGAGGGGATTAGCTGGATCCTATGCACATTTCACTGTTGCTAATGCAGATCATTACAGAAGCTTTACACATTAATTTCTTAGAAGGCCCAGAAATATTAAGTTTAACTTCCATTTAAACAAATGAGAAGTTCAACTAATAAAAAAGTCGAAAGAAGTCAATAATCAACAAGTTTTTTATTTTCTTAGTTTCCATTGCTAACACTGCAATTACACATGTAAGTGATTACTTGTAAGTTGTGCATGTATACCTATTATAAACGAAAATTTCGAAGAAATAACCGAAAGTCTTGCAATTTACTTGAGAGTTTACACAGTCAGTTGTAAGTTCAATTTTCTTATGTCTTATGAAAATTTATTTGCTTTTGAATGAAAAAAATATGTTTATTTCAAAAATATATGAATCCACTATTGCCGTATTGCCAAAATCATAAATTGCTGAAAACAATATTTTTTTCAACAACTTTTTTGTAAAAATGCATGAAATTCATATGTAAAAACATAATCAAGATGCGTTGTTGCATTTTCCATTTCCATTTTTGCTGTTCCCAGTAACGGCACCAAGCACATTGAGAATAGTTTGCCGCCTTAATGTTATTTATTTTTGATCTCCAGCTTTTTCTCGGATCTCATTGTTTGAAATCTTATAACTAACACAATAATTTCTTCTTCAGATATAATTTCATATTATTCGGATTAATCCCATTGAATTCATTGTGACTAAACTGCGCCATGTTTGGCCCATATCTGTTCTCGCAAAAAGCAGATGCTACAAACTTATCTGCTGCTACTGCTGCAGCAACAAAATCACTTTTAAATGGATACTTATCTTAGTCTTCCTGACAATCTTATGTAAGCTAGAAAGAAGAAGTTAAACAGGCTTTTTTTTTGCTCCCAGCAAACACGACTCTTTGTTTGCTGTGTGTGTGGCGGAAGGGTAGGAACAGACTAAAGTGCCAGAGATGACCTTGATAACAAAAAAAAAAAAAAAAAACAAATAAAAAATGCAATGAAACAAATCCAAAAACAGGAACAAAAACGTCTTTCTTAAGGTCGTTTTATATGAAAAAAAAACTGGTAATTAAAACCAGAATGAAATTGAAAGTAAATCAATTTTTGGCGCATAATAAAGCCTCGTAAAAAAATAAACGTTGTAAGGAGAAAAAAAAACAAAATAAAAATAATAATAATAATTTTAAGCACATTGAAACAAAAAATCTTTTAGCGCAAAAATCTATTTTTTGCACCCGTATAAAAATGTAATCCTATAAAAACTAAACAATTCTAATAAGAAATTTTTAAAAAGTTTAAAACATATTTATTAATTTATTTAGGCTTTTTCTAACGCGCATTCCGATGCGGTCAATCAATATTTTTTTTTTTTTTTTTTAAAGATTTTTTCGTGTGTTTTGCGGTTTATGATGGTTTAGTTGCTGACGCTGTTGTTTGTTGTTTGCTATTGATTTTAATTAGCATATTAGAAACAAAGCAAGTTTTAATATTCGATTGCTTTTAGCAGATCTTTTTTGTTTTTATTAGCAGAAAAAAGTCGTAAAATCTTTTAAATGATTGTGTAACATTTTCTCTTTTTGATTTTGAGTCAGTATGTTCAGTTCAGTTTAAGTATTGGCAGCATATGAAGTAAAAAAATGTATAACACTTAAATCCTACAATAGAAGAGTTAGTTCAGCTTGATTGAAATCTTTCTAGGTTTCCAATAGTACAGTACAAAACACCAAGATATCCAACGCCAACACCTTATACAATAGCTAATAAAATGAACAGAATTGTTTGGTTAATATCTGCTGCTAGAAGCGACAAACTATGTTTGTTGGTTAAAATAACCAATTTGAAATAGTTATTAAACTTTTAAATAAAGAACGTATGGAATACAAATACACAATTTTGGCGCATTAAATTATTCGAAGTCTTTTAAATTTTGCTGCTTGAAAAAGTAAAAAATTTTTCCTAAAATAGACGTTTCCAAAATCTGACGGGTGTGACCTAGTATCAAAGCTGGAAAATAATTGAATTTTTTCAATATTTCCGGTTGGAATTTTGCTTCTTGTATTAATTGCAGGGATCCGAAATTCTGAAGGAACTTGTTTTGAAGATATGCTTGCTAACAGCAATTCATTTTGATGAACTACCAAGAGAGTTACGTTTAAACTAAATTGCTAACTTTTTTAAATAAACGATGTGAGATGCATTCGAAACGTTTACAATTTGAATTTATATATTTTTCATCCATCATACTTTTCTTAGCATTTCATCTTTTTGTGTCAATTTCTCTCATATTATTCTTTATTAGAGCTGTGCTCTTTATGGCTCGATACAGAAGCTAGGACGTGATTTTCGTAACAAACACAATCGACACTATTACACAGATATAAATTTATTTTTGTTTTCATTTCTTTGTACTTAAAAGCAGACTACAAAAATAAACGAAAGTGAGTGAAGCAAAAAGAAATCAAAAACGATTGCTCAATTTGTTTTTATACTGTTTTAGCACATGAGCACAAACCAGAGAACGCAGCTATTGGCCACAAACAATACATTAATCGCACGCAGTTAGAAAAAAAAAATAATGAGAAATAAATCGAAACATTTTGATATATATTCGGCGAATTTGACATCATATTATAATATAATTTTATTGCATTGTTATTTCACACATGAAATTTGTTTTATATAGCTAAGCAGCATAGCTTAGCTATCCGGTGTCCTAAGCACCTCTCTTCTCTTAAGTTTCTTCCTTTGTCCCTGTTTTATATTTTCGACATCAATTGAATAAATAAAACTTCAGCGTTAGCACACACGGGTGTGACCAAATATTTCCCACAATAAATTAATCGAATATTAAAATGGAGGTTAACAAAATTTTATTGTATATTTAATTAAGCTTACGTTTTTATTGTTGTATCAAACTATAAGTACTTTAATGTTTGTTACGAATTTAATTAGTTTTTAAATTTTTATTGTGACGGGTGTGACCGAAAATTTTAATATACCAAATGATCCATAAAACTTTCATTACAGAAATTTTATTAAAGTTTTTAAATTTTTACCATGACGGGTGTGACCGAAAATTTTAATATTTCAATTGATCCACAATACACTCATTATAAGACATAAAATCGAAACCTTAACAAAAACCAAACAAGAGTATAGTATTTTTAGAGATAAAAGTTATAATTTAAGATGAGGGAGAAGAAAAGATAAGATATAAAAGGAAATGTAAAATAAGACACAACACACAAAGATGGAGAGCGGAGTTGATGCTGAAGTTTTTATTTAATATGAGAGAGATAGCAAGTAACAAGAATGATAAAATAAAGATTACGCCAGCGCGCAAGAATAAAAAAACATTTCTGCGCATGATGGAATTCTGACGTCACTCAGCCTGTGTTCTCATTGGCTAGTAAAATTCAACTGTAGAACTTTTACGCGCACACAAACTCACATTTCATATTTGCTCTTTTTCTTATCTCTTTATTTTTACTTTGTTTTTTATTTTTCTTAGTTTTGCAGCCTTTAAACAACAACATGTAATTTTTTTCTTGGAGATCTCTCTGAGTAAATCAATCACAGGGCTGCCAACCACAACAAAATACATACATTTTTTGCAAAAAAAATTATAAATTTCACATGTGATACAGACTCGGTAACCTTTGCGAGGGGACTACTACGTCATCAAACGGTAAATCATGCGCTAGGCGTAATCTTTATTTTATCATTCTTGGCAAGTAACATATACCTTTTGTATGCAAGCTTGATCTACATACATAAACTGAAACATATAAAATCTGACTAAATTTGTGTTGTATGGTTAAATTATATGCTTACATAAAAAAATTTACTTACATAAAAAACTCTTAATATATGGCTTTAGCTAGTTACTTTAATATAACAAAAATAATTTTAATTTTCTAGCCCTGATTCTTAATATCAATCTATTTGGGTCTCAGACGGAAATTTATAGTTTTTTAAGGGCTTCGCAAAAGAAATATTTACATACAGACAGACGGAGACGACACAAGGAATGACAATGAAAACCTTTATACATATCGTCGTGGTGAATGCAATAGGCTGTATGTCAAAACAATTTTATTTATGTATGTATAAATTTATACTTACCATTTTTGGTGATGGGTATAATAACAGGCTTTTTAACTAAACAAACTGCATGAGACTTAAATTGGTAACGTTACAATTTAAGTTGTATCTTTACCATAAAATTGGTACCCATCAAATTATACGATAATTTTGTAACAACTTGTATGCTGTTGTTTTAACTAAGAAAAACGTGTTGTTTTGATTTTGATGAACAAACATTTTTTATTGGTTAAAATAACTAATGTGAAATAGTTACCGAACTGTAAGCTAATATTGTTATAGTTTCTTTTTTATTTAACGCTATAGCTTCTTTATAATTTAATTTATTTTTATACAAGGACAATTATCACTGTTAGCCTTATAACCTGGGACAGGGGTTTCATGCAAATGCATATTTTTCCCCTCAAACCTGATAATGGCAAGAACGAAATATCTTTACGAAACATTGAATTTGAGTGAAAATGGCATCGATTTGTTAGTGCATATTTTTGCATATTTTGCTGAAAATTCATATTTTTGCATAATTTGGTTAGAAATGCATATTTTTGTCCCATATTTTGGTATAATTACAATTTGTGTGTCATATTTAGTAAAAAATTCAAATTTCAAATGAATTCGCTTTCATTGTTGTAGAATTATAGACGGATTGTACAATCACACACACCTAACAAACTTAATAAAAATTGTCATTTGGTAGATAATTTCAAGAGGACATTTTCTGCTATTGAGGCCGAAAGTAGTGAAACAATTCTGCGGAAAACTAATAGCTATTATTCAATTCATTGTAATGGTTGAGTTAAATGAATGTGTATATAACATTATATAAAAATAGTTATTTAAATTTGAGACCATTACGTCTATAGACGTTAAACAAGGCCTTTTCAATGCCAAAAATCTTTCTAAAAACAAATTGATAGAACTTCACGTTCGAAAATTTTTAAATGAAAATAAATAAATAACATTTTTCTTTTTCAATTTGCATATTGCTCCTTCTCTGCAATATAAACATATTAGCCCAATTCACAATCTTGTGCAAATGGTCTTGCATCGTTGCATGTGTAAAATGGTATAGTATATTGATACTCACCACTTAACAATTCTTAGTGGTGAGTATCAATATACATACTATACTACTTTGCACATGCAACGATGCAAGACCATTTGCACAAGATTGTGAATTGGGCTATTGCATATTTGGAGTAAATATTGCAGAAAAAATCGTTATATCATATTTAATCTTGTGTACAAATTTAATATAAAGGTTTGTATTCGCACCTCTTGAGAAAATAAAATATTTTTACATCTTTAATTAGTTGAATGTAAGTTTAAAACTATTTTTGAACAAAAAAATTTTTAAAATATGTGCATATTTTATTGTTTTTAGTGCATATCTTCCGTTTTTAATGTCTTATACATGAAGTCCTTGTCCCTGCTTATAACTATTGCAAATAAGTTAATTTAACCAACAAAAATTAGTTGATTAGGATTAATCGTAATAACAAATTTAAATAGACAGCAAAATTAACTATTTAGATTGGTAAGATAAATTTGCTTTATATTTTGCTCCTCGCATTTCATATTTCAATATGACATGTCTTGCGTTCCATGCTGAATGTTGCAGATTTATGTGAAATTAAAGTGGTTTGCTTGTTGTTTATTTCATCACGAACGTTCTGGCGCGATTATTAAACTTTCTATTTTGTGTTTTATAAGTTTCAGCCAAAATACATACATTTATTTCAGATATGTCTTCTTATCTTCAGTAGGGTGCAGCCAAGTTTGGCATATATTTTTTTTTTCTTTCTTTATATGAGTCCATGTTGTATGATATACGAAAATGCCGAAAAAATGTCTATAGTTAGAAAAAGTTGCCATAATAAGGCAAATTTTTTTATGTTGACAAAGACAGAAAAATTCGCTTCGCCTTAATATATCCAACTGCTGGCCAAAGAATGGAAAAATTATTATATGAAATAAATATTTAGTTTGTATCAAGTTTGGCAAGTATCACCAAAAATATATAATTTAAAACAATAAAAATAAATAAATGAATGTATAAACTCATTTGCGATGATGCTTGAGAAGGAATTTGCATGTTTAATTAAGAAATAGTTTTGTTAAAGTAAAAGAATGGTTGTGTTTTTTTTTCGTGGGTAGATTTAATTTTTTTGTTTTTTAAAATGCGAGATGGGATATGAGATACATAGTTAATATTTTTGAAATACTTCCGTCTTTTGTAATTTTTTATTTTATTTTTTTTTGTGTATTACACTAGATAATCTAATGATTTTATTGTATAAAGTTTCTCTAGATTTTTTTTTTTAAATTGTTTGGTGTTAATTTCTTTTTAATTACAAAATTTTAAAAGACATTCATATGTTCTCGCTGATCATAAATGTAATTAAAGTAAGATTTGTACTTTTAAAGCTTTAAGCAATTGGGTAAACACTTGGCCATATTTTTATTGATTCATAAACTAAATTCAAACAAAAAGTGTAGAGATTTTTTATGTAAAAATAGTATTTTTCTTAAATTAAAAATAATAATAGTGTGGCTCATACATGTATATCAAAAACGAATACTGACTTCAATATGAACTCCATAAAAAATAATTTTTATTTTGGCTTTACACAAGTCTAGTTAACGAAATAAGTGGTATCTAATTATTTCTATGACAAAAAAATAAAAAATAAAAAAAATTGGGACAACAATTTTTTTTTCATATTGGAACAATTTTCAGTTTGAGACAAATTTGTTTAATTTTGTGACAAAATTTTTTTACTTTGGGACATATAGAATTTTTGATTTTGACAAGACAAGTTCGGTTAGCGAAATTAACTCAATTTTTCTATGACAAAAATATTTAAAAATTGGGACAAAAACCAATTTTTAATTTTGGGATAAATTTTGTTCAGTTTCAGAGAAATTCTTTTTAATTTGGGATGTATATTTTTTCGTGTAGTTTCTCTGAGTGAGTCTTGTAGTTGCTGATTATATCGTTATCATTGCAAAAGCATAAAAAAAATATTTGAATAATTGGGATAAAAACTAATTTTTTATTTGTTTTTCTGTTTTGAACACATTTGTTTAATTTTGTGATATTTTTTATCTTGGGACATAATTTGCATTTAACCTTCATAGGGTCTTTAAAATCGTGGACGTTAACGATCTTCGGGTCAAATTTGACCCAAAATTGAAAATTATGTATTGGTTTCATTTATTTGTGATTCTTTTATTGCCAATGAAAGAGAACATTATTTCATATATTTAATTCGATTAATATATGATAGATAAAACCGTAATATTAAATCGATATTATTATTAATTGTACATAAAGTAATGGTTTCAGAGTGCAGTTTTCATATCAAGTTTTTGCAAGTTATAATAGTATCTAATGGTGTTTTATTTTCTGCGTTGAGGCCTATCTGGCAACGACTTCTTTTGGATCTGTTTTTACCCTCTTCAAGCATTTTTTCTTTGGATTTAGTTGAAGTTTACGGCTACTCATTTACCTCACGTAGTTTTAGTGCAACTTTCTGTGAAAATACTGATATTGATAACCTCTTTTGGTTCTTTATATAAGGCATAGTAAGCTGCAATCCTAAATTTTCTAAGAAGTGTCGACGTTTTGCAAAACAGTTTATTTCCAGCCGCTATTAGCTGATGTAGATATCACAAAAGCATTGTAAGCTTATATATCTACCATGTTACTAACCACCATTTGACAACATTGATTAGTCTTTCTTTTGCAAGTAAAACATGATCTAACTTTGTCCAGCAAATAAACCCTTCCATTTTATTTATTGTAATCTAATCATATTTGCAGTTTCTTGTCTTGGTGATTACTAACTTTAGAGATATGATGCAAAGTACTAAGAAGGTTAGGTTAGTTTAGGAAGGGTGGTGCTTTACCGCACCACCACTTGGAGACCCAATTGGGTCCATTGTGATTCCCTTCTGTTGCCCAAAAAAGTAATATTTACCCTCCCATTTGTAGCCAGAAGTGACCATATTATACTAAAAAGATTCACAGACTTTTTTTTATCGGAATATATATAAGAAGGGGACGAGTACTATCTTTGGTAAAACAAAAATAATGATAAACCCGCATGATAATAACACATGTACTATCTCTGGTAGTAACTCATTTATATTTTTATGTGTAGTTTGAACTAAAGTGATTTGTGATCTCAGTATTTATTGTTCAACCGATAAGATGTAAAAAAATTATCTGCAGTCGTGTTATATTTTCAAAATCGTCTGATAATGTATGCAGGCCATTTTCTATTTCATTATCTTTCATTATTTTACAAAAACTACCAGACACAACACTTCCAAACTTTAAAACGGGTCAAATTTGACGCGAAGATCTCTAGTGTAAAATCTTGCATACAATTTTCTTTGGCAAGTTTGAGGATATATAAACCTGCTATAACTGTTGAGATATAAAATTAAATAAAAGTCAGAAAATATGACATAGATCAATCACTAATTTTCAGAAAAAATCAAAGTTTTTTCCTGAAATGGGTCAAAATTGACCCAAAGACCCTATGAAGGTTAATTTGGTGCACAAATTTTTTAATTCCGGTAACATTTATTTATGAAAAAATATTACTCAGAATTGTTTTTCTATACGACAAGGAGATTTCCCAAAGAAGGTGTACCTTCGCTCTGTGAGTCTTGAAGTGAGTTCGTTTTCATTGCAAAGGGATAAGAAAAATATTTCTAAAAATTTAGACAAAAACAAATTTTTTTATTTTGGGACATTTTTCTTAAATTTGGTTAAAATTTTTTTAATTTTGTGACAATTTTTTTAATTTTGGGACAAAATTTTTTTTATTCCGGTAAAAATTTTTATGAAAAAATACCAAAAGGAAATTTTTTTCTATAAACTTCTGGTATCATATCCCTGGATTGAGGCATGAAAAACTAATTGGGACGTATAACCAAAATTATTTGAAAGCTAACATGTTCTTAAGTAAAAATAGTCTAAAAATGCTCATCGAACTAACTAGAACTAATAGAAATCCTAACATTCCTATGCTTCCCGTACAACTTAATATATCATTCATTCATTCAAGTTTGAAGCTCATTCGGCTTCAAATAACCAGTCACTTTGTGTTAATTGAGAGTACCAAAGGTATACTGCAAGTATAGATGGCTAAGCGATAGATAGATAAAGAGAAGCTTTGTTGATTTTAAGTATCGTTTTTATAACTCTGCTGCTGTGTGTTTTGCTGGCTATTATAGCTTAAAGTAAGCTTTGTAACCATTTGTTAGTTATTTTGCTTCAGCGACGATACATTACTACAAATATCGATAAAAGAGGGCATTGTAATTTGCATATCAGAAAACTCTGTGCTTGTGACAACTGAACTGGCGCTCGTGAATGAAGACCGTTATTTGCTTTGTAGTCTACCTACTAACACTACTTCCGTCAACAGTATCCTCGATCTTATGTACGAAGAAAAAGAAATCTGTCAAATCAGGAACCTTCTTCAGTTCGGAAAGCACTTTGTTAACGCACAATACGTTAAATCTCTTTATGTCAAAAATTGTTTCTGTGGTTTGATTTCATTTCAATTTGGTAAATATCGTTAACAAAAAAAAGCAAGTCGTTCTAGCAAAGCCGGTTGTTTAAGCAAGAAAAAAATAAAACGAATTAAAAATCTATTAAATCTAGTATCTCTGCTATGCAATGTTATTCTCGAGAACGAACGTCATCATAATAATTGTGTTAAAAAAAGTGACAATTTCCAAAAAACCAAACTGGTCATAAAACGATAAAAAGAAAAGTATCTGCTTACTTTTTTAAATTCATAATTCAGCTGCTAAATTTCTTAGAATACAAATTCTGTTAGTTCAAATTGTGTATGTATGTATGTATGTGTGTATGTGAGAGCATAATAATAACTATTAAGATGCTAATGATCATCGTCAGCAGCATACAAAAGCTCTACTAAATAAAAAATGTTCTCATATTGTAACATCCTTAACTTGTTTGTTTTAATTTTTTATTTTTCTGATTTTTCTTCTTCATTCATTTGAGTGTTTTTTTTTTCATTGGCGATATAAATAATTTCGCATTCTAAATTAACAAAACAGTCATTCGTAGACTTTCAGTGTGTGGATTAGAATCGAGTTCGTTGCCAAAAATATATAAAATGGTAAGAATTGTTAAGGATATATGACGCTAAGTGCGTGTCCTTGTGTGTGTGTATAATTATGAGTATAACTGTGGAATAAAAGTGTATCTACACATTGAACAAGTATTGTGAGAATAAAACAAAAATATAAAATAAAGCAAAACAAATAATAATACTATAAAAAATGTCGATTGCATAAAAAATAATTATGCCAACGATTACCACAACTATTTGAAAAATATTACAAAAAAAAAATGGTTTCCGTTCAAATTAAAAGTTCTGTGATTTTTGTGTTTGATTTCAGAAAATTTTCATTTTACTAGCCCTGGTGGCTTACGTCAGAGCTGATGTGTCTCATTTATTTGATCACAGTAATAATTTGGAAGATGATGGCTATCACTACAATCGTCCAGTTGATGATATACCCAAAAATGAATATCTGCCCCCGCCAGCAGTGAAACCTGTTGTGCCCAAAACACCTGCGACACCCAGACCAGTGGTTCCCGCTTACCAGGTAGCTGCCTCCGCTCCCACGCCGACTATAACTGGAGTTTTGAAGGAGGATGGATATCATTATGAAAAGCCTCCAGCTCCTTTGGTTCCAGTTGTGCGTCCCACACCCAAGAGCGAATATCTGCCGCCGCCAGTAGTGAAACCCGTGCTGCCCAAGAAACCCATAACTCCAAAGCCTGCGACACTTAGACCAGTGGTTCCCGTTTACCAGGTAGCTGCCTCCGCTCCCACGCCGACTATAACTGGAGTTTTGAAGGAGGATGGATATCATTATGAAAAGCCTCCAGCTCCTTTGGTTCCAGTTGTGCGTCCCACACCAAAGAGCGAATATCTGCCGCCGCCAGTAGTGAAACCCGTGCTGCCCAAGAAACCCGTAACTCCAAAGCCTGCGACACCCAGACCAGTGGTTCCCGTTTACCAGGTAGCTGCCTCCGCTCCCACTCCAACTATAACTGGGGTTTTGAAGGAGGATGGATATCATTATGACAAGCCTCCGAAGCCCTTGGTTCCAGTTGTGCGCCCCACACCCAAGAGCGAATATCTGCCGCCGCCAGTAGTGAAACCCGTTCTGCCCAAGAAACCTGTGACTCCAAAGCCTGCGACACCCAGACCAGTGGTTCCCGTTTACCAGGTAGCTGCCTCCGCTCCCACGCCGACTATAACTGGAGTTTTGAAGGAGGATGGATATCATTATGACAAGCCTCCGAAGCCCTTGGTTCCAGTTGTGCGCCCCACACCCAAGAGCGAATATCTGCCGCCGCCAGTAGTGAAACCCGTTCTGCCCAAGAAACCTGTGACTCCAAAGCCTGCGACACCCAGACCAGTGGTTCCCGTTTACCAGGTAGCTGCCTCCGCTCCCACTCCAACTATAACTGGGGTTTTGAAGGAGGATGGATATCATTATGACAAGCCTCCGAAGCCCTTGGTTCCAGTTGTGCGCCCCACACCCAAGAGCGAATATCTGCCGCCGCCAGTAGTGAAACCCGTTCTGCCCAAGAAACCTGTGACTCCAAAGCCTGCGACACCCAGACCAGTGGTTCCCGTTTACCAGGTAGCTGCCTCCGCTCCCACGCCGACTATAACTGGAGTTTTGAAGGAGGATGGATATCATTATGACAAGCCTCCGAAGCCCTTGGTTCCAGTTGTGCGCCCCACACCCAAGAGCGAATATCTGCCGCCGCCAGTAGTGAAACCCGTTCTGCCCAAGAAACCTGTGACTCCAAAGCCTGCGACACCCAGACCAGTGGTTCCCGTTTACCAGGTAGCTGCCTCCGCTCCCACACCGACTATAACTGGAGTTTTGAAAGAGGATGGATATCATTATGACAAGCCTCCGAAGCCCTTGGTTCCAGTTGTGCGCCCCACACCCAAGAGCGAATATCTGCCGCCGCCAGTAGTGAAACCCGTTCTGCCCAAGAAACCTGTGACTCCAAAGCCTGCGACACCCAGACCAGTGGTTCCCGTTTACCAGGTAGCTGCCTCCGCTCCCACGCCTATTGTAGTAACTCCCGTTGTAAAGACTCCAAGACCCAAGCCTATCAATGAATATTTGCCTCCACCCAAAAAAGAACCCAAGACCATAGGCTACTCGTATCCCAACAACCCTCAACCATCGTTTGGTTTTTAAATAAAGTTAATTTAATACCATGTCCTTGTTCTTTTTATTAGTTGAAAATTATGAATATATTCAGAGACAACAGAAAAGTTTCTAGTTTAGTTTAAGAGTTTTTTTTTTTTTTTGATAAATGAAATTTTGCCATATTTAAAATGAAAATGTTGTAAATGATGAAATAAGATCGAGTTTGTTGGTAACTTTTCTATGCAAAGAGCCAAACAAGTTGAGTACTAAGAGGTAATAAAAAAATTAATACAATGTTGAAATAATTTTTAAAATTTTTATTTTATTTTATGGGAGTTCTTAATAAAGTTTTATCTAGCGTCTTAATATCACAGTTCATAACCAGCTTAGAATATTTAAAAAATATAACTTAGATTCTAGTTATATAAAGATTCGAAAACTAAGAAAGTTTGAAATATTTTTTTTTAGATTTTTTTAATTGAACTATAGTGAATTTTTAATCAGAAATAATTTTTAGTCAGGCTTAAGTTCAGTAATTTCAATTCTTTTTATTGAATGAAATATTTTATTAATTAATGGGAGTTTCTAAAGAAGAGAAGAAAAATTAAATTAGACTTTTAAGCTGGGGGAAATACCGATATTTTTCTGTGCAGCACCGCACTTCATCAGCACTCTAGTCTATCTACTTGGGTAGAGATTGTTATTAACATCAGCTATTTAACGTAAATTCTAATGAAACGGAATGTGAGAAATGATTGTTGTGTACAATTATTGATTTACCTTTGGTTAATACATATGTAAGTATCACTATTTATTTCCCCTGTTAAGAAGATAAGAAAATAATAATTAGTCGTTCAATTTATAAAATAAATTGTATGATTTTAGTTTGGCTTAGGCAAATATTTAAATGGGATTTCAAACTTAACGAATTTATAATGTTTTTGGTGGTTTGCCACAAACCACCAACTTCTGGCAGATAATAATTTGTATGTCAAAAGGAAAAGAATGATACATCAAATCATAAATTTAGTATTGAATACTATACTTTAACTTTTGCATAAATCATATTTTGAAAAAAAAAATAAAATAAATAAAAATCTTAAATGAAGAACGCAGTAGACTTATAAGTGAAACTCTAAAAACTTGCTTAGGTTGCATTAACGTCTTGTAAAACTTCATTACTACGTAATCCTGTTGAAGCAAGGTTTTTTGAACACCGGCAAGAGTAATTTATTTCCTAGTTTGAAGCATGATAGAATGTATACTTTCCTTGCAAGTTCTTATCTTGTACAGCTTATGTACATTTTAGCCGGAATTTTAGTTCACTAAATCGGTTAAGCACAGCCGAGTGAAATATTAAAATAAGTTTTAGTTGGCATAACCGCGCCCATTTGGTCAACTTTCAAATTGTCTAATTACAAGAACCAAAAGTGTTTTATAAGTTTCGCAGCAATCAGATAAGTGGAATATCAGAAAAATAAAGATAAAAAAATTTAGGCGAGTCCCCACCCACTTTTTACATTGGGAGCAATGAAAACCTATACCGTCTCAGACAAAAAAATAATTTTTACATTTGGTCTAAAATAAACCGATTTATGAAGTAACGCCAAAAAAATGGAAATCGGTTAATTAAAGTTTAAGAGCTATAAAGGCACTTAGAAGTGGAAACAAATACCAGTTTTGTTTTCAATGCAAATTTTTGTTTAAATTTAGCACTGGACTTTTTGAATGAAAAACGGGTTTTAAGACAAAGAAACCATTTTCTTCTTCAACATAATGTCTATCGAATTCTATACACTTTGTAAAAAGTATCTAAAAAATTAAAAACTTTTTCATCCCTTACAAAAAAAAAAAAAAAAAATAAAATAAAATAAAAATTTATAAGATTTGTCGAGGTCATCAAAATAACTATTTGTGAGGTGATTGGTTTCTGAAGAAACCAAGAACAAGAAAATGTCATTCTATATTCAAATAGAAGAAACAGTACAGTCCATAATATTAATATTATTTTCATTAAAAGTTTCATAACATAAAAAAAATTTAATTTTTATAAAAAAAAAATAATTTTTGTACTAAACCCTATTTTTGGTTAGATTTTTTGTAAAAATTTGGTACCCAAACAGAGAAATTTCAGGTTTTGCTCCTAAGTCTTTCATTTGCGAGTTTGACATTGAAAGTTTGTTTCTTAAGTCTTACATTTACTTGTATTAGCAGGCGTATTGATTTACATAACGGTAAACGGTAACAATAACAGCAACAGTAACAATAACAATAGCAGTAAAATGTTACAAATACCACTACATACTCACATTGCTAACTAATTTTTGAAGAATTTATTATTGCGAACAACAATAACATTAGACAATATGTTGCTGTTTTCAGAATAAATATTGTGTATAAGTATTCGTATAACAAAAAACCATATACCTCACGCCCTGAAAGTATGCTTTAAAAATAACTAAATAAATTTCAAACACTCTCTGTGAAATATTTGAAAGCTCTTTTTTATATTTAACTTTATTCTCTCATAATAAAAATAAAATGATAATTATGATATGAATTAAATAAAAATAAAACAAACCAACCGGTTAAATAAAGCTATTGGAACATTAATTTTGTGCATTACCATCATAAATTTTTTGAATTAAAAAATCATAAAAATATCCATCAAGAAACTATAAAATAATTTTTATGTGTTGGTTATTAAAAGGTTTATGTTGTCAAAAAAATTAATAATACGTTTTATTATTATGACTTAATTTATTTAACAACATTAAACAAATATTAAACAAAGTAAACCTTGTCTATTATATGTAGCAAAAATATATGCAATAATTTTTGATATAACGGGTGTTTTTTTAGAGGTATATAACTTCGAATTGAAATAAAACACAAGAAAATCGTTTTAATGTCCATCAATTTGGCTTTATTGGAAGGATAATTTTATACCATTAATGTTTAAATATGATTTCGGGCATGTGGCCGCCGCGGCTGGCTCGAATAAAGCCAATTCTACAGGTCCAATTTTCAACCACTTTTTCGAGCATATGGGGCCGTATGTTGGCAATAACGCCACGAATGTTGGCTTCCAAGTCCCCTAACGTTTCTGGTTTGTTGGCGTAGACGAGCGACTTCACATATCCCCAAAGAAAATAATCCAATGGTGTCAAATCACACGATCTTGGTGGCCAATTGACAGGTCCATTCCGCGAAATTATGCGCTCATCGAATGTTTCCTTCAATAAATCGATTGTGACGTGCGCTGTATGGCATGTAGCGCCGTCTTGTTGGAACCACAACTCATCCACATTCATGCCATCCAATTCGGGAACAAAATAGTCGGTTATCATGGCTCTATACCGGTCTCCATTAACGGTAACTGACTCTCCAGCATTATTTCGGAAGAAGTATGGCCCAATGACTCCACCAGCCCATAGAGCACACCAAACAGTCAGTTTTTGTGGATGTAATGGCGTCTCAAGGGTCTCATGTGGATTCTCTTCACTCCAAATGCGGCAATTTTGCTTGTTGACGTAGCCATTCAACCAAAAATGAGCCTCATCACTGAACAAAATTTTGCGATGAAAATCAGCATCGAGATCAATCTCATTTTCGGCCCATACACCAAAATCACGACGCATTGCATGGTCTCGCGGCTTTAATTCTTGCACAAGCTGGATCTCGTAAGGTCGCAAGCCAAGATCTTTGTGCAAAATCTTCCATAAAGTTGATGGACAAAGCTCCAATTGCTGTGCACGGTGGCGAATCGATTCATTCGGGTCCTCTTCAACACTTTGCTCTACAACGGCAATTGTTTCTTCGGTGCGCACTGTTCGACGTCTCTGCGGATGCGTATTATCACATAGAGTAAACGTAGTGCGAAAACGATCCATGGTTAACCGAATTAATTGCTCTGATGGACGATTATGTCGACCATAAAATGGACGGAGCTTGCGGTAAACTTCGCGAACTGAACCATTATTTTCGAAATAAATTTGCACGATTTGCAAGCGTTGTTCTTTTGTCAACCTGTTCATGATGAAATGGCAAACCAAACTAAATATTAATCACTTGACAGCTGACAAAATGGCCGCCAGTTAAAAAAGTGATGCCAACTTAAAGTTCTATACCTCAATAAAAAACACCCATTATTAATATGCGATTGATTTTCTATATCTAATAAAATTTTTTTATAAAATTAATACGATATTACCACGGCAAATTAAAAAACTTCATATATGCTGAGCAATAGTGTTTCTCTTATTCTAAAAAAGTTTCTTGGTATACTTTGACCAAAAAAATAAAAAAGTGACTTTTCTATAAAAAACTTTTCAACATGTTCGAAATAATCCTTAAAAAGATTTTGTTCGAAAAATTTTAAATGTCTTTCGTTGAAAAATATTTAAAAATTTAAGAAATATTTTCTTAAAAAATTTTCGTAAAATTTTTGTTTGAACATTTTTGACATATTTTTATAAAAAAATCTAACTATTTTTATTAAAATGAAAATGGTTTAATAGTTTTTTTTATAAAGAAAAACAGTTAAACATTTTTTGAAAATTAAAAATTTTACAGAGAAAACATTGTTAATCATTTTTCTCTTACATTCTTATTTTCTTTAATGTCTTTGTTATAGACAAAATTTTATTTGTGCTGAAAATGGTTTAAAATTAAAAAAAAAAAAACAATATGTTATACATAGTTCGAAATATTTTTTATTTGCAAGTTCGAAATTTTTTTAGAAATTCTTACAATATTTGAAATCTTTCAAAAACCTCTCAAATATCACTACTTTCAGTACTTAAAAAAAATCGACAAAATAGTTCAGTGTTTGGCAAACTTTTCTAGTTCAAAAAATTTCGAAAAAATGTTTGTAGAAAATAGTTCGAAAATTTTTAAAATATTTTCTGTTGAAAACATTAAAACAATTTCGTGGGAAAATAGTTCGAGAAGTTTGGAAAATATTTTTGTAGAAAATAGTTAAACATTTTTCGGAAAAATTTCTGTAGAAAATAGTTCGAAAATTTTAAAAAGAAAATTTTGTAGAGCAGAGCTATTTTTTGTAATTCTCTGTAGAAATTAGTTCGAAAATTTTGGAAAAAATTTCTGTAGAAAATCGATAATTTAAACAAATTTCGTGTAGAAAATAGTTCGAAATATTTTGTGTAGAAAATAGTTAAAATGTTCTGTACCAAAGAGCTCAACATTTTTTTTTTAAATTTTCTGTAGAAAATAGTTTGAAAATTTTTCTGCAGAAAATAGTTGGAAAATTTTGGAAAAAATTACTACATAAAATAGTTGGAAAATTATGGAAAGATTTCTGTAAAAAAATATTTTTGAAATTTGTAGGACAATTTCCGTAGAAAGTATGTAGTTCGAAAATTAAAAAAAAAAACGTAGAAAAGAGCTATTTTTTTAAATTCGCTGTAGAAAATATTTCAAAAATTGTGGAAAAATACAGTTCGAAGATTTTTAAAAATTTTCTATGGAAGACAATTCGAAAAATTTAGTTAAGAAAGTAGTTCGAAATATTTCGAAAATTTGGGAAAAATTTTTGTAGAAAATAGCTGAATTTTTTTTTTTAATTTTCTGTAAAAAATAGTTGAAAATGTTGAAAATATTTTCTCTAAAAATAAGAAAAAATTTCTATCATAAATGGTAGGTGCTTGCTACTTTTTTTTAACGAGTTGTTCGAAATATCAAGATATATTTTAAGAAAGCACTTGGAAATTTTAATAATTGCTCAAAATTTTTTCTATAGAAAATTGTGAAAATATTTTTATATGCCCTTATTCTGTTCGACGATTGTGTCGTCTTGTCTATGGACGGAAAAAAGCCGCTGTTGTGATTCTTTAAAACAATTATTATTTATTGTCTATGCTAGAAGGTGCGTGTATTTGCTTTATGATTTGATTCCAAACATTATTTCCAACACATATTTTTTCATATATTTTTCAAACGATTGTATAATATTTTAAATTAATTTCTATGTTTTAAAAAAATGGCAATAATATTTTTATTTTTAATTATCAAAGACAACAACGCTTTTTGAAGAAAATAATTTAGAGAATTCAAACACAAGAACTCAAAAGTATTTTCAAACCAAAACGTCCTAAGTCTTCTTACTGAATTATTCATTAATTTTTTAGTGTTTGAAAACTTTAAAAAATTTGTTTGTCAAAAATCTTCCCTTAAGAAAAGTTTCCAGGACATTCGATAAAAAAAATATATATATAAAAAAATAAAGAAAATAAATAAATATAATAAGACTATTTTGCAGAAAAATGTGCGAAGTTTGTGTGAATTGTTATTTAGGTTTTTTAGTAAAAACTTCAAAAATTTTTGTGTAGGCAATAAAGATTTTAATTGAAGTCTGCTAGATTTTGTGTAGGTGTAAATGCCATATTAGTAGTGGTTTTTTTTAATTTGTACTAAAAGGTCAGCCTGTGTACATGAAAAGGTGTGTGAATTAGCTATAATGCAGTTGTTTTTTTGTACTTTAGAATGCAATTTCAATCAATGGGTTTTACTTTGGATATGATAAATAAAAAACTTGGAGTAAACTTTATAGATTTTGATGAAAGATTTCAATTAAAATTTTCTAAATTTCGTGCAACTGTAAAGTCTCAATTATGTTTTTCTTGCTCCCATAAAATTAAAAAAGGTGTGCTTAAGTTATTTTGTATTTCAACTAACGAAATGCAAAGAAAATATTGCCTTAGAGCCTCTCAACATCTTAGTGGTGGCGTCAAAACTGCCGAAATCCCTTGCTTGTTTAAGTCGACTTAAGCGCTTATTAGATATTGATACAGAAATAAATATATACAAGAACTAAATAAAATCTTGGAATAAAATAAGAATTGTGATGATGTTTTATGAGATCTTGACATTGGCTTAGTCTTACATTGTTACTCGTTATCAGATTTTAAAAATAAGCAGTTATTATCTCAATTATTTTTTTTTATTATTATTATTTTATTTTTGTATTAACTAAATAAACGAAAAATAATAATCAAGGCCAAAAGTTGATGTCTGCTGAAGATTTTTATATTAATTTACTGGCAATATTCACCACAAACTTTAAACCCAAGCCGTCGATATAAGCCAGTCATATCGAGCCATAATCGCTAAAATAGCTCAAGCGACACATTTTTTGGACTTCATTTTTTTTGACGAAAATCGACTACTTACGATCGCAAATGTACGATTTTGGTAAAAAATTAAGGTTTGAAAATTATGTCGCTTAAGCTATTTTTGCGGTTATGGCACGATATTGGTATTAGCAAATTTGTTAAACACATATATGTTTATTATGAACCGTTATTGCTTTTGTAACACCAGAGAGATTTATATTGTTTTTTATACCCTTTACCAAAAAATGGTAAAAGGGTATATATAGGTTTGTCATTCCGTTTGTAATTTCTAGAATATTAATAAGCGAGCCATAAGGTATATATATTCTGGATCCTTATGCATAGGGAGGACGAATAAACGATGTCCGTCTGTCCGTCTGTCTGTACGTGAAATCGGTTTTCCGAAGCTTCCAGAAAAGCTAGAGACTTCGTTCTTGGCCTGGTGTGTCAGAAATGGTCGAAATAAGAGTGGTATTGAAAATCAGCAAAATCGAGCACACGGTTTCAGAGCTGGGAGACTTAAACTTCATTTTGCCATACAAAATAACTACCGAAAATTAGTTTTTAATAATTTTTTATTAAGTAAACTTATTTTATACTTCAGTATAAATAAAATTTGTATTTCTAACTAAAAAAAAATGTAAAAAAAATTAAAAAATTAAAAAGACGTTTCCAGGGTTGGAAAACCTTAACTTTTTTTTTATGCAAAAGTAACTTACTAAAACAAATTTTTCCTTTTCTTTCCATAAACTAAACATATGTAATATTCTTAAAAGAAGGAGATTGATGTAAGAAATCAGAAAAACATGATGAGGATGATTCCAGGATTGGAAAACCTACGATTTTTGTGATATATATAATTAACTACCGTAAACTAATGTTTTAATTATTTTTATTAAATAAACTTATTTTATACTTCAGCACGAATAAAATTGGTATTTCAAATAAAAAATTAAACTTCAAAAAATTAAAAAGATGTTTCCAGGGTTGGAAAACTTTAACTTTTTTTCTTATACAAAAGTAACTTACTAAAAGAAATTTTTTCCTTTTCTTTATAAATTAAACACATCTTATATTCTTAAAAGAAAAATATTGGTGTAAGAAATCAGAAAAATCAAAAAGGATGATTCCAGGGTTGGGAAACTGAAACTTTTTGTTCTATAAAAAATTAACTACCGAAAATTATTTTTTATTTTTTTATTAAATGAACTTATTAATTAAAAATTTACCTTTTAAAATTAAAAAGATGTTTCCAGGGCTGGAAAACTTTAACTTTTTTAATACAAAAGTAACTTACTAAAGCAAATTTTTCCTTTTTCTCTATAAATTAAAGATATCTTATATTCTTAAAAGAAATAGATTGGTGTAAGAAATCAGAAAAATTAAAAAGGATGATTCCAGAGTTGGGAAACTTACTTTTTTTGTGATATAAAAAATTAACTACTGAAAACTAATTTTAATTTTTTTTAATAAATTAAATTATTTTATACTTCAGTACGAATGAATTTGGTATTTCAAAATAAAAAAAAATTAAAACGACGTTTCCAGGGTTGGAAAACCTTATTTTTTATACAAAAGTAACTTACTAAAACAAATTTTTTCTTTTTTGCTATAAATTAAACATATCTTATATTCTTAAAAAAAGATGGTGTAAGAAATCAGAAAAATCAAAAAGGATGATTCCAGGGTTGGGAAACTGAAACTTTTTGTGATATAAAAAATTAACTACCAAAAACTAATTTTTATCTATTTTTATTAAATAAACTTATTTTATGCTTGATAACGAGTAAAATTGGTATTTCAAATAAAAAAAACAATTTAAAAAAAATTAAAAAGACGATTCCAGGGTTGGAAAACTTTAACTTTTTTTGTACAAAAGTAAGTTACTAAAACAAATTTTTCCTTTTTTTTATAAATTAAACATTTCTTAAATTCGGAAAAGAAAAAGATTGGTGTAAGAAATCAGAAAATCAAGAAGGATTAGTTCACGGTTGGGACACTTACACTTTTTTGATATATAAAAGTAACTAAGTCTAATTAATTTTTATCTTTTCCTTTATAAATTATATATATTTTACGTTTTGGAAAGAAAAGTTTAGCATAGAAAATTATAAAAATAAAAACTACAGCTCCAGAGCTGGAAACTATGATTTTTTTCTGGACATTAGAGTAACTAAATAAAACATTTTTTGAATTTCCTTTTTTTTCACTTAACACACCTTCTATATTTTTTTAAGAACTACTAGATTGGTCTAAGGAATCCAAAAAATCTAAAATGTTGATTTTAGGGTTTGAAAATTATTTTTTTTTTGTACATAAAAGTAACTAGGTCCAATTATTTTTTTCTTTTTGTTTATACTTTATGTATGTGCTTATGTATGTATCTCTATACTACATTAAAGCACTTTGGTAAAGGGTATATAAGATTCGGCACACTCTTACTTGTTTTTTATTATATTTTAAAAATGAATTATTTGAATAGCTTTAGCATATGCATACTTATTCATTGATTTTATTTTGCTTATCTTTAGAATAGTGTTATTGAGCTGCAGTTTGCTGTGGTCACATTTAAATGGTTAACAGCTTTTCTCTTTTGTGTTTCCGGTAAATTTTGTGCTGTTGTTTTTTTTTTATAATATAATGTTAAATATTCTTAAATTTGTCGCAAACCGAAAAACATCTTTGAAAATATCGTATTTTTTTAACAGTTTTAGCCTTAAATGGTGACAATATTTTTTGTTTTATTGTTTGTATTATATATCGAGCCTTATTTTCGATTTTATCGTCAGCGACATGCTATCGAAAATATACTTTTTTATTACAATTAAAATTTTATGGGCCTATCCATAGTTTAGAATTATCAAAATGCCAAAATTGTTCATAACTTTTAAGATACAAGCTGTGAAATTTTATCGTAAGCGACAATTTACGTACAAAAACATATTTGAATATATTAAAAAAGCCTGCTCCTGAACAATATAATTGTCGCTTACAATAAAATCGAAAATAAGG
Organism: Tachina grossa; assembly: GCA_949987645.1. Classification (NCBI taxonomy): domain Eukaryota; kingdom Metazoa; phylum Arthropoda; class Insecta; order Diptera; family Tachinidae; genus Tachina; species Tachina grossa. Next base: position 19,154,213 of record OX465276.1, on the reverse strand, counting down.
CTCGATATTATATTATATATTTATTATTTTTCGAATAAGCATTAGGCCAAAACACATCATTTACAATCATTTTATGCTGGTACTTCGAACCAGCGTTGCCGTTTTGGTTACTTGTAACCAAAATTGGTTACTTTTTTTCCCAATGTGTACTTGTGTACTTTTTTTCCATTTTGGTTACTTTTTTTCAACACAAAAATAACCATTTTTTATGCATATATGTACATATGTGGTATGTTAAATTTGCATATAACTAATTATCTTGATAAAAGATCACAATTTAAGCGTTTTTACAACGTTGTAAAGACAACACTGGATAATCAACATAGCGTTTAAAAAAAATACATGTCTGTCTCTGAACATATCAAGGCTTGGGGGCCAACTCTGTAATTTGAAACGAAAGAAAATGCTTTCGAATTTACATGTTATAAGCATACAAATTCGAAAGCATTTTCTTTCGTTTCGAATTACGGAGTAGACCCCCTGGTTTAAAAAATCAGATGCATTCATGGTTGCAAAATCTTTAAACGTCAAACACTATGTAAAAAGTTAAAAGCGAATTTTTTTATTTAAGTTTGAGAGCGTAATGGTAGGTACAGACTTAGCAACGTGTTTTTGCAACCAGGCAGATTGCATTGTCGGTCGCATAGTGTGTATTCTTGTTTATGGTTGCATTAGAAGTTGCTTTCGAAGTTTCGAAAAGATGAAAATGTTTTGATGTTTATGGGTTGCATTGGCGGTTGGATTGTACGTTGCATAGTCTGTATCAAAATATGCAACATGAAATATAAACGTGTTGCGTAAACACATTGCAAAGTGTGTACCCACTATAAGAAGCAGGGAACGAAGCCGATCGGCTGTGAGTCGGCTAACAGCCGCCTCTGGCAAATTTTCTAAATTAGAAGTAAGTGCTGATATGGTAATAGTTGAATTTTGGGACGCGGTTTCAAAACATACAAATGGGATTGAACGAAAAATGTTTTTATGATTTAATTAATTTAATGTAAAATTTAATGTCACTGCCACACAGCTGCTGAAAGGATTTTTTCGCAGCTAAGTCTAGTTAAAACTAAATATAGGAATAAGCTCGATTTTAAGACTTTTAGCTTTTTTAATAATGCAATCTAAAGAATTGTGCATCAATCGAAACAATTCCCATTATGTTTGGTCTGCCAAAGATTTGTTTTAATATTAACAAACTTAACTTTATCTATACAGTCTTGTGTTTTGATAACGAATGTAATTAAATTACATATTATTTGTTGTTACTAAAAACATTTTTGGTTTGGAATTTCTAATAAATAAAATAGATGCACAGTTGAATAAAGATGCTTGTTTTGTAAAGATTTTTGTTTGAGGTTTTCAAACTTATTATTAGTATTAAGAGTCTTACTATAAACATACGGAGTTTGTTAACTAAATTCAAAAATTTTGTGGGTTGAAGTCTACTGACGAGTTCCACAAGCGGGAACGAAATGCATATAGACAATTGCTGAACCATAAAAACAAGCCAATTTTTGAAATTTCTAATAATTTACCTGAAGTATTTTTTTTTTACAAAATTGATTTTATTGATTGTTAATTATAATAAGATATACTTTTAAAACTGAAATTCAAATTTATATACAAATTTATATGATTTTATATATTAACATATGTATGTATATTTTTCAACTGAACTACAAATAAAACAGTATTTTAAATACATAAAAATTTTGGTTACTTTTTTTTGCATTTGGTTACTTTTTTTTTGTATTGTGGTTACACAATTTTTTTGGTCGTGACAACGCTGCTTCGAACTGAATTAGAAACTTTTAGCGACTTCATTACTATCACTCACTCAGTATCTGTCTCCCGCTCTCTCTCTCTCTCTCTCTCTCTGTCTCTCTGTCTCTCTATCTCTCGCTTTGCCCTTCTTTCAATTGAATATGAGGACGAAAACGAGCTTAGATGTAATCTTAAAATAGTGGGCGCAACTTTAATTAAAAATATTGCATAATTTGCTCCGCACTTTAAAAAAAAAAAGAGTCAAATCACAAATATAGAAACAAATGGAGTTCGAATAATAACTAAAATTAACTAAAATTAATAGCCATGGGCCTGTGGCAAAAACTAAAAATAAAAAATATACTTAATAGTAACAAACCAAAAAAGTTTGTCTTAAGTAGAACAAAAAATAAGCAAATTAAGTAACATGTGCATAATTAGTAAAGAACAAACGACAATGGTAAGACTGTTGTAAATATAGAGATGGTAAAATTGAGCTTTAATTACAAAAAAGCTTTCAGCAAATTGAAATAAGATGAATCAAAACAATTCACACATTCCATTTGCAATAATGCTAAGTATATAAAGCAGAAATCTACATCAACTGACACCACACACAGTGGACCAAACATAAAAGAACGCTGATGCTGAAGGTTTAGTAGCCTTCGAAAACGGCTGGCTGTTCCGTTCAACTATGTGTTGTTAGTCAGAATATTTACAATAGACTTTGGTGTTATTTGTTACATGTTATCACATGTAATTTGGCTTAAAAAGCAATATGAACCTTAGCCCGTTCAAATCGCAAATATAGAAAAAAAAGAGTATAATTGTACCTCTCTTTGAGTGTACATAAAAAATTGTTTTTATATTTATGATTTGTTTTTTTTACCTCTACTGAGAATTTCTTAATTTTGAGTTGACCCTTAGAGGAGGAATTGGATATGCCGATATATAATCATAGTTCATTCTGTACTCTTTCTGCCAGTCAGAGATGACAGGTGCATTTTACATTTGCAAAGTCATTAATGGTCCTTCGAGCATTGAAATTTTAAAGCAATCAAACTCTTTTGAACTTATCAAATGACGGAATGAAAAATAGTATTAACGAGCCACAATGTTGCAAAAAAAAGTAAAATATTTTGAGTTTTAAAATAAATAGAAATATTTTATTTAAAAAATTTTCGAATTTCATTGTTGCTTAGACAATTCCAAAAAAAAAACACTATACTTTATTTAACAAATCAATAGCAAATATGCAAAAGTTGATGAAATTTTTTCTATTAAAAAAATTATGTCAAAAAATATGCCCCCCCCCCCTCCCACAAGTGTGAATTATTTATTACACGGTCATAAATAATCATACAAATGTAAATATTTATTCCGTCAATAAAATAAATTATATTAAATAATATACATAATTGTTTTGCTTATTTATCTGTTTAGTTTGCTTAGTACCAAATTAATCGTTGTACCAAGCATAATTTATTTGTGAGCTTAAATTTACATTTATGTATATATATATGACTGATGGATGCTGTAATTAAAATCTTGCTTAACTTTTCAGTGACAATTGGAAGAAAAAATTTATGGTACTTAAATAAAAAATAATCATTATTTCCATTTGAGCAAAATGTAGTACTTACGAGATTGCGGGCAAAATCTAGTCGATTTTCTATACAAAAAAAATCTACTTTGTCACTAGATTTTTGTTCAAATCTGCTTAAAATCTAGTAGAACTTACAGGGACTTTACATTGTCTCGATATCTAGTACTTACAAGATTTAGAGCTAAATCTAACTGCTTTTTATTAGATTTTCAAGACAAAAGGAAATCTCATTTGCTCAGTAGCTTTTTAGGAAATCTACTAAAAATTTAATATTTTTATTTAATTTTTTCTATCCTGTACAATATATTTGTATAAAAGACGAGTGAATTATCTACAGTCTGCTTAAAACGGTGTGTGAATTGGATAACTTACAGTTGTTAAGCTGTATTTTTGAAAAATTCTCAGTTAATAGGTTTTTTTTTGGATACAAAATCTTGATAAATGTCAAAGAAAAAAACTTGGTGTAAGCGTTATAGGTTTTCATAAAGATTTTGAGGAAAATCTGCTAGATTCTTGTACTAAAAAGTCAGCCTACGTACATGAAAAGGTGTGTGAATTAGCTACATTGGAGTTGTTATTTGGTTGTACTTTTGAATACAATTGCAATCAATGGGTTTTGCTTTGGATATGATAAATAAAAAACTTGGTGTAAACAACATAGATTTTGATAAAGATTTTTAAATTGACATTTAGCAGATTTCGTTTAGCTATAAGGGCTCTATTATTTGAGGGTAGCTTTGGCTGAAGTAGTTAGTACGTCGACTACAAAACCGAAGATCCTGGGTTGGATTCCGGTTCTGACAGTCATTAAATAAGCAAAACGCATTTTTTTAATATGCATTAGTGCATCATATGCATTTTGTATCAGTTGTTGGGGAAAAGTTGAAGTGATTAAGGCATAGACACTGATCACTGAACTACACGTGGCTGCAGCGGATTCTAACCCTATTGTAACACTAGAGTGCCCTGCCCTCCTTCGTCGGTATTGTGTCGCAGAATCATCGGCGAAGTAAAATAACTAATAAAAAAAAGATTTAAGTCGTCTCATTGATACCAGAGGCGCTGCAAAAAGCAGAGCTGTGAAGGATTGAAGCTTTCCTCTCTCTCTATTTTTTCCTTCATCACCTGTCTTCTTTATCACTATCCTTTATCTATAGAAGGTAACACCTAGTAATAGTAGTAGGTATTCATTGCCTGAGTGTTACTTCTCTTAAAAAAAGGCTCTATTAGGTTTTTCTTTCGCCCTTAAAATTTAAAAAAGTGTGCTTAAAGGGTTTGGCAGTTCAACTAAAGATATGCAAAGAATGAATTGCCTTAGAGCCTGTCAACATCTTAGTGGTGGCGTTAAGACAGCCCGAAACCCCCTGCTTTGCCTTAGTCGACTTAAGTGCTTATTACACATTGCCATAGAATTAAATAGACACAAGAACTAAATATAACCTTGGAATAAAATAAGAATAGTGACAATTTTTTTTTTCAAGATCCAGAAGCTATTTTAAAGTTTTGTATGAAAAAAACAAAAACTAAAAATTTTATGAATTTTAAAAAAGTTTCCTCAATTTATCATTTGCTTGGACTTTTATTACCAAACTAGAGTTAGAGTTTTCAAGTTGAAAAATAAGCCTGCTATTTTAAAAATACTTAAGATTATTTTTATTTTTCAAACACCTCATTGTAAACGTTTGTTTTTTTTATATTTACTTTAACACGAAGTAGATGTGGATAATTAACATTTTTGATTAATTTTCTAATTAAAAATTAATTTAAAAGAAGCTTTTATATGTAAATTTACATGCAGAATTCCCAGCAAAAGTTAAAACCGAAAATCAACATAAAATGCTGAACTTGACATTGAAATGAAAATATTTGCTATGACAAACAATGTTTAGACACACATACACACACACACACGTTTTACAGTCATCAAAGTCCGGCCAAGACATCTGCTTCTTCTTCCTCTTCTTCTTCAAACACACACTCACATACACACACACACACACACACACGCACAATGAACAACGTTACAGCGAGATTAATGACCGAAACGCAGACCTTATTACAATAATGTTAATGTTAACTGATTTGAATTAAAACAATGAGAAGAAAAATAAATAATTTGAATTAATTAAATACTAATTCTCTTTGAAAGCACTTGAAACTAGTTGCAGAAGCTGCCAACAATTTTGACCAATTTATTAAAATGAGTTTATAATAAGGCTAGTGTGAAAAGTTTTAATAGAAAACTTTAAGCAGCCCAAAAATTGTTTTCTCTTAAACTGTTTTCTAAGAGATTAGATCAACATAAAAAAAACTTCAAAATTACGCTTAGATCTTCTAGGGCCACTTCACGTATAAATATGCATCATTAAACGCAACAAGTCATCATTTACAACTTTTCAGTGGAAGTGACATAAACTTCTAAAACATTTCAATTTTGAAGTAATAACAATGGTAAGTGTGAAATTTTAAGGATTAAAAATCTTTAGGATTACAATTAAACCATTTATAAAATGGATTAACATAGAATTTGAATTTCAATTTTAAGTGAATTTTAAATGTGTTTTGCTCGTTTTGTACAGAAACTGTATATAATTGCCGTTTGTGTTATTGCTGCCGTTAATGCTGATGTTTCCCATTTAACTGGCTATGGTTACAATTATGATAAGCCCGCGGTAGCATTTGATCTGCCGCGACCAACTCCTTTAGCACATCATCAGTTGCCAAGGCCTGCAACAACCTATTTGCCTGCTGCTCAACCACAATATACTACAGGACATCATTCAGCGCCAGTTGATCATCACGATTACCCGCACGCTGTAACAGGCCCATCCAATGAATATCTGGCACCTCAGCGACAGTATTTTGGGCCAGCTTCAGCACCAGTAGATCATCAACATGATCAGCAACAATTTAATGGACCCACTCAACCCATTCCAGTACCTTCCAGCGAATACTTGCCTTCTCAGCTGCATACCTTTGGCCCTACTTTAGCACCCTTTGATGTAACCCAGCCTCAATATGCTAACCCCACCTTTACACCGGACTATCAGCAGCCAATCTCTACACCTAACAGTGAGTACTTGCCTCCTCAAATGCAACACCCTGTAGTCAGACAGCAGCCTTTTGAGCATCATGCTCAACCCATTAAACCTCCTGCCAGCGAATACTTACCCTCCCGACAACAGCAGCACCACACTACTCACGCTGACCATCAGCACATCTCTACACCCATTCACAATTATTTGCCGCCGCAGCAACAACAACACCAACATTTCCCTCAAACACACTCAACACCACACAGCGAATACTTGCCTCCACATGAGCAGCAGCATCATCAACAACATCAACAACATAAGCAACATCAGTATTATGACTATCAACATGATACCCAAGGTCAAGTTCAAAATGATGGTTACCATTACCATGTTCCTGCCAAACATTTCCGTTTCTAAATTCAAGCGGAAGCAGTGAAGCAAACGAAGCGTATCTTGTTAAATTAACAAGTTAAATCACTCACTATTAAAATGTGTTTTATAGTTCATGTTATTAAAAATACTCGCACCATAGTGATGTTTGTTATGTAATTCTAGATTAAATTGTCAAAAAAAAAAAAAAAATTAATTAATTTAAGATAAAAAAAATTTAAGAAAAAACCATAAGCAAACTAAATAAGGCACATGTAAAGAACAAAAAACAACGATGGCAAGAATTGTTGTTGTAAACTAGAGATAATTAAAACATTTTTAGTATGATGAAACAAAACAATTCACATATTCCATTTGCTGAAATTTACATCAACTGACGCCACACACACACATACACATTAAACCAAAAACACAAGAAAGCTAATGATGAAGGTGTAAAGGCCTTCGAAAACCTCTGTTGTTCCGTACTGCTAATGTTTTTCTGAACTTTAACCTTCGCTTTCATGAAGATAATTTTGTATTTGAACTCATGATATCTACCTGGGTAGATAATGACTTTTTCCATTCAATTTGTATAAAAGTTTTTATGTATGTAAAATAATTTTTTATCGAAATAGTAAGAATTCTTAATGCAGTTTTAAAATTATCGATAATTAAATAAAAAAAAAAAAAATCAATGTGAGTCCGATCACAGAGAAGATGTGTAAACATCTAGTAATGAAATTTTTTTTTAAGTTGGAATTACTTATGCTTTTAGTATCTTTTTTTAAATTAATTGATTAAAAGTATCAAAACTTTCAATATTGTAAATACATATGAATTTGTTGGTTTTTGTTTGTTTTAGTAAACTTATTTGGTTAGTAAATGGGCACACTTCAATAAGCAGTAAATTTACTGATTACTAAAAAAATTCAATAAATTTTTACTGCTAATGAAATTTAATTTGCATTACCAGTAACATCGTAGGGCCGTAATCATAATAAAATTGTAGCAAGTGGCAAAGTTTTTTCATTCAAATTTTTAAACTTTTGTATGAAAAACATTTAGCCACTTGGTAGAATTTCATTATGAATACGGGCATTACTGATTACTGAAAATTCAATGCACGTCATCATATAACAAATCATTTAGGCAATTTATAAAAATTGTAGAAAAATATTTTAGTAATCAGTAAAAATTTACTTGTTAAACATTTTTTATTGTTTTTACTGAAACTTTAGTGGTACTGCAGTGCTCAACTATGGTAAATGCCTTGACTTTTACTTTTTAATTTTTAATTCCTGTTGTTCATCGTTTAGTTGCTGCTGTTCTTGTTGTTGTGTACGCATTGCAATTAAAATAAATTCAGTAAAGTGCGACTTTGACTCGCGCACATTCGGTTTTGATCATTTTTTTTTTTTTGATTTAGCTTTCTTAATTTTTTAAGTTTTTTCAGTTTAAACGATTTTTTTCAGTTTTATCGCTTTTTTCTCGTTTTGGCGTTTTTTTCTCTTTTTGGGTTTTTTTAATTTTCGCAATTTTTTTTCATTTTGGCGATTTTTCCATTTTGGCGATTTTTTGTTTTTGGCAATTTTTTTCTGTTTTTTTTTTGGTTTTTTCATTTTGGCGATTTTTTTCTGTTTTTGGGGTTTTTTATTTAGGCGATTTTTTTGTTTAAGGATTTTTTTTTAATTTTGGTGATTTCTCCGGTTTTTCGCGATTTATTTTAGTCCTAGAGATTTTTTTGTATTTTTTTTGGCGATTTTTTATATTTGGCGATTTTATATTTTTTTGATTTTTTAGTTTTACCGTTTATGAAAATTTCAAGAGTTTTACTCTTACGGTTTCCAAGATACAGCAAGTTGTCAAAATTACAAAGTCAAAATTGCATTAACTGATGGAACACCCATTGATTTAAATTTTTTAAATTTAGTGTTAATTGTTGTAGTCTGTATACAAATACACTAACTTTTAAAATTTCAAGTGTATATATGTATGTACATACAATTGTATGTATATTACATTGGATTTTAACATTTTTCGTTGCTCGTTTTGGAACACTCTTTAGTTTTTAACTCTCATGTATTTGTTGTTGTAGTGGCCAAATGTCCAAATTTCAAGTCCGTAGCTCTTACGGTTCATTTTCACCTTTGGTGTGCGGAAATATACAGAAAAATAACCGGCGGCGGCGCACCGTCGGCTTCGAGCCGGTCGACTTGTTTCTCTGCTTGGTATTGCTTCTTTCGAACACTAATACACTCATACATAGCTCACACCGATTTGACAATGCAAAGCAAAAGCAAAAAGCAAAGAAATCTCAGCAAAGAAATCTCAGCAAAGAAATCTCAGCAAAGAAATCAAAGTCAAAAGATTTTTACCCCCTAGCGTATAGATGTTTACACATCAAAAAAAAAATAAAAAAATCGTATTATTCAGTAGTAGAAGTTAGAAATTTTGAAAGATGGCTCGTCTGCCTCAACTAATTACAAAAAACTTGTCTTCAGTGGATACAAGTTTTTGCATTATGAGCTCACCGGTAAGAGACCAAATTTGCAGATTTTCTAAGATAAATCAGCTCCAATAAGGGATATATTTGAAATGATCTACTCAAATTTGAAAACATACTATCGACCTTATGAATGTATAACTGTAGACGAGCAGCTATATGGATATCGAGGTCGCACAAAATTTACTCAATATATATCTTCAAAAACCAGCAAAGTAGGTATACAAATTTGGTGGGCTTGCGATTCACTAACATTGTATCCTTTAAATGGACAAATATACATCGGAAAAGAGGGTAATTGTAGAGACGTGAACCAAGATGAACGAGTCGTGAAGGATTTAAATGCTCCTTACAAAAATTCAGGAAGAAACGTGACCGTAGATAATTTTTGATGTGTAAACATCTATACGCTAGGGGGTAAAAATCTTTTTCACTGAGATTTCTTTGCTGAGATGCACACAGCGTTGTCAAATCGGTGTGAGCTATGTATGAGTGTATTAGTGTTTGAAAGAAGCAATACAAACTTATTTAAAATATTATAAATACATAGGAATTTTCTGCTTTTTGTTTTTTGGGGTCGTTAGGTTTTTTGCTTCATTAGGGTTCCATACACCAAAGGTGAAAATAATAATTGCTTTATTAGGGTTCCGTACACCAAAGGTGAAAATGAACTCTATTGTTTTCAGTACGCTGTCCGTTCCTCTGTTACAGAGTATTTCCTTGATAACCGTAAGAGCTACGGACCTGAAATTCGGACACAGTGTGTAGACATTTGGCCGCTACAACAGCAAATATATGAGAGTTAAAAATTAAAGGGTGTTCCAAAACGAGCAACGAAAAATGTTAAAATACAATGTAATATACATACACTTGAATTTTGTAAAGTTAGTGTATTTTTATACAGACTACAACAATTAACAGTAAATTTAAAAGATTTAAATTAAAGGGTGTTCCATCAGCTAATGCAATTTTGGCTTTGTAACTTTGACAACTTGCTGTATCTTGGAAACCGTAAGAGCAAAACTCTTAAAATTTTCAAAAACGGTCAAACTAAAAAATCAAAAAATTATAAAATCGCCTAATCTAAAAAAATCGCCAAAAAAATCGCCAAAAAAATCGCCAAAACCGAAAAAAGCACCAAACTAAAAAAAAAAATTCTAGGACTAAAATAAATCGCGAAAACCCGGAAAAATCGTCAAAATGAAAAAAATCGCCAAAGTGAAAAAAATCCAAAAACAGAAAAATAATCGCCAAAATGAAAAAAAAATCGCCAAAATAAAAAAAATCGCAAAAATTAAAAAAAGCCCTTAAACAAAAAAATCGCCTAAAAAAACCCCCAAAAACAAACAAAAAACCGCCAAAATGAAAAAAACCCCAAAAACAGAAAAAAGTCGCCAAAATGGAAAAAATCGACAAAATGAAAAAAATTTCGAAAATTAAAAGAACCCCAAAAAAAGAGAAAAAAAACGCCAAAAAGAGAAAAAAGCGACCAAGCTGAAAAAATCGTTTAAACTGGAAAAACTTAAAAAGGAAAAAAGCCACATCAAAAAAATGCTCAAAACCGAATGTACGGAACCCTTCGTGCGCGAGTCAAAGTCGCACTTTACTGAATTTATTTTAATTGCAATGCGTACACAACAACAGCAACAACTAAACGATGAACAACAGGAATTAAAAAGTAAAAAGTAAAAGTAAAGGCATTTACCATAGATGAGCACTGCAGTACCACTAAAATTTCAGTAAAAATAATAAAAAAAGCGCCAAAAACCGAAAAAACGCAATAAACGAAAAAAAAAGCCAAAACTATTTGTTATATAGGCTAAAGTGTCTGCACGGAACCCTTCGTGCGCGGGTCAAAGTCGCACTTTACTGAATTTATTACTAATTGCCGTACATTAAGTTATCATAGGCAAATAAAAACAAACGTTTTTCATTACTAGATGTTTACACATCTCGCCTGTGATCGGACTCACATTGCTTTTTTTTACTTCTTTGTCGTTGCTTGAAGAACTTATAAAATGGAATATGACAATAGTTGGTACTCTGAAGAAAAACAAACGATATATACCTGAAGAGATCAAAGCCTCCAAAAATCGAGAAGCGTTTTCTAGTGAATTTGGATTTGGCCTGAATGCAACCATGACTTCTGATGCGCCAGCAAAAGGAAAGGCGGTAGTGTTACTTTCATATAAGCATCGCGATGCAGTTACTTCGGATTAAAAACAGAAGCCAAAAATTATTCAATTTTACAACAAAAATAAAGGAGGCGTTAACATAATGGACAAAATGTTGTCTCAATACTCTACCAAAAGAGCAACAAGACGTTGGGCTCTGGCGATGTTTTTTAATTTATTGGATATTTCAGCCCTAGCAGCTTACACAGAGAAAACAGTACCTAATAATTACCTCATAGAATAGAACAAAATTAATAAGAAATCTCTATGATTTTTTTTCAATAAGGAAATTTTATTAATTTCATAGAGAAAACCTTTTTGAAAAAATCAAGAAGAAATCTTGTAGTTTTTATGAGGTTATCTTATTGATTTTTTTAATAAGGTTTTCTTCTTGATTTTATGAGGCGACTTCATAAAATAAAAAAAAATTATGTCTTTCTTTATTATTTGTGCTTTGCTTATGTATTTTCATTTAAATTCTATACCATATACTTATGTATGTATGTAGTATATGTAGATGTTATTTATTTATACTATAAATACTTACATAGATACATACATATTATATTGTATTCTTAATTAATTACCTCACCATACATACATATTATTACTTGAAAGGAGACAAGTATTGAACCAGCAAACTTCTGACTGATAGACAAACACTCTAACCAATAAGCTAACAAGCAGTCTGAATAATCATTGAAATAATTTTGCAAACATGCTTATACAAAAATGAAAAAGATCATGAAAAAACAATTGTCTGTGTCTATTTATAGATATGAAATAACAAGACACCTCATAAAATCAAGAAGATTTCCTTATTAAAAAAATTAATAAGATGCTTTACAAATAATCATATAGGAACCTAACAAAATCAAGAAGAAAACCTTATTGAAAAAATCAATAAGGCAACCTAATAAAATCAATAAGAAATCGATATAGTTTACAATTTATAAGAGAACCTAATAGAATCAAGAAGTTTTTCTCTATGGATTGTTTTTTTGGTGCCAAAAATAACGGAAATTGAGTAAAAAAAAGTTGCGAATAATAAGATTTCTTCTTGATTTTATGTGGTTTTCTTCTTGATAAAATTAATAAGATTTACCACATAAAAACAATAAGGAATCTCTATGAAAAAATCTTCGCTTCTTTCTGCTGGGATACCCCTTAGCCTAAAAACGTTTCATAGAGAAAATCTTATTGATTCTATGAGGCAGTTTTTTCTCTGTGTACATCATGTATGCCAAAAATAACACACAAGGTACAGATAAAAAATCCGGACGTAGAATGTTCTTGAGCTCTTTGGGTACAAATCTTTGTATCCCACAAATAAAATCTCGAGCCGAAGACCAGATGGTAGTTAGTAAATTTGTTATCAAGACAGCAATAGAATGTATTTTAGGTAAGCTTGTGAATAATTGTTGATGATAGTATAAAATAACTGAATAGTTTAGGTGAACCGATTCCTGGACGCAACAGTGAAGATGAGTTTGAAGCAAATGAAGAGCCACAACGGGATGCTACAGGGCGCATAAAGCAAAAGGGTGGATGATACATATGCTACCGAGAGTCTAAAAGAAAGAGAGCTACTCGGCAAGAATGCATCAAATGTAGAAATGTAACATGTGGTGCACATTGTCTTACAAAGTGCCAGAACTGCTATAAGTGCTCAAGTTCGGAAAAATATTGTTTACGAGAAAAATGCACTAGTTAAGTTACCAAACCAATATAAGTTACCATAAAAGTAAGTGTATCTACCACGGTATATATTTATGAGCCCATATATGCAAAACAAAAAACAAAATATTAAACAACTTCTGCAATCTTACAATAAATTGTTTTATTTATTTATTTCCTGAAAATTCATCAAATTTTGATAACTGAGCTGAAAGCAATTTGAAATTTGATCAAAACTGTATAAGTTATTAATAACTGAAAATCAAAATATCTACCCCGGTAGATACTATGAAAGCGAAGGTTAATGTTAGTTGTTTGATTAAAAATTATGATATGTAATTTTGCCAACAGAGCGCTACGAATTTGATTGCGCCCAATAAAATCGTAAATAAAAACAAATACAGTTTTTTTTTTAGTATTTCAATCAATTTGGAAAAGCTTTGAAATGAGCATATCATTAGTTGATATGCAAAATTACGTAACAAAATTTTTTTTTAATTCTATAGGAGAGAAAAAATAAACAAAAATATTCAAGTGACTGAACCCAGTTGGCCACGTCTTTAAGACATCTTTGACGACGGGTACAAGACAATGGTAAGTCGTAGAAGACATAAATACTAAAGACAACTCCATACAAATCGTTGACGAAATTTTCATACAAATGGCGGCGAGGTCACACAAGACCAGATGAGCGACATTGTCGCTAAGATTGTCCTCAACAAGGCTTTATTCAAGACAAAACGTGTGATACTGTCGCTCAGATTGTCATCAACAAGGCTTTATTGAAGACATAACGAGGGACATTGTCGCTCATATTGTCGTCAACAATGCTTTATTGAAGACACAACGAGGGACATTGTCGCTCAGATTGTCCTCGACAAGGCTTTGTTGAAGACAAAACGTATGACACTGTCGCTCAGATGGTCCCCAACAAAGTTTTATTGAAGAGAAAACGTGTGACATTGTCGTTCAGATAGTCATGAACGCCGATTTCTTTTAAATTGTCGATTAGAAAACTTAATCTACAGACGACATGTCGTACATGAATCGTCGAAGACAATGTCGTCTAGGACGATTTGGACAACTGGGAAGTAAAGTTTTTTTACATACATTTGTAACACGGCTCATTGCACAGAAAAAATTATTCCCAAAAACATTTCAAACAAAAGTGTGTTTGGAAATATAATTTAGATTCAGTAAATATTTTTTACTGTTCCAGTAAATTATTTGTTCCAATTTTATTTTAAGTATCAATCTGTTAGTGAAGACGGTAAAACGCTTTCTGTGAGCTCTGACCATCTGATTATTTTGATACGAAATCTCGCAAAGAAAAAAGAAAACACAACAAAAACAAACTAAGAGAATTCTTTTTATTATTTGCATATTTGTTAAAACAGAAAGTTAGAAAAACATTTATACATATATACATATACATATATATATATATAAAACACATCCTATAAAAAAAAACCACTAGTCCTATCTTTCAACATCTGATGGGTGATCCACCAGACAGGTTGATTCTCCAGAATCAACCTTTATTTACTACTGATAAAACGAAGAAACTAAAAATTTCTACAATTGGTCCTAAATATTTGGTGATGAAAAGAATCACAAGTAAGCCCAATGAAAGTGAAAACAAGGAGTACATGGAAACTTTGAGTAACGTTTCTCCATTCTTAATTAAGAAGGTCATTGATAGTGTATGTGGAAGTGAAGTTGAAATCTGCAAAAAAGTTCGCGATGGCAGTATTTTAATTAAAACTAAAAATAATTTACAGGCAACTAAACTTATTACTCTAACTTCACTCTCACCAACTATTCGAGTTGAAATCAATGAACACGCCAATCTAAACTACTCAAAAGGTGTGATCTACTCTAACGATCTAAGAGGAATAGATGAGAATGAAATACTGAAGGAATTAAAAAGCCAAAATGTAATAGAAATTAAAAAAATATTGAAGAAATCTGGTAAAGATCTTATTGAAACGGGGCTATTAATAATAACTCTAACTACACTCAGTTTACCTGAGTACATAAACATCGGTTACGAAAAAGTCAAATTACGCCCTTACATTCCCTACCCGTTAAGATGCCGTAAATGCCTGCGCTTCGGACATACAACAAATTCATGTACCAACAAAAAAATATGTCCAAATTGTGCTCTTGAGTACCATTTCGAAGAAGACGACGAAATTTGTAACAATCCAATAACATGTGTAAACTGCATCAACAACGATTACGAAAACAGTAAACACAGTGCACTTGACAAAATTTGCCCAGTATTCTTAAAGGAGAAAGAAATACAAGCTATCGTTACTCTAGAAAAATTAGACAGAAAAAAAGCAATAGAGACATATAAAGAACGCCACCAACACGGACAAACATCTTTCTCGTCAATAGTAAAATCTACAACAACACCGCCAAATACATCATCAGCTTCAATAAATAATAATGTAAACCTTAGTAATGCAGCATCAAGAGAAATAGTGAAATACAGCGATGATGATATGCCCTCATGCTCCAACGTAATATCAACGCAACTCTCTCCGAAAACAAAAAAAGTAACAATCCTACCAAAAAATACTTCAAATAAAACAAAACAATCACTAAAAAGAAGAAATAATAAAAAAATTGAGAACATAAAAAAACAACAAAAATATAAAACCAATGTAGATGACATTGAAGATGTAGACTCAATGTCACAAGATAATGAGTAATAACATGTAATATTTACAGTAGACACTCTGTTATCTGACCAGCACCGCCGATCGTGGTTTTTGACACATTGTCGGACAGTGGAATCCTGGCCATAAGGCTGGTATTCCGTATTGGCTGACATGAGTCATCGCACACTTTCGGTGGTGCTTTTCATATGGCAGAGTTTAGTTATGAAATAATTTACAATGAGCTAGTATTCAAATAACTATTTTGTACTTAATTTCCTTTACATGACCTATTCGGCCTTGCTTATGGGCTATCGGGTACCGCTCGCGTCGAGATATATCTCTGTCGCGGGGGTATTTGATGGCTAGACGCTGTGGCTGGATAAGTTAAACTAACATCTTCATGCACTCCCTGAACATCATACAATGGAATATTAGAGGATATATTGTAAATTATAATGAATTGCAATTTTTGATAAAAAAATATAATATTAAAATTGTTTCTATACAAGAATCACATATAGTTAATACCACCAACATTCCTGTACCCAATAATTTTACCTTATATAATTATAATAATTCAAATTCGTACGGTGGGGTATCCCTTTTAATACACAATTCCATTCAACATAAACAAATCCAATTAACTAATGACTTTGAAGCTATTGGGTTGGAAATAAATTCCAAAATTAAATTTAATATTATATCCGCATACATTTCTCCCAACATAAGATTTAATTATTACAATTTGCAAAATACCTTAGGCAACTTCAACATACCTACTCTGATAACGGGCGATTTTAATAGCTGGCATATTAACTGGGGGTCCAATAGAAATAATAAAAGAGGCATTCTTATTGATAAATTCATAAGAAATAATAATTTTATGTTACTCAATGATAAATCCCCCACACACTTTTCTACCCAAAACACATTTACCCACATAGACGTGACATTTTGTTCTTCAGAAATCTTTGTACATTGTAATTGGCATATTGAACAAGACCTATGGGGAAGTGACCACTTCCCAATTATCTTGTCCCTATTTAGAAATAATTATGAATTAAATCATTCCATTAAACCATATTTCAAATTAGACAAAGCTAATTGGGAAATTTATTCCCAAAAATGCTCCCTACTCGATGCGAATAGACCAGTACACCCAAATGTTAATAAAGAAGCCGCAAACTTAAAGAAAATCATCATCCAATCATCAAATGAATCAATCCCGCAACTTAAACCTTTGAAGACATCCTTTTCAGTCCCATGGTGGAGTCCACTACTAACTCAATTAAAAGAGGAAAAAAACAGACTTTGGTATATTTTTAGAAGAAATATCAACAATGATAATATGATAAAATATAAAAAGGCAAACGCACTTTTTAAGAGAGAAATAAAGGCAGCTAAAAGAAAGTCCCTTTATAATTTTACCTCTGAAATTAATCCCAACACTTCTACAAAAAAAAATTTGGAATAACATCAAAAGATTTTGTGGTTACAAAACATCATCCACTATACACTGTATCCAAAATGACAATCCACCTTATAACAAACTAACTAACCATTCCGATATTGCGAGCGAATTAGGACGATTTTGGTCTCTTAATTCAACAAACGAAAGATTTCCAAAAAAATTTCAGGATAACAAATCTAATTTCATTAATAACTTTAGTAACATATGCCCATGTAAAAAAGCTAAATTAATAGAACAAGACATAAATAATACTGAATTTTTATATACTTTGCATAGACTTAAGGGGAAATCTCCCGGCCTAGATAGAATCTCATATACAATGATTAAACAATCTCCAAAAGTAATTAAAAGTAGAATATTAAACTTATTTAACAAAATTTTCAGTACACACATCCCCCAACAATACAAAACTTCAGTAGTTATCCCAATTTTGAAACCCAATAACGACAAAACCATAACTAAATCGTATAGACCAATCTCCTTAAATTCGTGTATAAGCAAAATATTGGATAGAATTATAGCTAACAGAATCTGGTGGCTAATAGCTTCAAATAACCTCCTAAACAATAACCAATTTGGCTTTAAGAAAGGTAAATCGACCGTTGAGGCACTTATGTTTATAGAACAGCTGGCTGCAAGCGGCCTAAATTCTAAAAATCATATTACAATAGTAGCTCTGGATTTTGAAAAAGCGTACGAAAAAGTAGGGATACACTCTGTTATTGACCAGTTGGTTTCATGGAAGGTGGGACCAAAAATTATAAATTATGTTATAAACTTCATGCATAATCGAAAATTTGTTGTCCGAGTAGGGAAAACACTTTCACAACCATTTAACATGTACAATGGAATCCCACAAGGGTCTCCATTGTCAGTAGTACTTTTCCTCATTGCATACAATAAACTCTGTAATATAATATCCTTACACAAAAATATAAATTACTTTGCTTATGCTGATGACTTCAATTTAGTAATAAAATCAAATAAGAATAAAAACCCAAATATCAACATAAGTAACATAGTCCAGGATATACTAAATTGGTGCGAGGAATCAGGCGCTGTTTTATCTAATACTAAATGTAAATATCTACATATTTGTAGAAAACACAATTGCTCCTGCAATCTTTATGCAGGTAGAATTCAACCCCAACAAACCGATAAACTTAAAATATTAGGCGTAACTTTTAATAGAACTCTTAGATGGAATACCCATATCACAAACGTAACAAAAGATTTATCAATACGTTCAAACATTATTAAATGTTTATCATCTACGAAATTCAATTCAAGTACAATTTCTCTCCTCAATATCATTAACACAATAATAATATCGAAAATTAGATATGGATTGTTCATTTATGGTAGCTCACCTAAAACCTCGTTAAAAACAATCAAAACGATCCTAAATTCCAACATACGCTGCGCACTAGGCGCACTACGAACAACTCCAATCAACAATATAATGTACGAAACGAATTTTCTTGATTTAGAACACCTTTATGAAATCGAGTCACTAAAACTGATTAATTCCCTAACATCTTGTTACGATACCCCATTAAGAAAAATTGTAGAAAATGGCTTTAAATCTAAGAAAATACCCAAAATCAAATCTTCATTGTATAGAGCTATCAAATCAATTTTCAAACATGAACTACCAACAGAAATACTCAAACCATGCATATTAACACATCCCCCCTGGCTACTGAAACCACAAAGCATTGATAAGACTCTTTCAGTATATAACAAAAACAACACACCATCAATGCAATACTGTACATTATTCCATGCAATCGTAGAGAAATACCAACATAGAAGTTTTATATATACCGATGGATCTAAATCAACCGATACTGTATCTTTTGCAATAACGCTAGAGGACAAAGTAATTAAAACATCTCTATTGCCTAATTACAGTACAGTATTTTCTGCCGAAATCATAGCAATCTACAAAGCCATCGAGTACTGTACCAAGCGTGGGAGTTATGCAATTTGCACAGACTCTTTATCTTCAATAAGAGCCATAACAAACATAAATAGTAACAACTTCTATGCAGCTAGTATCCGAAATTCCCTTATTGAACACTTTCCAAAATTTGTTATCATCTGGATACCTGGTCATTCTCTTATAAAAGGAAATGAGTTTGCAGACTACACTGCAAAACAGGCTTTAAAAACACCACTAATAACAACTATCAATAGAAATTTTTGGGATATAAAAAAGCTTATGACTGAAGACATTAAACAACGCAATCTTACCAATATTTGGAATCAAACAAATATTTGGTACAAGACAGTTAACACCAACCATAGCAATATATACACCTTTTCACCCAATAACTCTGAGATAAATCGTACAGATTTGATAAAATTCATTAGACTTCGTTTAGGTCATACTATATTAACCCACATCCATATAATAAAAGGAACTAACCCAACCATTTGCGAATGTGACAACACGAGCCCCCTTAATATAACACATTTTCTTTCTATTTGCCCAAAATTCCAACATCAGAGACATAAAATCTTCTCTCAAAACAATCCCCTTAACTCACTTTCTTCTCCATCAGTATATTCAATCAAACAAATATTGCAATTCTTAAAAACTACCAAGCTTTATAATAAAATATAACCAATTTTGTAATCAGTGGCTCAGTTGGTGCGTCGTTCGGTGGGTGTTCGCTCTGTGGACGGATGGGGCCTCTCGTGCATTTTGCCGCGACTAGGTATAATTTTTATGGCTTTCGACAGCGGGATGTATGGGGGATCATTCTAGTTCGGGGGTGTGTACTTGCTGATTGACGAGTGGACTGGGCTACTGTTAAAATATGTATACATATATGTATGTTTATATATTTTTTTTAGAAATAAGCACAATATACACTAGATAATATATATATAATTAGGATAAATCATCATACCTGTAAATTTTAAAGCTTAAGGCCTTGTTGCTATAGCTTATACATATAAATATATACACTTATGTATATATATATATATATAGTATATATTTAGTACTTACATTAATGTATTTGCTAAACCTTGTAAATAAATAAATAAATAAATAAATTTTATTTTATGTAAAAAAAACTGCATAGAATGAAAATTATCTATATAAAGTAAAATTTGTAACAAAATTTTTTATATTTATTTTTTGATGTGTAAACATCTATACGCTAGGGGGTAAAAATCTTTTGACTTTGATTTCTTTGCTGAGATATCTTTGCTGAGATTTCTTTGCATTGTCAAATCGGTGTGAGCTATGTATGAGTGTAATAGTGTTTGAAAGAAGCAATACCAAGTAGAGAAACAAGTCGACCGACTCGAAGCCGACGGTGCGCCGCCGCCGGTTATTTTTCTGTATATTGCCGTACACCAAAGGGTGAAAATGAACCGTAAGAGCTACGGACTTGAAATTTGGACACAATGTGTAGACATTTGGCCACTACAACAACAAATACATGAGAGTTAAAAACTAAAGGGTGTTCCAAAACGAACAACGAAAAATGTTAAAATCCCATGTAATATACATAAAATTGTGTGTACATACATATATACACTTGAAATTTTAAAAGTTAGTGTATTTTTATACAGACTACAACAATTAACACTAAATTTAAAAAATTTAAATCAATGGGTGTTCCATCAGTTAATGCAATTTTGACTTTGTAATTTTGGCAACTTGCTGTATCTTGGAAACCGTAAGAGCAAAACTCTTGAAATTTTCAAAAACGGTGAAACTAAAAAATCAATAAAATATAAAATCGCCAAATATAAAAAATCGCAAAAAACAAAAAAAAATCACCAAAACGAAAAAACCACCAAATTAAAAAATCTCTGGGACTAAAATAAATCGCGAAAACCCGGAAAAATCGCCAAAATGAAAAAATCGCCTAAATAAAAAACCCCTAAAACAGAAAAAATCGCCAAAAAGAAAAAACCCCTAAAAAACATAAAAAAATCGCCAAAATGAAAAAATTGCCAAAATGAAAAAAATTGCGAAAATTAAAAAACCCAAAACGAGTAAAAAAAACGTCAAAACGAGAAAAAAGCGATAAACCTGAAAAAAAATCGTTTAAACTGAAAAAACTTAAAAAATTAAGAAAGCTAAATCAAAAAAAAAAAAATGATCAAAACCGAATGTGCGCGAGTCAAAGTCGCACTTTACTGAATTTATTTTAATTGCAATGCGTACACAACAACAAGAACAGCAACAACTAAACGATGAACAACAGGAATTAAAAATTAAAAAGTAAAAGTAAAGGCATTTACCATAGATGAGCACTGCAGTACCACTAAAGTTTCAGTAAAAACAATAAAAAATGTTTAACAAGTAAATTTTTACTGATTACTAAAATTTTGTTCTACATTTTTTATAAATTGCCTAAATGATTTGTTATATGATGAGGTGCATTGAATTTTCAGTAATCAGTAATGCCCGTATTCATAATTAAATTCTACCAAATGACTAAATGTTTTTCATACAAAAGTTTCAAAATTTGAATGAAAAAACTTTGACACTTGCTACGGGCCTACAATTTTACTAGTAATGCAAATTAAATTTCATTAGCAGTAAAAATTTACTGAATTTTTTTAGTAATCAGTAAATTTACTGCTTATTGCAATTTTGAATGCAGTACATATACATATACTGCAGTGTGCCCATTTACTAACCAAATAAGTTTAATAAAACAAACAAAAACCAACAAATTCATATGTATTTACAATATTGAAAGTTTTGATACTTTTAACTAATTAATTTAAAAAAAGATACTAAAAGCATAAGTACTTCCAACTTAAAAAAAAATTTCATTACTAGATATTTACACATCTCCTCTGTGATCGGACTCACATTGCTTTTTTTTATATTTAAATTTGTTATTTTCAGTTAAATTTATTTTTAACCCAAGACTAAAAAAAAGGAGTGTTATAAGTTTGTAGTATGTGTCTGTGTGTATGTGTATCTGTGTATCTGTGTGTCTGTCCGTGTCCACGTACAGGCCAAACGGCTGGACCGATTTTCATTTAGTTTTTTTGTTTGAAAGATGACTTGATCGAGAGGGTTCGTAGCTGTGTTTGAAGAAAATCGGTCCAGCCGTTTAGAAGTTATAACATCTTTTCTGAAAAAAGTCGGGGGTTTTTAAAATTTTTAATTTTTGTTATTGTATTATATAATGTAAAAAAATTTGTCTGATTTTTTTTAATTTTTTCTACAAATTATTTAATAGATATAAAAAAACACTTTATTTTTTTTTAAGATTTTTGTTTGCGGTTTTCAAACTTATTATGTTTGTATATTGTGATTCTCAATATAGTATTAAGAGTCTTACTATAAACATAGTCCCAAATCACACTGTGCAAGTCTTATTGCTAAGCTGATTAGTTTCCGGGAGAGAGAGACGAGGGGAACAGCAACTTTTCTTTTCCCCACGTCTCTCTCTCTCTCTTTCTCTCCTAATAAACTAATCCGCTTAGCAATAAGACTTGCATAGTGTAAATAGGGACATACGGAGTTTGTTAGCTAAATTCAAAAATTTTTTGGGTTGAAGTCTACTGACGAGTTTCAAAAGCGGGAATGAAATTCTTCACCACAAAAACAAGCCAATTTTTGAAAGTAAAAAAATAGTTGAACTTTTTATTTGATTATTTTTTTCAAATAAAATTTTAAAAAATTGGTAAGAATTGTTATTGATTCAGTTAATTTATTTTCTGATAATACGAAAAATTTTAGTGAATTTGTTTGTAAATTATAAAAAAATTCAGCAATTTTTTTTACAAAAAAAAATACAAAAAAAAAAATCTGCAAAAATGTTTTTCTGTTCCTATGTATGTAAGATCCATTTATGAATTTAAACTTTTGTGCAAAAATTATTAAATCATTAGTAGGAATAAATATTTCAACCCCAAGGCACAATTCTTTGGCAAATATTAGGTTATTTATAGTTTCAGTTTTTAACCGATTTCTTTGTTCTGTTTTGATGATTTTTATGACAGAAAATGACCGCTCTGCGTCCACACTGCCATGTGGCAAAATAGGCAATTTACACATAGACTTAAATTACTAAATAACAATATTCGGTAGATTTCAGGCCTTGTTCGGTAGAATTGGTTGATAGTTAAATTGACAAACATATTCGGTAGAAGCTACCGAATATCGGTAGAAGTGTGCACACTGCTTAGTGCAAAGTAAAATTTGCAAAGAATATTGTGGAACAGAAACACTTATCACTTTGCCAAAAAAATGCAATTTGATAAGTGCAAAGTGAAAAGTTGATAAGTTTTTTGTGGAATACGGCCCAGGTAAGGATTTTGATATCCTGCGGCTAGTTTTTGAGATATGTTCACTTTTAATCTATTAGTACAGAGGGGTTCCAATAAAAAAAATTGATTAATTGATTAAAAAATAAAAATATTCAAAAAAAAATCATATTTTTTTCCGACAAAATAAGCTATGGAACTCTAAAAAAATACTTGTTTTCTGATAGACTAAAATATGATATCTCATAAAAATACGCAAACCAGAGCAAAATATATATTTTTTTTGCAGGCCGATAAATTATTAATCATATTTAAACCATATTATGGAAGGCAAATCATTTATTTTTACAATAATGAGAGAATTAATTAGTTTTTTCGCTCTACTGAAAAGTTACCTTTTTTGAGTTGACGTGTTTTGAATAAAGGCTCTCGATATACATATACCCAGCAAAAAATTTCAAAAAAGCTAATCGAATTTGGAATTAAGCATTTTTGGTGGAAGCACTTCCCTACTGGATTACCAACTTAATGATTTTAACAAGGCGTGAAACTAAAATAATCGATTCTTGAGAAGTACTTAAATTTTTTTTATTTGTCAACATTTCACGTAATCTATTTCGTCTAAAAAAAATCATTCTCTTCATTTAGCAACTTGCACGTAATTTTTGTTAAATTTAAGGTAATGTGATTTGTAAGCGAGTAATGAAAATTGGCAATCAGAAAAGTAAGTCATTATATGTCAAGTAGTTCTAATGGTAATGTATAATTTTTTGCTGGGCAACTAATTGTTATATTAAAAGGCCTAAAGATATGCTTTGCAAAAATTTTAATTTTCTCAGCTGTTCAGCTAACATCCCAACCAACATTTTTATATAATGGTGTTAGGCGGTGGTTAATAGTCAGCTCAGGCCAAAAAATTTTAGGCGGAGGTGGCTAAGGTGCTGCCCATATATTACGTAACGCTGTTTTTCCCAATTTTTGATCCCCCACCCCCACCCTTGCCCGTGGAATAACGTAACAATGAGTTAAAAAATAAATTAAATAGTTAAAAGTTTTTATTAAAAAAAAAATTAAATTTAATTCATTGTTTTAAATTCATTTGTTAGACTAGCACAGTGCGTAGACAAAAATTAAATAAGCTTACATATGAACGCACTCCATATTTTGGCGAAACTATTTTTTAAATTTCTTCCCAAGTGTCCAAAAACTCCAAAAATTATGGTTTTATAGAGAGCTTATTCCTAAACTGTTTGTATGTATTAGTGATGTGTATTGGAATTCCAAAACATTCGGCCGTTTCTAGATATTCTTATTCGTTAAAAAATATATACAAAGAAATTCATAAATCCAAAACGAAATTTAAATGAATGGCACACAAATATTAGTTTGTAATAATTAAAAAAAATTATTATTATTATTTTTTGCTATGCGTTTTTTGCCAAATAATCTGCTATAGTTTTCCGTATTGATGGCTGAGCAGTATTTCAAACATCAAGACGAGAATTGGTATTAATCTTGCGGTCGCTTTCACTAGTTTCTATAAGTGAAGTCGTCGGGTATTTCAGAGCGCTTAAAGATGACTCCGTTTGGCCATCTTTAAATCAATCTAAAATGTGCGTGAAACAAAAAAAAAATTATATCTAGGATCAATAAAGGTTGCCATGGTGAATTACATTCTACAACATTACATTTTCAATAGATATTTGCCCATTAAAAAAAATACCTTGAAAATACCTTAACATTAGAGGAGCACACAATCTAGTTCCTAGACGCATTACACTGTTGTTTTCATAATATTTTTTTTTAAGTTCTGTTGCATTAAAAATTAATATAATATCCTTATGAAAATACGTCTATGTATGCAAGCTTCCATTAACACATCTCTCAAAACTTAAACATTGTAGCTTCAAGTTGACCAACAAAAATGTTAAAAGTAAATAATTTGATATTGTCATGTACATACATATATGAAAGAATAAATTTTTTGAAAGGACGCTTTTTTGTACATGAGAATTGCAAGAAACCTTTTCCTAAACTTCTGCAAATACCATTTCCTTCTATGTTTTTGGTGGATTTAATGTTAATATATGTCGCAGTTTAATATAAAAAAAGCAATGTGAGTCCGATCACAGAGGAGATGTGTAAACATCTAGTAATGAATTTTTTTTTTTTAAGTTGGAAGTACTTATGCTTTTAGTATCTTTTTTTAAATTAATTAATTAAAAGTATCAAAACTTTCAATATTGTTAATACATATGAATTTGTTGGTTTTTGTTTGTTTTATTAAACTTATTTGGTTAGTAAATGGGCACACTGCAGTATATGTATATGTACTGCATTCAAAATTGCAGTAAGCAGTAAATTTATTGATTACTAAAAAAGTTCAGTAAATTTTTACTGCTAATGAAATTTAATTTGCATTACTAGTAAAATTGTAGGGCCGTAGCAAGTGGCAAAGTTTTTTCATTCAAATTTTGAAACTTTTGTATGAAAAACATTTAGCCACTTGGTAGAATTTCATTATGAATACGGGCATTACTGATTAATGAAAATTCAATGCACCTCATCGTATAACAAATCATTTGGGCAATTTATAAAAATTGTAGAAAAAAATTTTAGTAATCAGTAAAATTTTTTTGTTTTTACTGAAACTTTAGTGGTACTGCAGTGCTCATCTATGGTAAATGCCTTTACTTTTACTTTTTAATTTTTAATTCCTGTTGTTGATCGTTGAGTTGTTGCTGTTCTTGTTGTTGTGTACGCATTGCAATTAAAATAAATTCAGTAAAATGCGACTTTGACTCGCGCACATTCGGTTTTGATTTTTTATATTTTTTATTTAGCTTTCTTCCTTTTTTAAGTTTTTTCAGTTTAAACGCTTTTTTTCAGTTTTATCGCTTTTTTCTCGTTTTGGCGTTTTTTTTCTCTTTTTGGGTTTTTTTAATTTTCGCAATTTTTTTTTTTCATTTTGGCGATTTTTTCATTTTGGCAATTTTTTCATTTTGGCGATTTTTTCATTTTGGCGATTTTTTTCTGTTTTTTTGGCTGTTTTTCATTTTGGCGATTTTTTTTTTGTTTGTTTTTGGGGTTTTTTTATTTAGGCGATTTTTTCATATTGGCGATTTTTTTCTTTGAGGATTTTTTTAATTTTGGCGATTTTTACGGGTTTTCGCGATTTATTTTAGTCCTAGAGAGTTTTTTAATTTGGTGCTTTTTTTCGTTTTGGCGATTTTTTTATATTTGGCGATTTTATATTTTATTGATTTTTTAGTTTCACCGTTTTTGAAAATTTCAAGAGTTTTGCTCTTACGGTTTCCAAGATACAGCAAGTTGCCAAAATTACAAAGTCAAAATTGCATTAACTGATGGAACACCCATTGATTTAAATTTTTTAAATTTAGTGTTAATTGTTGTAGTCTGTATAAAAATACACTAACTTTTAAAATTTCAAGTGTATATATGTATGTACATACAATTATATGTATATTATGTATTTAGTTTTTAACTCTCATGTATTTGTTGTTGTAGTGGCCAAATGCCTACACATTGTGTCCAAATTTCAAGTCCGTAGCTCTTACGGTTCATATTCACCTTTGGTGTACGGAAATATACAGAAAAATAACCGGCGGCGGCGCAGCGTCGGCTTCGAGCCGGTCAACTTGTTTCTCTGCTTGGTATTGCTTCTTTCAAACACTAATACACTCATACATAGCTCACACCGATTTGACAATGCTGTGTGCATCTCAGCAAAGAAATCTCAGCAAAGAAATCTCAGCAAAGAAATCAAAGTCAAAAGATATTTACCCCCTAGCGTATAGATGTTTACACATCAAAAGAAGTTTTTATGTACATACATATATTAAGAATATTTAATAATGTAAATGGATAAAGAAAGATGAGGAATTCAGAACCAGTTCAATTCAGTTTGACTACAATTTATTTAATTTATTATAAAAACTTTGTATAATTTTCAAATGTTATTTAACAACTATTAAATTTTTGGATAGTTTTCATAAACTTTAAGGTACGTTTTAAATATTCGACTTCGAATTCGCGAATATCAAAAGTTGACATTCGGCAGATGTATGTAGTATACATACTCGTACATAATATATGCAGGCAACACGTATGATCAATTAAATAAATAAATGAGAAAAACATACGTATTTTTGTACAAAATTAGTAATTTTTTCTGTTACGTAACATTTTCAAAGACCCCCTCCCCACCCCACCATAACAAATCGTAACAAAACTCGAACCCCCCTCTCCCCCCCTAGAGCGTTACATAATATATGGACAGCCCCTAAGCAAAATGTTAGCGGCTAAAATTACGCTAAACCAATGATTTTAGCCTTTATTATGAACAACTTTCGATCTTCGCCGGTAGTCGAAATTACTGATCGAAGGAATTTTCATTTGGTATTATGACAAGCATTCGACAAAGAATGTCATTGTTGTGAATATCACTCAAAGTGATTTTTAAAATTTGCAACAACTTTACCTAAAAGTAAAAAACATTCGTTTATAATAATTTTTTATAATAAAATACTTCATACTCATAGAAAGCTTAAGTCTGTTCGATAGAAAATTCGTTGCTCAACGACTACAAATGACTACACTTATAATTATACATTTCTCTCGTTGGCCAGCACTGATCTAAAACTATTAAGAACTCAATTTTAGGAGCTGAAATTCAATATAGTTTTAGTTTTAAAGCTTGTTAAAAATATTCTTAAAGTATTTTTTCTTACATTTGCTTAAAAAAAAAAGACAAAAAATAAAGTAAAAATCAATAAACACTTTTTTTATTATATACAATAGAGTGTTATTAAACTATTGTTGAAAACTAGCATGAGCACTTAATTTTAGGAGTGAGTGTAGGTGTAGTTGAAAGCAGCTCTAGTTGTGATTATATAGCATTATCTGATTTAACAGATAATGAATGTTGTAGCTTTTGTTCAGTGCTTCGACATTAGCCAATAACCTTTCGGACTATTTACTTTGGGAAGGGGCGTAGGAGTAGTGCGAGACTTTTTTGCAAATACAAACCTTAATGCTTTTTCTTTTTCAGCATCACGAGGTGAATCAGGAATTTTTCCATCACTAGCAAACACTGCACGAGTATTATTATATAGTGCATAGCACATAAATAAAATTAAAATAAAAATTTAATAAATAATTTCCAAATAATAAATCGTACGTACCTTGGCTTATGGCAGCCGCAATTATGGTTAAAAGCAAAAGCAAAAATGTGAGTTTCATTTCTTCGTATATTCTTGAGATATAGACTGAATTGGTGAAAAGATACTGTTGGACTTAATAATGGAGTACAATTGAGTGGGGTTTTTATACTATTTTCACTTTAACATATTTGTTTATTTTTTGGCATATAAAACGAGAGCTGTTATCTACATACGCATGTTCATATGAATATACATACATACGTATGCTTATATGTATTTTTATTCCAAGAACTCTTAAGTCGAACACACACTATGGAACATGAGTCACATTTTTAATATAATTTTGCCTTGATCAATAGTGTGAAAAGGACTGTCGTCAGTCCACAGTCAATCATAGAATTAATTGTGGTTAAGTGACAGTCAGCGGCCATGTTGATAGTGCGTGCCAAAAAGTGTCAGTCAAGAGATATTTTTGTAGCATAAACAACACAAGTTGGACGCGGTAAATAATTTTTTTTAAGCAATTCGTAAATTTTTATGAAATTCAAGCCTGTGGGAGATGTTAAAGTCGAATTATTCAGACAAAATCGTGAGAGGAATTGTTAGAGATAAGAAAAAAATTAAAATATGTAAGTCATTATGAAAAGTTTTTGTTAGCAATAATGCGCATCCAATGCCACAAACCAATGATCAAACCCATGTAATTTAAATGGGTTTGATCATATGTTTGTTTCAAAAACGAACTCTGAAAGGGTTCGATATAAGTCTAGTTAGTTTGTGTGTCTATTTTTAACCCCCGACTAAAAAAAGGGGTGTTATAAGTTTGTAGTGTGTGCCTGTGTGTCTGTGTATCTGTGTCCACGTACAGGCCAAACGGCTGGACCGATTTTTATTTAATTTTTTCTGTTTGAAAGATGACTTGATCGAGAGGGTTCTTAGCTATGTTTGAAGAAAATCGGTCCAGCCGTTTAGAAGATATAACATCTTTTCTGAAAAAATTTTTGATTTTTGTTATTTTTTTTAATGACTGTGATCGATAGTTTGAACAGAACAGGTCCAACTCATTCAATAGCTCGTTTTTGACACAAGCCAATGAGCAAAAACGTGTAATTTAAATGAGTTTGATCAAAAGTTTGTGTCATAAAATGAGCTACTAAATGAGTTCGATCCAAGTTAGTAGTCAACTATACTTGTATCGAACTCAAACCGATTTAAATTACATGGGTTTGATTATTGCTTTGTATCAAAAATGAGCTACTGAATGAGTTCGATCCAAGTCTATAATTAATACTATCATTCAGTACTAGACTTGTATCGAACTCTTTCAGAAGCTCGTTTTAGGCAAAAAACAATAATCAAACCCATGTAATTTAAATGGGTTCGATCAGAGAATTGTGACAAAAATGAACGAATGAACGAGTTGGACCCAGCTCTATCTAATAGACTTGTATCGAACTCTTTCAGTAGCTCGTTTTTGACAGAAACTAATTATCAAACACATGTAATTTAAATGGGTTTGATCACAGGTTTGTATCAAAAACGAGCTACTGAATGAGTTCGATATAATACTATTCAATACTGATACATTTTTGATTGTCACTCATGTTCGATGGTGTGTACCCAACATCAACGACAGATTTTCTTTTAAAATGTGCATACTTAGAAAATAGTTCTTATTAGCAACGTTGCCAATTATGGCATTTTCCGCCTAGATCTAGCAAATGTTTTTTTTTTTTTTTTTTTTTTTTTTTTTTTTTTTTTGCCTAATTCTATATACAAATGGCTAAATGTCATCTAGCCGGATGAGTTAATGATATAACTGAACAGAGTGAAATCTAAAACATGCAGACATGACGTTTTTTCTTACGCTCCGCACATATTTTCATTAAATTTTATATTTTTTGTAACTAAAACAAATAAAATTAGAGAGCATTGAAGTTACCGCCGTCGATATTATTATGGGATTGGTTAACTTGACAGCTAGTTTTTCTAAAGCTTGCAGAATTATTCTGTTGGAACATTTTGCCATTTCATTTAAACTATAAGGGAGTGACTTTTTAAATGGAACAAAGGTTTTTGCGAACTCTACACATTTTGTACAACATTTTGTTTATCCCTTCAAGAAAATAATATTTGTCGATTTTATCGTTGGAGTGAAATCTCTTTCCGGCGAACCATATCTTTCAACAATAAATATTCACAAATCCTTACATCCAAAACAAAATCACCAAAAGTGAAATGGTCGCCAAAAAAAAATCAGAAAAAATCGCCAAAATCAAAAATAAAGCACTAAAACGAAAAAAACGCTAAAATTTAAAAAATCGCTAAAACTAAAAACATCAAACAAAAATGGCCACAAAACCTTCAGAGCTAAAAAATCTGAAAAAACAACAAAAACCGAAACCAATAACCGAACAAAAATCGGCTAAACTAAGAAAACACTTCAGCTAAAAAAAAAATGTCTACATCAGGTAAGATATCCGATTATTGACTATGACACAAATAATATTTTGCTGCTACGAAATGGTCTGATTTTAGTTTGCTCGTGTTATGAAAACAATTAAGACTTAAGCCAGATTTTCTATAATTAATTTTTAATAAAAAAAAAGAATCGCTTCAAAATAGCAACAAGTTTCTGATAAGTCTTCTAATGTCGAAAAATAATAAAAGTTCCCAGCTAAAAAAATTATATATCGTCCATGTATTTTTAATATATGAATGTATATAACTAAATATGAATATATATGAATTTATGTATGGATATGTATGGGATTATACATGGCAAAAGTATTATATATGAATTGATATATGAACTAACATATGAAATGTATTATAATATATGAACTCGTATATGGAAAATTAATTATGAAGGTCTTCATATGTGGATCCATACACCCAGAAAAAAGATTGGTTGGAAAACGGTTAGTCCAATAAAATATCATTTACATTAACTATATTTCAGTTCATGCTATCAATTTTCTGTTAATCCAAACAAAAATCCATGTTCATTGCCATAAGGTCATAATTGTAACAAAGATATGATTGTGACAATACTTAAATTGATTGCATCAACCGAGCGTATGCTTTTGTCATGACTAATTAACTGATTGGTTAACCCAACCGAATAAAATATTACGAATTGAATTTTACTACCAACTTTTGGTATTAGCAACTAAAAAATTGTCGTTCTATATTAAAATTAAAATAAAAACTTTCAATCAGTTGCTGCAACTAACTAGACGTTGAGTTTACTATCATAGTTTATAGCAGCAAATTAAAAAGTTAACTTTTGTGACTTTCAAAGATATTATGATTTGTGAATTCTCAAATGGTTTTTGAAAGTCTGTGCATAAGTTAACAGGTTTGTGGCTTTTCAAAATGTGTGGTTGAAGAAATGTATGTATATAGACATGCTACACCATTAGCAAATAAATTTCAATTAAAATAAACTTTTGACAATATGTCAAATAGTGTTTGAAAGAAGCAATACCAAGCAGAGAAACAAGTAGACCGGCTCGAAGCCGACGGTGCGCCGCCGCCGGTTATTTTTCTGTATATTTCCGTACACCAAAGGTGAAAATGAACCGTAAGAGCTACGGAATTAGATTTTTGGACACAATGTGTAGACATTTGGCCACTACAACAACAAATACATGAGAGTTAAAAACTAAAGGGTGTTCCAAAACGAGCTACGAAAAATGTTAAAATCCCATGTAATATACATACAATTGTATGTACATACATATATACACTTGAAATTTTAAAAGTTAGTGTATTTTTATACAGACTACAACAATTAACACTAAATTTAAAAAAATTTAAATTAAAGGGTGTTCTATCAGTTAATGCAATTTTGACTTTGTAATTTTGACAACTTGCTGTATCTTGGAAACCGTAAGAGTAAAACTCTTGAAATCTTCAAAAACGGTAAACCTAAAAAATCAAAAAAATATAAAATCGCCAAATATAAAAAAATCGCCAAAACGAAAAAAAAGCACCAAATTAAAAAACTCTCTAGGACTAAAATAAATCGCGAAAAACCGTAAAAATCGCCAAAATTAAAAAAATCCTTAAAGAAAAAAATCGCCAATATGAAAAAATCGCCTAAATAAAAAAACCCCAAAAACAAACAAAAAAATCGCCAAAATGAAAAAAAGCCAAAAAAAAAAAACAAAAAAATCGCCAAAATGAAAAAATCACCAAAATGAAAAAATCGCCAAAATGAAAAAAAAATTGCGAAAATTAAAAAAACCCAAAAAGAGAAAAAAAACCCAAAAAGAGAAAAAAAAAACGCCAAAACGAGAAAAAGCGATAAAACTGAAAAAAATCGTTTAAACTGAAAAAACTTAAAAAAGGAAGAAAGCTAAATAAAAAATATAAAAAATCAAAACCGAATGTGCGCGAGTCAAAGTCGCATTTTATTGAATTAATTTTAATTGCAATGCGTACACAACAACAAGAACAGCAACAACTAAACGATCAACAACAGGAATTAAAAATTAAAAAGTAAAAGTAAAGGCATTTACCATAGATGAGCACTGCAGTACCACTAAAGTTTCAGTAAAAACAAAAAAAATTATACTGATTACTAAAATTTTTTTCTACAATTTTTATAAATTGCCTAAATGATTTGTTATATGATGAGGTGCATTGAATTTTCAGTAATCAGTAATGCCCGTATTCATAATGAAATTCTACCAAGTGGCTAAATGTTTTTCATACAAAACTTTCAAAATTTGAATGAAAAAACTTTGACACTTGCTACGGCCCTACAATTTTACTAGTAATGCAAATTAAATTTCATTAGCAGTAAAAATTTACTGAATTTTTTTAGTAATCAATAAATTTACTGCTTACTGCAATTTTGAATGCAGTACATATACATATACTGCAGTGTGCCCATTTACTAACCAAATAAGTTTAATAAAACAAACAAAAACCAACAAATTCATATGTATTTACAATATTGAAAGTTTTGATACTTTTAATTAATTAATTTAAAAAAAGATACTAAAAGCATAAGTACTTCCAACTTTAAAAAAAAAATTTTCATTACTAGATGTTTACACATTTTCTCTGTGATCGGACTCACATTGCTTTTTTTTTATTCCAGCAAGCAAGGCCAATTTTTCTTGTACAGTTACCAATTATGATATTGTTTTAATTATGTTAACCAAATTTTCGGTAGCAAGAATAACATCTATTTCAAATTCCATACTGTCAACCAATTTTTTCTGTTGCTGCAACTATTGGGTTGAGAGTTATAATTAAAATATATTAGTACCACAAGAAAATTTCAGTCGCTATAGCAGAATTCTATGATAGTTGCTGCAACCGCCAAAATTCAATTGGCAACAAACTCGGTTGTCACAACGCATCTGTTTTCTCTGTGTATATAGAAATAAGATGCAATATATGAAGCCATATAAAAATGTATGCATGCATGATATCTCACATAACATTTTTTCAATAAAATGCATGCTATCATTTTATTAACTCGATATTTTTTCTCTTTTTATCACTAGCGAATTGGAAATCTATTAAAAAATACATAGGGTATATAAAGTTTTACCGCGTTTAAAAAAGAAAAATTTTTTTTACCAAAAAAAAGGAAATTCTTGTCTATTTTATGCGTTGTGGCCTTATTTAATAAATCAAATAACCAAAAGGATAATTCTGTCATTGACTTGATAGAAAATAATGGAATACTCTAGATACCTTTAAGAAAAAAACTTCATATTACTGCAAAAAATTATATTGAAAACTAGTGTTAGTATAAAAACGGATTATTTATTGTTTTCTAATTGATTAGTTCTTAATCTGATTTCTTAAATTAAACTTTGTACGAATATGAGTTTTGTGTTTTAATCTACTTTTTTCTTAAAATGACGAATGAAATGTATTTTAGTTCGTTTTTAATTATTTTGTCTAAACTAATTTTACATTACATAAAACCTCCCTGTATAAATCTTACAAAGATTTAAAATTTTAGTAATTTAATTAATTGCACAGCAGTGCGCTTTTTTGAATCAATATGAACTTTGCATACTATGTAGGGAATATTTACACATACATGTATAAAAGTGTATGAATATATATATATGCCCATATACCCTCATTTTTCGGATCCGAACCATATATGGGATATCATATGTGCTCCATACATACTTTTTTAGCTGGCTTAAGAAAAAGATATTTATACGCATATATGTGATATTTTTAATGAAAATATAATTAAAGCTTATCTACACACATTTTTTAAGATTCACCACTATCAAGTATATATATATATATAAAATTCCATGTATTTATATTATTTGGAAGCAAAAAATTCACACATATTTTGCGTGTCTAAATAAAAAAAAAAAAAAGTTTATAACATTTAGAGCAATTTATTTTTTAAAACAATAGTTTCTTGAACTATCTTATTTACTTTTTATTGAAATAAAAGATAAGTTTTTGTATTTTTGTTCAAAGTTGTTTATTTACATATACTTAATATGTATTATAAAGACATAAAGTTTGTATGTTCGTAAGAGTTAATAAGAATAATCAGCAAAATAGATCCGAGTTTTAAAATTATTTCAGCCAAATGTAGAATGGAGGGAGCTTCCTATAAATATGTGTGGGGCGATAAATATTTCTAATACCAAAAATTATAATTTATAAATAAATAAATAATTGAGCTAACTTTTTTTTATTAATGGAAAGTTTCAATTATTTATTTATGTCCAGTAATAATTTTACTAAGCTTTTATATTTTTTTGGGACGGGTGTGACATATGAAAACTTTCACCCCAAGACATACAAAGTCAAAAGTTCAACAAAGAGCAAACAAGAGTATAGTAATTTCAGAGAATAAAATAAAATCAATAAAGTGCGACTTTGACTCTCACACGAAGGGTTCCGTGCGGGCACTACATATGTAAGTAATACTTGATGTAAAAAATTGTTTAAGATAATTTTTTGTTATGGTGTTTTTTTAGTTTCAGCGCTTCTATTTGTTTTGCTGACTTTTTTTAGTTTATGCGATTTTTTAGTTATGGCAATTTTTTAGATTTTTGGTATTTTTTTTTTTTGTGTTTTAGTTTAAGCGATTTTTTAAAATTATTTTGTTTTTGGCGATTTTATCCGGTTGTTAGCAATTTTTAAGGGCATTAGCGATTTCTTTTGTTTTTGAGATTTTTTAGTTTTGGTGTTTTTTCTATTTGTGGCAATTTTTTTTTTGTTGTTTTTATTTTAAACAATTTTTTTAATTTGGTGATTTATTTCAGTTTTTGGCGATTTTTTTCAAGTTTTTAGCAATTTTTTCTGGTTTTGGCGATTTTTTCTGGTTTTGGCGATTTTATTTTTATTTTGCCGATTTTTTTCTATTTTTGGTAATTTATTTCGGTTGTTTTCAGTTAAATCGACTTTTTAATTTGGCGATTGATTTCAGTTTCTGGCGATTTTTTTTCGGTTTTTGGTGATTTTTTTAGTGGTAGCGATTCTTCCGTTTTTGGCAATTTTTTTCGCTTTAACACAATTTTTTCGGTGGTTCTTTTTTGGTAATATTTTCATTTCAATTTTTTCGATTTTTGGTAATTTTTTTTTGTTGCTTTTAGTTTAAGCGATTTTTTAAAATTATTTCAGTTTTTGGCGATTTTTTCTTGTTAGCAATTTTTTCCGGTATGGGCGATTTCTTTTGTTTTTGAGATTTTTTAGTTTTGGTGTTTTTTCTATTTGTGGCAATTTTTTTTTTTTGTTGTTTTTATTTTAAACAATTTTTTTAATTTGGTGATTTATTTCAGTTTTTGGCGATTTTTTTCAAGTTTTTAGCAATTTTTTCTGGTTTTGGCGATTTTTTCTGGTTTTGGCGATTTTATTTTTATTTTGCCGATTTTTTTCTATTTTTGGTAATTTATTTCGGTTGTTTTCAGTTAAATCGACTTTTTAATTTGGCGATTGATTTCAGTTTCTGGCGATTTTTTTTCGGTTTTTGGTGATTTTTTTAGTGGTAGCGATTCTTCCGTTTTTGGCAATTTTTTTCGCTTTAACACAATTTTTTCGGTGGTTCTTTTTTGGTAATATTTTCATTTCAATTTTTTCGATTTTTGGTAATTTTTTTTTGTTGCTTTTAGTTTAAGCGATTTTTTAAAATTATTTCAGTTTTTGGCGATTTTTTCTTGTTAGCAATTTTTTCCGGTATGGGCGATTTCTTTTGTTTTTGCGATTTTTTAGTTTTGGCGATTTTTTCTATTTGTGGCAGTTTTTTTTTATTGTTTTTTATTTTAAACGATTTTTAATTTGATGATTTATATCAGATTTTGGCGATTTTTTCCGGTTTTTTGTGATTTTTTTAGTTCTAGCGATTTTTTTCCGGTTTTGGCGCTTTTTTTTTTTGTTTTGCCGATTTTTTCCATTTTTGGCATTTTTTAAAGTTAAAGTGATTTTTTTTTTAATTTGGCGCCTTATTTCAGTTTTCAGCGATTTTTTTCCGTTTTTGGTGATTTTTTTAGTGGTAGCGATTTTTCTTGTTTTTGGCAATTTTTTTTCGCTTTAACACATTTTTTTCGGTGGTTCTTTTAGGCTTAGCATTTTTTTTTTTTTAGTTTTGACAAATTTTTTCGTTGTGACGATTTTTAGGGTTCCGTACACCAAAGGTGAAAAGGAACCCTATTGTTTTCGCTACGCTGTCCGTCTGTCCGTCACACGGTATTTCCTCAGGAACCGTAAGAGCTACGGACCTGAAATTTGGACACAGTATGTAGAACCGTCCCCGCTACAACAGCAAATACATGAGAATTAAAAATTAAAGGGTGTTCTAAAACGACCAACGAAAAATGTTAAAATCCCATGTAATATACATACAATTGTATGAACATATGTATATTGAAACTTGAAATTTGTAAAATTAGTGTATTTTTATACAGACTACAACAATTAACACTAAAATTTAAAAAAATTTAAATTAAAGGGTGGTCCATCAGTTAATGCAATTTTGACTATGTAATTTTGAAATTTGCTATATCTTGGAAACCGTAAGTGGCAAACACTTGAAATTTTCAAAAACGGTAAAACTAAAAAAACCGAAAATTATAAAATCGCCAAACCAAAAAAAAAATCGCCCAAAATTAAAAAAAAATCGCCAAAACGAAAAAATCGCCAAAATTAAAAAAAATTTCTAACACTAAAATAAATCGTCAAATTCAAAAAAATCGCCAAAATGAAAAAAACGCCAAAATGAAAAAAAACGCCAAAAATCTAAAAAAAATCGCCAAAACGCGAAAATGTCGCCAAAACTAAAAAAAAATTTTATATAAAAAAAAATCGCAAAAATGAAAAAAATCGCCAAAAAATAAAAAAATCGCCAAAATGAAAAAACGCCAAAAACTGAAAAAAATCGCCAAAACAAGAAAATAAAGTGTCAAAACTAAAAAAAGAGCCAAAACTTGAAAAAATCGCCAAAACCGAAAAAATGCAAAAACCGCCAAAACAAAAAAACCGGAAAGACCCCAAAAACTAAAAAAATGCCAAAGCTTTATATTATATATAGGATGAAGTTTGTATTAAATTACATATCTAGTGTTCGTACGGAACCGTTCGTGCGCGAGTCAGAGTCGCACTTTACTGAATTTATTTCGAGTTCCTTAGTTTTTTGGCGGCCTTTTCACTTTTGGTGCCTTTTTGCATTTTAGCGATTTATTTTTTTTTGTAATATTTTTCATTTCACCATTTTTTTAATTTAAGCGATTTTTCGTTTCAGATTTTTTTTTTTTAATTTTCGAATTTTTAAGTTTTAGCGTTTTTGAAAATTTCAAGAGTTTGCCTCTTACGGATAGCAAGTTGTAAAAATTAAACCAATATGATCATACCCATTTAAATTACACGGGTTTGCTCATAAACGAGCTACTGAATGAGTTAGACCTATACTGTTCAGAGTATCGATCATATTTCACAGTCAAACATTCATTAAAGAAAAAAAAACAAATAGACGCACAAACATAAAAAACACACATTGGATGTGCATTATTGCTAACAAAAACTTTTTTATAATGACTTATTTGAATTTTTTTATTATCTCTAACAACTCCTTGCACGATTTTGTCTGAATAATTCGACTTTAACATCTCACACAGGCTTGCATTTAATAAAAAATATACGAATTGCTTAAAAAAAATCATTTTCCGCGTCCAACTTGTGTTTTTATGCTACAAAACTATCTCTGGACTGACACATTTTGGCACACACTATCAATATGGCCGCTGACTGTCACTGAACCACAAACAATTCTGGGGCATAATTCCCACATTCAATTGCGAGCGAGTTATTACTCGAATATGCGACTTGGATCGTTTCAAATAACACATATCGAAATTTCTAATGACAGCACTCGATAACGAGCATATGTACATTCGAATGCAACCGTTCGTGTTTTTACTCGCAAGCAAAAAGGCATTCGAAATCATGTTTAACATAGAAAAAGCGAAGAAAAAAATGTTTATGTACAAGTATATGAATATTTGGACAAATGTCGTATAAAAAATACAAACATAAACAATTTCTAGTTGTCTTTAAATATAACAAATTACACTGATATGGCAAATAATGTTTTGCCTAAAAGTTGTCGGGGAAAATAAAAAAAAAAATCAACCAACTCTGGGAACATCTTGTGGTCAACCAAAAAAAGAATCGAAACTGTGGCTAGTGCTCTATTCTCTAACTTTGCACTAATTAATTATTATTAAGTTATTAATTAAATAAAAATGAAAATAATATTTATGTATGTAAGTATATTCGTTTCTTTTTTCTGCATATATCGTCGCTGATTTAACTAACCGACCTAACTGACATTTTTTTGAAAAATGAGTTAAGTCCTCTACTAGACTTTATAAGTCATAATACACATTGTTTACAATTTTCATGACTGTAAGCATTACTTTTGTGCCTATATAAGTAAAAAGATTTCTGACGCATCCATAAGAATGAATGTATAAAACCACCATAAAAGCTCCTCTCCTGTTCAATTTTTAAAATGCTAGTTAGGTCAGTTAGTTAAAACAGCGACGATATGTTCGTACTACACATGTTTTTGCACACATACATAATGGGCGTTTTTTTATTGAGGTATAGAACTTTAAGTTGGCATCACTTTTTTAACTGGCGGCCATTTTGTCAGCTGTCAAGTGATTAATATTTAGTTTGGTTTGCCATTTCATCATGAACAGGTTGACAAAAGAACAACGCTTGCAAATCGTGCAAATTTATTTCGAAAATAATGGTTCAGTTCGCGAAGTTTACCGCAAGCTCCGTCCATTTTATGGTCGAAATAATCGTCCATCAGAGCAATTAATTCGGTTAACCATGGATCGTTTTCGCACTACGTTTACTCTATGTGATAATACGCATCCGCAGAGACGTCGAACAGTGCGCACCGAAGAAACAATTGCCGCTGTAGAGCAAAGTGTTGAAGAGGACCCGAATGAATCGATTCGTTAATGGAGACCGGTATAGAGCCATGATAACCGACTATTTTGTTCCCGAATTGGATGGCATGAATGTGGATGAGTTTTGGTTCCAACAAGACGGCGCTACATGCCACACAGCGCACGTCACAATCGATTTATTGAAGGAAACATTCGATGAGCGCATAATTTCGCGGAATGGACCTGTCAATTGGCCACCAAGATCGTGTGATTTGACATCATTGGATTATTTTCTTTGGGGATATGTGAAGTCGCTCGTCTACGCCAACAAACCAGAAACGTTAGGGGACTTGGAAGCCAACATTCGTGGCGTTATTGCCAACATACGGCCCCATATGCTCGAAAAAGTGGTTGAAAATTGGACCTGTAGAATTGGCTTTATTCGAGCCAGCCGCGGCGGCCACATGCCCGAAATCATATTTAAACATTAATGGCATAAAATTATCCTTCCAATAAAGCCAAATTGATGGACATTAAAACGATTTTCTTGTGTTTTATTTCAATTCGAAGTTCTATACCTCTAAAAAAACACCCGTTATATGCAAACATATGCTTTTGCTTACAATTTATTCAGTGTTGTGAAAAGAATTTATTTGCCTTTTTCCAACACTGAAACAAAAACTCGATTCGCTTGGTAACGAGTGACATAATCGGAAAATTTCTTGCAATCGAAATTAATTTCTATTCGATCACAAGTGTAGGAATTAGAGGCCCCTGTAATTGACTGTGGACTATGTGTGTGAAGATAAATTCATAGAGTTAATTTCATTTTTCAAAAATATCGCATGCGATATTGTTTTTTTTTTTTTTTGGCACGAATTTTGTACTGAAATGAAGGGGTTTCTTCATAAAAACGTTCACTATATCCAAACCCTTCTTCCTCAGCGAATCAAACCTAGTGGAAAATGAAGACAACGAATCACACTAAAAAAACTGCATTTACAACAGCACAGCTGTTTCTGCAATAAATATATGATTAAATAATAAAATAGTATTAGTATATTAAATAATACTGTGGTCGTATTTAACAATATTAATATAATATAAGAACATGGTATGGTCACATCTAACAATAGTGTTGTCATATTTTCAATACTAAGATTAGGTGTAACAAAGTTTATTGTTTTTGTAGATAATATTATTATTAACTCAGATAATAATATTATTAAAGTTTGCTTTTCTATTCAAAATAATATGATTTGACTGCAACCATATAATTCAATCATAGTATGCTGCTGTTTGATTATGGTTACCTCAACCATATTTTTTCTTTGCGTGTAGATAATCGCAACGAGAGCCGCTTTTATCTACACTTACAGTCACTCCTAAAATTAAGTGTTAATGCTAGTTTCTAACAATAGTTTAATAACACTCTATTGTATATAATAAAAAGTCTTTATTAATTTTTATTAACCTCCGACCAAAAAAAAAGGGGTGTTGTAAGTTTGTAGTGTATGTCTGTGCATCTGTGTGTCTGTACAAGTACACGTACAGACCAAATGACTGAACCGATTTTAAATTAGTGTTTTATGTTTGAAAGATGACTTGATCGAGAGTGTTCTTAGCTTTGTTTAAGGAAAATTGATATTTATTCTTTTCT
Organism: Tachina grossa; assembly: GCA_949987645.1. Classification (NCBI taxonomy): domain Eukaryota; kingdom Metazoa; phylum Arthropoda; class Insecta; order Diptera; family Tachinidae; genus Tachina; species Tachina grossa. Next base: position 19,112,439 of record OX465276.1, on the reverse strand, counting down.
GAATAAATCGGGGATTTTTTAAATTTTTAATTTTTGTTATTATGTGTCTTGTATTTTTTAAGCAAATAGAAGAAAAAATACTTAAAGAAAATTTTTAACAAGCGTTGAACCTCAGCTGCACAAACTGAGTTCTTAGTAGTTTTAGATCAGTGCTGGCCATCGAGAGAAATGTGTACGTTTATATATAGTAGAGTTGGGCATAGTTGTTCCTTTTGCGGATTGTTCCTTTTTGTTCCCAACAACTATAAGAACTATGTAGTTAGTTCATTCTTTTTGTCAGCATATATATGTACAAGGTGGCGCAAAAATAACCTTCCGATGTTAGTTGGCTGTAATTTAAAAAAAAAAAATTAAAAACTTTGATTCTTCTTGTGGATTATTTTTATTTGGTCTTTTAATTTTTTTACATCAAGTCGAGAATATGATGTCATGTAAATGGCCGCCACAGTTGATTGTCAATAGAGCCCTTTTTATGGCATTTTCCATCACTTTGGCCAAAGCTTCCGGCGATAGGTCCTCACATTCTTGACGGATATTGTCTTTAAGAGCTGCAAGAGTCTGAGGCTTGTTGACATAAACCCGCGACTTCAAAAAGCCCCACAAAAAGAAGCATTTTCTGACAGGAGGATTACTTTTGCGCCACCTTGTATATAACCGGGTGTCCTAAGACACCTCTCTTCTTTTTTTTATATATTTGGAGTAGTTTTGGGACTAGTCTCTACATGCATGTATGGACTAGTCGCATTATTTGCAGTGTACTTAAAGGAAAAGAGTTTAATTATGATTGCATACGGATGTAAGTATGTATGTATGTTTGTATTCTGTGTGGCTGTGTTTTAATGATATTTTACGACGTTTAGATAAATTTTCTATGAATATTAATAAAAATTATTTATGCACATCTAGAATACGGACGATTTTGTCGTGCGTTTGGTATATACTAGTTCTTATAAATTTTTATATGACCATCGTAGCAATGTGATTAAGTATAAAATCCCACAAAACACAACCGCCAAGCTACACAGTTAGTTAAAGGTACCAACAGACGACATGTTTTTCACATTGTATGTGGCAGAATTTACATATGTAAACGAAAACATGTCGTGTGTTACCTTTAAAACATTGCTTGTGTAAAAAACATGACAAAAAACATAAGACATTATTTGAAATAGAGCGTGCTCTATTTTCTTATGTTAAACATACAGCTCCAAATGTCTATGTCCTGCGAACAAATTCGTCGGCGGTTGATTATGTGCACTATCATTAGCCGTCTGAATGAAGTATTTTGCAAGGCAAATTAATTATATATTTTTTTTTAATTTAACGTTGTCGTGTTATTAAAATAAGTCCAAAAATGTATAGATTTTTAGATACAACCTCAACGTCTTGTTTAAAAAAGAAAAAATTAAAAAAGCACATTTACGTCGCCAGTACTACAGCGACGGAACCAAAAATATTTCGACGGCTGCAAGCCATTTATAAAATAAACTACGTGGATATTTATGTACTGAAAAAGAAGAAGTGATACTACATGTACGTTTGTGACCAAAAATTATAAACCTTATGTAAATTAACCAATATTGACAAGCATAAAGAAAAACATACGAGTCGAAAACTTAAAAAACACATGTAAAAAACATGCCGTCTATTGGTACCTTAAGCCAACTCGATTAAATAGTGCAAGCGCGATGCAAGCCTTTCGTAGGCCTGAGAACTGGGGGAAATTACGGCACTCGTTATCGAACGAAATTACGAAATATTTCCATATAAACTCTGTTGAAATATTTCCTAATTTCGTTCGATAACGAGTACCGTAATTTGACCCCTGTTCTTTAGCCCAGAGATGCTTGACGACTGAGATATGATGCGTATCGGCCAGAGGCCGAAGCAGATCGGCTTACACCGTCGCCGACGAAGAGTGTGGCTTTGATTGGCCCTCGGATAAAGGCGATTTTACAGTTTTATTTGTTAGCAAGTCTTAATGTTGTCAAACAAATGCCCTTATTACGAGTTGCATTCGATTTTCGATCTTCGCTGGCTATCGAACATCGAAAATCGAATGTTCAATTCACATTACGAGCATCGAAAATTCAGTTGAGCAACGTATTTTCTATCGAACAGAATTTAGCTTTCTATGAAGTATTTTATTATAAAAAATTATTATAAACGAATGTTATTTTCTTTTAGGTAAAGTTGTTGTAAATTTTAAAAATCACTTTGAGTGATATTCACAATAATGACATTCTATGTCGAATGCTTGTCATAATATCAAATATAAATTCTTTCGATTAGTGTTTTCGACTACAGAGGAAGATCGAAAGTTATTCACAATAAAGGCTAAAATCATTGGTTTAGCAGAATTTTAGCCGCTAACATTTTGCATAACCGCCGCCGCCTAAAATTTTTTGGCTTGAACTGACTATTAACTACAACCTAACACCATTATATAAAAATGTTGGCTTCATAATAAGCAAATTTATTTATAGCATATCCTTACTAGCGGTCTCCGCTAGCCATGAACTTGGTATGGGCATCATGTCGGACATCGCAAATGTCTAATGGCCATGTTTCGTTCATGCTCTGACATCAATGCCCGAGCATATTTCTGAGCAACAATGTTCGCCATGAGATTTGGCATCAGCAACCATTTGCAATAGAAAGAAAAGAGACAGAACAAAATTGGTAAAAATTTCATCTCTATTGCACTATCGCAAAATACTTTGATATGCCTGAACATGGACATCGCACGTGTTTAGCACAACAAAGAATTTGATGAATTTTTCACAGTTACTCTGCCGGCGTCATGTCCATGGCATGCTCAAGTCGATGGTTAGCGGAGACGTAGGGTTAGGCATTTTAATATAACGAGTAGTTTTATTATAGTTGTGTTTAAACTCAACACTAATGACAATTATTATATTATTATATTTACGTCCCTTTTCACAATATATGGTTCAGAGTTAACGTGCAGTTTAACTCCAAGTTCTTCATACAAAACTTGCCGTTAAAGTCCCTGTTATCTTTTAACCATACATTGTGAAAAGGTACGTTATATGTATGTGTAAAAATATACATAGAATCTATGTCATAGATGTAATAATGTTTTGTGTGCATTTTATTTAAATGGAATTAACGGCCTGTCGCACGATGTCACCAACTAACGTTCGATTGACAACTTTTATTGCAAACAACAATAGCGTTAGAAATTTTTTTGTTGTTTTCAATACATAGTTATAAGTATTTGATTTAACATTTGCTGGTCGTAAAATTTTTATATGCTTTACAAGTCAATGCAACATAATTTTTCATTAAATTAGTTTGCATTTCACAGTTGCCAACGTTACCGTCAATTTTATCTTTTTTAGGGTTCCGTACACCAAAGGTGAAAAGGAACCCTATTGTTTTCGCTACGCTGTCCGTCTGTCCGTCACACGGTATTTTCTCAGGAACCGTAAGAGCTACGGACCTGAAATTTGGACAGAGTATGTAGAACCTTGGCCGCTACAACAAGAAATACATGAGAATTAAAAATTAAAGGGTGTTCCAGAACGAGCAACGAAAAATGTTAAAATCCCATGTAATATACATACAATTGTACAGGGTGGGTCAAAAGAAACCAAGGGGTGTAAAAGTTTAATAACTTTTTTGTTTATTAACTTTTTTTATTTTTTCTTTCAGATTATATAATATACAAAATGGAAATTTTTTTACATTAAGTATGAAAAATGATGTCTCTTAAATGACCACCGTTTTCAGCTTCGCACTGATGGGCTCTTTTTAGAGCATTTTCCATAACATCTTTCAAAACTTGTGGCTGTAGCGTTCGAATTTCTGCAACAATGTTTGCCTTGAGTTCAAGGATTGTCTCTGGCTTGTTCACATACACTCGCTCCTTCAAAAAACCCCAAAGAAAATAGTCGGGTGCTGTCAAATCTGGCGATCGCGCTGGCCAAATAATTTCCGAATTTCGAGAAATTATTCGCTCTTGAAATTTAACTGCAAAATTTAGACGTTGCCGATGATCTGCGGGTTTTAATTCTTGGACCAATTGAACTTTATATGGGTATAACTGTAAATCTTTTTTTAAAATGCGCCGTAGTGACGTACGAGACATTTCTAGCTGAGCAGAACGCCTTCTGCCAGATGTTTCTGGTGCTTCGTTAACACTTTGCTGTACTCGTTCAATATTTTCCGCAGTGCGACTTAAACCTGGTCTACCGGTTCGAGGCAAATCTCTTACGCTGCCATGTTGGTGATGACGATTAACTAAGCAACGAATCATCGCTTCAGAGGGCGAAATTCTGACGTTAAAATGTCGACGATATGCTCTTTGCGTTAAAATAATTGCTCTCTAATTTAAATAATAAAATTCTATTGTTCTGGTTCTCTGTTCAGTTGTCAACCTCTCCATTATAAATTCTCCAAGTGTTGTCTATATAATCTTAAAGAAAAAATAAAAAAAAATTAATAAACAAAAAAGTTATTAAACTTTTACACCCCTTGGTTTCTCTTGGCCCACCCTGTATGAACAATTGTATATTGAAACTTGAAATTTGTAAAATTAGTGTATTTTTATACAGACTACAACAATTAACACTACAATTTAAAAAAATTAAATTAAAGGGTGGTCCATCAGTTAATGCAATTTTGACTATGTAATTTTGACAATTTGCTATATCTTGGAAACCGTAAGAGGCAAACACTTGAAATTTTCAAAAACCGTAAACCGAAAATTATAAAATCGCCAAACCAAAAAAAAAAAAAAAAAATCGCCAACAATTTAAAAAAAATCGCCAAAACGAAAAAAATCGCCAAAATTAAAAAAAATTTCTAACACTAAAATAAATCGCCAAATTCGAAAAAATCGCCAAAATGAAAAAAAACTACAGGTTCCACCAAAATCTTGCGGCATAAGAGTGGGAAAATTCCCAGGCAGCGCATGCGACATTCGTACAATTTACGTTGAGCAAAAACTAAAAATTTTGTTGGAAAATTTTTTCCAAGAAAACTAAATGCAGTAACTTTGCTAATAAATATTGATTGATTGATTGAGGGTGGCGTTGGCTGAAGTAGTTAGCACGTTGACTACAAAACTGAAGATCATGGGTTCAATCCCTGTATCCGACAGTCATTAAAATAACAACACCACGCATTCTTCTGATGTGCATTAGAGTCCCTTTGCATCAGTTGTTGTAGGAAAGTTCAATTGATGAAGGCATAGTCACTGGTCACTGAACTATACCGACTTCAGCAGATGCTAATCTTAATGTAACATCAGAGCGCCCTCCTTAATCGGTATTGTGTAGCAAAATAATCGGCGAAGTAAAATAACCAATAAAAAGGCTACTAAACACAGCTTCAAAGATTTAATACGCCTCATTTAACACCAGAAGGCGCTGCAACCCTAAATTATTAAAAAAAGCGTGCAAAAGAAGAGTTGTAGAAGAATGAAGCTTTCTTCTAACTCTTGCTTCACCGCCTGTCTTCTATCGCTATCCCTTTCCTAAAGAAGGTAACACCTAGTAATAGTAGTAGGCATTAATTGCCTGAGTGTTACTTCTCTTTATACAAAAAAAAAAAAAATAATAATAATAACAAATGCTTATTTTTACTGCTGAAAAAAACTTCTGTTATTAGAACTCCGTTCTCCTTTTCTTGTACTAATACGTAAGGTTATTGTTTGCAGAAAATTTTTATAAATAATTAAATCTATAAATAATACTTTACTACTTTATATAATCGCTAAAAAAAAAGGTTCAGAACAAAACAATTTCTTTCCGTCGAATATTTCGGTAAAAAAAATTCAAAAATTAAAACTGCTTTTATATTCATAAAGTAAAGAGCTTTCAGCTTTATTATTAAAAAAAAAAAAATTTTTTTTGAGCAAATTTTTTTGACCTCTTTCTGAAATTACCCAAATACATTCTTAAGTGCTTTATCCTTTTGACTGCTTCCATATACATTATTCAAGGCTTTAGCCTTTTGATCATCTCTTACAGGACGCTCTGAAATTTTAGGCCTTGCATATACTTTCTGTAATGCACTTTCTTTTTCAGCATCACGAGATGAATAACCATATTTTCCACTAATAGCAAACACTATTTATTATACAATGAATATATTATAATTTAATATATAATTCTTGGCTCTTTTGTTGCTCCTAATAATTAAGTTTACTTACCTTGGCTAATGGTAACCGCAAGTAGGGTTAAAAGTAAGAGCGCAAATATAAATTTCATTTCTTCTTATATTCTTGAGATATTGACTGAGTTTGTCAAAAGATATTCTTGTACTTAATAATGGAGTACAATTTAGTGGGGCTTTTATATCATTTTCACTCCACTATTTTTATATTCAAGCGTAGAAAACAAGAGCTCTTGGGAACATGTTTGTATGTATGCCTTTCTACCTAATTTTTTTAAGTTTTATTTGCCAAATAATATTCTGTTGTTAACTTTATTTGATTGAGCGTAATTAGTAGTTCAAATTATAAGAAGTTTTTAACAAAAAAAAAAAAAAAAAAAAAAAAAAAAAAAAATAGAATAATAATTATAAAAAATGGTTTTAGAATATTCTTCTGAGCACATACATGTGTTTTAATGTGTAAGAAATATATGTATGTATATATAAGACAACATATAAGGCTTGTTTTTTAATGAAGAGTTCTAGTTTTTTAATTAAAATATAAGTATGCACACATATTTGTTTAATTCTATTTTAAATTCATCCATACTACCGAGAGCAAAGGTTCCATGTATTTTTTTGCTATCAAATATACTTTCACAAGTCAAAAATTTAAATACATACATTTGTGTATTCCAATTTGTATGAAAGTGAAAATGAAAAAATTATAGTAATTGTTATATTTTATGTATGTATGTCAATGAATGCTATTGAATGGCTAATGAAATAGTTTCTTTTAATTTTTAGTTTTATTTAACGTTTGAATACGAATTTAAATAAATTCAGTAAACAGCGAATTTGAGTCGCACAAGAAGGGTTCTCCGTACGGCGCACAGTAAGACCAAACCGCCTTTCTACGCGAATTAATTCATATCCCCACTAAATTTGGTGTGGACAACTCTTAGAGCTAAGTACATGTTTTGACAAAATCTTGGTGGTATTGGAGGGGGAAAGGGTACCCCCTTATTATTTAATTATTGTTAACGATTGTCTTTTATATAGGAAATACCAATGCAGCAATGGATGCTTTACAAAAAAAAATCAAGCAAAAGTTTATGGTTTTGTCATTCATCCATGCTCCTAATGAATTAATTGTCTGCCATTGACTAATAATAATAATTGAGTCCAATTTATAACTTTATATCCACCTATACTGAGAAAATCCATTTATTTTATTGCACTTGCATTATAAATATTTAAAATAAAAGCACTTGTTACGAATTTAATCAAAACATTTGAAGGAATGCCTAATTTTGATGGTTGGTTGCATGGTTAGATTTATTACTTTTTAAAAATCACTTGAATTAAATAAGATTTAATTATGCAAAGTTTTTAGCTTTTTTTTTGGTTATTTTTCCAGTTTTCTTTCACAATGCTCGACTTTAACATTTGACATTTATTTTTTGCCAAGTGATGTAGAATTTTATACACTTTAAGAAAGTTTTTTCAGTTTTCACGGTACTTGATCTTAAATTAAATTAATCCGTAAAATGACCGCTATGTGCGGCGCTACGTAACAAACAAGTAACGATTTCATCGCTCTTTTGCGTGATAAGTTTGCTGACCTCGTGATTTCTCGAAGAGGGGATAACAGGTAGCTACAAAGATCTGCTGGCAGAATGCCCTCAGACTTCTTTTCTTTGAGCACGTGATTTATTGAAGAGAGAATAACAATTCTACTTCAGGGCTACTTCAAAGATAAGATCTATGCCAATGGCCAATGTTCCTCGGAAGAAATATGCGGAATTTTATTCATAATTGCCCATTTGGCATTGAAATAAACATCCGATAATTTTGCTTTAAAAATACTTGGTTTCTTACATATCAAAATTAAACCTCTTATTGGAAGACCCTTTAAAAAATTTTGTTTTTGGAACTTAAGTCCCTCCATACACATAAATATTTTACTCCTTTTAGACACGGAAAGTTTTCTTTGCGAAGTCTTAATTCAGCTAGGAGAAAGACAGAAAGAGAGTAAAGTAAACGTTTCGTGTCTAAAAGGGGTATTTGAAATTAAAATAAAAACTGGCGAATACTGGTTACAAATACTGGTAACAACTACACAACATGATGGTGCTGCCACTGCGGATTTTTTAGATTTTCAGAGCTGCCGTAATTTTTCGGGGAAGTGCCGGCGAATTCCTCGTATTTTGGGGATTTTTAGCCTAGCTTTTAAAAATCATGAAAAGGTTAATGACTTGGATAAGTTGTTCGTGTCAATGATAACTAAACCAAGATTTTGACGACATTTATAGGGCATTTACACCTGCATAAAATCTAGCATATTTTAATTAAAATCTCTATCAAAATCTATGCCGTTTACATCACGTTTTTTTGACATTTGCCAAGATTTTTTTTTATCCAAAACAAAACCCATTAACCGAAAAATTTCCAAAACTACAACCAAATAACTGCACTGTAGCTAAGTCACAGACCTTTTTAAACAGACCGTAGCTAATTCACTCATCTTGTTTTTATAAATATGTCTTACAGGGTGGTAAGAACTAAATAAAAATATTAGATTTTTATTAGATTTCCTACAAATCTACTGACAAAATAGATTTTATTTTGTATGGGAAATCTAATAAAAAGAAGCAAGATTTAGTTAGAAATCTCGTAAGTACTAGATTTCGAGGTAATGTAAATGCCCTATTAGAACAAAGATAAATCTACGTCTAGCAGGGCACATAGGTTATATGTTTTGTAAAAACTAGGACCACGAGGGAAGTTAGGGGGGAATTTCTGCCTTTCAGAAACTATCTATGCGATATTGATGAAATTCAATACATAGATAGATCTGAGTCCCAAAGAAGACAAAGCCTATACAGTTTTTCAAGAATAGGACCATGAGGGAAGGTAAGGGAAAGTTTCTTTCTCTTTGAAACTATCTGTAGGATTTTGATGAAATTCAAAACATAGATAGCCATTAGTCTAGGAAAGCATATAAGATATATACATATATATATATATATATATATATATATATATATATATATATATTCAAAACTAGGACCACGAGGGGAGGTACGGGTAAATTGATTCCTCTTTGAAACGGTCTATCCTATTCAATACATAGATTGATCTGAGTCTAAAGAAAGGCATAGGCTAAAGATTTTGTTCAAAAATAGGACCACGAGGGGAGGTAAGGGGAAATGTCTTCCTCTTTGAAACTTTCTATGCAATTTTTAGGGTTCCGTACACCAAAGGTGAAGAGGAACCCTATTGTTTTCGCTACGCTGTCCGTCTGTCCGTCACACGGTATAGGAACCGTAAGAGCTACGAACCTGAAATTTGGACACAGTATGTAGAACCTTGGCAGCTACAACAACAAATACATGAGAATTAAAAATTAAAGGGTGTTCCAAAACGAGCAACGAAAAATGTTAAAATCCCATGTAATATACATACAATTGTATATTGAAACTTGAAATTTGTAAAATTAGTGTATTTTTATACAGACTACAACAATTAACACTAAAATTTAAAAAAATTAAAATTAAAGGGTGGTCCATCAGTTAATGCAATTTTGACTATGTAATTTTGACAATTTGCTATATCTTGGAAACCGTAAGAGGCAAACACTTGAAATTTTCAAAAACGGTAAACCGAAAATTATAAAATCGCCAAACCAAAAAAAAAAAAATCGCCGAAAATTAAAAAAAAATCGCCAAAACGAAAAAAATCGCCAAAACGAAAAAAATCGCCAAAATTAAAAGAAATTTCTAACACTAAAATAAATCGCCAAATTCGAAAAAATCGCCAAAATGAAAAAAGCGTCAAAACTAAAAAAAGAGCCAAAACTTAAAAAAATCGCCAATACCGAAAAAACGCAAAAAACGCCAAAACAAAAAAACCGAAAAGACCCCAAAAACGAAAAAAAAATGCCAAAACTATATATTATAAAGGATGAAGTTTGTATTAAATTACATATCTAGTGTTCGTACGGAACCCTTCTTGCGCGAGTCAGAGTCGCACTTTACTGAATTTATTTTATATAATCTTTGACTCTTTTTGTGCAATTTTTTTCACCGAATTGAAAAAGTAGCAGGTTCTCCATTCGCCTGTATATATTTTATGGTAGTTTCTTCATAACTCGGTAACGATGGGAATGATTTAAATTTTTTTTTGGTTTAAGAGGGTAAAGCTTTCACTTCGTCCCATTGTATGAGTAGCATACATATATAAAATGTTTTATTTAACTTATTCTAAATTATGTGTCGTGAAGTGGGTAAATTTTTTTAAAAGTTTTATTGACAACATATTGTATGACGTTTAAATTAAAGAAGACGGATATTAGCGAAAAAAATAAAAAACCCACTATACCCCTGCAAAAGACAACTTACAAGAATTTTTAAGACATGAGAGATTTTCTAAGTGCGTTAATACAGCGAAATCTTCTGAACCAAACGATAAACAAACAACACTGTTGGCAAGACATTTGTTTCAGTTATTGCAGGTATAGGAGTAAATAAGAAAATACTTCTTGACGGAAAAATTTGTGATGCATGCTTTTTCATACGCATTGGCGCGTATACAAACGTTTTATTTTTCTGCGCAAATACAAACGCACACACATGCATTGCCATTTGTTGTGTGCGCTTGTTTAAAAAAAAAACACCCTTAAACACATAACAGCTCACCATCTACATCCTACACACACACACACACACACACACTGAAACGTACAATATGCAAAATAACAACCATACACGCATCAATACTACTTCTTTTAATTGTTTGTTATGAACAAGAAGTCTCCGCGACATCGCTTAAAAACACTCATATACACTAACATCAATACATCCACCGTGCTTCGCTCATTAAACGACAGCATTTGTTATTGGTTTAGTATGATACATCCCAGCAACAAATTTCAAAAAAGGCAATCAATCGAGTTTGGAGTTAAGCATTTTTGGTGGAAGCACTTCCCTACTGGATTACCAACTTAATGATTTTAACAAGGCGTGAGACTAAAATAATCGATTCTTGAGAAGTACTTACTTTTTTTTATTTGTCAACATTTCACGTAATCTATTTAATCTAAAAAAATCATTCTCTTCATTTAGCAACTTGTACATCATTTTTTTAATTTTTAAGTAATGTGATTTGTAAGCGAGTAATGAAAAATTGGCAATCAGAAAAGTAAGTCATTATATGGCAAGTAGTTCTAATGGTAATGTGTAATTTTTTTTTGCTGGGTATGTATAGTTATTTATTTATGAATGTGGGTTCCATGTTTACGATTGACATTTGTAAAATTTCCATAATTTTAATTTTACAACAATGTTTGCAGTTTGTTTGCTACCAAATAGTTTAAAATTCAAATGTATTCCGATGATTTTAATATTTATTTATTGGCAATAATAAAAATTATGTAAAACATACATTTCAGGCTGTGAATGTTGCATTAAGAATCAAAATTAGTTAAAAAAAGATTAGTACACAATTTGTTTTATGGACAACATGAATGATTTTAATGCTTTCGCGATGAGAAATTTATAAAGTTTTTTTTTTAACAGCTCTTTTATTAGTTGAGTTTCTTTGCTTTAGTTTGTCTTCGTTATTTTATTGTAGGCAACATGCACATACAAAAGTTGTAAAAAAAATTAATTAAATAAATTAAAAATTTATTTCTTTTAGTTAAGCACAAACTTTTATTTCTTATTTGTTTATTTCATCTTCCTTTTTTTGCAATAAAATTAAAATCAAATTCTGAAATTGAGCTAAAGCTTAATAATTTTAATTTAATTTAATTTAATTTAATTTATTAATTTAATTTAGTTTATTAATTTAATTTAATTTAATGTAGTTTAATTTAACTTAATTTAACTTAATTTAATTTAATTTATTTTAATTTAATTTAATTTAATTTAATTTAATTTAATTTAATTTAATTTAATTTAATTTAATTTAATTTATTAATTTAATTTAATTTAATTTAGTTTAATTTAATTATTTCTATTTTAACTATTGTTTTTGTTTTGGAATTGTTACAATTTAAGTTTAATTAATATTATTTTTTAAATAGTTTATTTAAAACATTTTTATTTATAATAAAAAAATGTGTCGTTTTTTTAATTAGTTGCACAACAAGTGCATTAAAATATTTTCTTGATTAAGAACAATGTAGTTCTCGAGGTCTTCCACCTGCATAATTGCTCTCTTCTGCCCAATCGTTTAAAAGCTTTAAATTTTGCCTAAAGCTTTTAGTTAAACTTCCTACAACTCTGCAAAAGAATAAATACAAATAAGTATTCTCAATTTAAAATATTATGCATAACAATATAATTAGTTTTTTAAAAACTTTTAAAACCAGTTGGCTGCCAATTATTTAACGGGGCTTAGAGACCACAACTTCAGATTTATGTTGAATAAAATAATCAATACGCATCATTTTACGGAAAATATTTGATCATATTCAAAGCGACTGATTATGCTCTCAAAATACATTCGTATTCGTCTAAAGACAAGGTGAACTTTTTTCCGATTGCTTCATGGAACATTAAATTAAATTTCAAAGTATATATAAAAGAAAAAAAGATTAGCTGAAAAAAGTATATTTTTAACAAACCAACCTTTTGAAAAAATACCTTTTCTAAATAGCACTTTTTGAGAAAAGTACTTTCTGAAAAAAAAAGTTATTTTGCAAATCTTACCTTTAGGAAAATTACTGTGAAAATTACATTTTGCTACAAGTGTCTTCTGAATAAAAGTATGTATCTTAAAAAACACATTTTTTGAATAAAGAACGTAAAAAAATGTATCATCTGCAAAAAATACTATATGAGAAGAGTAAACCATTAAAAAAGAAGTTTTTCGAAAGTACTTTTTTCAAAATAGTACTTTTTGAAAAAAGTACCTTTTGAAAAAAGTAGCTGTTTGAAAAAAGTATCATTTGAAAAAATTACTTTTTCAAAAAAGTACCTTTTGAAAAAGTACTTTTTAAAAACAGCAACCTTTGAAAATAGTTTAAATTGAATAAAGTACCTTTAAAAAATATTTATTAAAAAAGTTGTTTTAAAAAAGGTACATTTAGAAAAAAGTATGAGTAGCTTTAAAATAATTACGTTTCATTAAAAGTTACTGCTGAAGAAAGCATCTTTGTACCTAGAGAAAAAACAGCTTAAACTCAATAAAAACCATATTGAATTAATAGGAAACGTCAATGTAAGTCTAATCATGTTGAAATTTCCTGTTTCAATATGCAAAAATATTAATTAGCAGTATAACATTACATTTTCTATTATATTAAAAATTATTGAACTAATCTGACCCGTTCTTATTCTTAAGCTTTTCCCTTAGTGTGGGAAAATTATTTTTTTTTAAAGGAACTTAAAAAAGAGTTTTTTCAAAAATACTTTTTTAAAAAATGCATTTAAAAAAAAGTATATGTAGTAAGAAGTTTCGTTTTTAAAAATTCCCTTTTGGATTAAAATTCTACTTGAATGAAAGACCCTTTGAAAAGCTTCTATTTAAAAGAATGATTTTTTGAAAAAACAAATTTTAGAAAAAAGTACTCGTAACAAAGATTAAATAGAAAAGATACCTTTTTAATAAAATTTTTAATGAAAAAAGTAGCTTTTAATGAAATAATTTAGAAAAAGGCTCCTTTTTGAAAAGAGTGCATTTTATAAAAGTACCTTTTAAAAATATATAGTACTTTTTAAAAACAACTCCTTTGATAAAGTATTTTTTGAAAAAAGTACTATTTTAAAAAAAATTACTCTTTTATTAAATAATTATTTAAGAAAGTACCTTTTTAAAATACTCGTATGTTCTGAAAAAGTATGATTGGAAAAAATGGTTTTTGAAGAAAGTAGAATTAGAAAAAAGTAGAATTAGAAAAAAGTACCGGTTTTAAAAGTTGCCTTTTGGAAAAGCTACTTGTTGAAAAAAGAACATTTCAAAAATTTCCCTTTTGAAAAAATCCTTATTGAAACAAGTAACTTGTAAAAAACTACTCCGTTAAGCTAGTTTTTTTTAAAGGTACTTAATATTTTTTTTCGAAAATGTACCTATAAGAAAAAGTACTTTTAGAGTTATACTCTTAAAGATAGTATATTTTGAAATAGTGTTTTTTAGATAAGGACTTCTCAAAATGCATATTACATTTTAAAAAAGTACTTTGTGAATTTTTTTTTAAGTTCAATTTAAAAAAAAGTACCTTTTGAGAAAGTACAATTTGAAAAAAAGTACCCTTTGAAAAAAGTACCTTTTGAAGAAAGTACAATTTGAAAAAAGTACCTTTTGAAAAAAATACAATTTGAAAAAAGTACCTTTTAAATACAGTATTATTTAAAAAAATACTTTTTAAAATATGTGTCTTTAAAAAAATAAATTTTGAAAAAAGTACCTATTGTGAAAAGGAGGTTTTGAAAAAAGTATCACCTTTTGAAAGAAATAGACTTGGAAAAAACCAGTACCACTTGAAAATACTGTGTACCTTCTAAAAAAAAAATAAATACTGCAATACGTAGCCATTGAAAAATTTACCTTTAGCAAAAATCACCTCATGAAAATAGTGTCGTTTGAATGAAATAGCTTTCATAAAGAGTATAGTTTAAGAGCCAATTTCACCAATTTATTTAAATATCAGTTCATATTTCAAATTCATTTTTCCATACAAAAATTAATGAAAATCGGCATTTAAATATGAATTTATATTTAAATAGATTTGGTGAAATTGGCCCTAAGAGAATTACTTCACTAAAAAAATTACTTCTCTAAAAAAAGTACTTTTTGAAAAACTAATACCTCGTCAAAAGAGGAACTTTTGTAAAAAAAAATATAATTTCAAAAACTAACTTCTTTAAAAAAGTTCTTTTTGAAAAAAGTACTCTTTGAAAAAAGTACCTTTTCAAGAAAAGTACCTTTTGAAAAAAAAAATTCCTTTTGAACAGAGTACTTTATGAAAATGGAATATTCTGAAACAAGCACATATTGAAAAAAAAATAATCTTTGAAAAAAGTACCGCTTGAATAAAGAACCTTATGAATGGTTTTTAAAGGTATCTTTTGGAAAAAGTATATTTTGAAATAAGTACTTTCTGAAAAAAGTACAGTTTGAAAATGTTACCTGTTTAAAAAAGTACAGTTAGAAAAAATTATATATGAAAAATTATATATATATGATTAGTTTGTGGGGATAGACGAGGGGAAAATAAACTTTTCTGTTCCATTGGTCTCTCTCTCTCCATCAAACTAATCAGCTTAGTAATAAGACTTGCAATGTGTAAATTATAACTAAGTATACATTTAAGTTTAAATATACTAAAGTATAACCTAAATTATGCTATATATTATGCCAAATAAAATTCGAAGTATAAAAAAGATAAGTCGCAAGTTATAATGCTATAATTTCCTTAAAAATCACACAAATAAATTGACATTTTGTCCAGTAGTTGGATACACTAACTTATTTTAGCGATAATCGTATCGTTTAGAAACAATAACATCAAAATTACCGACTTTTCTATGCAGTAACACTTTTAAACCACATGTGTTGTTGTTAACTAAACGACGATAATTTTTGTGGTGTTATTGAATCGACAACAGTCAGCTGTTCAGTTAAAGCACATGCTCTTTTAGCAGAACTCAAGTAATTATTTTACAGCATTATACACACATGTAAAAACTTTTAGCTATAAATAACAATATTGCTATTATTTAAATATTCAATTTAACTTTTATTTCCCAAAATTAAAGAAATTGATGAAAATATGTTTGTGTACAAGTACAAATTCATTTATTTATTTTCTATTCCTCTTTGTGCTTTTCGTTAATTTTAACAGAGCTGCCACATGATATCAAATTTTAACGAAGTTGTTAACAAGAAGTTAGTTAATAACATAATCGTTAATGCAAACAACAATAATAATTGTAGAGAAAAATAACATTTGTCTATTCGTTAAAAGTTAGTGAATTTCACTACTCAGGTACTTTCCAATATGCAGATTGTGGAGGTACCATTAACTCAAAGCCAGCACTTATTCCTTTTTGCCAGAGATACCCAGCAAAAAAATTTCAAAAAAGGTAATCGAGTTTGGAATTAAGCATTTTTGGTGGAAGCACTTCCCTACTGGATTACTAACGTAATGATTTTAGCAAGGCGTGAGACTAAAATAATCGATTCTTGAGAAGTACTTACATTTTTTTTTTATTTGTCAACATTTCACGTAATCTATTCCGTCTAAAAAAATCATTCTCTTCATTTAGCAACTTGCACGTAATTTTTTTAAATTTTTGGTAATGTGATTTGTAAGCGAGTAATGAAAATTGGCAATCAGAAAAGTAAGTCATTATATGGCAAATATTTCTAATGGTAATGTGTAATTTTTTGCCAGAGATATGTTGCTTCTTTTGCCTACTGTAGCAGCATATGATCTACTTTTATTTAGAAATAGTAAAATGAAAAGAAGTCTTCTAGTTGAATATTCACTTGTCAAGATTGCTGCCCCCAGGGGAGTCTATTTTTGACTACGGATGTGGCAACCCCGGGGCCCCAGCTGGGGTGATGTGGCTTTATCCATTGACGTACCTTTGGTACATTACCCATAGATCTTATGTGTTACTACCCAATCTCTGAACATAAACAGAGCAAAGGATGTGCACATATTTATAAAAGGAAGACAGGTCCTGTTGATGCCAGTTGGGTGCAGCGTCACCTAGAACTGCCCCTGAGTTCAAAAGACGATAGAGGTGAAGCCCTTGTGGTGGAACTTCGAGGTCTGACCAGAGGCTACTTCTGGTGCCACGGGTGCCGGTTGCCCGACAGTCGAGCTGCTTTGAAGTTTTGAGTGCATGTAGCGGTCGTCAGTTTCCCTTGCTAAAATGCCGAGTTCGTCCTACCCCAATGGGGTATACCCCACGGGGTTAAAGGGATGATTTTGGTATGTATGGACTGGCACTGGTTATTTGGCGACACAGGCATGGGTTCATCTCGGATGAGTGGTTGAGCTGTGCCGGCAATGGTTGAGGAATTCTCTTGGGGACCTCGCTGTGGGTGTATACACAACACCTTAGCGTGGAAGCCGGAGAATTATCGTGGTGGCTGTGGTTGCTACCAAAATCGCTGCGAGAATAGTCTTGGCTTCCCAGTGTGAAGTCAATGCTAGTGATTGGTCTGACGCGTTCAGCCAGACACTATTCTAGGTACTGTTGCCATTCAACAGAAGCTGCTATGGGCACGGACATAGCAGCAGAGTTTAGATAGCGCAAATTACCTCAGCAAGGTAATTGAATATAGTACAGGGATAACTATATTCAAAGATTGCAACCTATGTGCCTTATAGAGTGGGCCATAGGTTCATTCTAATAGGGTGCATGGGGGCGTTGGTCTGGCGTCTAACCCACACCCGGTGCTTTGGCACCCGTGAGATAAGGCCGTAATGGCAGGTGCTCACGAAAAGCTATCGCACATCTGTCAAGATTGCATTATATGTGACGCGCAAAATAGAAAGGGGCCTAAGGGTAAAAATCGGTTTTGTTCAGGAGAGCCATTTTAAAGATTTAAATACGTGTATCTTTGGTGTATCTTCAATTTTATAAAACGCGCAGGGTACACTTTTGGGGCATGGGATCGGTCTCATTCGATGCTCAGATGTTGTCCACATCAAAAAAAAAAAAAGTGAAAATTGATTTTTTTTTACCCTTAGGTCCCTTTCTCTATGCGCTGTCACATATTCTTTTTCCAGCTTAAAAAAAGTCACCTTATATACATACATATTGATAACATTAAACTCCCCATTGTTATCAGTTGCCTTGAGCATTTACATATATCAATACGTGTGTATCTTCTGCTTAATAACTGTTGTAGGCCTTTTGTACGGCATAAAAACGTTGCTGGTGAACTTTGTGGTTATTGTTATTGTTGATTTCATAAAACAAAAAGAACCAAACAAAACATTAAAAGCTCCAGCAAAAAAAAAACAGACTAAAATTTATTACAAATTTCAAATTCATATAAATACGTTAAGAGCTAGTTGAAATAAAATCAGTTTAAATTTTCAAGCTAAGCAAAATGTTTTTCTAAGAATTATAAGACGCTTCGTTTGTTCGTACGCTCGCACTAGAATTAGAATAAAATAATTAATAATAAAAAAGACACAAATATGGTAAAAATGATTTGTTTAAGAATTTTTATAATTTTATTATTAATTAATCGCTGGCACGTATAGTTTTACTTGCAGTTTTATTTCTCATTTGTGGTAACATTTCTATTGGCTCATTCCGGTCTGGCGGATGTTTCAGAACTTGTAGAATCGGGAAATGGCTTCGTATACGATGTTCCCCTAACTTCCTACTTCAACTTGGCGCCTTTGGATAAAGGTATCGATAGGAAAACAAAATTAGCTTTTAGTGACGCCCCCGTAGTGTTGAACTCATACAAAGAGTGGGATGTTGTACCAGCAGTGGCGACAGCTGTCGCTGTAGAAGCCAAATTGCTGGCGCGAAAACCAATACTTTTTCCTGGGGGCAATGCTTATGAGCCTTTCACTTCATCATTCTATACTCCCTACATTAGGGACAGAAGAGTCTCGAATCCTGTCGCTTCCAGAAAAAGCTCCGGTTACAATTATGATGTGCCGGACATACCATTTTTTATTGGTTAAATACTTGTTTTTTGTTTTTTTTTTAATGTAACTTTTAAGTATTTTATTTTAATTAGAAATTTTTTTCTAGTGCTTAAAGCTAATGGTGATAATTTCCTTGAAATGAAAATGAATTAAAAAAAAAAAATATTTCAACAGCGTCCGCTCTGTCACCACACCCAATTTGTCTAGAATAGCATTGAATGCAATGAACTGAAGATTAAGAAAAGTGAATCAAATGTAATGCAAATATAAAAAAATCAAACATATGAGTGTGTTTATTAAATTAAAATATGTTTATATGTGATTTTTAATTATGAAAGTGGTCTAAGACATATGTGTTTTTACTTCGAAATAATCCCCCTCATCGTGGTTGGCGTATTTCGACTCTCACTACGATGTCTGTGTATGTGTGTGAAGATAAATTTATCGAGTTTTTAAAAAATATCGCATGCAATATATTTTCCTTCTTTTATTTGGTACGCATTTTGTATTCTAATTAAAAGGTTTCTTCATAAAAATTTTCACTGTAGCCACAACCTTCTTCCTCAACAAATCAAACTTAGTGAAAAGGGAAGACAACAAATCATACCATTAAACTGCATTTACAGTTGTCTTTATTTTCCATTACATTTGATTCGCTTTGGCTACAGTACTAATTTCCCTTATACAACTCGAAATAAGATTTTTTCACTAAGGGTCATTATTACAACTTAAAGATAGTTAAAAGTAGGATTTTATCGGACGTATAAAAACTTTATCATTTGCAAAATTTTACTTCAACCTAAAGTGAGCAATAAATTACAGGCAAGTTTATCCTACATGGTAATTTAAATCCAATTTGCAATAATGGAAAGCTTTTTATACGTCCGATAAAATCCTACTTTTAACTAGCTTTAAGTTGTAATAATGGCCCTAAATCATATTTTTTTCCAAAATTTCTAAAAATTTCATCAACACAATTCAGGTAAACTGTATGATTTATTGTCTTAATTTTTCCATTAAATTTGATTTGCTGATGAAGAAGGGTTTGGCCATAGTAAACATTTTTGTGAAGAAATTCCTTAATTTCAGTACAAAATGCGTACCAAATAAAAGAAGAAAAATATATCGCATGCGATATTAAAAAAAAACATATTTAGCTCGATGAATTTATCTTCACTTAGAACCTATTTCACCAACTTATTTAAATATCAATTCATATTTAAAAATCATTTTTCCATACAAAAATTAATTAAAATCGGCATTTAAATATGAATTAATATTTAAATAGAGTTGGTGAAATTGGCCCTTAGTAAATTAACATGAAATACTGAAGTATATTTATTTGGCATAATATCTTTGTTTAATTTCAAAATTAAATAAATTAAATTAACTCGTTTTATATATTCTCGTATTTAATAATCTTTGATTTTGCAAAAGTGTTTAGTGGCACAAACCTTCGTCTATATTTAAATTAGATGTCCAATAAAAATTGAATAATTGTAAAAAAAAGACTTCAGTAAAGATTTTTGTTTATTTTTATCAAAAATTTTTTTCAACTTCCAACCCTGGAACAATTTTTTTAATTTTTCTGGTTTTATTGCTAATTTATTTCCTTCTAAAATAAAGTATATATTTAATTACCAAAGAAATAATTAGTTTTATTTAATTAGTTTTATATGCCGTAAAAAGTTTAAGTTTTCCAGGCCTGGAGTTATGCCAACCCATTTCTTTCTAAAACATAAAGTATAAATAATTTGTAAACAAAAAGAAAAAAAAATAATTTGAACTAGTTACATTTATATACAAAAAAATTAAATTTTCCAACCCTGGAATCATCCTTTTATATTTGTTTGATTCTTTAAAACAAAATACATAAAGTGTGTTAAGTCAACAAAGAAAAAAGAAAATAAGCTTTATGAAGTTACTCTAAAATCAAGAAAAATTCAAGTTTCCTGCCCTGGTTTTTATTTTAATAATTTACCACACCAAACTTTTCTTTCCAAAAACATAAAATATATATAATTTATAAATAAATCGAAAAAAAAATTAATTGACTAGGTCTAGTTGCTTTTACATATCAAAAAAAAAAAAAAAAAAAAAAAAAAGTGTAAGTTTCCCATCCCTGTAAGCATTCTTTTAAAATTTTCTGATTTCTTACACCAATCAGTTTCTTTTAAGAATATAATATATTTTTAATTTATAGAGAAAAAGGAAAAATTAGTTTTAGTAGGTTACTTTTATATAAAAAAAAGGTTAAAGTGTTCTTATAGCTGAAATCTTTATCTGAAATTTACACGGTATTCACGGCCCGCAGTCTCTATTTTCTAACGCCACTTAGAGACCGCTAAAAAAAAACACATTAAACGTAATGGCAAAGCAAAGTAACGGAAAAACATGTTTGTATACAGAGATGTTTAATATGTTTTGTTCTACATATGTATATTACAGCTAAAATAATTGCCAATTTTCAATATTAAATTTTTTATCGGGAAATTTCCCACAGTGCATTGGTTGGTTGTTTTATTGCAGTTTGCCATTTTTTTTTTGTTTAAAAATTCATTTCATAATGTATGTAAAAACCGGTTTGAAACTGGTTGAACAATCAAAACCGATGTGGAAGTTACTTTAACTAAAGCAATAATGTGTTTTATAAAAGAACCGGTTTCGAACCGGGTAAAAAATATCCTATATTTCACGCTGGTAATGTAGCTTTCTAACTCACTCTTTCACACTTGTAATAAAAGTAAAAATGTTGTAAGTCAAGGCAGAAATTGTACACAAATTTTGTATTGATTTTTTTTACTGCTTAACATTAGTTAGTTTAACCAAATTCATTGGTAGTTGTAATTATAGGTCGTTTTCTTTATTGTAAAAAAAAATAATCAAAAATTTATTTTTAGGTTATGATATGAGAAAATTTATCTTTAACTGTTATATTCCTCCTAATAAATTCTTATTTAATAATGAGAGCACAATATCAACAGTGTGCACACTTCTACCGATATTCGGTAGATTCTACCGAATATGTTTGTGAATTCTACAATCTACCAATTCCACCGAACAAGGCCTGAAATCTACCGAATATTGTTATTTAGTAATTTAAGTCGATATATGTGTAAAAAACTATTTTACCACATAGCAGAGCGGCCATTTTCTGTCATGAAAATCATTAAAACAGAACAAAGAAGTCGGTTAAAAACTGAATGTATAATATAAACCTATATAACCTAATATTTGCCAAAGAATTGTGCCTTGGGTATGAAATATTTATTCCTACCAATAATTTAATAATTTTTGCACTAAAGTTTAAATTCATAAATGGATCTTACATATAATCTTTGTACTCTAAAGAAAATCCATTCTTTGACATATTGTCAGAAGTGTACATAAAATAATTGAAATTTATTTGCTGGTAGTTTAGCATGTCTATATACGTATTTCATTGGCGCTTGAACCAAATCATCAGTAGACTTTAACCACAAATTTTAAACAGTCACAAACCTCTTACTTTATGCATATAGTTTCAAAAACTTCGGGCATGTGGCCGCCGCGGCTGGCTCGAATAAAGCCAATTCTACAGGTCCAATTTTCAACCACTTTTTCGAGCATATGGGGCCGTATGTTGGCAATAACGCCACGAATGTTGGCTTCCAAGTCCCCTAACGTTTCTGGTTTGTTGGCGTAGACGAGCGACTTCACATATCCCCAAAGAAAATAATCCAATGGTGTCAAATCACACGATCTTGGTGGCCAATTGACAGGTCCATTCCGCGAAATTATGCGCTCATCGAATGTTTCCTTCAATAAACGGACGGAGCTTGCGGTAAACTTCGCCAACTGAACCATTATTTTCGAAATAAATTTGCACGATTTGCAAGGGTTGTTCTTTTGTCAACCTGTTCATGATGAAATGGCAAACCAAACTAAATATTAATCACTTGACAGCTGACAAAATGGCCGCCAGTTAAAAAAGTGATGCCAACTTAAAGTTCTATACCTCAATAAAAAACACCCTTTACATTAAGTTTGTTATTTTTTATGTTTCTTTGAAATGTTATTTTTTATGTTTCTCTGAATAAAAAAAAATTTCTACCGAATTTCATTCAAATCTTCCGATTTTTTTTGTCGATTCTACCGAATTTAAAAAAAATTAAGTGTGCACACTGAATATCAATTCCTTATCTTGGAGAGTATAAAAAAATTTTGCTTTTTATTTAAAAAAAAGGACGCCATTTATTTCGCTAATTGGCGAGGTTTATCTATAATATTTTTTCGATGCCACAAAAATTGTTTTGCGGAAATAAGAAAATGTTCGGTAACATTTAAAATTTTTTTCTGTCTTTTGTTTCTTTTGTTCATAAATATAAAAGATGTCACTATGGAATGTATAAAAACTATTCTCATTTATTCTGTGTATAAATCTCTTAAGGCATGTTGTTGAAAGATTTATTAAAATTAGTTATTCATTCATCAATTCGTAAAGGAAATAAAATTCCAAGCAGATGTCAATTTTTATTGCACTTGAATCTCTCGCTACAGTTTCGTAGCTGGACTTACTGAGTGAACATGTTAAGGGTGATTGACTTCATAAAATAAAATGGAATTCAGTTTAATATAATTTTTTGTTTTATTATTATTATTATTTTTTTATTGATGTGGTTAAAATGACAAAAAGACTACGTCGACCGACCGTGAGTGTAAAATATGCTTTATCTTTCTTATGTTTTATTTCACGATTAAGACGATGTTTTTTTTAACTATTGTAAAGTATCACAACAAGCTGTCAAATATAAATTTAAATAAAAATTATTATTGAAAAGAAAATACACATCAAAGGAAAGATGAATTAATGATTAATAATTATTTATTTTAAGATTTACTTTTTCGTTTATTAGCGAATTTTCACACATTTTTTGTGCGAATTCTTAATGCATGAATCTGATATAAAAATTGTAACAAGTGGTAGACTAATTGTTAAGACTAATTTAGAATGTTGTCCTTAAAATGCAGCAGTTGAGTTTTAAATTTAACATGAGAATTTTTTTTAAATGCTTATTGTATTTTTTTTTTTGGTAAGGGGAATATAATAGTGTTTTTGAAGTGCGCCAAGATAGCGTCGATTTTGGGAATTCAAAAAACCGGGGAAAAAAATGCGGGAAATTTTCTGGGTATTTTTGAAAATATATCAGCAGGCTAGCAACGATTTTGGGAATTCAAAGGGGGAAACAAAACAAGAACCGTGGATGAATTTTCCCAGGAGCACTGTTCAACTGTCATGCCAAAGGGTCATATATTCTTAAAGTGGACACTTAGGAGAACAAAATGAGACAACCGTGCAAAAAATCGGAGAGGCCGTTTTTGAGAAAATCGGGCAAGTCCAAAATAGCCAAAAAAAAACCGTGGATGAATTTTCCCAGGAGCACTGTTCAACTGTCATGCCAAAGGGTCATATATTCTTAAAGTGGACACTTAGGAGAACAAAATGAGACAACCGTGAAAAAAATCGGTGAGGCCGTTTTCGAGAAAATCGGTCCAGTCCAAAATGGCCAAAAAAAAAACCGTTTGCACTGTTGTCTCATTTTGTTCTCCTAAGTGTCCACTTTAAGAATATATGACCCTTTGGCATGACAGTTGAACATTGTTCCTCGGAAAATTCATCCACGATTTTTATTTCGCTTCCCCCTTGAATTCCCGAAATCGATGCTAACATATTGATATATTTTTAAAAATACCCACGACTTTTTCCCGGTTTTTTTAATTTCGTCGACGCTATCTTGGCTCACGTGTGTTTTTGACACCTAAAGTTAAAATGTGTTTGAAACCATAAACAGCTGGATTTTAGGTTAGGATAAATTCTGGTTGTAAACAACAGGTTGTCAAACAAAGTTGTTTAAAATTAAATAAATCTTCTTTAGAATTTGTTGCTTTTTTCTGCTTTTTATAACACTTACATATTTGGCAAACCATACAATAGCGTTTTGATGTGTAAACATCTATACGCTAGGGGGTAAAAATCTTTTGACTTTGATTTCTTTGCTGAGATTTCTTTGCATTGTCAAATCAGTGTAAACCATGGGTGACCAAGATAAATTTAAGACTGTGTAAGTGAGCGAAACAGATAAACACACAGGCAGAAACAATTAATAAAAGTAATTCTTATATGATTTTTTTATGAAAGAATTTTTTTCTAGAAAACCGTTTCAATAAAAAGTAATAAATAAACATTATTATTCACTTAAATTCTGAGTTTAAAACTACTAAAAACCAATTTGTAAGAGAAAATAATTTTTAATATTCACGTAAGCAAAAGAATTTTTTAACATAACCAGCATACACAGTAAATTTCTCGCAGTGCGTTTGAGAAAAATTAGTAAAAAGATAAACAAAAATTTATCACAGATAAGACTAAATGAAAGAGAATAAGAATACGTGTGAATTCGATTTGCAAAAATTTGCTACATGATGTTCACCCATGGTGTAAACTATGTATGAGTGTATTAGTGTTTGAAAGAAGCAGTACCAAGCAGAGAAACAAGTCGACCGGCTCGAAGCCGACGGTGCGCCGCCGCCGGTTATTTTTCTGTATATTTCCGTATGAACCGTAAGAGATACGGACTTGAAATTTGGACACAATGTGTAGGCATTTGGCCACTACAACAACAAATACATGAGAGTTAAAAACTAAAGGGTGTTCCAAAACGAGCAACGAAAAATGTTAAAATCCCATGTAATATACATACAATTGTATGTACATATATACACTTCAAATTTTAAAAGTTAGTGTATTTTTATACAGACTACAACAATTAACACTAAATTTAAAAAATTTAAATCAATGGGTGTTCGTTCCATCAGTTAATGCAATTTTGACTTTGTAATTTAAAAAACTTGCTGTATCTTGGAAACCGTAAGAGCAAAACTTTTGAAATTTTCAAAAACGGTAAAACTAAAAAGCAAAAAATATAAAATCGCCAAATATAAAAAAATCGCCAAAATCAAAAAAAAATCACCAAAACGAAAAAACCACCAAATTAAAAAAAATCTCTAGGACTAAAATAAATCGCGAAAACCCGGAAAAAACGCCAAAATGAAAAAAGTCCTTAAACAAAAAAATCGCCAATATGAAAAAAATCGCCAAAATGAAAAAAATCGCCTAAATAAAAAAACCCCAAAAACAGAAAAAAATCGCCAAAATGAAAAAAACCCCTAAAAAACATAAAAAAATCGCCAAAATGAAAAAAATTGCGAAAATTAAAAAAACCCAAAAAGAGAAAAAAAAAACGCCAAAACGAGAAAAAAGCGATAAAACTGAAAAAAAAAATCATTTAAACTGAAAAACTTAAAAAAGGAAGAAACCTAAATCAAAAAAAAAAAAAAAAAAAAATTATCAAAACCGAATGTGCGCGAGTCAAAGTCGCACTTTACTGAATTTATTTTAATTGCAATGCGTACACAACAACAAGAACAGCAACAACGAAACGACGAGCAACAGGAATTAAAAAGTAAAAAGTAAAAGAAAAGGCATTTCCCATAGATGAGCACTGCAGTACCACTAAAGTTTCAGTAAAAACAATAAAAAATGTTTAACAAGTAAATTTTTACTGATTACTAAAATTTTTTTCTACAATTTTTATAAATTGCCTAAATGATTTGTTATATGATGAGGTGCATTGAATTTTCAGTATTCAGTAATGGCCGTATTCATAATGAAATTCCACCAAGTGGCTAAATGTTTTTCATACAAAAGTTTCAAAATTTGAATGAAAAAACTTTGCCACTTGCTACAATTTTATTATGATTACGGCCCTACGATTTTACTGGTAATGCAAATTAAATTTCATTAGCAGTAAAAATTTATTGAATTTTTTTAGTAATCAGTAAATTTACTGCTTACTGCAGTGTGCCCATTTACTAACCAAATAAGTTTAATAAAACAAACAAAAACCAACAAATTCATATGTATTTACAATATTGAAAGTTTTGATACTTTTAATTAATTAATTTAAAAAAAGATACTAAAAGCATAAGTACTTCCAACTTAAAAAAAAATTTTTCATTACTAGATGTTTACACATCTCCTCTGTGATCGGACTCACTTTGCTTTTTTTTTTAATTGTTGTTTCAGAAAAAAAATTTTCGCCTGAATTTGCCGATTACGAATACGAATATCTAAAAATGGCCAAAGATTCAGGAACTTGAATATGAATTATTAGAATATTCGCGCATTACTACAACGTTGGATACTTAGTAAGGTTTTACTAATGAAATCCCAGCTAAAAAAAATTTTATATGGTCCATATATTTTTAATATATGAATGTATATAACTATGTATATATGAATATGTATGAATTCATGTATGAAAATGTATGGGATTATACATGGCAAAACTATTATATATGAACTAATACATGGACTCATATATGAAATGTATTATAATATATGAGCTCGTATATTGAAATTTAATTATGAAGCTCTTCATATGTGGATCCATATATAGATATAAGATTTAATATATGGAGCCATATAAGAATGTATGCACACATGATATCTCACATAAGATCATTTTTGCAATCAAACGAGGTTGGAATTTTATCACTAGTGAATTGGAAATCCATTAGAAAATACATACGGTATGCAAAGTTTATATGCGTACCCTCAACGTTTAAAAAAGAAAAACTTTTGTTACAAAAAAAAAAAACCATTCTTGTATGATTTGATACATTTTGGCCCCATTTAATATATCAAATAATCAAAAGGATAATCCAGTCATTAATTTTATAGAAAATAACAAAATTCTCTAGTTAGGAAACAAAGTTCATATTACTGCAAAAAATTATATTGAAAACTATTCTAAGACGTATTATTTTTTCTTTTATAATTAATTGCATTAGTTTTTAATCCGATTTCTTAAATTAAATTTTGTGTACGAATATGAGTTTTGTGTTTTTTAATTAATTGATTCACCTTTTGACTTAAAATGATGAATGAAATGACTTTTAGTTGGGATTTTCATTATTTGTCCAAACAAATGTTTCATTAAATATGTACAACCTTCTTGTTCAAAATCTAAAAAAAGTAATTTTAGTAATTTAATGTATTGCACAGCAGTGCGCTTTTGTGAATATAGGGAGTATGAATATGAACTTTGCATACTGTAGAGGGAATATACATATACACATACAGGTATGAAAATTTATGAATATATATAATCATATATGCCCATATAGCCTCATTTTTCGGATCCATACATATTTTTTTTTTTAGCTGGGATTCTATAAATAATATTCTGCAAACATGAAACGGTTTTATTTTGCTCGTGTAGAAAAACAATTGAAACAAGTAAGAGAGCGGTATTCGGCTGTGCCGAATATTATATACCCTTCAGCGACATACGGAAAAATAATATACATATGTATGTAGATTCAAAACTAAGTACATACATACATACATACATATTAGTTTTGTGAAAGAAAAATGGTTCATTTACATAAAGTATGGCTCTAGTGCAGTTTATAGTGGCCTATGTGTATTTGCTTAAGGATTTTTTTATATAATTAATATTTTATTTTTTTTTATGAAAGAAAAAGCACTTTCTAATGCCAATTTATTTATTCACATCTAAAGCAACTTGCATCTGCATATAGAAAATTTAAACATACTCGTATTGCCAGCCTTTACCATATTTGATATCCACACTGAATAAGAATGCATAATGGTACTAAAACAGTTTTCTGTTTTAGAACAGGCAGACCTGCATTTACATACATACATACATATGTATCATATGTCATATATTTTAATATTGC